>JAODKM010000008.1:9049484-9065385 GCA_026780845.1 Petrocephalus sullivani | reverse complement strand
GGTTACAGTGTTAGTACTGACAGACGTGGACCTGGGTTACAGTGTTAGTACTGACAGGCGTGGACCTGGGTTACAGTGTTAGTACTGACAGACGTGGACCTTGGCTACAGTATTAGTACTGACAGGCGTGGACCTGGGTTACAGTGTTCACGGACGGGCCTCCCTCACCTTCAGCACCACGTCGCCCTCCTGGATGTTGCCGTCCCGTGCCGCCAGGCTCTCTGGAGAGATGTCCTTCACGAAGATGTGGCTGGCCAGGCGCAGACCATATTCTGTTTTTGGAGGGGGGAGATGGTTACAGGAACACAGATTCCATTAGCATAGCGTCCCCCAAATGGTGAGGTCCATGCCACCAGCACACAAAAGGCCGAACAGCCAACCCCGGTTGTGCTTACAGGAAGTGTGAAGCTGCTGAATGTCATAAAAAAACAAAAGAGGAGAGGCAAAGTGGGATGTCCCCCAAAGGCGGGATCCTCAGGGGTGTGAGAGATTTAAAGTTTAAAGCAGCTCACAACTGTTCTGCAGGCTGGGGGGACCACAACTGCTTTTTTCCCATTTCCACAAGGAAGCTACACCACTTGCAGACCTCTGGGATTCAAACCAGAACCACTCGCACGAAGAAGTCAATGGAAGCTTCCAGAACCCGTTCTTCAGCAAAGGACCATTCAGTGTGCACCCACTCGTGGGAATGCCACAACCTCAGAAGCAGCCAGCGTTTATCACACATTTTGGGCCCTATGTGCTCTGAGAGGATATAAACGTCTGGACTTGGCAGAGAGAATAGCTTTAGCGCTGCACAGAGGCTCACAGAGTGTCTAACTCATTCTCCGGAGGCCAGCATGCTCAACTCTGAGCACAGCTACTGCAGCTCTCATTCTCAGGTCTTCCCCGGGGTACAGAACACCCCCCCCCCACACACACGTTTGCATTCCTATCTTAGAGAGGATAATCCATTAATTTCTATGGGAAAGACCCTAATACCAATCATGACACCTTTAACCCTTAGCCAGCTCTAACCTTAAACATAAGTAAGCAACCAAAATATAAGGCTTGCCAAATATAAGGCCAAATACAAAGCATTTTTAGACTGCAGTGATAGATTTTTATTATTTCCCTTGTAAGGACGGGAAAAGTGGTCCCCACAACATCAAAACAACATGTTTTATCACACTGTGGGATGAATGTAATACACACATAACCCCCACACCCGCATGTGCACACACGTGCGCTCACACTGGCGCGCACACATACTCTCACACCTGCCTTGCAGACTAGCGAGTAGTTTCCGCTGCCAATTAACGCCTCTGAGGCAGAAAGGTGACCGCAGTGGCCTACTGGCTGTCATTACACTGCAGAATTATGGGTTGTATTTATTTACACACCAGACACCAAAGCATACGATTTCACACTCAGCTGTAACAGGGCAGACGTTCCACGTTTCGCGTTCCTGCCCCACTGAGAACATCCAATGATGGCAGTGCCTACCTTCATTCTTGCGGGACTTGACCAGGGTTACTCTAGCAGGCCGCAGGGCCTGGTTTGAGGACTGGGAGCGGCGGTCTGAACGTGGTGAGAGGCTCCTCTCTCGTGAGCCGCTCCGGTCCCGCTGGCTGACGCTGCGCTCGCCCCGCCGGCTGCCCGTCGTCCCCACTGTTACCGCCGCCGTCGCCCCTGCAGCTGCCCCAGCATAGGCGCCTGTGCCAGAGCCCGCACGCCCCTCATACATCTCGTCCTCGTAGCTGTCCTCGTCGTCCTCTTGCTCGGACATGGTCTCCCTCTCCCCATGCCTTGCCACCGGGATCTGCACCTTCCGCTTCCGCCTGATTGTCTGCACACAGAGACCGGAGAATGCCGTGAATCTTGCCACTAGCGGCGCTGCTGGGTTTGGCCCAGTGACCCGTCTCACACACAAGCTGACACACAGACCCCCGTTGGCATGTGAGCTATTTAGAATTTGAGGAGGTGGGTTCAGCAGGACAGAAACAAGCAGCGACACCAACGGTCACGCAAAGGATGCTCCCAGAGATGAGGACACCCAGAGACCCCAACATCATGACTAACTGGCACAGAATGGAGTCCCAGTGGTGGACACTCAGGCCCAGCTCATGTGGCCCATGCACAGCACAGTGAGGTGTGTCTTGGGCTTGACAAAGAGTTGTTTTATTATTGATTGACGACCCCATTTCAGTGAAAGTTGTCAAGTCAACAAAGAGGAGGTTCAGGTTGCCAAAGAAGAGGTGTGTCATACTCACAATTTTGGCATTCTTTCCACTCTTTCGCAGCTGTTGTACAGCATAAGCATGATCCACATTGTCCATGGAGACAGCATTGACCATCACGACTCTGTCATTCTCCCTGTAGGGAGGAGGAGGAAAATTAAGCAGCTTGGCCACCAGAGGGCAGAGTCTGAGGCGGGGCATGCACATGCACATATAGTCCATGTACTCATCTTTATGGGAACTCTCCATTTATTTCTATGGATATAATACTAATCCCAACTATGACAACCTTAACCAAAAGCAATCAAATAAAGTACAAGACTTTGGGCAGTTTTAGTTTTCTGATTGCATTCACAGTTTTTTTATTATTATAAAATGAAGATTATCCTTGTGGGGACTGAAAAAAAATTGTCCCAGCAAGGTGACATTTTTACAGGTTTTTATCAAATGTAGGAAAATATTGTAATAATATGTAATAATTACAAAAACACATCAGTAGGCACGCACACATGCCTGAGCACCACATATTCAAAGACCACATGAGCATTGGGGATTTTGAAATCAACATTCAAGTGAGGACTTTTTCCTCCGGAAAGACTGCATCCCACCCCCCACCCACACACCCAAGTCTGATCCCATTTCCCGAATTCATCCAGGTAAACACTTTACCAGAGAGTTAAACAATGCCGCATTGTCACTCTGAACGGTGCTGGCACATCTTAAGAGGCTGAGCAGGAAGGCTAATGGACCGGTAGAGGACAGAGCTCCATTCTTTCCTAGTCTCGAAAAACACACTAATGTACAGCTTCTTCACTTCCCCTGGCTGCTTACAAAGGGTATTTCCGAAAGGAGGTGATTATCTCTCCTAATTACTGGATGCCAGCACACCGTAATGCGGAACACAAACACCCATATAAACAAACAAAAAATGAACCAAGCGAGACTTACTGCAAGAGTCCCTCAGCCGGGCCTCCTTTTAGGACGTCGGAAATGACGATGGAGGTCTCTCCACTCTGAAAGTGAGGGTTGTCCCGGCCTCCAGAAATGGCGATTCCAAACCCGAAGCCTGGGGCCTGAGGAGACGCCAGAGACAGAAGTAAGCAGCTGCTCTGTGCTGCTGAAGCTTTGACAGAAAAATCAAAAATCAAGAAACGCATGAGCTATCAAGCAGGGCACTGCAGCACTGAGGGCTTTCGGGAGGTCTGTCGATCCCTGAACCTCACTCGTCCAAAAGCACAAAGTGCTCCTGGCGGTATACATTATTTGTTTTGTAAGTTCTCAGCTAGGAATAGTGATGTGCGTATATGGAAGCTCCATTACATAGAACCACTTCAATGATTACTAACAGCACTTTACAGTCTCAACAGAACAAACTCTTCAAAAGAAGTGAACATTTAATAAATACTTTTAACAAGCACCTTCCACTCAATTTATACCTGAGGCGCAGTAACATGCCTTTTGAATCTGCTACTAAAGGGACAAAATCTTTTTTTTTTTTTTTAACATGCGAACACCACCCATCAACCTTTAGTATCTGAATTTCAGGAGAACACCATGTTTTTGTTAACAGAATCCCCTAAGGTCCTCTGCACCCTCTCCAATGATGTGGAGGGGGGTGACTGCATGTTTGCGTGCACGTGCATGTGCCAGACAAATGGTAATTATATGCATGGCACTGCAGGTCCGCTACAGTACGGAAAATGCAGAGGCAAACGACGCAGTCCCTCAGGCCCTAGAGTAAGCGGTGCACTTCCCTGACACACAGGCCACTCTCAAGCAGTGGCTGGACTGAAACTGCCTTCGGAGTAATGGACATAATTTAGAAGGTCTTGCCATCACATGCCCGTGTCTTTATGCTGCCCACCACCCTCAGTTCTGCATAGGACATTGAGTGCTCACACGAGTGATGTTCCTGCCACCTCCCAGTATGTGACAACACACAAGTCCAAAGAGGGAGGCAATTTTTAATAGATCAGTAGTTAACCAAGCAGAAAATAAGGATGGATGTAAACATGTTTGTACTACAGCCACGCTGCCTCGCAGAGAGAGGAGCCAGTCTGCCGACTGATCGCCAAGGTGTGCATCATGTGACAGGCTGCTCTATCAAGCAAACAAGACGTGATCTTCACACCTGAAGCCATGCTAATTACATTAGTGGCAGCATGAGCAGGCTGATGTAGACCGTCACCAAGCAACAAAGTCATATGAGAAGTATTCCTTTGCGGTTGAACGTACGGCATATAAACACAAGCAGGACGGGCTGCATAAAATATGCCATGCCTGTTTTTCCTAGAAACCCTTCAGGTAAACCAGTAATTCCAGATGCCTTTGCCAGGTTTGGCATGAGGGGTTCCGTTCAGCTCTAATTAAGCTTTATTTTGAGGATAAAGACATACGGAATTGGAACACAGTTCCTAGCAATGTCAGTAACTGCAGGCAACTATGTATTCAACACTTCCATTCAGTTACTGTCAAACACACAGCATTGTTGGAAATCAAACAGGCAGACAATTCTTGGAAAAGAGTCATTTCCCTCACCCGGATACTCTAGCTCCCAGAGTGGGCGGGGCCAGTGTGCTGTGAAAAATGCACAGGAGGAAGAAAGAGGACTCCTCACTCACAGGTCCACTTTTCCCCACTAGCAAATGACAGGCTCGTGACATTCTGATAATTGTGAATAACAGCCATAACTAGAATGCTGAAACTGCCATAAAATCAATTGCCCCCCCCCACCAGATGCACTCAGCATCCCTCAGTAGCTAGTCAGTCTTGGCAAAGAAGAGATGGGGGGAAAAAACATCACAAATACAGTTTCAACCCAGAGAGGGTCCATGCCCCCCCCCACCACCGCGGCGTCCTGTGAATGCCGGAGCAGCCTTTTTCACAGGCCCAGGGCAGAGTCGTGCCACTCAGCAGGAGGACGACGACAGAGCTCCGATCTGCTTTCCTCCCTGCAACTTCCTGACATCTGCTTTTCACCGCTATTGTGTGGCTCACAAGCATGAGGACATGCATCCTGCAGCTGCCGCTCCAAGGCACAAGCGACAGAGGGAGGGAAGAAGGGCTGAACCAACGGAAGGAGACTGAGAGCAGAAGAGGGGCACACTTACCCTCTGAAGCGTCACCGTGTGCTGTTCCCATATTACAGTCTCCTCCATCGCGGCACTCTGCAAACAAGAGGACAGGTGTTACGAGACGGCATGCAAGCAGCAGGGTAACAAAACACATCACAAAAGAGAAACATTTATACATTTACATTTTTAAACACTGCGTTTTCTTCAGCTGGCCAGCTCATGGCAGGTCAGACCGCACCCACTACACAAAGCGCACACAGGTACATTCCCCAAATCCAAAGCGTATGGTATTCCCGTAGAGAAAAAGCTCAGCACCAATCCAGAGGACGCCCTCAGACACCCACTGAGAAGCTCTGAATGTCACGACAGCGAACAGTCTCCCGTATGAGGTGGCACACCGGGGCTCCTTCTAGCCCTAACAGTCATATGCTGCCCGAAACACGCTTTCTCCCGCATCACTTCTGCAATGCAGCTCCAGTGAGACAGAGCTGCAAGCAGTCGCATCCTCGCAGAGCCGTGGTGGCGGCAGCGCCTGCCCCCTCACTTGAGATGCAAAGTGTCGGCATGCAGCAGACCCTGTACGTTTCCCGAAGGACAGTTGGACAGACAGTTACTCACATGAAACGGGACACGCCAGTGACACAGCTGATCAAGCAGGACAGAGATCGCTGGATTACTCACAGGAACCCACGTTCACAGTATGCAAGCTTAATATGCGAGCAAGGCATCGCGCTAGCGCGGCCAGCAGCTCCAGGCAATGTATCCAGATTATTTCTGGTTTTACGCCGCGAGTACGCAGTCTATAAATAGCTCTCATGGTTGAGTTGAGCTGAGGGGTTCAGCCCAGGCAGATCAAGCCCTGAACACCTCCTGGCATTGTCCCTGCCAATCACACAGGCTGCTCCAAAACAGCCTGTGCAGTTGAGGCCCGTCATTAAAAGTGGAATATGGGAGTGTCAGATTGGCTGGTATTGGGGGGGAGCTTGGGACAAGGGCATGAGCAGCATGGAGAAATGGTCCAGCTAGCATACCCCTGAAAGAGCAGGAAATGCAGTTATACCAGCCAGACATCAGCTGCAGGGGAAATCGAAGGCCATAATGACAGGAGGCGACACTGTTGTCAATGACAACCTTCACGGTGGCAGAGATCATGCTGGGTTCCTTGTGATGATACTAAGTTCATGTTAGGACTGTCTAGCAGCAGTGGGCACTCAGCTGCTTATTAGAGAAAGAAATCCTACAAAGAAATGAAAAAGGCAAACGTCTCAGTGGGATAGAACCAAAATCCACAAAGGAGAAAGATAAAGATTACAGAGAAAAGTAGGCAAGAATGACAACTCCATGTGGGAACCCTATCAGAACTGTTGCGGGTGTCACTGTATAACCTTTCAGGACGCTCCAACGCTGCCAAGGGCCTTTAAGAGTTTGGTCTGGATGGATAAGCTGGCACTTTTAACAGTGGCAAACAGGTCAAAGCTCTGGTACTTACCAGGGAAACAAGAGCGTCACGGTATGATGGTCTGAGGGGATTGACATTCATTTCTTTGTGAAAGAAAGGACAGTGTGCTCTAAAAGCATGAGGAAGAGGAGCATGTGTGATGCAGAACACCTAATAAGACTTCACAGGGCAAAAGGGGAGAATGCAAGGATACGTGTGTGTGCGCATGCACGTGTTACATTATACACACACACACACACACACACACACACACACACAGATTGTGAGGACCAAAAATCCCCAAAATATGATAAAATGTTATTCTGACGTTGTGGAAACAACGGTTTTGATCCCTACAAGGGGAAACTCAATTTCATAAAAATCTGTGACTGTGATCAAAAAACTAAGAATGTCAAAGGTCTTCTGTTTCGTTTGGTTACTTGTGGTTAAGGTTAGGGCTGGGTAGGGGTTGGAGCTGTGCACCCAGGGGTGACATTTCTAGGATTAGGGTTATGTCCATAGAAGTGAATAGACGGTCCACACAAAAATATGGATGCAAACACGTGCAAACAAGAGTGGTAATAGGGCAGCTGCCTTGGACAAAATCAAATGAGCAGAATTTCCGAAACGCCCTGCTGTATCCCTTAGCGTGCCAAGGTGCTGTTTGGCCTTGCCGGACTACAGGGGTGATGCTGATCATGGCAGTGTGTTGGGGAGAGGTAAGCCCTTTGGTGCAAGAGACCAGGCAGAACATCTGAAAGACATTTGCCAGCCCACGTCCATTTACTAGGACACAAATCAGAGGTATAAACACTGGAGCACTGCATTACACATGTACAGTGTATGATGTGACAAATAAGACTTGAAAATTAGGGAGGAGCCAATAAGAGCTGCATCTGGGCCTAAGTAGCCACCCCCAGCATGTATGTACCAGATCAGTCCTATGGGGGGTGACGGGGGCACATGGGCCTGGGATACTAGTCAGAGCCCAAAGCTACATTGGCTGCTGGCACTTTAAACTCCTGCAAACACAACAGCCCATTAGAGACACACATACATGGCTGAATCCCAGATACGAATAATAACTGAAGAGCGGAAGTATGACTTAGGAGAGCAGATGGCGGCTACGTCAGTGACACTTCAGTAACAGGATTCGTGCTGGTTCGCTTCAGTCAATTGCCGCTGTATGCCGCGGCACCGATCCGCCCCACAAGTTTTATAGGACTGGCTTTAAAAAAATAAAAAAAAAAAAAACATACTCGAAAGGCCATAAAAGCTGCACTTCCTGCTTGACTCTGATTAATGTATCATTTCGCTGGTCTACCCCAGATTGTCACAGTGAACTCTGCGACCAACAATCTGTTCCGCTTTCCAGTGGTTTTAAGTGAGAGGGCACAGCCTTGGTATGCATGTGCACTAGCATACACACACACACATCCATGCACGCACACAGACCCCTGATGAGCCACGGCCCTAATACTCCAGGATAAACCTGCACAAACAGAACCTTCAGGAAGAACCACAAGAACAACCGCTCAGATGTTCTAGCACAATGAAGGAAGTCCCGTACACAGCCTGATACCCCTCCCCCCCCACTGCCACCACCATCTTCCACTCACACCGCTGTGCTGTTGAGTCCAAGACGGTGACACTCTGGGTCCACACCCATAACCTTGTCGCTTAGCTGGTTTCACCGTCAAAGGCTCCCAGGCAGGCAGGCTCTGCCACTGTGTGAAAGTTGTGGCCACGCCCAAGAGGCGAAGGCAGCCTCCGTTCCAGCTGGGCCGGATGACTGGTGCAAACAAGCGAGCTCTTCGCGGAAGGAGGATGGGCGTCACAGTACAGGATTATGGCTGTGGCTGGTCTCCCCACAGGAACACACCAAGGTCAGAGACCTCAATATACACTGTGCACAGAGTGACACGTCACGCTAGTCACAGATTAACAGATTATATGTAGGAGGTGTAGTACAGCAAGGACCAAAACAATGTCTGACAAAGTAAAATGTTTCTTCTGCAATCATGGAGATAAAATTGAAAGTAAAGCACAAAAAAATAAAATGTAATTAATGAGTGACAAAATGCAGGGACAGACAAGTCCTTTATTGGTCAGTAGATTTATACATTAACATTTATTCTGGCCTGAACTATGGCCAAAACGAGCCCAGCACTGGGCACAAAGGACAGAAGTGGGTAACCAAACGCATGGCCAGGGCCTTGATCTGTTTTCTAAAAGGCTCTTTGTTCCAAGACACAGAGCGCTGACAGCACCCAGTGTAAGGCCTTCAAAGGCCCAGTACAAGGAGCCCACGTACATCACGGCCCAGCTCCCAGGCACCACTCTAATAAAGCACAAGCTTCAGCGGGATGGACCAGATTGGCCAAATTATGCACTTCAACAGAAAGTCACTTTCACTTTAAACATGTCTGTATGGCTGAATGTCTGTGTGTGTGTGTGTGTGTGTGTGTGTGTGTGTGTGTGGGGGGGGGGGGCTGATTTATCCAGACATGTTATTCCTCTCTGTCACTGTATATCTCATGAGGGTTTTAGGAGTATAACCAATGTACCAGGAGACAGGAAGAACCCAGGAGGAAGGTAGCAGCGGAGAAGCTAGCAGATACAACAACAGGCACCCCCCCAATCCTATTTCCTGGGGTCATTCATCAAGAATCAGAAGGGAGGAAAACCATCTTTGGACCATGGAGCAAAAGGATTAAAAGAAAAGCTCCAGACCTTAAAAGAGACAGCAGAGTGCCCACCTTTCAGAATGCCTAGAGGAATCAAAGAGGAAAGAGAACAGTGACTACAGTGACTTATGCACTGAAAAGGTTTTCTTGCTGACCCTGCCTGTGACCTTCAGGAGTAACGCATGCCAACGAGTCAAACTGGCCCTGCTTACAGAGCACATCTGAGACCCCTTTGAGGACCAACATGTCACTTTGATGGCTCTACACAACAGTCCGCCCAGTACGGGACCTGATGAATTCTCTGTCATTCAAACTATTCAAACAAAAAATAAAAACTAAAAAGGATTTGTGGTTGCCTACAGATCTCTCCCCAAAATAATAAAATACAGTTAACTTTTACACGTTTGTGCGAGGCCTTTCAAACTATCACTACAAGAAGCCAGCAGAATAATTCAGAAGAGAAATCTGAAAGCAACGCGCTGCAGAATGCACTGGAAATGCTGCTTTTTATGAACACCCCTTAGCCACTGCCAGGTCCTCACATCACCACTGGGGGTGTCTGGAAGGGGAAAAACGCCATCACGACTGACCATGCCGGACATTTACGTAAGCATGCCACAGTGCTTAAGAAAATCTACAAAGGATGCATGGGTGTTAAAGCAGTAATAATGCAGGGAGGAAAAGGGAATACATCTAAAATTCAATAATCAGAAAATAAACCCAACAGAATGGCTTAATTTTACACAGGGAAGAATATATACATATAATAAAATTTATACTACATCCACACACACACAGCATGTTCTAGGCCAGGGGTCTCCAACTCTCTGCTCTCATGCTAGTGAATGTGCAACACACTCATTTCTGGTTCAGCAATGGCAGAATGGGTAAAGAACTATAGTGGTTTGCCTGATATTCAGTGATTTTCTTCTTTAATCATCTGCTGAAGTTCCCCATGGTGGCTAAATGCACAAACTTGCTGCTCTTGAGTTCTGCTATGTTGTGTGTAGCACCTTCGGCCTGGTTCATATTACCGCTTAGAGCAGGGGTCTCCAACTCCGGTCCTGGAGAGCTACTGTCCAGTAGGTTCTCTCCTACCTGCCTTCTGATGAGCCACAACTGTTCTCAGGAAAATACACGTGCGGCTCATCAGAAGCCAGGTAGAATAGAAAACCTACTGGACAGTAGCTCTCCAGGACCGGAGTTGGAGACCCCTGCTCTAGGCGGTAATGGGAAATCACTGAATATCAGCAAACCACTTTAGTTCTTTACCCAGTCTGCCATTGCTGAACCAGAAATGAGTGTATTGCACATTCACTAGCATGAGAAGGCACTTATAAAGAAGGCATATGCAGACGAACTGGGAGGGATTAGGTGGGGGATGAGCCTAGGAATGCCTATACGGACCAGCTACCGTCTCATTACTGAGAGAGTGGGAGGAAGGGTAAACCTTCTAACACTCCACAACGCTAAACATGCACCTCAACCACACAGCACAGCTACTGGCGCCCAAGAGGAAAACAGCACAGTTGGCAAAACTGACAAGCCAGAATAATGGCAGAGAGTTTCCCAGCTTTTCCAGCCACGGTCTGCACCCCCATGGAGCCAGCATTTCCATGTTGGATGCCAGCCACCACGCAGCTGACATCAGCCGACTGACACCACTTACATTACTCTCAGAGCGATTTGAAACAATCTGCTGAAAACTGACTTGCACGTGTGGGGGACTGACAAACTGCTCGCTCTGTCGAAAGGGCGGGTCAGGGGTCGTGGAGTCCCTTAAACACATTTGACCGGGGACAGTTTCAATATTTAAAAACACAACACAGGCATGTCCAAGCGCACACATACACAAGGGGCGCTCACATGCAAGAAACACCTGCAGCCAGTGTGAAGACAAAAGGGGTGGGGAAGCACGACTTGATACATCTGGATCAGAACAAACCCAAGCACCCCCCCCCCAAACTACAACAAGACTACAACATTGCAGAGGGCACACTATTACTAAAATGTATGTTGTTTAAGTTAAATAAAGTAATGAAAATAAAACAATTCAAGTAATAAAAACATTAGGGATCATGCAGCTAATGCTGCTTGGACCCCTAATAATAGGACCTTTCTGATCTCTGACCATTAAATAGGTAGGTAATTCACTTACGGCTCAGCAGTGGAACCGATATTTTTCTGCACTGAGAATGTAACGGTTTCTTCGGGGTTCATGCGTCTGTTGCCACTTTGGGCCACTTCTGATTGGTGAGAATGACTGCCACACAAGGAGGACGGAATGAATTTGCAAAACTATGCTCACGACAGTTTTAAACCCTGGGTCAGACGAGTTGAATAATGCATATCCTAAATCGCAGCCTTTCCGATTTGCTAATCACATCGCTTAATATCGCGATTTTGATTTGAAATCGATAAATCGTTCAGCCATAGTGGGGAGGAAAACAAAAACCACTGGATGAGAAATTAAGGAAGGAGAGGGTGAGAGGGTGACTCCACTATCAGCAACGGTGCCCAGGCACTTGGCTTGGTGTGGCCGGTTTCTCAGAGGACACTCTTTTTACAGCCAAGTGAGCAGGTGAGTGGGAGAAGCTGATCACCATGAATGGACCTCCACAGACAGGACATGCCCCCACTCCCATCGCAACCTGATGCACACTAAATTGAGCCCGGCCCCTCTCTGTTCCTTTGGCTGGCTTCCCATACTAGGACCAATATCAGCACATTGCTCGCAAGGCAACAGATTCCACAAACACGGCCTTTATGCCAGTTTCCCTAACCGACTAAATTACCTACATGCAGTGATTAAAAGTAACGCTGCAGGCAAACACATGCTGTAAAACACAGTTACGAGCTATTCCAGAGTTACAGAGCAAAGGCACACGGATTCCACCTATCCAATTTCTGCATTCCTGCTTATTCCACATTCTCACTTTCAACAGAAGTTGCAGCCCAAAGCCACAATGGGGGGATTATAGCAGAATGACCAGAAACAGCAAGCTGCTCAATATGATATTCACATCATAAAGAGACTGTTAAGAGGAGGGGAGAAAACCCACACACACAAATCCAGTTCAAGCACTTCTTTGCTATCAGCCTCTAAAAATATCCAACTGCTGCTTTGCGGTGTCCACAGCAGAGAGGGCTTCTGCGGCGACTGGATTTTGAATTTGGGGCTGAGAAAAGGATGCCAAAAGCCAGTCAGATGTGGACGATTTGGGTGCACAGCTCCAAATGAGCACCACTGTGAGACAGCCATGGCAAGATTCAATTGTCCTCTAGCAGAATCCCTAAGGGAAGAGAAGAACTGAGAACAGCTGCACCCTGTCCTCCATCAGAAGATCTGACGGCAGCAGCACACGCGCGCACACACACACACCAGAAGCATCACTGTACTATGAAAACACTATTAGTGCTTAAGGATTCACAAAGTCACTATGCACTCCATCCGAGTACATGCACATTCCACAAAATTGAAGTTCTCAACGTCAACAACTAAATGACAATGAAAAATACGTACAACAGCTATAGCTGTGGGCAGCAGATGTTGCAAGACAAATAATGGTGTGAAACACACACCAAAGCATGAAGAAGTGAGTTTAATGGCTCCATGCAGTGTAACGTATTATACGCACAGTCAATAGCCAGGTTATTTTGCACACCTGCTTGCTAATGCAAACAGCCTTCTCCTACAAACGATGAATCATGTGGCTGCAACTAAATACACACAGCACCAAGAGGGTGTTCATTTACTGTTCAACTAGGCATTAGAAAGGTACCTGATCTAAGCAATTATGAACATGTTATGATTGTTGGAGCAATACATGATGGTTCCAGCATCACATGTAGCTCATCATGTATTTTCACACACTAATCTCTTAGAGAAAATAGTGTAATATAAAAACCATACAATGGCTTTTCTATGGCTGAAACACCTTGTTCATGAGATCTCAGAAGGGAATGACAAAGGGAGGTAAAAATGTGCCCCACCTGGTATCAGTCAGGTGTATCTGATAAAGGACATACACACCAAGACACTTTATACACACACACACACACACACACACACACACACGGGAGTACATACCCTGTGTACCATGCAAAGTGTCCCTTGCTACATGCCCTATGCTCATTGGGCAGGCTCACCCTGACCCTGAATTGGATATGCAGTTATGAAAATGGATGGATGGATCCAGAGTTAAGAGCCACAGCAGAATATGAGATGCAATTTCTCAACTGCAAGATGCAAGACAGCTTATCGTTGCCCCTGAGTAGCTTCGTTTACATTTTGTCAAGGCTGGACCCTTTTTACACTTCTGTAAATTTCAAAAGATCCATTACCCAGTCTAGTCTAGCAACACGATTGTTTATTCATGATGATAAAATTATCTAAAGCCTACTTTCGTGAATATAAAGTGTGAAATTTACTAAGGCTGCAGCTATCGATTAGTTTAGTAACCGGGTATTCTATCGATTATTCCATCGATTAATCGGATAAATACTTTTGTCTTATTAAAGGGCAATAGTTCCTATTCATAAGAAAAAAAGACAGGTCTTTTAAAATGAACAACTCATTGGTTTTAATGGTTAAACTGCATACCATAATGATGGTATTTTAAGTAATTCAACATGACGGAGATGAAATAATCTGGAAAAAAAGCACTTTTTGTTCAAGCGCTGTTTGCAAATGCAGCGCTTAAAAAACACACGTAATGATACAGACACTTTACTGAAACACGGTATTTCTTGGCAAATAAATTACCACAAAATGTGGTATTTTGCCATGAATTTGGTAGTAAATTCACATTGACCCATGTGATCCGAGGAGAGCTGTAAACTGATATTTTAATCAGCTGTATTAACATGGTAGCAGTACAGCTGACTGTAATTATGAAGCAGTTCATAACCAGAACAATTTAATATGTAACGTTACCCTGCGTCAGTAGACAAAATCATCAGTGAAATGGGGTCGTTAGCCTCGATAGCTGTTAAGCTACCTTCGGTCATAACTATTAATTATGATAACCATTAGCAGCTAATGCTGTGCCAATATAAAAAGAAAATAGTATTTAGTATATTAATGACAGTCAATGAATTAAATGGTTTTTAAAATCTGTTATTTCATCAACATACCGCTTAAAGTGCTTGGTAATTAGGAATGGAAACGACCGTGATTCTATGCCGTGAATGTCAATGTTTGGAACTATTCAATATTCAAAAGTTGGCAGCACTGAAGCTGAAGACACAAGCAGAAAAAACTGAGTGATTGCACTGGATGATCAGCCATTTTCTGTAGTTGAGGCCAAGGGATTTCATCAAATCATTCACCACTTCAAAGCTCACTACAGTCTCCCAAGTCAGTGCTACTTTGCTGATGTCTCCCTGCCTTCATTATATAATGTCATTGGTACGCATATTAATGGGATCTTTAGTAGTAGCATCAACAACATCAGTTTCACCACAGTGACCCAATTATCAGTACTGGTGATCTGTATTAGCCAAAACCATGCACTACTTTACCACTTAAATAGGAGCAGGTGTGAATTTAAGACAGAATTATTCTGGGATTAGAGACAGTCAGCACAAAAAAAGTGGACCAAGAACTTGAAGATATTTGGCATATTCAAAATCATTTATTTATATTGACTTATTTACATTCACTTATTTATATATACTTATCTGATTTGTTAATCTAAACTGATTTAAAGTAGTATTTAAAGTTTAAAGTAAACCAAGCAAAATTTATTCAAAAAGCAAAGTCAAAGATGTTAATTTCAAGCTTTCATCTTGACAATTGGGCTGTGGTGAGTAAGATCAACAGAGTTGCTCTCTGGGTTCAAAGGTTACAACAGAGAGTCTCTCTGTGCTAATGTTTGTGAGGTGATGCCTGGATTGTATTTTGTGATTGGCCCGCATACTTTGTCTAACACTTTGTTTGCCTACACCCTAAAGCTCAATGATTTAATAACTAGGCAGGGACTTTCAATCTACTAAAAGGGGGTTTAAAAAAGAGTGGGGGAGTTGGACCAAGTAAGGAACCATAAATGTGTTGCACTATTGCACGGTAAGGGTTAATGCAGTGGTGAAAGGTTCGCCAACATATATTGTACATATAAAGAATACACAAGTCAAGTGTTACCACCTCCGACAACATTTACAGTAAATGGTTGTTTGCTCTACGTTGGACTGTTTAAAACCAAAAAAACTTCCTAACAATTGACACTGCTCCTCTTTTCGGCACAAGTTTGTCTGCATCGGCAAGTTTTACAGCTTCAACTGCGGAACCTTCAGTCCAACCTGTCCATCCTTCCAGCTCAACACCTTATATTACTAATTAGGGGTGTGCGATATGACAATATTAGATCTGCGAAATCAGAGAGATCGTAATATTGTCTATAGGGAACATTCTGTCCATTGCTGTTCTGTGGTTTAGCCTGAAAACAAAACAGTGATATTGTGCTGAAGAGCTGCAAATATTCA
>JAODKM010000008.1:9032729-9049384 GCA_026780845.1 Petrocephalus sullivani | reverse complement strand
ATCGTGATAAAATTGTGATCGTGATTTAACTGTTAAAAAATCGTGATCTAATATTCTGACCATATCGCCCACCCCTATTACTAATACAGTGATAGCTGCAGCTGTGCGCCCTAATTATGCACTTAGTGCGGCAGTGAAAGGGATCCGATGTCAAACAGTGCTCTGCCGCGCCACGTTCCAAATGTTGTTAAAGCTATTTACCGGTTTTCCAGAATTAGTAAAATTCATAACAAAAATAAACACCGGTTTTTGGTATGAACTGGTACACTGCCCAGCACTAGTTTAGACACAGCCAATAACTAGCTAACCTGAAGAGCAAAAAAAGGGGGGAAAAAAAAAAAACTAAGCTAGCTAAAATAAATTAATTTCTGGAAATTCAAACTGCCATCAAAAGTATTCCTAAAAAGTTCTGACAATGACTTCTCATTAGCTGTACCGGAGATTCATTATGGAACTTTATATTTTCAGATGTAGATTTCCCAAAATCGCCCCAGATGACAAAATGTTTCCTTCTGTCAATTATTTTTCATCATATTTGAGAAAGGAACTATACAAGATGACGAGGAAATGGACAGAAATGGAGGCCCATGCACCCTACTCAATCAAAAGTATACCATATCCAAAAACAGGAAAGCTAATCCTAACAAATTTTCTCGGGTCAGCGTGCTCCAAAGTGGTCCTTCCACTGGTCTGTTCTCTAGTCCAATCTCAATGCCAGCAGTGTAGATTGCCAGCAAATCAATCTAACTACAGGGTCAGTGACAATCTATTAGGAAAACATATACTCAAAAATGTGAAAAATCAACCTTCAAAAGGGGCTAGAGGAAAACCTGGTTATTCTGCTAAACTGATTCTTCACCACTAACCTCTTTGGACAGCACACAAATTTCTCACTCGACTTAATATCCATTTCAACGTAATACTCTTGAGAAGTGTAGGGTCTCCAGCATCAGGGTCATTCAAAGGTGACTACCAGGCTGAGGGAATCCGACTGTGGGGAGGTCAGTCAGTCAAAAGCAAGACCAGTCAGCGAGAACTACACACAGCTCCAATCTGCAGAGCCAATAAGAACACAGGGAGTGATCAGCCAACTTGTAGAACTGCAAACATACCAGGAATGCTCTGATAAGCAGTCCCACTTTGGCAAAGGCCAGGCTTTATTAGCACTGAGAGAGGGATAAAACAGAACTTGGGACAGAAGGCCACTACGGGGCCAGGAAAGAGTACTCCTCTACCAATATCTGGGTGTTGTTTTTGTGTCCATAAGCATATATATGCATGCACGCACGCACGCACGCACACACACAGGAATTGTTATACAAAAGAGGTTCCCCCATCGGCAGTACAACTATGTTCTGTAATAAGAGGCATGTCTCCGTCAGTGGTAGCCTTAATGGAGGGAAGCACACCTGAAATGACCCAATTGCTATATGCAGTTTGTTTCCACTTCAGTTTACTTAGGGGAAAGGATCCCTAAATGAGTGTATTTTAAAAATAGCTACAGTACAAAGAAAACAAAAATGGAATCAGCGGAAAATTAAGGCCCTCCAAAAGTGACCCTTTTTTAAAGTCAACATCAGAATTCTTTGGCAGGGATTAAAAACATGCGTGAACAAGGGCCCCACCCTGACATTTGAAAACAAAGGGTGTATTGAGTAGTGGTCTCAGGCTGGTAATGTATGTGTGCTGCAGGCCCAGTCCAAGCCCTGACCAAGGGCCCAGCAACAGTACAAACACAGCCTGCTGACTGCTCCAACAAAGGCTGGCCTTTCACATAGGATGTCTGTCTCATAGCCTACTAAAAAAAGAGCCCCGCCCACTAAAAGGAATTCCCAAACGTTTCATACTGCGTGGCCACAATGGTCATGTTGTAGGGCAGCCTGAGGTATTCACAGAATTAATGAATTACCACTACTACCACCACTGTTCCCAGCATGTCTTAACTGTCACACAAATAAAAACATTCATGCATTAAAACACAAGTTTCACTGGTGTCACAGAACAAACTGAAGAACCAGTAAAATGTTCTGGCCTATTCGCTAATTACAAAGTTTTTGCTTGTAACAATGCAGCCAATACACAGCAACAAAGTAAAGACCGGCAAAAGAGCCTCGAAATATTAACGCTAAAGCTGAAACTCATTTTTCAAAACATGCAAATTATGCCACCACCATGCAAAGTTTGTGTCCTTTTAATGCTGCTTGAAGGCAAACATGCATCCAGAGAGAAGACCACAGATACTCTTAAAGAGCCAGCAATCTGACTTATCAGAAGGAAACTGGGAGGATCTGGGTCTGCTGTGGTGGCTGAGCCTATGGGGAATGTGGGTCACTGGATGCTTACAGAGGAAACAAGCTCCTCATGTTTACACATACTTCAGTAGCAAGAAGAGGAGAAGAAAAAAACAGGATTAACTTCATCACAACGACAAGTCCGCAATGAAATCCACCTTTGCTGTCATTGTTGTGGAAGCTGATTCAACGGACCAGTCAGGCACCCTGGTACCCCAGCACAAACGCCAGGGCTGTGGTGCCAGCCTCACTTCAGGCGTTACATATTGTCAGAGGAGCTCCCTCTGAGTTAACAGGAATACAACAGAATGGAGAGCTAAGCAGAGGAAGGATGCATCAACTGAAAACATTTTTGCCCAAAGTACTGCTTTCCAGATAAGCAACAACATTCATCCAACATTCCTTTGAGGTGAAACAAAGCAAACCAACGACCATAGTAAGTCCTGCTGGCTGCCACTTAATTGTTGGTTTGTCATGTTTCAGGTCACACTGGACAGTAAACAATATACCAGGAACTGGAGGGACTTGCAAAAGCGTTTTACGAAAAACCAGGGAAGTCTTTCGTGGGCCAAGACTGGTGCAGCACTCAAATTCACAAAACATGACAAAGCAGAACTACTGCAAGAATTTTTACATTATCATGAATGACATGTAAAACCGTGTTCACACATTAGGGGTGTCAAAATTAATTGCATAATCGACGCACCGCAATGCAGACGATTCTGCATTGATGCAGTGGCAGACCATAATCGTTTATATATCGTAATGAAAATTCCTTGTTGATTTTCTGGCTGCAGCATAAAAATTCTGTTTAAAAAGAACATCCCGCTAGTAGCTAGTCAGGGAAAAAAAATACTTGAACCCCTGATGATTTTGTAAGTTTACCCTCTAACAAAGAAATGATCAATCTATAATTTCAATGGTAGGTTTATTTGAACAGTGAGAGACTGAAGAATAAAAAAATCCAGAAAAATGCATTTCAAAGAAGTTATAAACTAATTCGCATTTTCATGAATGAAATAACTATTTGATTCCATTGCAAAATGTGCTTTAGTACTTGGTGGCAAAACCTTTGTTGGCAATCACAGAGGTCAGACGTGTCTTGTAAGTTATGCACACATGGGAATTTTGTCCCACTCCTCTTTGCAGATCCTTTCCAAGTCACTAATGTTTCGTGGCTGATGTCTGGCAACTCGAACCTTCAGCTCCCTCCACAGATTTTCTATGGAATTAAGGTCTGGAGACAGACTAGGCCACTCCAAGACCTTAATATGCTTCATCTTGAGCCAATCCTTTGTTGCCTTGGCAGTGTGTTTTGGATCATTGTCATGCTGGAATACCCACCCACAACCCATTTTCAATGCCCTGGCTGAGGGAATGAGGTTCTCACCCAAGATTTGACAGTACATCCATCCTCCCTTTGATGCGGTGCAGTTGTCCTGTCCCCTGGCAGAAAAACACCCCCAAAACATAGTGTTTCCACCTCCATGTTTGACGGTGGGGACGATGTTCTTGGAGTCATAAGCAGCATTCCTCCTCCTCCAAACAGGGCGAGTTCGAGTTGATGCCAAAGAGCTCAATTTTGGTCTCATCTGACCACAACATTTTTCTGGATTTTTTTGTTATTGTTCTGTCCTCACTGTTCAAATAAACCTACCATTGAAATTATAGACTGATAATTTCTTTGTTAATGGGCAAACTTACAAAATCAGCAGGGGTTAAAAATATTTTTTTTCCCCTGACTGTATGTGCATGTGCAAGAGGGCGCATGTGTACAGCGATGTAGAGCAATATAACTGACATCATTTATCGCAAACATGCCAGCACAAAATGGCAGAGCGACGCCAAGAGATTAAAAATACTCCAAACATTTAAAAATCTACTATCTGGAAACATTTTGGATTTTATGAACAGATTGGGAAGAATGAACTGGCCCGTAAAGCCTGTCATGCAAAAATTAAATATGTCAGGAACACTAACAACTTAAGATATCACATTAGCCGTTTCCACCCCGAGGTGCGAACAACACCGGACAGAGAAATGGCAAACCCCCGCACAGATAAGAATTTATGCACCTTTGTCCACAATACCCCCCCACTCCACATAAAGCTGTGCCTATATTACTCATTTCCATTTACAATTTTATGTGAAAGTCAAAGTTTACGTTTACATTTTCAGGTTTTGGTAAATACATCTCATCTGCTTGTATTTATATTTGAAAACAATGTCAAGTAATGTAGAAAAACTGATGGGCATGAATCGTGATGCATCGAGATATCGTATCAAATTGAATTGTTGACCTAATCGTAATCGAATCGAATTGTGAGACCAGTCAAGGTTCACACCTCTATCACACATGGCTGCATGGATACCAGGTTTGATTTTATCCCCAACTGTGCGCTACTATGTAACTGGTTAAAACAGACTGGCAAAGGGTCCATTCTTCCTCCAAAACGGGGGTTCTCTTTTTTTTTACTTCTGAAATATTTCATAAATTAAATGTTCAAAATAAAATGATTAAATGAAAAGGAAATTATGAGAAATGGGAAGAAATGCCCCCCATGGACTAAATCTAGAGAGAGATATTCATGAAAAAGGAGAAGGAAGCGTATACAAACACCTTAAAATGTTCACTATAAATAATAACTTGAAATATGATCGGCCTCTTTATGTCTAGCTACTATCTTTAGTAGTATTAGCAGCATAGTATTCTGGAGTTTCTACCTGTTCAGTTATCCTTAAGGAACAAATGGACACTATTCCAGGATATTCTCAAAAAAAAGTTGTACTGTAAGCACTAATCATTTTATTTGCCTTGGCAGTCAGACCCCCCCCCCCACATTCCTGAAGCCTTTACAACGATCCTCAACATTCCTACGTTTCACCACAAGTTAATAGCTGCTGCTGGACAGTATTAGTGCTGGGCACAGCACTGTGGGGAGGGGCAGAGGGGTGGAGAGACAGGGGCGCCAAAAGGGCTGCTCATTCCCCTACGTTTCGCCTCACAGACTTTCATCATGAGGTTGGTATGCAGACTGCACTATCAGCCCGTAAGCACCGTCGGGTCAGGGGCCAGATCTGACCAATCACAGAAAGCCTGAAGGCCTGTCAACCAATTAGCATGGCCAGCTCTTACCTTTGAAAAGCGGCAATGAGAACAGCATACTTGAATGGAACGTTATTTTCAACTTGGCTTAAGGCAGCTCTTTGAAGAAACTTTGACACCCATATTTAAGATATATCACCTACAACGGTGAAGTCTATGGTGTGCCTTTAAGTAAGCACACTTCGGTGTATATTACCCTACGGTGACCCTGTAATCATCAGATGACCTCAGCAATCAGTAGTGAGATTATGTAATTTACTCATTCTGATCATGATCAGAGCTAATGTTTCAACCTACAAGGATGACCAAATAAATTTCCTTCTCTTTGGAGCAATTAAGTGAATGTGCAAGTCTTTTGGCTTACGTTCCTTTCTTGGGCTTTAAAAGCCTCCCACTGCAACAATGCTGAGCCCTTGTGAAGTACCAGCCCCAATGCCCAGCTGCCCCCTGAGAGGCCCAGAGGGGATACGAAAGGCAAGCCAGAGTGAAGGGCGAAGCAGGGCCCGGCGCGGCATCTGTGGCACAGCTGCCATCCGGCCAACAGAGCTGCTGAATCCCCTCTGCTTGGCAGTACCAAGCAAACTGCCACCTCAGTCCCAGCACCCGGACCCTCTTCTCTGTTCCCATTTAAATTACCCCCGGCTCATCTGCACACACTCTGCCTCCACACGAAACGTATGTCCTGGTAGATTCAGGAAGGAAATTCAAGCAAACAAATGGGACAGCAAAAAAAAAAGCTATTCACCTCCCACTGGGTCTCAGGTACTGGCCTGAAGGGCCCAAGATACGATCTACCAATATTTAAATAAAGGCACAGGCACAACTTGTACCTGAGTTAAGGTTCCACAAGAGATAAAATAAGCATCTAGCAAAACCCTGCGCCCCTAAACTCCTCTTCAATTTAGGGAAATGCAATCAAAATAATAATAAAAACAACAGGAATCCAGCAGGGAATCCTGCTTGGACCCCTAAAGATCACTTATGGGCTATACCAGTATTTCAAAAGGCGAGGGAAGACGGTTTGTAGCATGACATGAGACAGCAGTCACAACAACTAAATAAAAGGACACACAAGAGTTCCAGCAATTCCTGCCTGAGGTGCCAGACGAGCCCACATGGAAAACAGGAACGTGTTACTCAGTTCTGTGACAGTTTTATAAATAAACCTAGGTCTAAAAAAACCCATACCTGGCCTTTTTCTTGAATTATTCTCCAAGGCAACTTGACAATCAATATAGACAACATCGACTGATAAAATAGGCAGCTCATAATGATTCCATTAAAACCAAATAACTAAAATTCTTGTTCATATCCTTAAACTTTGGCTGTTACTAAAACATTACACCAACACAATGGGGACACAGACTTGCAGCGAAATGAATGCACAATTCAAAGACTCGAATCTACTTGTACCTTGGACTGGTTTTATCCAGTATAGAGTCCTGCTTTTTAAAAGAATGAAAGCTTGACATTCAAACAGACCATGGCCTGAAACGCACCTCAGCTAAAAGTACCAGTAAAAGGCATTAAATAACCAAAAAATTGTGTTGCTACCTACCAAAATGGAGGTGAAACTACTATGATTAGGTCGATTGAGGGCAAAAGAATTACAATCTCTACTGCATTCAAAACCTTTTATTGAGAAATAAAACTACACGGATGGCACAAACTACAGAAAACCCCAAACACACAGGCAGCACATAATGATTACATGTGAATGAGGGTTGCCTGACTTCTTAGACAGACACGTGCTTTAAACTACAGGATAACATGATCCTCAATCAATCTTTTCCCAGTCTTCCATCCTGCTCATCTATATCCACCAAACCCTGCTGCAGAGGTCAATCTCTGCAAACTACAGGCAAACTATCAGTGCTTATACAAGGCTTATATGACAAATGTAAATAAATTTAAATAATAATAATACATACAATAATAATTAATAATAATAATTAATCCCTCCACAACCCTTAATTCTCATGTTACAGTCCTACTGGAATAAAGGCAATCAGGTGGGTAAAAGAAAAAGACAAACACTGTTTTTGATTCGTTTAAGAAATCTTTCACACTGCGTTTCTCTCACTCTATCCACCATTTAAGAATGACACCAACACTGCAGCATAATTCTTGCCAACTGAAAGGTGAAAGGTGGTTGTCATTGTTTACACACCACAGCAACAGTGTACAACAACTGGGAGAGAAATCAACAGCTACCGCAATCAAATTCAAAAACCATAGCCTCTAAAGTTTCTATTTGTAACTATCACTTATGAGCAGGTTTCTGTTACTGTAAAACCCTCGTACTGCAACGCAATAGACCAAAATTTGCATTTCTTGACCCATTTCAGGGCATACAATCTGTTGGCTCCAACACAGAAGCCAAGACTGAACTGCTGTTAATTTCACGCTTGTTGATTTCAGTAAACTTACACAGACATACATGTGCAACTAAAATAGGTACTGGGTACAGAATTGCTGTTTGGAACTGGAATGTTTCACTCCAAATATCATTCAAGAACTGCTCAATCCAGGGAGGAAAGAGAGGAAAAATTACAAAAACAAAAAAGAAATAAAAAAAATGTAAACAAAGTAAAGCAGCAGAAACTGGAACATTTCCCCTTGCTTGTACCAATCACTTTTTAATGTTATACATATGCAGCTGCAATAGTGCTCGGTTTTGGAAGGAATAATGATTGACGGCAGGGAGGTAGACCTTTTTCCATTTGTTCCATGTGATTAATACTTAAGAGTATGAAAGTTTGGCAAAGACTTCAGCAAAGCAGTTTAGGTAAGTTCTTAAGAGGACTACGGCAGAAATTTCTGATTGAAATATACTGCCAGAACAGTAATGTTAAAAAGGTCCCCTGCATGTCTCTCTCTAAGTGGCCTGGGGGGGGGGGGCACCACATTTCCTGTCGCTGCTTCTGATTTGCTTAGTTCATCAGTAAACTGAACTAGAGATATGGTCTCAGACAGTCTTTGATGAGTAAATATGATACTCTAATGTTCCCAAGGGACTCCTGATGTTTAACATTCTGAGCAAAAGGCCAGTGGAGAACACCACACAATAAGCCCGCTTTCAGCTCTCTTTTCCTCCACTTTGCTTGTAAATATAAAGCTTGCCAGCTATTTTTAGAGCCAGTGCTGAGAAACCAATTTACTTTTCCTGTGTTCCATGCAGCACAGCAAGCAGAGGATGATGGGGGTGACAATGGGGCTTAAATATAGCAGCTTTGAATATCTTCATTTTCATGCAGGCTGTATCGGCGGGATTAATGGCTTTCACACATCTTTTGAAATGCTCACAAATCAGCCTCAGCATACAGCTCTCTCCCAAGACTGTGTATATTGCGCTGAATGAAGCGGGACATCCAATTCTGTTACTGCAACAAATGTGGGACACACCTTTTCCCCTTGAAGAGGGAAAACAAAACTGCAGCCGAGCAACACAGGGAATCATGATCAGCTGGAATCATACAACCCGTTTTCAAAATCACATCAAGATTTTATCAAATCAATTTCTAAATTCTTCTTTTTATATTAATGCATGTTTTCCAAGGGTGTGACAATGCAGTCTCTTGTGGCAGCAACACACTAAACAATAAAGTGATCATTTGAACGCATTTTGGAATTGGGTGGACAAGCAAGACAAGTCTGAAAATGCAGCTGAAGGGCTGTTCAGCAAACTACCCCATGACTGAAGACATTCTGATTCCTTATCAAAGACAGGTCAAAGGCACAAGGGTGTCCCTCAACATGTCCTGCCAACAAGCACCCTGCAGTACCCAAACAGTTCTCTGCTCCTTGCTATTCTGCAACTCCATTACATCCTCAGTAATCCACTAAGTTTACTGGTTCTACGTTGCTGCACTTTTAGAAGAAACCACAGGGATATTCAACTAATGCTTTTGTTAATAGATATACAAAAATAGTCTTGATAACAAGAGTGAACATGCAGTGTAACCAGGGAACTTCCTACAGGCTGGTAAAGTCACAGACTCGGAAAATTAATATGGATGAATGTCACAGGTGGTCCGGTGTGACAGGTTTATAATGTTTCACATTATGAGGTTCCTAACCCCAAAAGTTTAATCATGTGAAGCGTTGTATGGAAGGAAAAGATGTTAGGTCAGTGTGCAGAAGAAGACTGCAAAAAATTACTTTAAATTGGTTTCAAGAAATATGTATTTTATAAACCTTATGAGGAGAGTAATGCCATCTTTTTTGCTTTCAGGGGATATTCTTATCATAAGAAATAGTGAAAAGAAAAAACAGGACAGCAAGACAACAACAAGTGCAATCTGTTCAAGGAAACACTTCACTAGAGATGTTAGCCAGGAAGAACGTGGAGAAACACAAGGTCAGAAGGTCGGACTTTTAGGTTTCGGGTGATGTGGTGTCTGCTTTGTATTAAATCCATTTATCGGGCAGAAAGAGCATATGCTAATAGGCAATGATACATAAGAAATTTCTCAAGATGGAGAACAGAGGTAAGACAATATTTAAAGTCCAAGTTCTCAAAGTCAAGCTACCTTTCATGAAATGACGGAAAACCTCAGAGTGAAAGCATTTGCAACTTACAATCTCTTTTCTCTGAGAACAGCGGTGACTTAAGGACTAGGATTAAACGGCACCCTCTTTTACTGTGTACACACCACATTAAGTTTGCCTGTCCCTATTTACTTAATACTTAATATTTAAAAAGTACCTTCTCTTAGTTTCGGAGTAACAATAGTATGACAGTAAGATAACATACCAGAGAATTACGTCACCACAAATGGTTTCGTCTCAACTGGCGAAACTCACCCGACTTGTCTATCTTCATTCTGAATTTAAATTACAAAATGCTTCACTGTCAGAATGCCTATCCACGAAAACACTACTGCCCCATGTGTGAAAGACCAGCAGATCGCTACGCCCATAAACCGCAGAGGGCGAGAGAAGTTTCAGGAAAGCACACACAAACAAACCTGTCTTTCACGCCGTTGGTGATTCATATCATACCCATCCATACAAAAGCGAACCGATGTACCACTGATATCCGCATCACTTTCTAGACCCATGGAGGTTAAAACCTTGCTGACAACACTGATGGGTATCTCACACCGTACTTGTGGCAACAATACGGAGACAAACTTATCCGGGTAGGTTAGACGGTCTCCAGTGTATCAAATAGCTAATAACAGTCGAGACAAGTCATACATTATCTCAAGGGTCCAAAAACCTAACATCCCCCAGCATGCGCCATAAATGCATGTCAGTCAACATGTTAAAAGCACAGGGTGCAGCTTTCTGGGCGCTAAAAGACATGGGGAAGCTCACGCTAAGAAGTTACAAGTGTGACCCCAAGGACAGGCATCACAAAGCCCGAGTCCCCGTCGGCCTGACCCCTTCTTAGTGGGAGTGCAGCTGAAGCGAGCCCCTTCGCTTATCACAGGCCAGCAGCGAGCAGGTGCATAACTTACTAAACTGAAAGTTAGCACGATTCGGGGCGGCGGGGGGAGCGCCGGCAAACTGGCGTTAATTCGAAGGCTTGGGTACTCAGTATGTCCGTCCGCGCACCTGGCAGAGCACTGAGGGGAAAGCGTGACGGTGGCATGTACACGGGGAGCCCCGGAGAAGGAAAGTAACAGGGAAGCGAACGAGCGGACGACCCCCCGGTGCCCGGGCACTCGGCCTCACGGCACCATCAGCGCGCCCCTTCCCGTCTTCTCTCTTTCCCTTCTGGGACACTCTGCTTATCGGTTTACACCCTACCTTGTTTGTAGCGCTTCTGGCAGACATTTTGAGCCCTTTCTCCCCGGGTAGAGCACGTTTTCACGTCGGCGATGTAAATAAGCACTCAAAGCAGAATTACGGATGTCCTGCGGCTCGCTCGCTCCCTCGCCCAGCTGCTGCCGCGCCGGGCAGTGCGCCTTTATTCCCTCAGGAGCCCGAACGACATGTCAACAAATTCATATCAAAAACAGTCCAAAGTTCATCATATAGCCGAGCGGCTAGCTCCGCGTGCTAACTGGCTACTTACTTTGCAATAAGGCTAACAAGTATCGACAGTAATGTGTGTGTTCTTATTTTTCCTGGGAAAATTCCGGCCGGAATAGTCGCCTTAATCCTCTCACGTTTTCCGCAGGAATGTGCTTTCCTGCAATAATTATGGTTTTAAAAAATGTATGAAAAACGATGCAACGCCTCCGAAGCGGCCGAAATGAACAGAGCAGGTTGGGAATGCTGCTCCCCGCTACTCGCTTCTCCTCTCCAAGCAACAGCCGTGACATGTCTGACTGGGACAGTCCATTGCCTTCCGGAGGGGGGGACGTAACGGAGCAGGAAAGTACCAAAAGGCGACTCTCAGCCCGACCCGGGCGCCGGGCATGGCAGTACAGCAGAATGCTCAGACCAAAGGCACGCAGGATCTTTTTCCGTTATTTTTGAGATTTCCTTAACAGGGGGCAAGGGTCTTATAATTTCGTGGCATGTTTTAATTTTCAGTAGCACGCAAAGCGTTTAAGTGCAGTTTAAACTGCCTAATTTTTTAGAAGGTGCGGCATGAAGCTTTCTAGCCAGCATATTAACAGTTACGATTCAGATGTATTTTGTGTGACTTGCAATGAAACAAAAAATTAATTATGCTTCCAAATATGTAATCCAGGGCAGCAATACTTAAACCGCACTTTGCTGCAGAAAGAAGAGTACCTTAAATAGAATGTTTTGTTATGTTTAATCTCTTCAGTACCGAAACTTTTCTAAACAGCGATGAGCAATTATCATTTCCTGCATAATTAGCAGAATGTACGAAGATCCTTTAACAGTAATGGAAAATTGTTTGTTTATTAAACTATGCACAATACTAATTATCAGCAGAAGCCAACACTATAATGCTTTAACAGAAGACTAAACCACATCGTCATGATTTTGGTTTTAGTTCATAAGAAACCTCACAGGAAAACCGCCTGTTACCGTTATACAGACTACTTCCTATGGCTTTCCTGAACACCGCCCGCAGGATGTGCAGGACTGTAGATCTCAGAAGGCAGACATAGGGGGCCATGGCTCTCCACATAATATAACCCAGAACGTCGCTACAGTAAGACCTATGAATTAAAAACAATCCACCCAAATAACTCTCTGATTGTATTTATAAAATAGTCTGTCCTGGGCGTTTTGTTTGGAAGAAATACGTAAATTATATTTAAGTCAAAACATTTTGAAAGACCTACTCTGATTTCTGAACTGAAAATTTACCGTTTTTACCAAGCTCAGTAATATTGCTAATGAATGGTAACAAAATAACAATTGTAAAAAATGTCTGTTTTGTGAAGCATAATTTGACTTACTTGCTTGCTTTACTTGGTATATCCCTTTAGAAAGAAGAGATTGCTTTCTGCAGATTTTTATTTTCATGTCCAGCTAATTCCTCGTATCACAAGGGCTGCGCAAAACTGGCAAGTGCCTTTTGATCTATTAAAAATGGGACGGGATTCGTTATGAGCTGCCACTCATCTGGAAAGGATTATGCAGCTCAACGCAGACAGCCATAGTTGACTGGCAATCTTAATGCACAAGGCTTTTACTTTCTGTAATTTGCTGACTCCTGACTTTTGCTACTCTCGTGACCTGTTCAGATGGTCAGATTCATCGAAGCCCCTCTCATAGGTGGTCTTTAGTTCCAACCGACAGACAACATTCCCCAGAGAGAAAAATTAAGACATTTAAAGACACTCTTGATTCAGGATAGCTAGAAAGTTAAGTAAGGGCAGAGTCTGCGAGGTGCTTACGGAATGAGCATATTTTAAATGAAAGAACATTTATGAGCACTAAAGGTGCACTGTGAGGTCAGTTTCTCCTGTTATATATATTGTTGAGAGACATTGTGTTTGTGGAACAGAAGTGACCGCACACTAACCAGCTGCTCAAGGAAAATGTTCTTATTCATGAAATATTCCAAATATGAATGGCCCATAGCCCTGGAAGTGTAACTCCAGCTACTCTGCCCCAATATTACCTAATAAATGCAATTAAATTCCAAGTTAAAATAGAGGTTAATGAACCACAGTTAATTTCCTGGAAAACAACAGAGCAACATCTGTTATAAAGAGAGTATTTTAAAGTTTAAAGAATATCAATTATTGGTACAGAGTAAAGGCTATTTTATCTAATGTCTTGCTGATTTGGAGATTTAATTGTATGTATATGCTAATTTGGAGATTTAATTGTATGTATATGCTGATCTGAATTACTGAACACAGTGTTTCCTCAAGCTTAGGCTAAATTGACAAAAGACATTGGCTGAAGTATTTTTTTCAGTGGAAAGTGTATGGTTTCCTTTCAAATACAGTATTAATTAAGAGTGCTTTATCTTTTTAGTTTTTAATATTATGCACTGTACATGAAATATATTTACAGATCATGGTTCACTGTGAAGAATGCTACCACCAACCAGCACTGAGCAGATGAGATGAGGCTTGAAGACAATGGCAGCATATATTACTAAGAAGTGGCTGGTTGCATTCAGGTAATGTTGCTTACAGGAATGAGGGCCAGTTTAATGTCCAAAATCTGTCTATACACAAAGGCAACAGGGATGAGACATTTACCACTAATAAGAACAGGGATATGTGCACCACTCTTAGAAAAAAGGGTTCTTGGAGGTGCTATATAGAACCATAGGGGTTCTAACCCTAGGAAATAGAACCATTGCCTTCAAAAAGGTTCTATTTCACGCATGTGAGGATATATTAAATGGTTCGATAGAGAACCGTTTGAGGGTACCATATATGTACCAAGCTATAGAACTCTTAAAGGTTCAATATGGAACCTTTCGTTTTAGGAGTGTGGTGTACTAAATTATCAACCAACCACCCCAAAGTCCACGTCTTCATGGAAGAGTCAACATGTGGCCTCCAGGCCCAGGGGTACATGCCAGCATGAGATAGAGGGGCTCAGAGACAGGACTGGAACAGCATAAATAATAATTCATAAGAAGTATTAAAGGGGCCCTATTATCCAATTTTTCCCATTCCTTTAGTGTTATAAAGCTTTATGTGTATGTAAACGATCTGCAAAATCTTAAGGCTCAAAGTACATACCACAGGGAATAACTCTCACCACAGAAACCACTCATCGGTAATCTGCACGAAACACCTCATTGGAATTCCAGCCCTTACCTATGTGACATCGTGAGGTCACCTTGTAACAAACTCCTTATTGGCTACCTACCTGCAAGGATCTGTCTGCAGACTGCAAGACAGGGGCGGAACGTGCTGGGCAAGCTAACCAATCACAGCACACTGGGCACATCAGGGGTGGGACAGAGCATTTCAGACAGGGTTGCAGACAGAGTAAGTAGAGATATATACAGTATGAGAAAAATTCTGTGTTTTGGAACACTGAAGCATGTAAATCTACTCCAGTAAACTCCAAAAATAAAATTATGAGCAGTGAAAATGAGCAGAAGACAGCCCCATCAAGAATACTTACAAGGGCATCATAAGATGACTCCTAGTAAACAATATGGCATGATGACAAAGTGGTTAGCTTCACTTGTTAAGTGCTGTACCCCTGCCTTGTGCCCTATGCTGAGTAGGTCCCCCAACATACTGATTGAGGACATGAAGTCAAACAATCAGCAGGTTTTCCTCTAGTTTTCAAGATTCAGGACACATGCAACTGAATTTGTTATAAATATTGCTCTCCATCTCATTTCCTAGTTTTAGTCTAAATTTTGTGTTTATTGCCTATTTTACTAAATTGCTGTCCAACACCTGTTCATAGGTGGCCTCACTGATCTTGCTAAATGTATGGCACTCAACTGTACCAAATACTGAGTCCCTTGGTAGTGCAAGTAGAGCTTTTAATTGAGCCGAAAGAACCTTAAACCGCTGATTGTACTGCACATCAAAAATAGACTAGAATTATTTTAACTGTTAATTCAGATACTTTTTTAATTCTATGAAAACGTCAATAAGGTTAAGAACTCAATCAATAAGGTTCAGCATACAGGGCTCTGGTCTGGGATTACTGTCTATGCATAAACCAGGACACAATGACAAACCGGGACACCAAGAATGAGGAGTCGATGAACAAATCAATGCCAAGAAGGTCACCTGACTCCACCACTTCAGGCAGAAGACCCCCGCACCTCTCCCTTCTACACAACAAATCTGACATTAGGGATTTAAGAAACTAAATTTAGGAAAAATTAATGAATTTAAAAGACAGTTTGGTATTTTGCACTTTCCATTTTAAAGATAATAATTTCCAAGGGTTTTAAACTTAGAAATAATAATAGTAGTAATAAGCACATACAATTGTAGCCACATGTTGCAACCTCGGGCAGAGGAGTGTATGTGGTCAAGTTTCAAGTTTCACCACCCATCTTTATTTGCGCCGAACTGAAAAGGCGTACGTTTGAGTGGTTTCCCCAGGCACTGTTGAATCTAGAACTGCATACCTTTCTCTCGGCTCTCTGGAGCTGCACAGCCCCTTTTCCCTTTCGACCCAGAATCGGAGCACGGTCAAGGGCGCGAGCATGAGGCACGTGCGGAGTTCCTTTAGATCACCCACCACCCATCACATTCTCCACTCACTTTCAAGTTGCAGCATCAGGATGTGAGATCACATCCCACCACTGCGGGCACATCAGCCATATTTAATTAAAATATTATTGCAAATATTTGAAACACAGTACTCTAAGCTCCCATCCATCTGCTTACCTGGCCTGGAGCTCAGTTTTAATGAAAGGACATCAAGACCCGTGCTCAGGAAACGAGGGGTGCGATCTCTAACAAACAGGAAAAGAAAGCTTTGAACCCTGCAGCAGGTAAAACTGTCAGGGACTGTCATTCATAAACTGGTTTAACCCACTTCCCATTGGATACTTTACTGGCTACCTTTTAACTATAGCAGTGATTAACAAAAATACAATAATGGCAGCCACCATTTATCTATCCCCTTAAAGCTGAGTGTTGTTAAATGGGGAAATAATATATGTATATAAATTAAAAAATGGTGTTTCATAAAAACCCATGTGTGCTCTGTTTAAGCAGTAATACTTCTTGCTATTGACTACCTAGGATGATTGTAAAAAATATATAAGCAGACTTAATTTCATTTCATTATTACTTCAAAATTCACTACAAAAAATCAGTGGGTCATTTGTATTATTTAATTAATACAGAGGTACCTCGTTAATCGCGGGAGTTACGTTCTAAAAATAACCCGCAATAGGCGAAATCCGCGAAGTAGTCAGCTTTATTTTT
>JAODKM010000008.1:9012302-9029415 GCA_026780845.1 Petrocephalus sullivani | reverse complement strand
TCGCTCGCAAGAATGGCACAAAAAATTGAAACTGCGATTTAAAAACTTTAATTTCTCAAATCTTTATTGTAACCCCCCCCCCCCCCCCCCCCCCCCAAAAACATCTGTCTTGTTACCAAGATACATTTCAAAATCTTTTGGGAAATAACAGCAAGTAATTTTTCCATCCAAACAGATCAGGCTTCCTAGAAACAACCTCTAATAACAAATAGGTATTTCCTGCTTCAGCACTCTGAGGGTGAATTCTGCTGAAAGTGGCTCGTTCTGTAACGTGTGTGGGGCAGGGGTGGGCCGGGGGCTAAGGCGTCATAGCAAGACATACAGTGCTGTGAAAAAGAATGAGAGTTTTAGATTGTGGCATGATGTGCTGCTTTTTGAGATCTTTTAGCCTACTTCACTTTGTCAGACAGGTTCTTTTTCAGTGATTTCTTGATTGACCAGGTCTGGCAGGCCTGAGTGTGGCTGGTGGAATTGAACTCAACTTTACAATAAATGTGGTTGATCACAGTTAATTCATGATTTACCAATAACTTTTTCACATAGGGCCAGGTAGGTCTAAGTAGCTTTTTTCTGTTAATAAATGAAATCATTATTTAAAAACTGCATTTTGTATTTACTCTGGTTATGTTTGTCTAATATTAAAATTTGTTTGATCACCAGAAACATGCAAGTACGACAAATATGCATAAAAATAAAAAAAATCAGGCAAACTCTTTTTCACAGCACTGTACACCAGGCGCAAAGCAGCCCATCAATCTGCCTCTCCCTGCGTCTTCTGACAGGGCCCAGCTCTACTGGTGACCCAACTCTGCCATCAACGACCAGTAACCCCCCAGAGCCGCTGTCAACTCCAAAGTCGTAGCTACAGACATGTCCGTGCTGTGCATTTTTAAGCTTTATTTAGACAGCAGGGCACTGCCTGTCCATGTTTATCCTGTAAATAAACACACCATTTTCCCCCATGCTGAAGCCATTAGTTTAATCTCACTCTGGGTGCCTGTTTGTGACTCCATCTTAAAGTGACCCTACATTAAGGAGATTTCAACACTCTTCCCCACCAGGGACTGGATTACTTTAATGGGCCTGTGCAGTGTATGCAGAAAATAAGAGAAAATAAGATTTTACCAAAAGAAGTGTCTGAATTATTGAAGAGCAATCGGCTGCCTGGATCTGTATTCGAGATTGAAGACGCATGGAAGGCAGCCTCCTATATTTATCAAAATGGCAAATGGCGATGCAAAGACAACATTGAGTTCTATTAATGTCATTGTTTAATTGTCTTGATTGGAAAGGTCACATTGCTCCTTATGAGAAATTGGCATGCCAGTTTTGAAACATGATAAATCTCATACCAGCGAGTGCCGCAGATTTTTTTTTTTACTTTCACTTGCTGTGGTGGTGCGTCAGATGTTAAGCCTTCAGCACTGTACACAAAATCCCACTAGATTTTAATAACAAAGCGGTGGATGAAGTCACACTGCTTTATTTCCCACTTACCGTAATTTATTTAAGGTTTTGAACTGTGAAATTTATACTGAAAAAAATGTATACTGGCAAATCAGACTGCTTTTTGTACTCTAATTGGTAATTGGTATAGGTTCTGGAGCCCCCCCCCCCAGCATAAATGGTTATGGGAGGTGTATGAATGTAGTTTCTTATACAAAGCAGTTTACAATTCTTTTGCATTTCATTATAATGATTCGGATTTAGGGAGTGGCCACAGAAAGTTATAAACCTCATCACATCCTCCACATAGCAAGGCCACCACTTTTCACCAACAGACTAACTGCTTCTTCAGATCCTGAATGTTATTATTATCTTATTTCTTAATCTTGAATAACTGGGGATAATATGAGGTGGAGAGCCCATTTCCACACTTAGGGCTTGTTGGCAAAACCTGCTTCGCAAAAAAAGCAGACTGGATTCCTGCAAACAGACAGTCGTAGTAATTTTCAGTGCTGCTTGGACAATAAATGCCATGTGAGTCAATAAAGTTAATGAATCGATAAACGAGGTACAGAGAAAATGAATCCCAGCCAAATGACGCCTTTGAGACTGACACTGCCTGACAACAACGCAAAACACAGAATAGTGTGCTTCAGACACATCGCCTTCAAACTCAGCTGGAGCTTCATTTATGATCCTGCAATATGGATGACAGCTGATCTCCCAGGTGGGAAGTCAGGCTACAGTCCCATTCTTTCTGTTGACCTATACTTTATCACTTGCCATATAAAAATGCTTTTCTCTTCTTAAGCCCAAAACACACACCCTGATCCGAATGCCTGATCCCACACTCTGCTGTAGCCCTTCCCAAAACTTGATGCCTGTCTTGTTTTCCAATGAGAGTCACAGTGCAGTGAAGCCTCCTCGCCATTTAGCTAACCCGGTCTCCACTTCCATACCCAAATTAAGACCCCATTCCTTCTTCCCATCGCTTTGTCATGTGGGTCTGCTCGCCCTGCCACCAGAAGCAGGCATAGCCCCTCAGTATTTTCCATTTCTGCCAAGTCATCTACAGTTTCTTTAATCACACAACTGAACCGCCAGCTCAGAAGCAACAGAAGCATCTACCTTCCAGTGAAATGTAATTTTCCAGGTTTCTGGAGATATTTACTGATGTGTCTTATGCATATCTAACACCCACTTTGTAGTATAAGTGAAGTGAATGGGACCAGGTTAGAATGAGGAGGGCTCACTCTACACCTTGCATGCAAATTATTTTACTAAATTATAATAACAGATGGTAAGCACTCCGGGGCTAAACAGGCTAGCTGACAATTATCCAAAACAGCCCACTTTAAAACGTTCACTCGAATGTATAGGCATGAAGCATAAGACCTGTTAGAGTTTGGAGAAGGCACCGAATAAGCTAATCCTATTCCTCTACTACCTAAATCTATTACTGGCTGAGGGCAATGAAGAGGAGTCAATACTGCTAACTACATTTAGTGCTGTGGCTGCTAGCTCTCCATAGGAGGGGACCAGTGTGGTTTGTGTGGGTGTGCACTAAGGTATGTGGGTAACGCACTGCTCTGTTCGTTTCTGGGCGTGCAAATCACCAGAGCACGTTGACTCCCATTTCACTCCCAGTCACAAGAATAGCGCATTCCGGCACTCCCATTGACTTCATCTGCAACTTCTTTTTTGGTTGTTTCTCAACAGATGATTTACACGACAGCACTGCTGGTGAGAGCAGATTCTTACTGGCTAAGTGACTAGCTATCGAGTTACTTTATCTTACCACTTATCTTGAGGATGGGTACACCATGTCACAACACATATCGTTAGAAGGTCATGTATATGCCAACATGTCTCCAACTCATGGTCATCTCAGAACACAGCAGTGATAATGGAAAACAAGGCTTTATAGTTCATCAATCAGGGCCTTATTTGGCTCAGTTCCCATTGTGTAAATTACTGGTTATTATGTAGTCAAATCAGGCAATGGGCCATAATCCCACCCACCTAAATTCCTTGACCACATGGCTCATTTCTAACAACGTGGCACTAGCTCAGTCTCCGAGGTTGGTCAGCCAGGTGACAAGCCCATTCATTCTCGTGACTTTATTACTGATCATAGAAAAATGTTTTTTTTTCTTTCAGGCCTAGAACACACCCAGATCCCAATGCTTGACTGCACGCCTTGCTGTAGCCCTTCCCAAAACTTGATGCCTGTCTTGTTATTCGCCAAAGCTTTACACGGCTGACGTGCAGGCCGCCCTTGCCCTCGGTCACGAGGCACACTGAGGCCACATTAATCGGGCCACAACTAAACAGTTAAAAACAGCCTGCGTTCGGGACACAAGAGACAAGGTGCGGAAGTGGACGCAGTCAGGTAAATGAAACAGGAAAGCGCGCAGCAGTTTGCACGAGTTTACAGTAATTAAAGCCGACATTCATGACCTTTGTCTCAGTCTGGGGAATTCTATTTCAAGATAACCTTTATTGCCACTGTGGTTACAAGGACGGCGGTCTGGTGGAGCTGAAGCAGGACTTACAGTGTAGTTAATGCACTCAGTGCTAATCAGCAAAGGGAGCAGTCAGGCAGAAAGGAAAGTGTGTATATTCTGTCTTGTTGATCTCTGTTTATTCCCACGCAGTGCACGTTATGCTCCCTGCATACATTTAGGTCAAGGCAGCAGTCTTTTATCGCTCTCTTTTTGCCACTCACTTTTTCCTCCTTTCTATCAGGAGTTACTATCAGCTCCAGCTGTGATTCTAGAGCTGCTCCTCATACCTTTATCTATGGTGCTGACCTTCTTAATTCAGAAGGTGGACTCAGTGGGGTCAGGCAGAGCAGGGGGGCATGCGAGTGGGGGAGGCAGTCTGCTCAGAAGGGTGGGGGGTGGAGAATGGAGGCAATGGGGGGCTGTACATGGTTTGCGAACAGGGGATAAATAAAGATACTCATAAAGCCCTCTGGAGAGAACAAGGATCTCTCCCTGTGTGCGATGAGCACCTGTATTAAAGGTCTGTTTTAGCTTTGGAGAAGTGTAACAGGCAGAGGGTAAAGGCAGATTTACCAATACATTTATTTCTAGATGGACTGCAGAATAAACTGTTGCACAAATACTGAAAGACGACAAGATTTACACATTGCAGAAATGCAGCTTTCGATAATATGACAGTCACTTCCCTTCACAATAAACAATAGATTACGCATCTGGACCATAAAAAGCAGAAGTAGAACCTTCCAGAAGTGCCAGCAATCTAAGAATAGGCAACAATGGGCACCATGGTAACAATGGTGCATAAACTCCAGGCTCTGGATCACAGTGACTGATGGCCAGCATTATCCAAACAGAGCCTTGTTATCAGGGAATTCGTCTGCTTCCTCTCCACAGCTGTTCTCATTTAAGTGTTACAAGGATAACACAGTACCGCTCAAACACAATCATGACTATCTGCTCCCTCCTGCTCTACCCCCCCTGCCCCCAAATACTAGCAAATCCTGGAGTACCTGTGCCGGATAACGTCATTGTCTCACTTGTCTTTACCATCAAATAAGACTTGCTGCGTGGCTGCCTCATGGCAATAATGACAGAAACAGCTCAACCGCTGGAAAATTAAAACATATTTTGCAAAATCCTTCTTCCTGTAAGCCTCTCCTGAGGGGGGGCAGGGGGCATGACCCATCTTGGAAAGGAAGGCTCAGGTTACTCTCTTCGCATTAATTTGTTCCACCTGTCCCTCATTCTGAGCAACATCTATGTATTGCTGTGCTTGTTTGCCTTCCCACCAGTACCAGATTGCTACTGGGCCCCAGATCTAATTCCCAGTTTAGCCCAGACACATGAGTCCAGTGTGGGTTTGTTCTGTGCTATTTTCTCGTGTAGCCATGGCCTTCATTTAATTTTTGTTGGCTAAACCTCCTCATGTGCCCATCCATCCCTGAAAAGACAAGGCTTATTAAATAAACCTGTTTCTGCTGTCCGGCGATTCTGCGCACAGCACTCACATCCCAGCATTATATACAAGGGAAAAGGACAGCTTTGACAGTGAAGCATTTTGCCTAGAGACAAGCAATTACCAAAAAAATCTAATTAGAAATCATGTTTGACTTAAAAAAATGAAAATACCTGATGAGATAAAGAAGTTAATTAAGACTGAACCTAAGGTGCAGAGTCATTGCTTACATTACTGAGTCTCCTGCTGTGACCAAATCTACGGAAACCTGAGTAAGATTTCAGGCTCAATTTGTCCATTAATGCAGAAATGTCACTCTGTATTTTTGTATCATCTGCCTGAAGAGTTGGACTCCATGCTGTCTCGTTTCAGAGGTAAAGTGAAAAGTTAGCGCTTCAAGACTTATGGCTGTAATAATCCATTTTCATATCCCACAGTGCAGCCCTACCTAAATGTAAATGTTGAAAGAGTTAAAGGAGTCAAAGAAGAGACTTTTTGGTTGAGTCAAGGAAGTCTCAGACACACTGTGCTGCTCTGAGAGGGAATAAGCCCAGTTAGAAACTGTGCTGCTAGGAGAGGGACTGAGCCCAGTTAGAAACTGTGCTGCTAGGAGCGGGACTGAGCCCAGTTAGAATCTGTGCTGACCGGAGGGACTGGGCCAAGCAGAAGCATCCACTCAGCACATTATCATGTGTCTGCCACAGTGGGGTCCTGGGTGTGCAGAGAATGGCAATAGCTGAGCTGTGTTTGTAATACAGTGGGGGGGAGGGGTCACTCGGGAAAGATGGGTGCTGGATGATTCCTAGGTGTCTCCACAAGCCATGTGACCCCCGAAGGTCATTCCATGCTGAGAGTGATTTATCAGCGTCCACCAGACTGCTGCTGGACGGCTTCCTCTGGAGACACACACACTCATGCATGTGCATGCACGTACACACACGCATGTATTCTTATCTTAGTGAGGACTGTCCATTCATTTCTTAATTTACCAATTTACTGGTAAAAACCCTACTTCCAGTCACAACACCCATAACCCCTACCCAGCCCTAACCTAAACCATAACTAATCAAACAAAATACAAGACTTTTGGCATTTTTACTTTTTTGACGCACACAAGCGGACCTGTGCACACACATGCACAAGTGTTATAGTTAATGAACAGCAAAGCTGCGAGGTTACCTGTGCTGGGTCTGCTCTTTAAGATGTAAAGCAATCTTTACATACCTTTGTAGAGAAGTGTAAAAAAAAGATTCACATACAGAGATGCAGACAAAGGGGGCATAACCACAGCCCAATCCTTTCCTCAGGATTAACCCACATGTAATTAAAGTCTGAGGAAGATCTGTGAGAGAGCAATGCAAATAGGACATTCTCCCCAAAACCAGCCAAATTATCTGCAGTTCTTTCTACAGTTTGCACTTTGAATTCTGCCACTTTGTAAATTCTAATGACAAACTTCATTTCTGACATTGGCATGTTTGCCCTGTGTGTGTACATGCGGGGGGTCCCGCCTACCCACGCATCCCCACACATGGGGAGCTGATGGACAGTCACCAAGTTAAGCGACCTGCTCCCCGCACAGGCCCCCTTCCCTAACGCCACAATAGCCTCCACACTATGGGCCCTAATGCAGAGTGGTTATGCTCTGCTGCTGTAGCTCATCTGCTGCCTGGACAGGGAGCCACAGACTGTAGACAGCGAGCCATCCGGCAGTCACAGGGAGCCCAGGACTCTGGCTGGGAAAGCGGTGCCTTCTCAGCCCCGTGCAGTCTGCAAAACCCTGAAGGCACTGAAAGATTCAGGTTGGTCACCTCAAGCAATGTCAGATGTTTTTTTTTTAACTTCCCGGCTGCGTTTTCTCAGTTAGATCACATCTGTCCAGGCATCGTGACAGCAGCAAGACAGAAAACAGGTTATTGGCTGGCTCCTGCACTGTGCCACGCACTGCTCCTCACCGCAGCTATGCGGCCATTCACCATGCACTTGGGTGCATAAGAAGTACAAGATCTGAGACACCAGGCATCCTTTCCCCGAACCCGATCGCTTCCATCACTGCCAAGCGGCCCTGTCACTGCCAAGCGGCCCTGTCACTTTCGACAAGGACCTTTTCCTGGAGTTTAGTGGATGGCTCTCACCCCCACCCCATGACAATAGAGAGGACATTACAGCTGTCGCCCAATGGAGTGACGCAACAGACCAACCAATCCACAGTCAGCATAGCCTGCCTTGTTTCCGTCCACAGCTCCCATGTAGTGTGTGATTTCCAATAGGTGAAGAAACAAAACTAGCGCATGCCAACAACGTGTCGTCCTGCAGTGAATGTGTAAAGGTGTGAGCATGGTTACGTATGTATATAGTTTTCCCCAATTTTTGGGAGAATCACTGAAGTATTCTCCAAGAGATGATTTGCTTGCTCACAGGATTCTCGTGCAATCAACATTTACAGAACAGCTATACCATGACAGGCAGTTAAAAGTCTAATTTAAAAAAAAGTTTTATTTGAGGTACCAGGACTGTGAAAAAGGCAGAAGATTGGAATGCTTTTTCTTTTGTAATGTGTGGAATCAACAATTCCTTCCTTGTTACCAAGAGCAGAGACTCATGGTTTTGTCTTCGCTCAGCAGCATGAAGGATGCAAATGTGTCTGCATGTCAAGTGGAGACGCATGACAACTGACACCTAGGGAACTGACTGTGCAAAAAAGAAAGACATAATTTGATCATAAAATAACTGTCAGACTGCCCCACCCCTCTTAAAATGTTAAGCTACAGCCCAAATATGCACTTTGGAGATATTTGCTGGTTGTGGAAGACGAATCAAGTGTATTTATTTAGTCCTGTTGGTGTGTCACTCATTCTGCGTGCCCTGAGAGTGGTGAACATGGTAGGTAGGTTATTCTTTTTTCCAAAAGTGAGACAGCATGGGGACTCACAGCTATCCATGGAGACCCCCTCCTAGGCCAAGTCTTTTGTCCTACAGAGTGATCAAGATCAGCATCAGACTAAGGAAGCAGCCAAAGTAGATCATAGGTTATGTCCTCACGTGCTAAAAAGAGGCTTCAGAACCGTTCCCATCAACTAGTAAACCTCCTTTCAAATGGTATGAAGGAAGTCTAGCACCAAACACTGGACAATTAGTAGTAACAGATAAATAGGCTTCATCTTTGTCATTTCCAGAAGATTCCATGAGATTACTCACAGCAGATTATTCACAGCAGATTACTCACAGGAAAACCGGGCTTCTGCTGAAGTCATCACTTGTACAGAATTAATCCTTTTTGTATTACTCTGCTAAGAAAAACATTTCACCCATTTCTGTGGTTACCAGACCGAACTGTAAAAAGGAAATGCAACTTCATATAAAATAAACCTCAGGTAACTGTATAACTCAAGCTATAAGGCAGAATTCCACGCTGCTTTTTCAAATAAACAATCTACAGTACGATGACTAAAACACGCAACTAAATTTGCAGAAAACAAGTAGTTTTCAACAGCCAGGAGGAGGAAGATTGCAGCAACTGATGTTTAGAAAAGAAACATGATGATAAAGCCATTTTGGTCTCTTCCATATCATTAAACACATACATACCTGTAACAGAAGTAGTCAGGCAACCTTAGAAAATAAAAAAAACAAAAAAACCCATGCGAGTTAGACAAAAATCTTTTGAAGTAAATGGAAATAACCTGACACTGTCATGCCTCCCATGGCTCTGACACCGCCCCCCTCCCTTACACTGTGCCGCCGCAGTCCGGAACAAACAGCAGTTCTGCGGATCTGTACGCATGCATTGTTTTGGGAGGGGTGTATCAGCGTGTCGGCTGAGAGCAAGCCAAACTCCATGTGACATCTAAGAAGGCCCTGCTGTGATTCAGATGACAACACTGCTCATCTAAAAGCTGCAGACCTAAAATTAGAGCCCCTTGCTGCAGCTGGGACAAGGTACCTCTTGGGACAAGCAAACCCATCAGGACCACTCAACAAAATCTTGGGTGACAGCAACCCACCCCTCATACCTTCCCCCGCCCCGCCCCAGCACCCCCAATCTATGAGGCCAGGCCGAGGGGGCCCATCCTTGTGCCACTTGTGATAGCGTGCATTCCTTAGCTGCATTCCAGGATCATAGGCCAGAGCCCTTGGTTCCCTCAAACAGTGAGGAATGCTTTAAAGGCGAACGGCAAACCCCCCCACCAACCTCTAAACGGAAATGAAAAACACAAAGGCCTTCTGTGCATCTTGCTTTCCCCGGGGGCTGTGCACCTGCACCATCTTTAAAAAACAAAAAGAATAACAACTTAGACTAAACGGCAGCCTATTGAAGCCAACGGCCAAGGAGAGCGCTCTGGAAGCATGGCGGTCATGCGCCATCGGCAGGGACGAGGTGCCGGCTAAACAGCTGCCAACGTGTAATCTTCTGGCCATGTGGGACTCTGGACGAGTTAGAGGCCGTGATCAATGGAACTGTTAATTTACCAGGGGCTTAGCAAGTTGACGGCAGATTAATTAACTGCATTAATAAGAGGGCCTTTCTCATGAGATCTGGGAAGTGGCATGAAGGATTTTCCACGCTGGTCGCTGGGCCCAGGGTTCGAAATAAAACGGTCAAGGTCCCATCAGAGCAGCACGCTCCCGCCCTACTCCTGTCTCCTATTAGACATTCCTTTAACCACCACTCGCCCTCACCCTGCTGCTCTCCCCAATGGAAACACCCTCGCATGTTGTCCTTCATTCCTGAGGCATGAGAAACCACAATCCAATCCCACTAGGATCCAGAAGTTCAACTTCAACAACACTCACATTAAGGGGAGGGGGGGTTCTTTTCATTTTATTTTAATGCTATGGCCGGCGGTGAGGGATCAGCTCCTCTTACCAGTCACATGGGGAAAGTGAAGGTAGCAGATGGAGAGAGTGTGTAAAGGAGAAGACGAAGAGAACATGAGAGTGGAGAAAATGAGGCAGGGGGTTGAGAGAGAACGAAGGGGAGAAACAAATCAGGCCAGGGGTGATTTACCGCACTGCGCAAAAGCCAGGCAGTGCCATAAATCTCCACCACTTCTCAATTCTTCTGGAAATCAATTCAGTTAATTCCTGCTGGGTTTATTTATGGGTCGGCATTGAAGGGGGGCAGCCGTCGACTTCACTGACTACTGACCACAGTGAGGAACTGCGGGTCACCACTATTCCCAGCATCTCGGGAAAGTCCCCTGGAGTTACTCCTTCAGAATCAACCCCCTCCCCCCTCTGCAAAGGTGATTCTTCACAGGTGATATCTGGAAGATGTAGAGCAGAAGGGGAATCAGTCACAACTTCACATCTTTCCAACAGCTAACACCAAGTGTATGGCAAGCTACTGTAAACATTATAGAACATAAGAAATTTACAAACGAGAGGAGGCCATTCAGCCCATCAAGCTCGTTTGGGGAGAACTCAACTAATAGCTCACCAGTTACACCAACACACCAAATTACATAAGCAAATGTAAACGGCAAATGTATAGGAAAAGGGACTATAAAGTTCCTATATGGAGCACAGAACTAAAATAAAAAGATAAAGAATCCAAAACCTACTTTCAAATTTAACTTGACTGTTTTATACTACACTTTGGGACCATAAAAGATATGTGACATACACATTGTCCTGTTTTTACCAGTAGTTGGTCAGCTTTTGTTTGAAATAAGAGCAGTTTCTTTCGCAAGCACACTACATTAATAAGCATAATATGCATATTTCGTTAAGAAAAGAAAACAAAAAAATATTTAAAAAATGAAATCCACCAGATGGCTATGAGATATAATACGTTTGGAGTGTTGAGGTGTGTGGAGCTCAGCCACATGGATTATGGGTAATTCTGCCAGGCTGGCCTCACTCCTGTCATGTTTTGAAACATGGAATCCCAGGAGCATTCTGAGTGGCACTGAGGGAGAGGCCAGGCTGCTGAAACACACATGGAACGCAGATGTGACCAGCACCATCCGACCCGGCACCTGCCTGGCCCCCAGCACAAACCCAGGCCTCCCAGGCACAGCGCTCTGACCACGGGGGACCTTTGCTATATTAAAAGAAAACAAGACCGTTGAGCCAGTTGGAGAGCACAGCTAATCCCTTGGCCATAAGAAATTCTTCTTGGAAAACTTTGGTGGAGCCCCCTGAGAAAAAAGGTTAGTAAAAAATGTCCCTATTTTATGGCCGCTTTAATCTCCTGATAAATGATGTGAAGCATAACCTTTTGCTAGTTTGTCCCTCAACCTTTCTCCTGCCCTATTTTTTTTTCTCCAACCCCTGGCCATGCAGAGTTTTTTTAAAAAAAGGGAAAAGACGAGTTTTAGGCAAGTTTCAAATAGCAGGGGTAAGCGTAAGACACGGAGAAGACCGCAGGAGGCGGAAGATGAGACGTGATGAAGTCGGGGGCACGCTGGCTGACAAGCCAGAGCAGCGGGGCGCAAGAGCATCTCACCGACGATCGCCGAGGCTGGCGGCCGGGGGATTTCAAACGGCGTTTTAAAAGAAATAAGTGATCGTTTCATTTATTTTGTCCCACTGGGGTAAGTATTAAAGGCTTCCTAGAAAACTCCCGAACGAAACCCGTGAGGGCCTTCGGTACTTATTTACATCTGAAAAGATAGCCAAGACCTATGCAATTAATTAGACTTGCCGACACGGAGACGTATTTCATCTGCTAAAAAGCGTTTCTCCACGTTCTTTCGGTTAAGTATCGGTGAAATCAAGCGATAAATTAAGTGCAACAACGCACGCAATGATTTCCTAACAGCTCCAGCTCTCACATATGGCATGTTCCATTTCTGTTTATATATATATTTTTTATAATTATATTAATTCATCTTCTATAATTGATGTATCATTGGGGGGCAAATTAAAACGTACGGTATCACTTGCCGTCAGATTCAATGGATCAAACACAGCATGACTGTTGAATACTAAACAAGTAATGGGAAACCAAAAATAGCCCAAAAAACATAAAAAGATACGTATAATTACAACGTGGGAGCTGCGTTTCTAGCGAAACTAATTAGGGGAAGCGCCGAAACGCTGGCGACAAAGGCCGGGCACCTGACACAGGAGGAGGTAGCATAGTTTCCTAATTTCCTCCCCGGGGACGGTGGCGCTCCTCGCCATGTCCCGTCTCCATTCTTCGTCACTCCCTCATCTTCCTCTCGGTCGGTAGGCACCGTGAACTCCAACCTACCAGCAGATTATTAAGCCGAAGGACTGCCTGACATTTTTTTTCTACACGTAACGACCCAGGTTTCGGAACTACTATAACTTTTCCCCATTTTTTCCCCAAAGTTCCACCAGACTTTTTGGTTGGCGATAAGGAAAATAATCAATCGATAATCATTAATTACTGGTATGTTAGACTGAGTGTGCCCTGGCATCTGCACTACCTAAGCAATTACTGTGTGAAGTTAAGGAATGCAAAAGCCACCTCTGACTTCGTTTCCTTTTCATGTCCAATTTCCTTAGACGTGAAAAGTAATCTAATTTGTAAATAACGTACATTTTTACAGCAATCCTAGTCTGCTCTGGACTGATGCTCATCCTCGTGTCAAACAAAGCGAGCAGGCCGGAGTTGTGCTGTTCTTTCTGCGGATGGCGCTCACGCACCACCTCGTCGCACTGCCAGATTTACGCGCAGTGAAAGTGCGCCCTCTGCAGGCTTTCGCCTACAAATGACACCGCGTACATTCCAGCTGGGAGCGCCACACCACCCGGTCCTTAAAGGCTCCAGGCCTGGAACACAGGCCCGTGAATAAACGATTCTTTTATTTTCCCACATTATTTTAACCCCATGTAATACCTGCCTAAAACCCATCTACTGGAGGTGTAAATGTTGACAGTTTGTTTTTTTAATAAATCATCAACCCGAGAAAACCCGAGACTGGAGAGGACTAGCCCTTTGCGGTTTAGCAGTTTTTTTTACAGTTTAATATGTAATTATCCCTAATCATGTACATTTTTAAATATTTCATTTTTCTAGTAATATAGTCTTTTTTAGGGCAAAGAATGTGTACCAGCAGTATTTAAATAAGCGAATCCTATATAAATGTGAAATGTGTATTTTTGCTTTTTGACGCCAGTCGCTTACAGGTCATGCACACTGACTCCCGATGACCCCCTGAGTTTAATCATTGGTTTATCAGCCTGCCCGCAGATGCAGCAAAACTGTCAGACCATTGGCCCTTTATGATAACCGGGGGGGAGGGTTCACAGAGAAACACATAAAGAACAGCCCATTGAGCTCCTGTCAGGCTCCAGCTGCCTGGAGGCCTTGTAGACATGGTGACCCTTCACAGATAGTTTGTGGTGGCTTATTCCGCCGACGGGCCGGGGACATAACTGGTACGCTTTCGAATGATGCCTGCGCTGCATCTCCACCACACGCTACACACACTCCAGTGGCACTTAAGCCGAGCTGTGCTAAAACTCAGGTGTGTGACCTTCTCAGAATGCCAGGGAAGCCCCAGGATGCAATGTGCTGGCGACACATCCACACCCCATGTCAGAACTTGACATAGAACCGTTGATCCTAATGGAAACTCAGCAGGCACCTGTAGATGAATTAATTCAGAGTGCAGTGAGATTCCCAAGGTAGGGGGTCCATCTCTCTCCTCTGTACCTTCATCTCCTGCACATCTCACCGTGTGCAGGTCCCTCTGTACCCTCCTCTCCCTCAACGCCTCTCCAGGAGCACAAAAATAAGCTGAGGAGACCCGCAACGATGCCCCTAGGGACCTGGTCGCCTTACACAGTTTCATGTTTCTTGTAGTCAGTCTATACAAAAGAACAAGTCAAAGGGGAAACACAAAACCCTTGGTGCCGGAGCAGATGAAACATTTTCAGCTGTTCTGCAAGGTTGACAATCAATTACAGGCATGGTATAGGCAAGACAGAGAGAGAGAGAGAGAGAAAGGCAGAGGGATGGAATACAGATAATAACAAGGAAAGACAGAGCAGTCACATATGTCAAAGTGGGAAGAAATAATAAACTACTTCTTCACAAGTTAGCAACAGCTACCGTGTTGGTGTGTATTAGATGTCTAACAGATTAACCCTTCACTATTTACTACCATGTGCAACTTATTTCCCAGGTTCACCAGTTTTCAAGGTTACCGTGACTGCTGTTTATAGACCAAAGCATACAGCTTGACGCCATGACCTCTGACCTCACCAAAGCTGAGTAAGGGAACACCTCCAGCCTTCCTGACGCTTCAGCACCACCCGTCATGCACTGATGAAAACACTACACACAAACTGCTCTGAAGACCTCTGCCTAAGCACACGCAGCTCGCCGTGCGCGTGGCCCCAGAGCAGAGACACAAAGGGGGCACTGACGTCATCGGCCCCGTTTCTCCCTCGGAACCTAGAAACCGTGTACCCTCTGGATCTGTGTGAAATGTCAGCACTGAGGCACTATAGGATGCCTTCCAGGCTGGCAGGGACCAGTTGACACCCCCTTCCCCCTCAAAGACAAAGTCCAGACATGTCCTTTTCCCCTGCCGTGAACACCCAAAGATAGACTGATGTGTTGCCATGGAAATGGATGACCAGCATGACTCCCTTCCAGCATCTGTGTGCTTAAGCACTGCTGCTCTGGTGTGGGTGGGGCTAATGTGCTGGACAGATGCCCAGAGGCGCGGAGACCTAAATTATAAATAACAAAAATGAAAGCAAACAGAGGGAAAAATGCTGACAGGACGTTAGTGTGGTAACATACCTAGGCATTTTGTGATGCCCATTTTAAGGGTTGTTTAATGTTCTTCTGAAACAACTGTTTCCTATGCTTCTGGTCTGTTCTAGTTCTAAGGTCAAGCAGCTGGGTGGAGTTTGTGGGCAGTGAAGAGGCACATGCAGAGGGAACACTTCACTGGCACTTGACTGGCACTGTCAGCTAACTTTCCAAGGCCTCTCGAAGACATGGCCGTTCATATGTCAACACACATCACACCCCACAGAGCATCTCCTGAAGTTGTGCCGATACCAGGGGACGTACAGATGTGCAGTGCTGTTTGACATGGCTAACCAAGTGATTTAACCACAGCTTACAGTCTGACAAGGTCATTCAGCCTGTGCAGAGCAGAGGACAGCTGGGGGCCTGATAGTGCAATATGCAATGAACACAGTATATTGAACAAAAAACAAACATTTACAAATACACATACACACATTTACAAATGTAGTCACATAAAACCCCACTCAAAATAAATACACACATGCTTGGAAAAAGATTTATAAATACATGTACATATACATACACATTCAAAAAAACATTTACAAACACACACTTCATTCAAAAACACACAAGCTCAAATAACATACATGTATAACAAGGTATTAATATATACATCCACATGTTTAAAAAATGAAAATAACCTCACAAAAACAAATGCATGCGGCACACATATCGTTTCCTAAAAACTCCGGCTGCTGGAGCGGATGCAATAAATCATATCTATCTATAGGTACTGCGCTCCGGTTTGCAGCTCTGCCCTTCCCTGTGCTCACACACCAGCGCCCAGAAAAGATGGAACAAGCAACTGCCCAATGACCACAGAGATCTCTGCGTCATATGCAGTCATGGTTGGGGATAGGACCGTCACAGGTCAGTCAGTAAACACCTCAGCACACTTTCTCCAAGCCCTGTGGGACTGTCAGTGAACTCAGGGTCACCCCTGAAAAACAGCCCGAATGGAAATAAGATTGTACATACACACACGCACACACACACACACATGCACTATGGCCACAAACACACCTGACACACCCCCAGGCCTTGATCCTTGCGCCGCCCAACCGCCATCTGGAAGTAACTCAAAAACTATCCACTATCTCTTTCTACTGCCATACGTCTTTGCACAATCTTGGTGTTATTTTTGATCAATCCCTGAGCTTCGATGCTCATGTCAGGTCTCCCAGCCGATCCTGCTTTTTCCAGAAACCTGTCTAAGCTGCGAGCTGTCGTTTCTATGGCTGAGATGAAGATGCTCATCCATGCATTCATCTCTTCATGCCTATGTTACTGCAACTCCCCTTTTACCTGTCTTAGCAAAGCAGGTTTGTCTCGCCTTCATATGATCCAAATTGCAGCTGCTAGGCTTTTAACAGACTCTCACAAATGGTTTTACATCATCCCAATCTTATCCTCTCTTCACTGGCTCCCTGTCGAATTCAGGATCCAATTCAAGATCTTGGTACTTACGTACACAGCCCTTCACAGTCAAACTCCCCAATATATCACTGACCTGCAACACTATTTCTGCAGCCATACTCTGTGATCTTCTCAATCACACCTCCTTTCAGTTCCTAGGACCAGATTAAAGACTTGCGGGGATCGTGCTTTTCAGTCTGTGGCCCCAAGGTTATGGTCAATGTCACTTAGATCTGCTCCATCAATTGAAATAAGCAAGCATTTGGGTAGCTTTACTGTAGGTTATTGTTTAACTCATGCTTTTGGATATCTATGTATTCTTGTAATGCAGGGGTGCCCAGTACGTCGATCGCAAAGATAGTGCGGGTAGATCACACGAGATTCAAAAAATAAATTTAGATGTTACCCCAGGGGTAGGGAACCTGATCCATGGAGAGCCGGTGTGGGTGCGGGTTTTTGGGATGAGCTCTCAATCAGCCAATAATAAAGCATTGGTTGTCAGCTCCTGTCCTGGGGACCCAGTCTTATTGGCTGATTCAAAAG
>JAODKM010000008.1:8987849-9012202 GCA_026780845.1 Petrocephalus sullivani | reverse complement strand
TCAGCTCCTGTCCTGGGGACCCAGTCTTATTGGCTGATTCAAAAGTCATCCCAAAAGCCTGCACCCACACCAGCTCTGCATGGATCAGGTTCCCTACCCCTGTGTTAGCCAATCATCTGTCCTCCCTTTGGCATTTGCCGCTTGATTGACGTGAAGGGCGGCCAGTCTGCTGTTGCTTAAACTTTGTTACATTAGGTTACAATAAAAACTACTTAGCTCCCCTCTCTTCTAACGTATCGCGAAGATCCCACAGGTCACCACGCAGAAAATGCGAATGTAATGCGAGCTAATGCAAAACTACAGCGAGCAAAGTGAGCCAACTAGCCTTCTGATTTATATCTACTGAAAAGGGATATTAAAAAATGAGAGGGGGAGCCAGACCAAGTAAGGAACCATGAATGTCTTGAATTGTATTGTGCTTTAAGGGTTCATGCAGTGATGCAAGGTTCGCCAACATATACTGTACATATAAATAAAAAATATATATAACATATGTTTAGCATTTATAATATAGGTAGATCATTTTGACATGGTCATTTTAAAAGTAGCTTGCAAGCCGGAAAAGTGTGGGTACCCCTGTTGCAAGTGTGGGCACCGTGCTGCATATACGTATATGTGTATGTATACATCTAATGTATATATATATGTGTATAGGTATTTATTTGTACACATACGCAAATATCTGTTTTTATTTTATTATCTGCTTTCTGTGTTTTTCCCATGACCATTTTAGTTGTTTATGTTTTTCTCTACACTGTCAGTCTGGGTTTGGTTGTTCGAACTTTTTTTAATCATACTTATGTTGTTCAGCGCTTTGTGACTGTCTGGGAAAAGCGCTTTATAAATAAATTTTACTTACTTACTTGCACTCCTCAGTGTCCATAATTACATTAATATTACTCTACCTTTTGCCACTCTAAAGAAGCCAAAATATATTTGTATTCGTCCTGTAAATTCTTTGAAATTCTGCATAAAACTGATCAAATCCTGTCTATCAGTGTCCGGCTGGGAAATGTTCACTGTTATACCCATCAGGGAAGATAAATAATTAAACCATAATTACTAATTAAACACACGGATGCTAATTTAACCCAGGGAGGTTGGGTTCAAAACCACAACACAGAGGTGAGCAGACCAGTATGTGTGCTCAGGCACTGCGTCGTGTTACACCAACTAACCAAAGTGGTAATATCATAGCGTAGATACGAGGAAAGGTGGTAAGGTTAATGGTGGTGACCCTGCGCTTTTAGCGTATGCAGCCACCTGCTGTTTCTGTCGGGGCTCCCCTGATGATCAATTTGCGTTCAAGTTCCATTCATCCCTGTTGAGGTCAACTATTTAAAAGCCAAAGGGAAATGAACAGCAAGCAGTGCAAACGTGTCTCTGTTACATGACTGTCGAAGTAGAATGACCCCAACTCCAGAATCTAGACTGATATTACATTCACATTTAAATGTTTGCTCTCATCTGAAGCAAGGAACATAGCTGTGTACCTGCATGAAATTCACTCTCAGCCACAAAACACTGTTTTTGATAGTTATGTTGTACTGGAGACAATGTCCATCCATTTTCCATATAGTCACCAACACAGTGGAACCCGTCCCAGCGAGTTTACAGCACTGAGTACAGTACACCCAGAATAGGTTACCAGTACATCACATAAAGACTGAGAAGCACACTGCAAACACTTCAAAGGCACCAATTCACTTAAACGGCATGTGTTGGGACCATGTGAGGAACTTGACGCAAAGAACACAGAGGACATGCAAATTCCAGACAAGGCCAAATTGCTGCCCTGTGAGCCACTGTGCCGCCCCCAGCTGGCTTCACGGGGTCATTTTTCCAAAAGAGCAGGAACAGTGAAGGTCGCAGCCTCAGTCACGTAACTGCACAGTACCAATCCCTCTGTGGGCCTCCTCATTACCCCCAAGAGCAGTGCCTGACTTAGCCATTAAATCTGTGTATGCAAGCTAGATCCCTGACATTGTAAAGCACTCTGGCCAAGTGAATATGAATAGTAACTCTGAACTGGACTACTTTCCACCAAAGAACAGTTCAAACTGCCTCTCTGTTGGCCATTTGGTTGTTCTGTACCATGTGTCTAATGTACAGCTGCTATGGGCTGTCCTTCGCAAATCAGAATGAGTGTGATCTGCACCACTGACACTATGACCACAAGGGCAGTAAGTCCTATTCTGCTATGGATGGACATCTGCAAGTATATTCACATTCTGTTCACAAATCTCACCTATGGATTTTGAGACTTTATGTAATCTAATCTGATATTCTGAGTAGCAATTACTAGGGATGGGTACCGAAAGCCGGTACTAAACGGACCCCGGAGTACCGATAAGCTCCGGCGTTAACGGTATTGCTTTCGGTACTAGAGAAATTAATTGTTTCTACATTAAAGTAACTTTTCCCAGTTAATCTGACCAGCTCTGTTACTGATTAAAATATTAATCCAGAGCGTTCTCTCCGTCTGTGTGCGTTTGTGGGCGCGCGTGCGAGGGTTTCCCTGTGCATCGCGCACACGCGCCCACAAACGCACACAGACGTTGGTGTCTCTGCCTGATTCGCATGTGCTTGAATAAAATTATATTCTGCTTATGGTATGTTAATTAATTATGTTGTTAATTAGATTTTTTCTTCAAAACGTACCGATAAGAATACCCTTAAAGTACAGGACCAATAAGCAGTACCGGTAAGAGTAGTAGTACCGTTAAAATCTTAATGATACCCTTCCCTAGCAATTACTATGTAGAGCTGCATGCTATAATACAATATGTGCAACTTAATTAATGATTGACTCAGTTGGATGCTGGTTCCAGCAAGGCCACCCTGGTTCCCTGCTGCTGGATTAGAACCCTCCGGGCCTCCTGTGGATCTATAAAGAACCTTGCCCCCACCATTACATACAATCGTATTGCCACACAAGAACCAATCTGTTCCAGCACCTGACCACAAGAGGGAGCAACGCCTGACACTGACTGAACCTGGTTTCAGAACGCTAGCAGAATGTTTCTCAACCCAATCCCCAGGGAGCCCCAGGCTGTTCATGTTTTTGCTCCCTCTCAGCTCCCTGCCAGACAGCGAGGACCCCTTTGAGGAACTTACTAGCGGTCGACACCACGTGTGGGGGGCAGATCACAGACAGGGGTTTCTTGTATGATGGTGTCCGGGAGCCTCGTGCAAGGTCGCCCTTGGGCCCCCCCACCCGCCTGGAGATCGCCATCAGAGAAATCCCCCCTCCCCCTATTGTTAGTATTGCTTTTCACAATCAATAGCACTTGTTCAGGCATCCAGCAGAAAACTGGCAGCTGCTTTGCATTAGAAGACAAATGAGAGTCAGAGGTTTATCTTGAATAATTAATAATTAGGGAGCAGCAGTCCCCCCAATCCCCCCCCCCCCCAGCCAAAGCCAGCCTCTCCAATTCGCATCTCAGGATGTTCTACTCCAAAAGATTTTTTTGAATAGCACTGAGAATAGCTGAGACCACAAGAAAAATCCTGCAATGAAAACAACAGTTCAGCCCATTCACAGCGTAAGGTTGTGGTTCTGTTAGGAAAGCATGTTCAATAACAGCTGTTTCTGCCACCACCTGAAGCCATGTCAGGCTTTTTATTCTTTCCAGCATAAGAAGTGACAGCGGCCGGGGGTGTAGAGATACGGAATTAATGTCACTTCATACCGTCCCACACCTGTGACATTGTGGCCGTCCTTCACTCGGTAATGAACAGAAGAAGGCAGGAAAAGGCGACAGCAAGGGAGAGCAAGTGAGCGGGAGAAGTCTGCAAGGATAAAACAGGTCGACGTTGAGAGAGAACAGGATGACAGAGAGGCAGGGAGAGCAGCCAGTAGAAAAACGGCCTTCCAACAATGGCTTGAATCTTGTGACCCAGAGAAATGTCCTCCACGTGTTTGCCCTATGTGTTCCCAAACTACCTATCCTCCAATGGCCTCTCCTCTCACATTCCTTGCTATGTAAATCTTCTCTCGTACCATCTCTCCATTGTTTTGAATGTTTTTCTACTATCCCCCTTTTCTACTTTCCCCCTTTTCAATACTGATCTCTCTCCTCCTTCTTCCCATAAGGTCTTCCCCTTTTCCACATAGGTCTCTCCTTTATCTTCCCATAGGCTTTCTCTCCTTCTTCTTCCCATAGGGCCTCTCCCCCTTTCTACACTGGTCTCCTCTTCCTCTTCCCATAGGGTCTCTCCCCTACTTCATCTCATGTGATCCACCCTCTTACCGTGTAGGTATCTCTGCTCTCAAGCTATCTATATTGTTGCAGGCCCCCCCACTCTCAAGCTGTCTTTTCCCCATTCCATCAGGCTCTCTCCTTTTTAAGCCATTGATCTCCCTCACTGTTTGAGTTTCTCCACACCCTCGCCACCTCTCTGCAGGTCCCTCCCATCTCTCCTCGCATCTTCCCTTCCTCCATCATTTCCTGCTGTGCCTGTCTCTCCCCTCCCTCTTCTCACATGCTCTCTCTTCCGTAGGTCGCTCAGCAGCACCTGCGTGTCACAGTGCCACTTTCCTCCCTCATGACAGTGAAAGTTTATTAAACTTTCCAGCAAACAGGAGGGTCAGGCTGCCCCAGAGGGCGCCAGCGAGCGTGAGCCTCAGCCCAGAAATCTTCCTCCTGCCTCTACAGGCTGAATTTGCTAATCCCCATCCCTGACTCAAGTCGTATGAAGTAATAACAAAAGCTATGTGCCAATTGTTCACATTGTACATGTCCTGCATTCCAGCGCTGGCAAGGGGTTCAGTACCTTGAAGTTGTTTGTATCGCACAGCTGAGTGAGAACTTGAGTCTTGTATGGTTTTCTAAGTGAGTAAGCAAAGACCAAATACCAAAGACACAGTGGAAGACAATACTGGGAGGGCTCTGGAAAAAGCCTCCACCAACATCTAGTCTAATGTGGCCTATAAATGGGCCATGTGTTTTTCCTCCATTCTTTCATCCATCCATCCATCTTCCACAACCAGGGAGCAGTGAGTCCGGCCCAGGAAGCAGAGGGCAGGAGGTGAAGGACATTATGGGTGGGATGCTGCTATTTTTTCATATTACAATAATGTAATAAAACAAGAGAGCAGTTTAATAATTGCCAGGTAATATGTTGAACACATCACATCAATAGGCAGGCAGTACAAATACAGAACAGGTAGAAGCCTCTTGAGTCCAAAAATACACAGGGCCATTTATCCAGCAACAGCACGGTGTTCTCACACAAGGACAAGGTGGCATAAATAAGAAACGGGTCCCCCAACACCTTAAGTGGCCGCCATGTTCTGACCTCAGCCACCTCACCTTCCATGTGGCTTTTTCTGTTAACCCTTTGGTGGTTGTAGCCAGACAAATGATGGCACGCGTAGTAAACGAAGCTAGGCTGGGAAAGCCAGAGCTCTCCACCGCTTTACTTTCAACAGCAGTAATGTAACATCCAACCATCCGGCCATCTTTTATAATTCTCTAGCCAGCACAGGGTGACCGTGAGCCTGGAGCCGATCCCGGGAAGCAGAGGGCATGAGGTGGGGGAGGGGGGATGTACATCCCCCTAATGGTTGCCAACATGCCAAGTCCACGCATAGTGCTGAGAGGCCACAGCACTGCCTGCTCACCCCTGTGAGAACTTGGCCCCCTTTTCGGGGCGCAAAGAAGCATCGGATTGTTCTCATTTGGCGAAGATGTAGCCTTGATGTTTGGGGAGAGGCAAGAAAGACATCCAGGGATTTTTACCATCTTCTGTACTTCTGTTCTTGAGTATTGGAACTGGTCTTCGGCAATGGAGATTGCCAAACAGGTACAAGAGAGTACAAGTACGGTCAAGTATGTATATTGAGAAACACCCCAAGTTCCGCTCAAGTCTTACTATTGCTACCTCTTTGGCAAAGGTACTACAATATTCTCTAATTACCACACCCTGTGCGACATCTAGTGTACTTTCGGAAAACATCTCCCAAACAGGCATTCTGCACCCATTAGCAGCCTCTGTCCACTAGCCTGCCCCGGTTCCAGCTGCAGGAATGTACCTGAATCCTCAGTGTCCTTCGCTATGAGAGGAGCCATGCTAATTCCCATTTCCCCTTAAATGCTTTTTGGGGGATATATAGTTGCAGAAAACCATCATAGTAACCTAGCATCAGGAGGTTTGTTCCACTTTATCGCTTATTACAGGTTTGCTGTGGAGACTCAGGCGATGGTGAAGGCGGTGAGACAGCCCATTCAAACATGAACGCCTTACAGTGGGTTAATAATTCCACCTGCCTTACAGTGCAGGTAGAATGCTGAGGGTCATGTGACGCAACAGCACTGAAATGCTGGGTCTCTCTGCCCCCATGACACCAACTGGGACAGCAGCCCAGTCCGTCTGTCCCCCCATCACTTATCATTTATAATGAGGCAGCCGTTAATGGGGCCTGGCAATCTGACATCATCTGGAGAGGGACATGGTGCCGCCAGTCAGGCTGTGGACCATCCAGGCTCACCCAAGGCCAAGGCTTGTGACATCGGGGATGATGGACATTAGGACAACTCCTTTTTAGAGTTTACTGATCCTGCGCTGCCTCCCACTCAGCTTGCAGATCCATCCCTAGAGTGGCACTGTCATGACGCCCCACTCAGGAATACCGCCACGGTCACTTTGCCTACCTGCTACCAGACTCAACCTTATCATGGACTGCACTAATCTCCATGAAACAAAAAGCCCAAAGACTGCAACCCCTCTGCCTGGTACCACGTCTGGCAATGGAAGGTAACTGGTCCACACACTGTGTCCCTGCTCTAGGAGGAGACCAAGGAGAACATGATTAATACAGAAAGAGAATGGCTGCGTGTCCAGGGTAGAATCATCCAGCATTTTCTACTATTTTCCAGAGAATGAGTTCATCCTCTCATTGGACACCAGACTTGATGGCCTTGCAGGCTGTATATTACTGCAAGTAAATTCACACAGTAGCATCAAGCACCTGTTATTATCAAATATAGTACACTCACTACTGATTACTGAGCAGATAAATCCTTTATGTGTGTTTATGCATTTTTAATTTTTAAGAGACCAAGGTATGCCACAGTCACCTCCAGGAGAAAGGACACCATGTTGTTCATAACGGTCTGGTTTCTTTCTGAAGTTAGTACACACACTCTCCTGGATACAATACGACCATATCATCACACTAGTAAAACTCAGGGAAAGGAAAAAACACCATCTTATGATCTGTGGAAATTCACAAAGGTGACTTGAAGAGGGAGGGAAAATAACACTGGACAAAAGGGGAAGAAGAGGAAACAAAAGAGAACATCCTAAAAATACAAACAAGTATATCGCACAAAGTAAAACTAAATGCAAAGGATCTTCCCTAACAGGCACGGGGAAATCTGCCCTTAACATACTGTAAATCCAAGGTCATAAGGAAAAACAATATGTCCCTAGTTTATTCTAAGCAAAATGATATATGAGAAGTGTCCAGCAGAGGACAACACAAAGTCTTGGGTATAAATGTCTACAGCCAAACACTGGAGCTCATGTTGCAATAAAAAGAGAACGATATCTATAGAAATAACAGAGAATGTATGATTTCCAAAATGGAAAATATAAGGAACCTTAGTAACATTGATTAAAAATTCAAACAAATTAGATTATATAGATCTGTTCTTTGAACTGCACAACATTAAAATTTAGAAAATAATCTATTGAAGTAAAGTATGTGTAGACAGGATTATGTTGGGGGTGTGTTCAGGAAACTGGTCTAAAAGGACTCTGACAAAACCGACGTATATTACTACAGTCACTATAAGCACTGAATATATGTTTAACAAAAATGTTTACCATGCAGAAATTTATATTTAACCAAAGAATTGCGCACATTATTTTTTATTCTTGATACATATTTTGAGAACATCACATATCACAGCTGAAATAATAACTCTAAAAACACCAGGAGGAACGACACATGAATTCATATTTAAAATTCTTTGTGTGATGAAGCAAAGAAAACGTGGAATGATGTAGCTTGGTATGAGGTTCCTCTCAGATGTCAGTGTGGGATGGGGAGGTCAGGGGCAGGAATGGTGCGTATTTTCAGAAACACCTCCCTTAACGGGAGGAGGCAGGAAGGGCAGGGACACCACGCCTCCTTCTGTTCTCTTCACTGAGTGATGACGAAGGGTGGTGTTCGGCGGCACATACGCTGTTTGTGTTTCTATGTTTATCGTGTGCTATACAGGGACTCACTCTCTCTCTCTCTCTCACACACACACAGAATCACACACACTTTGTAATGAGCACTGACCGCGCCCATAGATCAGACCTTATCCCTGGATAGGCACGGGGCCGAGAGCCACGCCACCACCTTCCCCACTCACATTGCAGTCCAGCAGGTCAATGCTGTCCAGGCTCCTGCTCCGGTTAATGCGGCCCTTGATCCGGCGCAGCGACGGCTTCGCCTGGGTTACGATCACTGTGGGAGGGGGTGGGTCTGTGGAGACAGCTGGGTCGGGGTCCAGCCTGTGGGGCGCACATGGAGCAGAGGACTCAGCGAGGCACCCAAGGGGAACATGTGCACATCAAGGTAACATAACAAATTAGAAGCTAAATGGGCATTAATATTTAACTGCTGTACTCCAGTTTCTCAAAATCCTAAATTGAGTCACAACTGGCTGTTTAATTACTCTCCTAGTGTACAGCTACACTATAGAAATAGCACCTGTGAGAACAAGGTTCTCAAAACCTTCTGGGCCCTTTAAAGTGCATGAATTGGAACATGGAGGGTGCCGCAATGGTCCAGACCAGACACTAAGCGCCTCAGACTCAGCTGGACACCCCAGGATTAGAGGGCATTTCCAGGGCGCTCATCAGCATGTCTGCTCTCGATGCACTCAGGGTGTGAAACAGCCAAGCGGCACAGCATGCTGGCTGCCTGTCTGATCTACTCAAAGAGGCCTTCCTTTGCCAAGGGCACCAACACTATGGCTCCACCATACAAAGACACTTTTTCAGCCTCACTTTTCAGAGGAGAACACATGATGGTTAAAAGAAGGATAATGCTGCTTATTTCAGGGGGTGGAGTATGTGCCTGCACCTCTGCGTCATCTTCTGAGGGCAAAGGCCTTTTCGGGCTGAGTCGGACCTGCCCACAGCCTGTTTCATCTCAGCTTTGATACACCGATCAGAGCATGCAGGCCCAATTTGGCCCTGGAAAAAGAGCAAGACTGAAATTCTAGCTGTGCTGTACACTTTTAGCCCAAGAACAAGAAGTGGATTACTGGAACCTGTGGGCTGTCATTTTCCTGTGTCAAGAAAATGTACCAGTGATAAAGATTCAAAAATTCAAAATTGATATATTATTGACCACAAGCAGCAAACACAATGGAATGTTTACTCACGCACAGCAACAACAATAGTACATAAATAAATAAATACACAATAAATATACACCAATAGTATTGCAGTGAATCCTGTAACTCTATGTAAAGCTGTTCACTGCGTCAGTCAGAATTATTGACCAATCAATGGCCATCAACACCTGTTAATACAAACACTGCATGTCCACTGCAATCTGCACAAAAATCCAGCACATCCACTGCAATTTGCATAGAATCCATGCAAATAAACTGCAATCAGCAAACGATCTCTGCATTGTCTCAGTGAGGTGTGAATTTGATCCTTGCATTTCCACTGCAATCTGCATATAGTCCATGCTGTCCCACCTCAATCCATGCAGGATCATTGCATAGTCATTAAGGCATTCAGACAAGCCTTACCTGCCACATATGATGTCAGCATCTCCGCTGATATTTGCACAGCATTCCTGCATTTGCCCTGGGATTTGCATCACATTCCTGCATTTCCATTGAACCTGCACCTCAAACATTTTCCCTTCAGGCACACATGCCCTGCAGGCAGGATCTTTTCTAAATGCTTCCTTGCAAAATTCAACCTTTGTGCTGAAGGCAATCACAGAGAATGGTGAACAGCATAGACACCATGGAATACCATTCAGACATTAATAACAGACGCCAGACAGCGAAGATGACTTCTGGGGGCTGCTGTAAAAGTCAGTGTGGTCCTCTCAGTAAGGACAATGAATATTCCATGAAGAGCAGCTCAAGAACACAGTCATCAGTGCTCAGCCCCCCAGGGATTTACCACTGACACGCAGAGGCACTGTAGGCTGGCTACCAGAGAAGAGATTTTTATTGGGACAGTGTAACTACTGTGTTAAACTCTACAGGTGACTGAGTGCTTCAGAACATGGCCATCTAACCAGAAGGCTGCTGGGTCAAGTCTCCTATTACAGACTACTTGAGCAATGTCCATCTCTGTGTCTTCTGGTAAGGATCTTAGTGCCTGTAAGCAATGTACTAGCAGAAGTACAATACAAAATTAGTGGTGCATCAATGTGGAATTGTTGGCTGATGCTGATAACCAATATGTGTTTGTCTAATGCTACGATTACCGATACTGGTGACCAGGAACCAGTGAGGTACAGATCTCAATGAAGTACAATCACTCCCTTATTTTACTAGTTGTGTCTAAAGCACTAATGCTGCTCACTTTAATGACTCTCTAAATATCAGCCGGCAATATTGTCCGAGACTGACACAAACAGATACGGACATATCATGCATCGCGAGTAAAAATAGATGAAATGTCTATGATAACAAATTAGCGATGATGCTTATTTCTAATGACATCTGAATATCACAGTTAGAGATGGTTAAAGTGCATTTCAAAGTAGTTCAGACAGGCAAAACATACAATTAAATGTCTATTCCTATGTGAGGACCCTTTATCATCCCATTAATACCAACAAACTAACAAAAATTCAACAGTAAATAGATGCTAGTAATACATCTAAGGCATACATTCTTAAGCAGATGAAGGTGTCCTAATGGCGTTTCCTCTGTAAAGACATCTGCACTGTGTATGTTTGTCAGGTTTTTACCTCTGAGAGGCCATTTTGTCTGCATTTCACAGGGTCAGGAAAGTAGACTCATGCATGCACTCAGCTAGTGAGAGAGCTCACTGTCAAGGTATCCCACAACACAGAATGTACTCCAGCGCATTAACGACTTTAAGCTGAGGGGCGTATGTGGCTGTGATTACAGAGAGATTAGTACAGTCACAGGCAAATGTGCCTCTTAGCTGGGAGTCTCATGCCATCATGTGATGTATTTGCTCTGGGAATCTCTGAGTGACGGCTGCCATCTTCTTCAGATGTTTTTCTCAAACAAATTAATGGTATAAATAGCCACAGTCTAAACTAAGAGTCTGGGCATGAACATGGCAGGGAGATGGAGCTAGCAGGTACACAGGGGTGCATGTGCTGAAAGTGAGATGCTCTCAAAGGGGGCGTGTGGATTAGCCTGGTGCAGCCAGGCGATGTGCCATGGTGACAGGATCGCATCTCGCCGCTCCCTCCTCCTACACTGCCCAGCAATCGGGACGCATCGTGGACAGTGTTAAGACAAACAGAATGCAGATGGGTCATTTGGCCTCCAGACAGGCGTCTGAGTCGTTGCACTGTGCGAAAACTGTGCAAACCTGTGCAAGCACAGCTCTTGCTACGGTTACGTTGTAACTCGGAAACCCGACCTAGTGTAAAGCTACCCCAGCAGACTCCTCCCAGAAAGAGTGGGGGCCACTAAAGGAAAATGAGGCTTATTAAAATAAGTAACCTATCCACAGTAAACAGGATCCACCATGGCAGCGACTCCGCCAAGACTGAGGACTGAATCAGAAACGGTGACGGGATGAGCTGGGCTCCCCCGACAGATGGGCATTCAACATGACAGAACAGCAGCCGGAGCAGTGCAGTCATAAAACACGTTCATAAAAACAAACCACACCCAGTGGTGCCTGCAGAAAATTTCGATCAGGGTGGCCATCGGGGGCCAGTTATATTTATGGGGGTGGTCATGGCGGACACTGACTGTTCTTTAGTCCCGCTTAGAAAATTGAATAATCTATATTTCATTTTTATTATTTTGATGTGGGGTGGCAACAGGGGTGGCCACATATTTACTAGGGGAGCCCATGGCCACACCTGGCCACCCCATAGATCTGAGCTACACCAAGAATCCCCACCCCCCCGAATCCAACCTTATTAGGTCGATACTACAGTAATGAGACTTACCCTAAGAAAATAGCTAACACAAGATGGCATATGTGTACTCCTCTGTTGGTGTTGGGGATGGCAGTGGTGCGCGTGTGCAAACTCAGCAGGTCAGTGGTAATTTCAGCCCATAAAAGGGAAAAATGGCAGGTCCTCGGTGAGTGCTTTGGGGCGATGGACATCTGTGACATCAAAGTCAATGTCAAAGTCAAGACATTTCAGTAGTGAGAGACCCTGATAACTACACTCCCTTTGCCATGAAAATAAATACACGGAAACAGCATACAACAGCTGGCCTGTCTGATCTGTCTGAGCTTTCTGCTTGGTAGAGGAAGATGTTATGGAACAACAAAACTGTCTCCAGTCTCTGTGGTACGAATGCCATGTTGATTGCTGCCTGTGGGCGTTCTAACAGATATGAATCATTCTGCATTCTGTGAGACAGAGAGAGGGAAATTTAAGTGAAGTGTCACATGCCAGCAAAGGAAACCCCCACAAATAGGCTGAGCTGCTACGGGGAACATGGTCACCTAAACAGTACCCTTGTCATTCTATGTCTCAGCTCCACTCCGTCCTCACTCTCCCTCCACTGTCCCTCTGTCCTTCTATCATGCATCATGCCTCTCAAATCTGCCCGATTTGCCTCCATCAATCTGCCCAGGGAGGGCCCACTTCATCATTTGGTGCCAGTGTCCCTTGAGGTGAATGTCTCCTGGGCAATGATGGCCACATAGAGTGTCTAAACCGGGTGTAATCATTAAGTCATTAAGTGCCATAAAAAGCCGAAAGAAGATAACATAGGAAATGGCATAGTCAAAAAGGGTGGGCTTCAACCTGCTAAAAACATAAGCAGACAGGCACATTTGCAGGGATGTGGACTGTGGTGTGACGTAGTAAAATGTCAAGAAATGCTGCTAGAGAACAAATACAACAAAAACACCCAGATACACAATGGTCTTCAAATGATGAATGTGGGCCAATGAGAAAACAACTGTTGTCCACTAATGTAACACTGGCACGGTCCTGACGTTGTGTAACTCCGCGCCCTGTTCAGAGGCTCTAACGAGCCCAGTTCAAGCTTCATTAAACGGCCAGAACGTAACATTAGACCACTCTGTAGCCAAAATTGGACACACATCTAGGAATGGTTGTGAGAAGCAGTGTGGTTGTCGATGGTGACTCCATTACAGGAAAGTGGGGACACAAATGGAACACTGGACTGAACCTCTGCAAAACAATTAATGAATTCATCAAAGACAAATAGGCTATCTAATCTGATGGCACTCTGGTCCTCCAGACCCATCAAATCCCTTGCTTGAACCATTACTCTGACACCCTGCTCTGCGCCCATAAAGTAACGCAGTCAATATAATGGCTCCTTCCTTTTCCCCTCAGCTAATGTGACAGGCACCAAAGAGGTATGTTTTACCCCATGTCCTGTCTGGTCTTGATTGAGAGTCCTTTTAAAGAAATACATTATGGAGAAAAATACCTCTCCTGGATGACATTTAGCATAATATGATATGACAGATCTTGTATCAATCTATAGACTTATTATAATTTAAAGGAATTCAGAATTAAAGACCGTCTTTAGAACCATTTGATATAAACATTGACGGTAAACATGCTTATGCTGCCAATTGTTTGCTGGTTTTCTCACTCCCTCTGTCAATTTAACAGGAGCTTAATTTTGTTCAGGTTTCCTAAACCCACACAGCAATCCGGATGCTTCCACGCCATTGTGTATACAATACTATTAAGAACACAGTGATCAGTCACTATCAAACTGACACAGAAAATGAAAAAATAGAAGGGAAGGAAATAAATATTAGACTCAAATAAATAAGGCAAGAAATGAAAACAGCAGTGGAACATTTGTGGACATAGTTTTATTGGTATGCATATCTTGGATACACAGAGAGATGTTATAAACAACACGATCAGCGGTTTGTTTTCCTGCTGCCGGAGCGCCGTGCGTGTGTTACCTTACAAACCGGCAGCAGGTTCATCCGGCACGGCGTTTACGGACCTGGGTGTGAGAAAGCAGCGTGCGTGGTGGCCACGCCGCCTTGGTTCTGGTCTTCAAACGCAGAGATACGCGATACGATTGAAACACCCGGCGATTATATGTAAATAAGAGCGAGCTGGTACCAGGCAGGGGGGACCGGCGTCTGCGAACAGCGGCACTGGCGACACAGCAGGTCCGCGATCTTTTCGTCATTAATAAGAGGGGAAAGACGCTAACAAAGCACTTTCACGGACGGAGGAGTACCGGCAATTGCTCTCCCGCCGTTCGGAAACGCGGACACGGCTGCCCGGTAAATCCCCCCGCTTCGCCCCTTCCCTCCGTCCCTCCCTCCGCATCGGCACCCGCACCGAGATCCACACTCACCACATCCGTCTCTTAGGAGGGAGCCAGTCGTCTTTGTTTGAGGCGGTCACTCCCATAGCCATCTGCATGACGGTAATGTATTTCTGATACCTCATTTTGCCCGACGGTGCCGTGATTCCACAGACCGGCATATGTGATTCGTATAATTCTCATTCCCTGGCATCCGCCTGCGATGCGGCTTCCCCGCTCGGTATCAGAGCGCCATTTCCAGCGCTGAAGAACTGACAGGGAAAACAGTCCCCAAGGAGCTCAGCGAAAGGCACCGCGCCGCCGGGACTCATGTCTGCGGTGACCCGCTAATGTCATTAGCGCTCGGAATAGATCACTAATCCGTTCACTTCTGGTCGGGAGCTGAGCATTGTCTCGTCCCACTCGCGGCACTTTCGCTTAAAAAAACTCGGCGAAAAGCTGCAGCGTCCAAAACGTCCATGCGTGAGGTAGGGTGGTGAGCGAGCGAGAGAGCGAGAGAGAGAGACTGTGTAGGATCCGATGTAGAGCGGGCGACTGAGTACTGAGCAATAATGAAACTGTCAGAGCTGTTTACAGATGTTACATACTGTATTTTTTGCAACAGATAATACGATCATACATGTGCTCATACGCCGATTACTTGCACTGCATATGTACAGTGGATAGAAGAAGTGTACACACCCCTGTTAAAATGCCAGGTTTTTGTGATGTAAAAAAATGAGACCACGATTAATAATTTCAAAACATTTTCCACCTTTAAAGAGATCTATAACCTGTAGAATTCAATTGAAAAACAAATCTGTCAGGGGGGAAATATAAATAAATATAACACATACAATAAGCTGATTGCATAAGTGTGCACACCTTTAAGCTAATACATACTTTGTTGAAGCACCTTTTGATTTAATTACAGCATTCAGTATTTTGGGGTACGCACCTGCCATTTATTATAATTAAAGTGACTCTGATTAACCCCAAATAAAGTTCAGCAGTCCTAATAGGATTTTACTGATATTTACTCAGTTGCATCCTACCGCAGAAGCCGTGGTATGCAGATAGCTTACAAAGCATCAAAAGGATCTCATTTTTGAAAGGTATTAGTCAGGAGAAGGGTACAAAAAATTCCATGGCGTTAGATATACCATGGAACACAGTGAAGACTGTCATCAAGAAGTAAAGAAAAATGGGACAATAGAAAAGTTATAAAGAACTAAACATCCCTCCAAAATTGATGAAAAGAGAAGCTGAAAACTGGTCAGGGAGGCTACCAAGAGGCCTATAGTAACACTGAAGGAGCTGCGGGAATTTCTAGCACGTACTGGTTGTGTACTTCATGTAACAACAATCTCCTGTGTCTCCATATGTCTGGACTATGGGTTAGGGTCACAAAATGGAAGCCTTTTCTTACAAAGAAAAACATCCAGCCCCAGCTAAATTTTGCATAACAATACATTCTCTCAAAAACATGTGGGAAAGTGTGTTATGGTCTGGTGAAACTAAGGTTGAAAGTTTTGGCCACAATTCCAGAAAGTATGTTTGGCACAAAAACAATACTGCGCATCACCAAAAGCACACCATACCCACGGTGAAGCATGGTGGTGGCAGCATCAAGCTTTGGGGTTGTTTCTCTTCAGCTGGAACTGGGGCTTTAGTCAAGGTGGAGGGAATTATGAAAAGTTCCAAATACCAGAAAAAATACTAGGACGATGAAGAGGAATTTCACCTTTCAGCTCAACAATGACTCCTAGCATACATACAAATCAACAAAATAGTGGCTTCACCAGAAGAAAATTTAAACCTTTGGAATGGCCCAATCAGAGCCCAGACCTAAATCTAAATGAAAATCTCTGGGGTGACCTGAAGAGGGTTCTGCACAGGAGATGCCCTCACAATCTGACAGATTTAGAATGCTTTTGCAAGGAAGAGTGGGCAAATATTGTGATGACGTGATGGACTCCTACCCAAGAAGACTGAATTCTGTAATTAAATCAAAAGGTGCTTCAATAAAGTATTAGTTTAAGGGTGTGCACACTTATGCAACCAGCTTATTGTATGTTTATTCTTTCAATATACTTTCCCCAACAGACTTGTTTTTCAACTGAATTTTACAGGTTATTGGTCACATTAAAGGTGGGAAGAGTTTTGGAATGATTTATTGTGATCTTATTGTTTTACATCACAAAATAAAACTGGGAGGGGTGTGTGCACTTTTTATATCCACTGTACGTGACATCTCAATAGTATATCAATTAACTAAGTTAAGAATTCGGTATATGTAGTTAAAAAAATGACACTTTCAATTAGAGAATATTTCTTGATGTCTGGAAGAGGGAGACTGGAAGAGAAGAAAATCAGACAGTTTTGAGACACCAACTGTAAGCACCTAGTGAAGTCAGTGCTGGCAACAATCCAGGATACCTTACACTTAAAGCTTATAAATGATTGTCTGATTGAGAGAAAAAAACTAACAAAAATCACAGCTACACGCAAAACTAGGTCTAGATGAGTGATTGTTACTATTTAGTGTCTGTTGGAAATTCAGAGCTGTTGGAAATTAAATCCTGAAGTGTCCGATTTCATCTGTACCTCTATGTATTAAGTTCCAAAGCTCTCCCTCACTGCTTGCCACAGCCATGGTTACGACTGCCATGTTAACGACGTTAACAAGTTAATGACCTTCAATAACCTTGATTAGCTCTCAAGTCAATGACCTGTAGGCAAAGAAATGGTCAACAACACAGGTGGGATCAGGTGTGTGGTCTGACCATGGTGTGGAAGAGGGACACACAACTGGCATATAATCACAAAGTAAAATGACAGGTTTGAACCCATTCAAAAAAATTCTAATTAGAGATCAGGCACAGAGCCAGGCAGTAAGATCAAGAATTTGAACCTCCCTTGTCACACTCAGCCCCACCCGTCATGTCTTCTCCACAGTGTTTCCCTCAGGCGTGGCCTAATCACCCACACCTGAGTCCTGTTTAGCTTTTCCCTCCGTTTCTATCCCCTTGTTAGCCCCGCACGCCTGCATCGTGTTTGCTCCCTGATGTCCTGCCCTTTATTAGTTGGTCTGAGTCCTGTTAGCCCTGTCGGTTGTTATCAATGTTGTGTGTGGTCTGCTTCCCGTTTCGTCCTGTTGTTTTCCCCATTTTGGAAATAAACGCCCCTGTGAGGGGTTTCAACTCGCAGCCTGCATTATGGGTCATTCATCTCGCCGTAAGCGTGACACCCCTAAAATTTGCTTCAGTCCTCCAGTTGGCAACACCTGCCGGGAGGGACCTATCACACAGACATGGGGACATGTTAAATCATGGTAAATCCATATATCATGTGGGTAGCCACAGGTACCAGCTGCTTTGTACCCATAAAATGAACCTCTGGAGTGGAGCCTCCCTTCAGATCTGCATACACAAATGGTGTATGGGCCCCATTCTCAGGGAGTGTGGAGCGCTCGCGGTCCTCAAGTCTGAGGAACCATATGTTAGGCTTCACAAAAGATCTCCAAAGTTTCCTGTTCAGCAAGACTCTGGGACTGTGAGTCTTAGCTCTTAGCAAGCCAGCTGCATCCATATTTTCAGGGTTTTTTTGTTACCTTTTCATTTTTAGAACAAAGTGGAAAGCTAATTTTGTACGGAAATCAAAGGGCCATCTATGATTTGAGATCCAAGAACAGTAGCAAGTACGATGCCCTGACTAGTGAAATCTGCATACTTTCAAAGTTTTACATAACCAGAAACATTAACACTCTAATATGTAAATAGTTAATTTATCAATTTTCAACTGTGTCCTATTCAGGGTCATGGGGGTTCTGAAGCTTATTGGCGCATGGCAGGGAATAACCCAGGATGAGGTGGCACTCACACACCATTCAGTTACACATACACAACTATGGAGAATTTGGTAACGCCAGTTAACCTCTGCATATCTTTGGACTGTGGGGGGAAATCAAAGTGCCTGGAAGAAACAACATGACGACAAGAGGAGGACATGCAAACTCCACACGCCTGGAGCTGTGCTGGAGACACAAATATTGGTCCCACAGGTGTGAGGCAACACTGTTAACCACTGCACCACCGTGCTGCCCACATAAATAATATGTTATATAAAAGTATATTCCTGTTTATCTATCCATCTTCCAGCTGCTTATCCAGCCTGGAGCCTATCCCAGGTAGCACGGGGCACAAGGCTGGGGACACCCTAGACAGAATACCACTTTATTACAGACAGAAACACACATTATGGGCCAATTAGAGATGCCACCTAACTCCACATTTTAAACTAAGGGAGGACACCATGTACCTAGAGATAAACTGCATGACATGCGGTGAACATGCTAAATATTCCTAATTTCCTGAGCAAGTTGGTAAGGTGCAGTAGGCAAACACCCCAAGCAAACAGATCCCCTGCCGCAAGTTGAAGGTAAACAGCAGTTTTAGGGTCTTTCCTTTCATGGGAAGAAGTGGGGATGTCCTACAAAAACCCAGATTGTTAATCAATTACATTTGAAGATGGTAAAGCTTTCACATCTGGCTTTTTAATCACTGACTACTAAATGGATGAAATTCTAGCACTGTAACATTTCATTAACACAAATGAAAACACATTTACTGGACTGAATTGTCTCTTCTGCCTTTTTTCAGACACACCCCACAATTCACTGTTTATACAAACATTTACATTCCAGCTGCCTTCCACTGCACTTCTACTCTGAGGGCAATAAGACAGCAGGAATCCTCAGCTGGCATACATGGGCATATGCATGCACCTCAGCATGACAAACGGTAAGGACCTCCACCCTGAGATCTCCCACCAGGTGTGGCCCACTGAAGGCAGTAGAAAGGATGGAAGGAAGGGAGGAAAAGCAGCAGGGAGAAATAACGCCATGGAGAACCCAAGCTCCAGCCACACTCAGGAACAGCAGCAGGGAAAACCCGAGCTCCAGCCACACCCAGGAAAAGCAGCAGGGAGAACCTGAGCTCCAGCCACACTCAGGAACAAAAGCAGCAAGAAGACAAGCTCCAGCCACACTCAGAAACAACAGTAGGGAGAACCCAAGCTCCAGCCACACCCAGGAAAAGCAGCAGGGAAAACCCGATCTCCAGCCATACTCAGGAACAGCAACACAAGGTCAAGGGAGTTACTAGCTGACGCACAACACCCCCCCCCCCCACCCACAGCAGGTTCTCCCCCTCCCTGTCAAAGCTCTGACACATTCTCACACCTTGCAACCTCACGGCAGGGTAGCAGGGACAGTCGTGATTAGAGCCACCATCTACTACAGAGCGGAGGGCGTTTATTGATTGTAATAAACAAACAGAAATGTCTGGTCACACTTCCTGCTGTCCAGAGTAATGAGTCTAATGCTAATGCTTGATTGGTTTAAGATGGAGTTCTCCCCAGGACCACACCTGTCAAACTGTTGATTATTCTAAGCCATAAAATGTGCCATCCATCAGTCACAAAGAGCCATTAATCAGAGGGCCTCCCATGGTAAAGATTCATTCTGTATCCTTGGAGAACAGCCTGACATGCAAGCATACAGGCAAAGCACACACATGCATGTACACACGCACAGGAACCAAAGGCATAAATCACCACCAAAAACACATACAGGCAAATATCCAACAGATATGAAGTGAATACACACACACACTGGGACCACTGCGTTGGTGGAATTGTGCGACAGGATGTGAAGCCGCAGTGGGGACCTGCTTGCAACCCAACACCCCTCTGCAGCAATTCCACAGCTACTGGCTGGCATTCCCCATGTTTCCATGGCAACACCCATCGGCTGCCTGCCCTCCTCTCAGCAGGGAGGGGTGACATGCGCACACCGTCTGCACACATACATGCAGGCATCTGTGCACAACGCACTGGCGCACACAAACATTACTTGGCCAGAAAATAAACAGCGACATCCCAGCTATCACTGATATTGATTCCTGAGCTTGGGCTTTCTGTCATCATATTGGAGACAGACATCAGCGTGGGCTTTGTGTGAGGCCTCCATATAGGCAGTGCAGTTGAGGGCCCGTGCCAATCTTGCTAATTTTTTTCTTTCACGTAGAGGACTAATCTTTAGCTTTTCTTGTTGAAGCGAAATTCTCTGGAATTCGTTAAAAGCAACAGGTAGGCCATACATCATTCTAGTAACTATGTGCCCATTCATACATGGCACACTCACTCCATGCGTGGTGCTTAAGAATTCGTGAAAATAATCCCGGGCCGCAGCTCTGTTGCAGCGCTCTGCCTGCGTGCGCTAGCTTGGCAGCGCAGCCCAGCTCATCTACCTGGCAAAGTAGGCATTTTTTCCCCTTCATTTTTAAGCTGCTGTCAGGTTGAGATTTTCCACTCAGCAGTTCACAGCGTGATGGGCAGAAGTTGGGGTAGAAAGCAGAGGCCGTGGTACAGTAACCCAGCATGCTCTCTGCCTTCGCAAGACCTTTCAGAGGCCCCCCAAGATGAAGCTGGAAAGCTGGAGATGCAGAGGGGTACACCTGGGCGGACACACTGCCTCTTTCCCCTCTGCTTTGAAGTTGAACCTTACTAATTGTGGATTCATTTTGCATGAATTTAACTATGCAGTGAAAACCAAGGGTAAAAAAAGAGGAGCACAGGTGAAAAATGGCTACACTGCACATAAACTTCTGTATTTTGTATTTTTATTATGTCATTCCACAGTTTTTTCTCTGCTGACGCCATTGAGTATTTAAATCAAGAAGCACTTAAAATCTATATACAGATAAAAATATCTAGCACCTGGACTACTGATGATGTGCTAACTACTAAGTTAGCAGATTGTACTCTGAGCACAGAAATAAATTTAAAACCCACAATCGTACAAATGACACAAAATGAGCAGATCTCCCTTTACGTTTCCATTCTCTCAAATGCTGTGGCCACACCCATTTTGCACACCTGTGCTTATGCACTAGGACACACATAATGTCCACTTTGCACGCAGGAGCCCATGGCTGTGTGCTGGATGGCGTGGGCACAGAGAACAGAGAAAAATGACAGCTGTTGTTCTCAAGAGAAGCAGGCAGACACTTATCTTGTCACTGTTAGACCTGATCATATGTGGCTCTCGGATGCATGTGGACGCAACCCTCAAAAGATCCTTCAGCCACCCACACGGGTGAGTAACATCCCAACAGCTGCCAGGCAGCACGGACAGAGCCTGTTGGATTTCCAGGCATTGTTATTGGATGCTAAGCTAGAATAGAACAGTGATATTTCATTCATCTCCATGGGGAAATTTACACCGATCCCATCTTGCTCTCCATAAGACACATTTACACTTGAGAGCACGTTTGGAGCAATTGAACTGCACCAATGCGCCAGCGTTAAGGGCAAACTTGCCACCATTTCTCCGTGGATGAGACAGCAACCAAATAAGCCAAATGTCCCTTAAAAACCAAACATCAGGACAGATACTCCAGCACCCACACCCTGGGGAATGCTGCCCCCAGGCAGTGAATAGGTCAATTCCTCATCCCCTCTCACCAGCCCCTGAACAGGACCAGTCAATACAAATGCATACATAACGAATATACTGCGGCAGTCACATGGACCCCAGAAAACACACACACACACGCGCACTCAGTATGTGAGCTTCTGCCGCAATGGGCAGGAACTGCTGAAGGTCAGCGCCGGAGCCAGTGGTGGATGGGAAAGAAACCTGACCCGGCCCCCAGACACCGATGCCCCCTCTGCCACTCTCAGCTCTGTGTTTGTGGTGGGCTTGCAAAGCTGCCGCAGCCGAGAGGGCAAACACGTACGGTTATATACTGAGAAGACAAGTCTGAAGGTGGCGCCTGCACCCAGGCCGGCCCCCATTGTTAGTAATACCTGCTGCATGATTAACATGGGTCTGCCATGGAAAGCCGGCAGCAAGAATTTCAGAATATGTGCCAGTGGTACCCTGCTGCCATTCAGAGGATGCGATCAGGAATCCTTTGGCTAAAAGCTTTCCAACGCCTCCGTTCACTAAAGCGTGGTCTTCTGAGCCAGGACCCAGTTACATCCTATCAAAATCACACTATCAGCGTCTGTTTCTGTTTTCCTTCCATCTGTCCATCTAAACATATTCCCTGAAGCACTGCATTCTATCAGAAGGTATATCTGCTCTACAGCTTAACTGCAGATCTAAAATTTTGATTCCATTTAAGAGAAACATTTGTAGACGGAATAAGAATTGGATCATTTTCACCAGGATTTTGATTTTTGTTTGAGTGACCTATTTGGAACATGCATACAATACTCATTCGATGTGCTTTTACTCAGAATAGGGTGCACTATTGCATTACCATGTAAATTGCTTTCAGTGATTTACATTGAATTCTAATTTGTATATTCCTTTTCCTGTTTAAGTGCAAAGAAAATCTCACTTGCACCATGTGACTGATGATGTCAGCTAAAAGCCTTTGTCTCTCAGATACAGAAAAAAAGAAAAATCAATAAAACCTAATTTCAGTGTCTTTTTCTTTATCACAGATGGAGCCTCCGTGGGTTATAGCGTTTAACACTTGGACCTGTATCACGAAGGTTGTCACACCGCACTGTTGTGAGCCTGAGCAATCACCTGGAAGCTTTAAAACCCTTCTAAGCTTAAAGGAGAATAGCTGAAGAACAGCTACAGGAACACAAGTTGGCCCGGGCCCAGAACTCTAGAGTCTACCTTTTGTCAGCATGGTCTATGTGACACCAGAATCTATATCACACAGTCTACATTCTGACCTTGAGATGGAGGCTGCTCCTGGGTCCCAAAGTTTTTAAGGGCAGGGGAGCTGCTTCATGGTCATTCACTTGCCTCCTATACATCATTCCTGGTTCTGGCCCACGTAAGTAAACGACATAATGAACATAATGCCACTGGTGTATCAGTATGGAGTCATCTTATTATCAGGATGCCAGCGAGTGGAATCCCCTCACTGGTTTCCTACAAAGCTGCCTTCTCGCCTGGATGTCTCCTTCATTTTAAACTGTGGCCCCAAACGTGCTTTGGAAGTCATGTCACACTGCTTGTCTAAAATTTCTTGTTATTTATTCTGATGTCCTTTTCCCCTTCTTCCTCCTGCCAGCCACCAACCCTTACTCGTGGGTATATCTGGAGCATACACAGAGACTGATTTGCTGTGTTTACCTGACAGGAAACCACAGGCCTACTGATGACCTTCAGCTGTATGGCGGGGGCAGGGAGGGTATCATCAGGACCTGGAGTGACAGCTCTCAGGATGTGGTGAATGTTTACTGGTTAACAGCTAAACACATAACCACACATGTGAAAATAATCTACCCTGCCCACTAACTGTTCAAACTTCTCTGTTCCAAAGCTTGTCCTTCATTATTATTCAAAGCATGAATCCAGGAGCAGTTCTGCAATATGTTTCTAATGAAACTACTGGGAATTAATTAGCCCTGCAAAATCAACATGATTCCCCTTATGTTTAGATTAACACGTTTCTCAGCTAGATTGTATATCTTGGGGAGTCAAAGTTCTGCTGAACTGAAATTACTATATAGTTTGGTGATGATTCACCCCTCACCATTCTCAAATTGGAGCACCTTACCTCCAGAAAATACCGAAAAGAACTTTAACTAAACATCTTTAAACCTCCGACACTCGTAGTGTGTCTGCAACTTCAGCGTAGCGGATGGCTGAATGACACTCTGCAAGCTTGCGACGTGACCTGTGAGTGCTATCTCATCGTGACATGCTTAGGCAGACAGGGCAAGAGATTAGAGATCGACCGATATATCGGTTTACCGATATTTTTCCCGATATTTAAAAATTTTGCCATAATCGGTTATCGGTTTTGTAATATCGGGTTCACCGATAAACGCCGCCATCTTGTGGGTGTTTTGAGA
>JAODKM010000008.1:8960485-8982949 GCA_026780845.1 Petrocephalus sullivani | reverse complement strand
TTGCACCAACAGTTGTCACCTTCTCTCCCAGCTTCTTGCTAATGGTTTTGTAGCCCATTCCAGCCTTGTGCAGGTCTGCAATTTTGTCTCTGACATCCTTGGGCAGCTCTTTGGTCTTTCCCATGTTGGAGAGAGGGAATGTCAAAGGGCCAAGATAGGGAAGATCACAAAACACAGACAGGGAATGTCACTGGGCCAAGATGGAGAAGATCACAAAACACAGACAGGGAATGTCACAGGGCCAAGATGGAGAAAATCACAGAACACAGACAGGGAATGTCACAGGGCCAAGACGGGGAAAATCACAGAACACAGACAGGGAATGTCACAGGGCCAAGACAGGGAAAATCACAAAACATAGAAAGGGAATGTCAAAGGGCCAAGACGGGGAAAATCACAGAACACAGATAGGGAATGTCACAGGACCAAGACAGGGAAGATCACAAAACACAGACAGGGAATGTCACTTGGCCAAGATAGGTAAGATCACAAAAAAACAGACAAAGAATATCACCAGGCCAAGTTGGGGACGATCACAAAAAACAGACAAGGAATGGCACAGGGCCAAAATGGGGAAGATCACAAAACACAGACAGGGAATATCACAAGGCAATGACGGGGTAGATCACAAAACACATGTGGGAATATCATGGGACTCTCAAGGGAAAGAACAAATTTACACAGGGAATATCATGGGATTCACAATGGCACATATCAAAGGACACACACAGAGAACAATCTGGGATACACATTGGAAATATCACATGGCATACACGAAGAAGACATTTTTTAGCACTCTCCCAAAATAGCTGACCCAGAGCACTTAACAAAGCATGCCCACCTAATACTGAAAGACATAGAGGTGCTTGAATAAAAGACAGGACATGGAGAATATCACAAGCAGACACTGAAACTGTCATAGGGCAGAGACAAAACACAGATGGAGCCTTGGGAAAACTAAGCATAGGCCTGCTTGGGGACATTTATCATAGGGACCAGAGCACATTGCACAGGCAGTGACTGATTTTCCCACATACGCTTTACTCTGCATTAATTCCTCCATTAATCTTTTACAATGCTGGTGGGACTATCCAGCAATTCGCAATCCATAGCTTACCCAGCTGAGTTGCACTTTAGAGGTTGTTGCAACAACGACCAGCCTAGTGTACAAACATCATGAATGAACTATTCAAACAGATCCAGCCTGTACCACAGTGATCCCAGGGCAATTCAACACTGACTGCAGTTTGCTGCTAGACCAACACTGATGTTAGCATGATCTGTGTTACATCTTCTGGAAAGCGACTATATCTGACAATCTGAGAACCATGGCAGCTTTTGCGATGCCTGTCTATCCTAGCTGCTCCATACTGATGTTGCAGATTATTATCCAATCCCCAAAGGCTCAATTTCATCTCTTCACTTCCTCCCTCCTTGGCCGCTATGTAGGCTCTCGCCTAGAGAGATGCCATACTGGGTGATGAATGATCCTTCTAGAATTCATCCTCGACACACAAACCTCTGGGATTTTAAACATTCCTTCATGATTATAAGCTCTCTTCCCAGTTTCTCCCTCTCTCTGGCCCTCATATGACTTCTGTTTATGTGATGTGTCTGTTTAAGAGCACAGCAATAAAGGACAAATACATATCAAAGCCACAGGAAAGAAAAATAAACCTAAACCTAAACTAGTTACAGATTAAAAACACGGCCCTTCTAACATATCAGAGATTTTCTCCCAATTGGAACATAGAATATACTCTAAAACATGAAAAAAAAATTCATCTCGATCATGCAACAAAAAATGTTCATAGTTAGAATAGCATTTTAAATTTTAAAGATTCATGTCAGCTAGTTTTAATCAATGAATTTATAATTGCATTTTGACAAAACGTCACATAACTCGGTATATCATTTCTATAGCACTACCAGCAGGAATGCAATGGTGTTTTTCTTTTTTTTTAAAGTATGTTTTTGTGACATGCTACAGGCATGTTTAAAATTAAATGCACACGTACAGCCATCCCTTGCCAATTGCAAAGCGCCTCACTTGGAGCGCTCATATTTTTTACTTTGTAGGAGTGAATATAATCATCTTGTACAGCTAACCATTTTAATCATTTAGGAGAATTGACTTCTCCTAGATCAATGTGCACCTAAGAGCACCTGCCCTAAAATCAGTAAATCACTGCCAACCAGGCCAGAGTTTATCGTTATCATTGCTTGACTTCAGATCAGATCGATTTGATCCAGATTCTATCAGTCAGCAAGTCCCTTCTGACAGGAATAACTCAAGCGTCATTTTGCTATGCTGACCCAGAAGGCTGTGGCAGAGTAATTTCATATAAACCACTAGGGTGTTTACTGTAGTCTTATCTCTAGCTTGCAAAAGACAGAGAGGAAACTGGCATTGCAGATGCTCTCCTGCTCCACCTGCTGTTCCTCACTTGGGTTTTATCACGCTGTGATTTATTGCCCGTGGCCCTCCATAACACCTCAGCTAGGGAGAAGAGCATATGCGCGAGAGGCATCCGTCACTTGGGAGATATTGGGCTGTCCCTTGCCTGGTTTTAATATCTGTTTTAATGGTCTCCTGTACATAAAGCACAAGGCCACAAGACAATGTGGAATGATTCTCCAAGGTGCGTCCATCACAACACGAAGTAATGAAACTCACACACCACTGACTCACATCGCATCTCACTGAAGTTAGGAGCATTCATCAGCAGTTCCTATTCATGTACATTCTGCGTTTTGTATGAAACGAAAAACAAAAAAATAAACTGTCGGAGAAATTAATCATCAATTTTAAACCTTACTGCTTGAAAACTTCCATATGAAGAAAAATTAACATTTTCCCCAGTTATCAGTACAATACCCAACATCAGCATCCCCTCTAAAGCATCATTATCTTCTTAACTACAATAATCCTCATTATCTGATACAATTAACAACTTCTCCATCTGTATACTGATGGAAGAATATTTAGTTAGCACAGACAGCTAAAAGGCACATCACCTCATTTAGGTAGGTATAATGTATAACTTCTAGGAAGCAAAATGTCCCAAGCCAAAATGTTGTTTAGGTCACCGTCAACCTAAACACTGCTGTAATGCAACTATTGATCAATCAAGAAAGTCACTTGTTCAATAAAGGGATAAGCATGTTCCTTGTCACGTAAAGGTTGTACAAGTGGTATCTAAAAACCACTGGAGAGTTGCAGTCATCACACATTAGCTTAAATGGCTTAAATGAACCATTTCCAAGGCATGATTAATTCATAATTAAAGGCTAAAGTGCAAAAAGAATTTGTGTATCATAATCAGAGACAATTACATTTCAAGCTGCAGCACAACCTTGTGGCCAAAAGTGTGAAGCGCATGAAAAAAGCAACACTTGCAGAAGTATAAACACAGGTACACTGCTTTAATCACATATCCCATCCTACTGTCCTTTGAGATCCATATGTACACAGGTGAGACTGAAGCATGGGGTCAGAATACAGGGTTAGGCTATTTATCCAACACCCCAAAGGCCTACCCTGCAAAATGACACACTATCTCCCATGTAGTAGAATGCAAGTTATTTTTCAGAACACACCACAACAAGGCCTTAAATCATGGGTTTGGTGGTTTTATTTCTAAGTCTAAAAAAGTAAACTACAAAAGGAATAGTTGCAATAAGAACAGCATAAGATCCCATACAGAAAAAAACTTCTGGTTCTTATGTGAGTACTACTTTGCATACATGATTATGGCCCCTTTCATATATGATTCATATATGATCTTGTATTTTCATATAAGACTTTTTCACATGGGATTACAGGTCCCCTCAACATATCTCTTTATGACAATTATAGGAATGATTTGAAATAACAGTATCACTTGGAGTGCATTAAGTCTCTTATGATACAGTAACTATCAGAGAAGGAATGGGCAGGGGTGGCCATATCCACCCCAAGTAAATAGGTAGCCAACCTTGTTGACACCTTTTTTTCTAAGCAGGATCATAGAAGAATCAATGTGCAGCACAACCATAACCACACATAAAACTGACCCCTGATGGCGACTCTAATGAAAAATGTCTGCAGGTGCCACTGCTTGCTGTGCAATAATATGTGTTGTTGCTGTGTAATCCAATGCCGTTTAACAACAAATGACACCAGAGAAGAGAAGAGAGCTTTTTAAGTAGTATGTTAAAATATTCCCATGACATCATAATTCTCATGTATGAAATATGCTGGTAGCACTCATTCCACTTCAGAACAAATTAGACAAAAAAGAGACACGTCTACATATGAAGTGAGACTTTTTAATGGCCACAAACTTCAAAAGACATCCAGGCAAAAGGTACACATCGGCAAAAACAACCTATCGCATACTTAAAACAACACCTCTTGTTTGTCTATGAAACACCCTAGAGTACGCAGAAAGTTTTTCATGCAGCAGACCGACATACAGAGTGCAAATAAATGTTCTGTGGCAAGCCAGTCACAGACAGTGCTTAGGATGAGAACAAATTAAAAAATTTGCCTTTGATGCCCAACACAGGTGATGTGCTGAAATTGTACCTACGTCACACCTACAGCGTTGTTTTGCTAAAATAATCTTGATTCTGTCCATTTCATTTTAAGTATGATAAAGTGCAAAAGGTAGTGGTGGAGGTGAAGGAGGACAGGATAGAGGACAACAAGACAAAGTTGGAGGAGATGGAGGCTGAGATCGAGGCAGTGCTGGAGGAGATAGAAGAGACTGAAAAGACAATAAAAGGGATAGAGGCTGAGATTTGGGTAAGTTTAGGAGGGGAAATATAGTGGAAGAGATGGAGCATGACATGAGGCAGTGGTGGAGAAGGTGGCAGTACAGGAAGTGATCAAGGCAATGATGGAAATCATGGAGGATGAGATGAAGGCAGTGGTGAAAGAGATTGACTGTTTTGACCATCATTAATGCTTATACTTTAGGAAAAAAGCATTTAAAAATTGGAGAGAATGATTTTTTAAAATTTGCATCTTAGGTTAGGGTTTTTATTGGCCTTCTAGGACCTTTGTGTAGTACAATTCATGAGGCATAAAACATTAAAAGCCTGACTATACGAAATGCAAAAGAATCAGGTTAACTGAGGATCCTGTCCAGAGCGGGGATCAGGCCTTGAGGCCAGGTCAAGCCAAAACATAGAAATATTTTTAAAAAGGGAAATAATATTTTTTCCAAATAAAAACAAAAACCAATAGCAATACATCTTCCAAATGATAGTGCCGGTCAGGGTCACCTGCAGCCTAGTTCAAGTAGCTTATGCCACAAATCAGGAATACTACCTACTGTAGATGGGATGCCAACCTATTGCAGGACATACATACAAGAAACACATACACACGTTTGTATTCATATCTTTAATTTGTGGGGAAGATCCATTCATTTCAATGGGCAAAATACTAATCCCAACAATGAAAGCTTAATCCCTACACAACCCGAAATAATGTAACTTCTGTGCTAACCACAGATAGTCCATAATGAACACCACATTCAAGCATAGGGGTGTTCATAAGTTCATAAGAGCACAAGAACACCCTAGGCTGCAGCTCAGTGACTGATTTTGTAATTTTATCATCAGATCTGTGACTGCATGTCTTAGACACTCAGATAATGGGAGAAGCTGATCACCACATGGTGGTGAGCTGGATCAGATAGTGAGGGAAAATGACTTGGTAGACCTAAAATATATAGTGAGGGTGAGCAGGGAGCTTCTGCTAGAGGCTAGAGACATTGAGCCACAAATGGGCAATGATTTTAAATAGTTGTGGTACCAAAAACTCAGGTGTAAGAGTAGTTTGGTGAGGCCATTAAAATGACTTTCATTCAGCCTCAAAGACATTCTGGCAAACCCTAAAGTGACTCAAGAGGGTGAAGCAGTGGGATGGTGGTGGCCTAGTGGTATGAGGCTCAAGAGGTCGCCAGTTCAAATCCTGTCTACCACCAACGGGTTCCTGAGCAAGACCCTTAATGCCAAGTTGCTCCAGGGAGATTGTAATTCCCTGTAATTGTGTACTCTCACTCTGGATAAGGGTGTCAGCTAAATTCCATAAATGTAAATATAAGCAGTGCTTTGTCCATGTCGTTTACAGCAGGGGTGGAATGCTGTTGACCTCAACTAGGGAATACTTAATGAGCCTTCTGAATATTACTGATACACTTTCCCTGGAAGAATTTAAGTCTTGCCCATCATTAGGACTGATATCACTGAAGGAGTTAAAAAAAAAAACTGGTAAAGCTGGGAGGGTGAATGAGATTCAATGAGAGTCTAAATTCTGTGGGGCTGTCTTGGTTGAGATGCTTCTTCAACATTGAGTCGTATTATCAGACTGAAATGGTGGTGGAAATGGTAGTGACAAACTTTAAGAAAGGAGACAAGTGGGTATGTTTAAACTCCAGGGTACTGGAGAGGAAAGTACATCCATTAGTCAAACTGAATACAGGAGGAGCAATGCATAGAACACTAGATCAGCTGTTTACCTTCCAACTGCTCAGCTGACGCTGCCTTAGTCAGAATTATTCCTGGTGGGTACTGGTCTCCACCAAGGCTGCCCTTTATTGCCAATTTTTGTTCATAACTTTTATGAACAGGATTTTTAGGCAGAGCAAGGGGTGTTGTCCAGTTCAGCAGACCCGTTTGCTTTTTGCAGATGATGCAGTTCAGTTAGCTTCATCAAGCTTTGATTTCCAGTAGGGTTGAACGATTTTAAGAAAATATCGAATTGCAATTTATCTGACAGATATTACCATTGTAATTTGATTAGTGATTTTTTTAACTAAGTATTCACTACGTGTATAAAAAACTGTAATTGAGCACAACCGTACATTGAAATATAAACCGTACATTGAAAGATAAAAATGGAAATATATGAATTGAATCTCAAATGTAAAATATTCTAACCATAGTGATATAGAACATACTTTTTCACAACATAAATATTTTTACATGCACATTTTAAGGGCAAACAGCTCCGAACCACTTTTTTACCCTTAGTAAAGTGCTTCCGGAAAGTCCCATGTACACAAGGGTCAAATTAGCAGAGTACAATGACGCATAAAACACAAAAGTTAAATAAATTTTAAAAAATCAAAAAATTCCAGTAATAAAAACATTAGGGATCTTGCACGCTGCTTGGACCCTTAATAATAGGACCTTTCTGTGAACAATCTGACCATTAAATAGGTAGATAATTCACTTATGGCTCAGCAGCAGAACTGATATTTATCCGCACTGCAAATGTAAAATTTTTCTTGGGTTTCTGTTATTTGTGGGCGTATACGCAGTCACTTTGGGCCACTTCTGATTGATGAGACTGACTGTCACACAAGGAGGACGGAATGAATTTGCAAAACTATTCTCACAACAGTTTTAAATCCTGGGTCAGACGTGCTGTATAATGCATATCCTAAATTGCAGCCTTTGTGATTTGCTAATTGCATTGTTTAAAATTGCGATTTCAATTTTAAATTGATACATTGTTCACCCCTAATTTCCAGCATGCACTAGGACGGTTTGCAGCCATGTACGAAGTGGCCAGGATGAAGATCAGCACCTCAGAGTTTGAGGCCATGGTTCCTAAACAGAAATGGGTGCCCCCTCCAGGTTGGGGATGAGTTACTGCTTCAAGTGGTAAGTATTCCGGGGGTCTGGTTCACGAGTATGGGAAGAATGGAACAGGAGATTGACAGGAGGATTGATGCAGCATCAGCAGTAATGAACTAGTCTGTCATGGTAAAGAGGGAGTTGAGCTAAAAAGTGAAACTATTGATTATCTAGTCAATCTACATTCATAGCATCACCTATGGTCACAAGCTCTAGGTAGTGACCAAAAGAATGAGACTGTGGATACAAGTGGCAGAAATAAAGTTCCTTCGCAGGGAGTCTGGCCTCAGCCTTAGCAATAGGGTGAGGAGCTGGGACATCCAGGAATGGCTGAAAGAAGTGCCAGTGTTCCTCCTGGATACCTCCTTGGGGAGGTTCTCAAGGCATGTAGAACTGGAAGGAGATTCCAGGGCAGACCCAGGACAAGATGGAGAGAATATATCTCTTTGTGGAACACCTGAATAACACCTTGGGGGAGTTGGAGGAGATGGCTGGGGAGAGGGAGGTCTGAGCATCTCTGCTCAGACTATTGGTCTTTCAACCAGGAGCCAGCCACACAACAGTAAAACGATTATATTTAGTTGACTCTCAAGATTCGGGACACAACAAAATAACTTCTTCCAAGGGACACAACCAAAACAGACTTGCATATCCAATATGGGGGTGGAAAGCAGGACTCCTTGGACACAGGCCTGCCACCAATGGAGCAGCCACGCAAAAGTGGAAACAACAACTCACCTGGGACCAAAGACAGGGCCAGGGTAGGGAGGAAGCAGGACTCCCTTTCCATCATCCCTGTACCTGAAGGACCCCTGTTTGTGTGGAGCCATTACTCTGTCCTTCTTCCCAATCTGGGATGACAAGTTCTTTGTTGCTGAAAAATCTGCAAAACGCAAAAGTGATAGCAGTCTGTTTTAATATGGATATACACTAAAGAGTTCGATCCTTCATGACTGAAGCCTCTTTGCACAATAAAAGCAGGAGGAAGATGACAGCATGACACAAGCAAGTAATGCAGGTTTTATATCCCTAGGGGGAAAATGCACAATTTTCAGAAAGGAGTCAATGAAAAAGATAAAACATGAGATATTCTGAACAAGCATTTGGATATTCCCTGGGATTTGGAGCAGCAGCATAAAGAAGTTGTTTAGCAAATTGTATTTCAATATATAAGATACTGCCAAGTTAACATGTTAGTGGCATTATATTAAACTCCATCGATCTTCAATCCACTTTTCCTGGTCATGGATTCAGGAAGCCTATCCCAGACAGCATAAGCTACAAGCAGGTGTACATCCTCTATGAGATGTCTATTTAAATCATTCAGTAAATAAGAGGTTTGACAATGTATGCAATATAAGGGCAGTGTGTGGCTCAGCAAAATAGTATGCAGTGCCTGCTAAATAAATAAATGTAAATATACTGAATTGAACCTAAAACACTCTACAAACATTCACATAGAATAAGCCGTAAAATAATTCAACAACCGAAAAACTGCCCCTGTACTGGATGAATAGAAGATACGAGAAAACATATGGGAAACATGGGGAAATACCTTCCATGGCTTAACATGTTTAAGTTGTACATGTAATAAAATGTAAACAAAATGTCAATTTAATATGAGCTGTACCCCTTCCGTGCTCATGGTATCTGGGACATACATTACCCAGCTGACTCTGCCTTAGTCGGAGTCATATGCCATATTGCTCAAACTAATCTCTTCAGTGCTGTGGTGTCAAGTGACTTTTTATGCTTAAGTGTCGTCTTACTATGTTTACATGTATAAGATTTAAGCAACCCAAACAAGCATCTTAGACATTTACATTTATAGAAGCTCCAAGCAGTTTCCTCAACAGGGTATACAGCATTTCATATTTTCAGTTGCAAATAAGGGTAAGTCATTTTTATAGATTTTGTAAAATAAAGGGAAATTGTCTTCTTCTCACCTCCCCCAACCTTGACCGTGAAGAGCAGCAACCTCAAGGTGTGCCCAGGGAGCTGGGGGTTAAGGGCCTTGTTCAAGGGCCCACAGACATACTGAGGCTGGGCTTGAAACAGCGACCTTCAGGCCCAGAGCTTAACCTGCTGAGCCACACTCTGCCCCCCCAAGGTTAGGATGTGCTCTCAGTTAGAGAGAGCACATCCTAAACACTCTGCTGTGTATATAGAAGAGCAACACGAATATTTAAGGGAGCCCAGGGACAAATGCTTTTTTTCTTTTTTATAAAATGCATAGAAGTGACACAATGAAAAAAAAATAATTTAAAGTAAAGTTGTACCCTACAAGTTTGATAAACATCAGTGATGTTTGGGGGAATCTAAAAGCAGGAATATTACTGTATCCCTTTGAACAACTGACCCCATTCAACAATTGTCGCTGGTCTCCCCTATTGTATATAAACTGTTATGCAATAAGAAGTCTGATAGAAAATTGCATCTGTAACTAAGATCTAGAAGCTGCATCAAATTTTTGTTAACCTAACCTAATCAACAGAGAAACAACAGACAAAATTATGTGCCTAAAGTCAAAATTGTACCTTTGTAATTCAAGAGAAAACAGGTTAGCAGGTGCGGACACACTTCCTCCAAGACTAAGCAAAAAGAACAGAAAGCTCCAGGGCCCTTAGAGGACAGCTGGTCCAGAAATATTTCAGCCCTTTTCGCGTTGGTGTCATGCCCCAAGATCTCTTTATATTCTCCAAGAGAGAACACCTTATTGTACACAAGGTATGGCAAAACCTTGTTGATGTCCAGCTCTTCCAGTATACGCTCTCTGTGCTGTTTTAGAATATTGGCAACCCATTTCTTCTTCCATTTCTTCTTGACAGATGGCTTCCTTTCATTTTTCTTCTTCACAAACCATTTCCTAGTGCCAGTGCCAAACATTTCTATGCTGAACCCCAAGATTTCTGTAGTCCAATTAATGCAAGGGTCAACCTGAGGAAACCATATACTTCACACAACAAGTTATGGGACATATTTCCTAAGCCCCCCTTCTGTAGGTTTCAGACAGTATTGCTAGGAAGACACACAGGCAGTCTGCACAGGGGCAGAAAGCTGACTTGGTGCTTACAATCTCTAAGAGGATTATCATACGCTAATTAGGGACCACAAAATCGTTACCCACTACAGAGATGTATTTAAACTATTTATCTTTGTTCTTGTAAACCACATGCCACCTAAATAAATGAACAATCAAATAAACAAATAAATAAATTGCATTCGATTTGTTTTCACAATGTGTAAAATGTTATATATGGAACTGGTTTTCACTAAGCAGGTTATGCTCCACTCTTTAACAAATGCACATACTGTATTCAGGTCATTACTACATGACCTCAACAGAATTAGCATTTATTATTATCATCATTATTATTATTAGTAGTGGTATTTTTCATTATAGCCGTATGATATAATCTTTTTTGACTAAATAACTATTTTCTACACCTATGAAATTAAAAAGCAATGCTATTTATACCGTCACTTTACCTTTTCTAGTTGAAGTCCAGGATGGGCTCTGCTGAAACTTCTTCCGATTGTAAAATATAGTGAATATTTTTAGAAAATGAAACCATAGATAATGAACCTGGATAATGAGTATAAATCGCTACTCTTAAGATTGTTGCCAGACGTCGAGGGGAATTTCAAAAACAATAACGTGGTCGCCGGCCATTTCTGGCGAATTAATTCATGGTTCTGGTCTGACCCTGGGAGGGGGGTCCGTCCGGCACCTGCCCTCGACCATGATGTTCGCGATAATCTGTTAATCTGCGCCATACGGCCATATGGCACGCGATAAGATGATCCGAATTAATGAAAATCAACTCTAGACATTGTTCGTATGGAGTCTTACAGCCGACCTACGACGTTTAAAAAGCACATTTTTAGTGATTTCCAGGACCGAAGAATTGGTAAACTGGTGATAACTGAGGTAAAGTGTCCGTTACTTCGGGGAGCGCGAGGCGCCCGCTGAAAAGCCCGTCACCGCGTCACGTGACTTCGGGCCACGCGAAGTACGTCCATAAAGAGGCTCGTGGTCAGACTTACAATTTATATGTTTAAAAAAACTATGAATAAATAAATTATTCATCTATTTACTAGATAAGCTGATAATATAGGCCTTGTTTTCTGTCGCGGCAAACGTTAACCATCGGTTTCTAGCCAACATTTTATCAGACTTCCACCGCTGATTAGTGAATTAGTCACTTTTGAGAGCAATTTGTGTCTATTGGACGAAATTATTATACAACTGGCATGTTTAGAAAAAAAAGTGCCTGGTTTTCAAAAAGTGTGAATGAAGACCTTCGTCGTCTGTGGGGTAGGTGTATCTACTGTAACTGACTAGATAAGGCTAGGCAAGTTTATTATATAGTACAATTCAGACGCATGGCAAATCAAAGTGCTTTAGAAAGGCAAATGAACAAAAAAAATACAGTTAAATAAACATTAAAATCACATTTAAAAGACAAAAAACTAGGCTGAATCAGCATAACTTACTAAACGCTAAACCTCAAAGTAAAACTAAACAAACGACTTGACATTAAGGGCTTTGGTATTAAGTATAATTGTGTCAAAATTATTGCATATAGTAGTATGTATAACTGCATAAACAAGCCATATTAAATAAGTATAATCGTTAAATTGCAATTAATTGTTAGTATGTAAAACAACGGATTAGTAAATTCAGACGCAGTTTGAAAAAGCCATATACTGCAGGGCTGCCAGCTCTGACACATCTGGCGTTACACTCATGCATGCTTTCAGACTCTCACGCAAAAAACCTTACGATAAATATACATTATTCCATTATAAACCTAAACGTAGCCACATCAAAAGCGCCATGGGATGGTTTGCAAACCCTACAGAGTATTTACAAGGTAATAAAACTATTACCTACATGGAAAATTGAAAACCTGACAAGATGGAATTTTTCCCAGGTTCAGTGAGTAAAAATCTATAAGAAACAGTCAAAAAATCCAAAATAGAGTTTCCGATATCAGTAATTGGCATTTTAATTAGTTAAAATGGAATTTCCGATATCAAGTATTATCATTCTAACTAGTTAGAACTGAATATGTTATATCCTCTAAAAATGAATTAAAGCTAAAACAGCTTGCCATAGAATTGGAATTATGACTGGTTAAAATGAATAACTAGTTCATTTGAATTCCTGATATCAGAAATTGGCATTTTAACTAGTTAAAATTCCAACTCCCATTGAAATAAATGAAAAAAAAATCGTTTTGAATCGTACTAGCTAAAATGTCCTTTCCAATATCAGGAACTGGCATTTCAACTACTGGCAGTTCAACTTTTTATTTCAGTACATTCAACTGATATCAAGTATTAGCATTCTAATAGCATAGCATTCTAGTTGAAACTGAATTTATGATATCAGAAATACACATTATAACTAGTTACAATTTAATTTCTGATATGAGGAATGTGTATTCTAACTAGTTAGAATTGAATATGTGATATCCTCTAAAAATGAATAAAGGCTAAAACGACTTGCCATATTAAACTTTCATTTTCAGTGTCTGAAGGTGGGGTGATGGCCAGCTGGAGCTCTGCGGAGTACCTGTTCAGCGCAGATGCGTCCTGTCCTGACACACAGCGGTGCGCTATCATTAAAGCCAAGGAAATAGTCACAAGCCATTCATGATTCATAATTATATATCAAGTTTGTCATATGCACACTTATGCTGAATACTGTAAGTAATGAAATAATCAAACATTTTGTCCATAGCGGATCCATATATTCATAATCATTGTCAATATATAAACCTGCACCAGTGTTTTATACCGTCGGATACATTTAGGATACTCCATTGTTATGTTGATGTTTAATAGCTATGTTTTTATGTTGGCGTTTAATAGCTATGCATTATTCTTTTGATACAGGGTTTTTGAAAGTGCAGACTATACAGATGACAGGGTGACAGTTTTCCACAGTTCCTGCCTTTCTGCATGTGAGAAGCGTCAGAACATGGAGTCCGTATCTGCTGGCCACTATGTGCTCCCCCCAGCATGTGTTCAGAAAGGTCAGCTTAAATACTATGACTCCAAAACCAACACTGTCTCATCCATGCAAACATATATAAGTGCAATGTGATAAAGAATTCCACAGTTACAGTATGTCTTTATCATAATAAAACCAGATTCCAGCACTGTAAAATTAAAAATAGCAAGTTTATCATTTTATTTTAGTTGCTTTGTCACTTCTGCATAATAAAAGGTCAAACCATAAAGATTTGCTTAATTTAACCTATGAACAGAGCTTGTCATGACAGTAAACGTAAAAATGAGTGAAATTGCGTACTTTTTGAGTTTAGCTGATTTAAATACCACTCATTGCAGAAGTTAAAGCAGCAGTTGGATGTTTCATTTGGGAGCAAGAGGACAACCATAACATGTTACAGGTTGGCGTTAGGGTCAGGGACAACCATAACATGTTACTGATTGCGGTTAGGGACAACCATGTGTTACATGTTCTTATACATGTGTATGTGCATGTGTGTATACACATATTATACATAAGATAAACGTAAGATCTTTGTTACATTTGTCTTTTTATGCATGTTTTTCTCCTTTTCCTTTGAGGGAAACCCAGATGGGAAAGTGTAACTGTGAAAACAAAGAAGCTCATACTAGGTGGAGTAAAACTTACTATTTGTTCCAAGTTGCACTTGAATTAAAACCACTAGGGGTCCTTATGTGCTCAGTGTACACAAAATGCAATCTTTATACATGTACCTTAATGAACAGGCCATAAGTTGTGTGATTAAAAATGACTGAACTTCGTCTTCACAGTCATGTACTATCTTCTCATTTTTAAAGCTACAAAGCACTCAAGATGGAAAACTCAGAAAAAGAACAACTTTCCTGTTGTAATACACATCATTATCCTACCAACAACATGATCACAGGTAAAAAGACCATGTATAATAAGGCCATGATACTGCAAATAGTCCATTTAAAATTGCAATAAACACATTTGTTGATGTATGTATTCATAAATTCTGCTCTGTCCTAAAACAAAACATATTTATTGTAAATTATAGAAAGCATCATTTTTTTCAAGAACTCATGCACATTTTTTCACCTCTTATCAGGGTATGTTTCAGTAAACAACCTTAAAAGGTATCCTGGGAAGCTACAGGACTTCCTTCCCGGCTGTTCTGGTTTTTCAGTGGCTAAAGCTGCCATGCAAAGCACCATAGCATTTGATACAACTAGGAAGACCAAGCTACCAGAAACCCCTTCTGTTACTTGTAATCTACCAAAGGATTAAGAAAGGAAATGCACCACGCATGTCATGGAAATTTCCTTTGAAAAATAAAGAACCTATCCAGACTGGTAGGAAGATCTTTTTACATATACAAGTGTAACAACTGAATAATAAAAAATAATAAAGCTATATATTCTTTAGCAAATAAATATCTCTTTTAGACTTTGTCAGAGTGACGCCCTTAAATTCTCAGGGTTCTACTGCATATAAATGTTTCGATAACACTTTACTTGACGGGGCACAAATACATAGTGATACTATTGAAATATGAATTATGAACAAATACAGTTGCTAATTGAGATAAAGGATGCATCACGATTCATTAATGATGAATTAACATGAGATCAGTGTGTAAGTAAGACTTAGTTTGTGGTTAATTAATACATAAGTAATAGTATAATATATTATTTGTGACCTGTCAAGTAAAGTGTTACCAGTGTTTCTAATAAATTTGAATAAATGCTGTAAGGCTGCAGGGAGTGTGGGGCCATTGAAGAACATGAAAAAGGAGTCTACTTCCAAAATTGTTGTGCACACACACACACACTACAGGTGATGCACATTTATTATTATAGGTTTATTAAAATAAAAACCTTCAATAAAAGTGTCTGAAAAGGATTTTGTTTCAGCAGAATTACTGCAATCACACCGTCCCAATGTTAAATGATTAACATTGATCAAATTTCCATCTTAACAACATTATTCCATTAAATGCCAGTTAGGAGAAAATGGCCTCAGGTTCTGTGACAATCCAGGTTGTATCCTATAACCAGGTCTTCATGGAGAATCTTAGCTGTCAGTTGACTTTGAGGAGCACCATGCTCATTCTGTGGGCAGGTAAAACCACATTCAGTGGGGGTTATTCAATGATATTGAAGGCCCAGTCTTAAGAATTAAAGAACTGGGTCCAACGAAAACAAAAGCTTACAGCAGGCAATGGCACAAGTGGGGAAAAAAGATGGAAACCCAAGACAAGGGGATATTAACTAAATAATACGACAGAGAAAAACAGCAAAACCAAAAGGACCACAAGGGGTCAGAAACTAACAGGTGAAGAAATAAGGAACCAACTAAAAGAAACCATAGAATAAACAAGTAAGAGGAACAGAACTGGGCAATAGAACAAGGTAACAAATAGGGATGCAACGGTACAATGTGCCCACGGTTCGGCACGTATCACTGTTTTTGGGCCACGGTAATGGTAAGGTTTTAGCACATCAATGTTCTTAGCTCTAACAGGTTATAACATTTCTCTGTTTCAAATCAATGAGGTACAACTACTTGCAGAGACAATATTAAATGTCAAAATAAAAGCACAGATGAGGTCAAATCACAAAACAAAAACAGGCTATATAAAATATAGCAAAGTGCAAAATAAAGCAATGTGAAATGTTTGTATCAGGTCGATTTCAGATTCACTCCTAGATACTTCGTACAGTTCGGGAATCACTTTGCAGCTGAAATGTGTGTGGGGGGGGATACTATATAACGAGGTTCGAGAACCTTTATCATGTAACGGAATCCCGTGTCTGAAACCATGCACCGAGTAGGGCTGCAGCCGCCCCGGTCCTATGCAATCCTGATTATTTCCAAATGTACAGAATGTGTGCACAATGACCACATTTTAATGTTGGGTGTACCGATCTATTGCTGTTCACCTGGGTGTATCGAACCGCAAACCTTTGCGAGCAGGAGCACAGAGCAGGAGCAGGCATTTAAATACAAGACTAACAAGGCATGATGCAGAACAGCTGGGAATAATAAAAAAAATGTATCAATCAATGTAAGCACTAGACAAGAATCAACAGGTGGAAACAGAAACACAAAATTAACACAAACTAGGAAACAGGGAACACAGAAACTAGGAAATAAACCACACACTAGGGATACAACACAAGGATAATTAAAGCAGAACCAGAACAGGACAAAACACAAGCTGGGCAAACCTAGGACAAGATAACTAAAATAGAAAATAAACACTGGGGAACAAAAATCCATTAAATTTAAATAAACAGTGAAAGTTGGTTTTGAACTCATAACCAGAGGGTTTATAATCACATGCTCAACCCATGAGCTATGCAGTAGTATAGGGGACTAAAGAAACACACTAGAGACTTAGGCCTAAGACAGAGGAGGGAACAGGATGGTCAGCAATGCCTGGCACCCTGACAACAGCAGTTTTCCAAGAATGGAATGTCCCAGACCTGCATAGAAATAGTGTAATACATATGTTAATTATACTTGCATATAACTGGAAAAATAGGACTTCTAAGATATCTAAAAAGCCAATAAGCAGCAGGAATATGATACAGTTTCCTCATAATAGAGTGTTGTAAATGGTATTTTCTGCATAGCAAAATACTGAATCTGCAATTCTTGAATCTTATTCAGTGTTTTTTTATATATATATCAAACTTAAATGGGTAAAACAGATTGCGTGATTAGGAAACAAAAATCTACATAAACACAACCTGCCTGGGGTTGACATTAATTCCCAGGAATACAAAAAAACCTAAACGATTCACAGAGTCTGCAAAACTCTATTTAGATAGATGCCTCATACAGGAAAAACCTAACAATCAATCTGTCTTCATAGTTCTGGCTGAATCAATTTATATTACACATTAACACTCCTGGTGAGACATAGGTGTGCTCCTGTTGGCATATCCAAATTAGACCATTTCCCTGAAGTTATCCATAGCAATAAGATGTAAGTTAACAGGTGCTTATCAGTGGTAAGCAAATGGTGCACAAAAGGCACTGCCCTAATAAGCGATAATCATTGCATCACTCTTTTCAGAACAATGAAGGGAATGTCAGGAGGAAGTGTTGACAGGAATGACATTATCTGGTTTGAAAGATAGCAATAACAGGATTTAAGAATATCAAAGGGGCTGTTGTGGCAGATAAAAGGAGCATAAACACCAAAAAATTCAACAGCACATAAAAGTTAACAGGGTTGTAGAACTTGAAACAAAAATATGGCATATCTTTCAATTTTCAGCAACATTAAATTCAAACAATCAACAACCATGAGGAAACAATTTCAGTATATGGAACTAAATATTTATGGGTGGCACAGAGACTCAGTGGGTAGTACTGAATGAATGAATGAATGTTACAATTTTATAGCGCTTTTCAAGATACCCAAAGCGCTATATAAATGTCACAGAACCAATGGAGAGCCACTTCAACCACCACAACTGTGTAACACCCCCCAGTGCTCAGTTAGGCGAAACTGGCACCTCGAAATTGTCCTTATTTCTACCATAGAAACATCAGTAAAAAAGCATTTTAACAAATAGTCAGTAGTTCATTGGTAAAATGGAATTTTATTTTTTAGTAGCCAGATTTAATAGGAATTGAACCTAGTGCAAGGTTTATTCTTCTTTAACGGTTGTGAAAAAATGTCAAAAATAATGCTTCACAATGCCTTCAAATTATAACATATTTTCAAAAATAAATTGTGTTCATTTTGGACTTCTGATAAGCATTTCATTTATCATCCTGTTCCTCAACATCATCTAAGACCAGTCCAAGGAGCGACGGGAGATGACCAAGGTGCTGGGAGGTGACTTCTGACTAACAGTTCAGAGGGAGGACTCTTCCGGTGACCTGGCCAAGAAGCTTGAGAGCCTGCTGAGTGACCAGCCGCATGTAGCCATCAAGTGCAGTGGGGTGGAGGCCAGCTTCCAGACGGTCATTTACGTGAGTGTGGCCCGGCAGCGGCGCAGGAGAGATTTGATGGGGACCAAACAGTGAGCAAATGGTCTCAACTCTTAAGCTTATCCAGCCATGCTTGATGAGGCCTTTGGTGCCATTTGGGCTAATGGTTTATTACACTAAACATTTTGATTGACACTGGCTGACATACATACTCTGTTAATTTGTAGTCTGGTATGGAGCTGCCAATCAAAGAGAAATGGCTTATTGGTCAGTAGCACAAACAACATAGTTCTCTACAATTCAGTAGTCAAAAATGTTATTGTGATAAACTTTCATATCAGTCAGATAGATAACTATCATGATAAATGTCAAATCATTATTTCGTTCCAGTTTAAATACTGATTTTTAACTCCTGAAATATAATTGAAGAAATCAGTTGGTTAATCTTAGTTATAAAGTATTCCTTATCATCAGAATGTGATAAACTGTTGCCAAAAAGCTCTACTTTCGGGTCCCACTAGAGGAGCTCTCTTTTAAAAACGGGCTCAAAGCATGCAGAAAAGGAAACCAAAAAACACCATGGAGGCTCAAAAAAAAAATTCACAGATGGCTTGTGAAGTGTCGCCTTGGCTATCACCACCAAACAGCATTTTAGGAGTCTGAGACAGATAATGGACAAGGCATTTTACTCATCACTAAAAAACGCCGCCGCTGGCATTTTTGGATCATGCTGGATTACCCTTAGCAGATGGGTTGCAGGAACTAGGACCTGCTCTCCCTGCCCTGCTATTCTGACAGTTTTGCAGATCCAGTCCAGACAAGCAGTCACAGAGAAAGTGACTGCATTTTGTGATGTAAAGTGTTTTCTTAAATCATATTGAAACAATATGGATAATTTGCACATTGAAATTGAGGGAAATTATGCTGCAATAATTATGTAATCGTTTTATCACCCAGCCCTAGGTCAAACTTGGATAAAGTCATTTTCTTTGTTGTAGTGTACATAAATTACACTGTAGTGTACATAAATTATGCTGAGAATTGCATCCAGCATAGGCTTGGTATAAATTAACCCCAAATAGAATTTATGTCTACTTACACTGCTTGCTATATGTTTTTTTTCCGGGTTACTTTTTTCTGTATTGCATACAGCTTCCAAACCAGACTGTATCTCGTACAATTTAAGGGAGCTCAGTTCGCAACTTGATCAGGACCCAAAACCCTCAGGAGGAATACAAGTAGAATGAGCAAAGTCACAAATGCAGCAAGTTTAGATGTTTTTGAATAAAATGTTCTAGAATGTGACATCCGTGTTTTAGTTATTTGTCCATCCATCCATCCATTCATCGTCTCCTGCTTATCCGGAGTCGGAATATCTAGTCGGAACCTCCCAACTTCGCGCACCAGCTCAGGCTCCTTCCCCACCAGAGAGGTGACATTCCGTGTCCCTAGAGCTAGCTTCTGCAGCCGAGGATCGGACCGCCATGGTCCCCGCCTTCGACCACCGCACAGCTCACAACGCACCCGACCCCCATGGCCCCTCCTAAGGCCGGTGAGCCCATTGGAGTGGGGACCCACGTTCCTTCTTTGGGCTGTGCCCAGCCAGGCCCCATGGGTGCAGGCCTGGTCACCAGGTGCTCGCCATCGAGCCCCACCCCCAAGCCTGGCTCCAGAGGGGGGCCCCGGTGACCCGCATCCGGGCGAGGGAAACTGTGCATCCGTGTTTTTATTCATCATAAGGGGCCTATTGAGCCGCACTTTGTCTGATTCCTCACCCACGGACCTGTTTGCCTTGGGTTACATAAGATAAGATAAGATAAGATAAGATAATATAAGATAAGAAAGAACTTTATTTATCCAGAGGTTATAAGGAAATTCGAAATGAACTTTCACATCACATGTTTGTATTCTGGTAAAGGTTGCGACCCCAAACTTTGACGGCACAGTGTAAATAGACCTAGTTCTTCATTCCAGTCCAACCCCTTTTTACTAGTAAACTATTAATTATGACATGGTTTGATCCATCGCACGTCACCAATTACAGCCAAAACCCATCTTCAGCTGCATGTCCTAGGCAGGCCAGTGTGAGATCCTAGAGCTACCCCAAGAACAAAACATTTTGTATGGGAGGCCAGTCCATCACAGAGCATACATACACACTACGTCTAATTTAGGGATGCATATTGATGTAACTTTGGAATGCTGGGGAATGAGAGTACCCATAGGAAAACACACAATGCAGGACAACCAAATAAAACTCCATACGAAGGGTAGAGGTGGGATTGGAGCTGAAGCACGATTATTACCCACTGGGGTACCATGCTGCTCTACAATCCAAATAAAGGCTGTTATAAAGGCCTACTTTGAATAGCAGATATTCAGAAGAGGAATAATCTCTGCTCAACTGTTTATTGTCTCTAACCTGTTAGGTGACGCCCCCTGCTGGAGTGGTGGTCCTCGTGAGAATGGGCTTGGAGATGGCGACTGCCCCACTTCTCACGACCACAGTTAAGGAGCTGGACATTAGGGGAGTCACCCGCTACTGCAACACAAAAGTCAGCAGCCCCTGCTAAGGCCATTCCAACCTGTCTTTACAGTGTGCTACAACTGCAAATTAAATATTTAGAGAGAGAAATTGTTCAACTATTGCTGGCAGATGGTAACATTTCACAATGTCTTGTTTACAGTTAAATTGTGGGCTGGGTTGTCACCCAATGGTTCCTTTTCAGGTGGCCTGTAGCTATTGCTATGCTGGCTTCCAAGAAGGTGAACGTGAAGCCACTGGTGACTCACCGCTTCCCCTTGGAGCAGGCGGTGCAGGCCTTCGAGACCAGCCGCCAGGGCCTGGGGGTCAAAGTCATGCTCAAATGTGACAAGAATGACCAGAACCCATGAGGAGCCGAGACCCATCACTGGGCAGTGCAGTGAGAGAAACCTAAATGCATATTCTCTCCACCGAATCCTAAATCCCAGTTTCCAGCTGGAAAATTCTATAAGAAAGCCAAATTATACTGCAGATGCTAAGAGGGGATAAAATTAGGATAAAATTATGTGTGCTTTGCATTTCGAAAGATTAGTATTTTAAATGGGTAATTAAAAAATAATATATATATTATATTATATATATATATATATTAGGGCTGTCAAAAATAACGCGTTAACGACGTTAATTGTTTTTTTGTTGTTAATTACGTCAATTTTTTTAACGCATTTCACGCATGCGCAGTGTGACTATTTGTCAGGAAAGTGGTTGGGGAGCTAAAGGCGAGATGGAGCAAGGTGGGCCTATGGACGGATTCAAATATAAAAAGAATGATGATGGTACAGTTAACAGGTACAAGGTTTTTTGCAAGATTTGTAACAAGGAGTTTCAATTTCACCGGAGCTGTTCAAGCTTGAGGTACCATGTCAACGCCAAACATGCGTTTGCTGGGCCGTCAAATTCAACAAGTGGTTTGCGCCAGACCACGCTGGATTTTCGCAGGCCATTAACAAAATCAACCTCAGATCATTTGACCGACACAATAGCAAAATGGATTGCAAAGGATTGTAGACCCATTAGCATTGTAGAAGACTCAGGCTTTACGGACGTTTTGCAAGTGGCGTCTCAAGACTCATCTTATAAGCCACCGTCAAGAGCCACAGTTATGACGAAAATCCACGAGCTCTATGAAAACGAAAAAGAAAAAAGGAAAGAGGTCTTGGCTCAAGTAAATTATATCGCCCTGACAGGAGACCATTGGACATCAGTCAGTAACAACAATTACCTCGGAGTAACTGCACATTACATCAGTGACACGTGGGAACTGAAGTCTTTTGCGCTGACTATATTAAAAACTGAGGAGCGTCATTTTGCGGAGGCTTGTAAAGAA
>JAODKM010000008.1:8944414-8960385 GCA_026780845.1 Petrocephalus sullivani | reverse complement strand
TATGGGCCAACATTTCTAAAGAATGCTTTCAGCACCTTGTTGAATCAATGCCACGTAGAATTAAGGCAGTTCTGAAGACGAAAGGGGGTCAAACACCGTATTAGTATGGTGTTCCTAATAATCCTTTAGGTGAGTGTATAGCTCAGACTACCATCTAGGTGAGACCAAAAGGGCTTTGTCATCCACTCAGGCTGCCACCTGCTGGTGTCAGCTCACATTACATTCCATCAACCCCATTATTGGTTATGAGGTACGAGCTGTCTGTTAGCAATACCTTACAGGAAAGATACAAATCTCCAGAATAAAAGCTTTTATGGAAAGGAGGGGACAACTGGAGCCAATACACCACTGTACTGTAGTTTCTCAGCCAGTCAAGGAAATCTTACTTAATAATAGCCCGTTCAAATCAAAGCCTGCCTGTCTACTAAGCAATACACCCTCCTACCTACCTTAAACAGGGGTCAACTGAATGGGATTTTATGCAGAGATAACCACTGATAACTAATAGGGCAGAAGTTCCCACTGGTCAGGGTGCTATCAGATGGACACTACACCTCTTGAGTGTTTCCACTTGTTACAGCCAAGTACAAACTTTGACTTTTGAAGACAAATTGCTGCTGTATACGTAACAAATTTTGCTATTATATGTAATACTCTGTTCATCGGGAAACCCAGGCTTATTAAATAATGAAATGATGTTTTTTTTTGTTAAGAGCATTTATTGACACATCCTGTCACATCAGGAAAATGAACAATAATCAACTGACAAAAATACAAAATTGTGACTTACTAAGAATGATTAAACTTCTATCTGGAAAAACGGACTTTTGCACTATGGTATGGAATGTACGTGTGCATTACATTCACCATCATTCACTTTTATCCTATCAGCCAACCTTTCAGTAAACTGTTTATATATTGATTTGGACAAGAAATGTCAATCTTGCATTTATACCACTACATTTAAGGGTAGCAGTAAAGTAAACTAACCTAAAATGCAGTTAAATATCTAGCTAAATATTTAGTTTAGTGGTATAAGGTGACGAGCTATATTTATGCATGCAGATGATCTTCACATTTTGGCCATTTCACTCCTGACGTGGGTCTATTTTCTGCTTCTCTGCAGCACTAGAAGTTTTCATAGTGGTGAAGGAAGTGGGCCTGATCACGTTTGTTCATCTTCTGACAGGCCTTCTCCACATTCTTCGTCAGGCCTGGGGGGCCACAGCTGAACACCCCGATCTTGCCCACCTTCCAGAAACGAGAAACAAGTGACGAACATGTGGCAGCTAAATAGCTTTGAATGTGTTGGTGGTAAACATGCACAATGCACGGGGGATGGAGCTTGAGGGTGGGTGCGGTGGAACACGCGGTCTGACCTCAGGGTGCACCTCCTGCAGGGAACTGAAGAAGGAGATAAAGGGGGGGCGGCCAAAATGGGTGATGGAACGCAGGCCGGTGAACAGACTGCGGTTTAGAACCTTCTGGAAGTGACGTTCACAAACATACTGTGGAGGCAGACAGGTACAGGTCACTATTTTGATCATAAAGTCCCTGCCCGACACATGTACGGCATCACGGTATACTATCTCACCAGCATGGTGGTCCGAAGGTCAAATTTCTCAGGCAACTGGGTGATGTAGATGTGGACAGAGACCAGCTCCCCGGCATCCATGTCTTCCACCTCCCTGATGATGTCGGACACCCACTCGAACTGGTGCTGTGTCCGAGTCACCCAGATGAAATACACCTACAGCAATGAGACAGCCGTTACATGCACAAGCACAAGTTAGCAAAAATGGAGAAGGAATTCCATTACCTATCCCGTTAGCCAGTCACACTTACTTTTTTGCAGTGGAACTTGAATTTAACAGAAGACTTGAAGACTAGGTCCTTCAGAATTGAGGCGAATGGAGTAACTCCAATTCCAGCACCCACAAGGACGGACACCTCAAAGTTCTTCCAGTCTTGGTGCCCCTCTCCAAAAGGTCCATCCAGATACAACTGTGAAGAAGAAATGGATTTATTAATGGGCAAAACACCCAGTAGTGGCTCCAATTCAGAATGAGTTATGATCTCATGCTCTCATGCCTTGGGATAAGAGCCCAGCTGTTCAACTTTCTCAGGCTTGTAGGCCTCCCGCAGGCGGCTGGTCCAAGGCCCCACTGCACGAATGTGGAGGCTGAGCCTCTCCTCATGGGGTGCAGAGGTCATGGTGAATGGGTGGTACTCATCAGTGCCCAGTTCCAGACAAGCTATCCGCACCCACTGCCCTGAGCGGTACACAAAGTTCTGAGGACGCTTAAACTCCAGGTACATCACATCTGCCGGGGAACAAAGCATCAGGTGGTTACTCCCAGAATAAGACTTTCAGTAACTGTCAGTCACAATGAATGATTGATTCCAGCCATGGTGTAGTGAGCAATACTTAGGAAATATCCATTTTGACGTTAATATATAGCCTGGGTTCGGCAGTGACCGAAGTTGAGGACACGTGGACAGAAGGAACTGACTCAAATCAGTGACGTCCGATAAAAGGGGACACCTGAGGGGAGGAGCTCAGCTTTCAGCACAGGGATCTCCACTTTTTTCCTGTTCAAGCTGATGAGCTTGTCCAATAGGAAGAGGACTGCTGGGGGGATCAGGTAGATGTGGAATCGTGGCTCCTGGACCATGCCAAAGCTGCCATGGATCACCGTCTACCAGAAGGATGCAAAACAAGCATCCTTACCATATAGCTAATGAGAATATTAATATTAATCTATCATTTTAATTGTGTTTGTTTGTTAAAACATTGCCAAAGCACCTCTGTAAGGCACAAGTCAAGATTTAGGATTTTCATTCACGGTGTGGCACTTGCATGTCTGTTTCTAAGACAACGCGTGAAGGCATGTTTCTGCTCACCAGAATATAAACCAGCATATACAGGTAGTGCGTGAACCAGAATCCCTGGAAGCTGATGTGGCGGAAATGGCGTGAAGCAAAGACGTACATGACGGCCAGAACGACAAGCAAGAGGACACCAGTGATGCCTGGGACAGAGACACAAACACGCAGTCCGGCTAAGGGGTCTGGATCCTATTTCCTCTTTAGACCTTAACACCTATTATGCATTTGAGCATTTAAACAATGTTTGCTTTTTGTCTCTGCCTTTCTACCTGGAACCGTTTGGAAGAACCACCAAGTCCATTTCTGTGGAAGTTCGTATCTAGGGAACAAGAGATAGTTTAGTAAATATATACTCGAGTAACGACACTCCGGCAATAAGTGTACTGAAAATGAATATATATTACCCATCATTGACAAAGACTTTGGGAAACAGGCAGGACAGAATACTGAGGTCGCTGACACAGAAAATGTAGACGTTGACCACATGACCCAAGCTATGGATGACTGTTGCAGAAAAAAGGCAGAAGAGAAAGGTGCATGTTAAAACAACACACACACGTCTATTTGCCATTTAATAGCAAAGTTGGCCTTTCTCAAATGACAGATAACGAAAATAAACCTTATAACAACAACAAAGAAAGAAGTGATGATATTCATAGTTATTCAACCTGTGAAGATGATAGCCGTCATGGCCAAGCAGCGATGGAAATCGATGGCTGCGTCAAACGGGATGTAGTGGTTGAGGATGGTCTCTCGACCCATCGTGATGAGGTTGCGGCAAACGGTGAGCAGCATGTAAGGGAACAGGAAGGAGACGGCGGCTGCAGAGCCGCGGGAGATCACGATGCCCACAGCCGTGGACTCTGGGATGCCTGTGTGGTCCGCTTGCAAACTGTAGTCTGGAAAGTAGCAGTAGTGGTTAGCTATATGTCTGACTGCGGAAAAGTCTTAAAAATACGAGATTTACAGCTAAGCAGGGTTCTTGTACCAACACGCAGATTAGGGCAAACTTGGGTCCAAGCTTAACACACAAATGCAGGAGGTGCTTACAGTAAGATCTCTCCAAGGTCACGCCTGCCATGATTCCATAGAAGATCGTGAAACAGACAATATGGCGCCGGTAGTTCTCCACAAAGCGCTTGAACTGCTGGATCTTCTGCTGGATGCGGCTTCTGTGGTAGCCATCTCTCCAGGGCTTCACGTAGACACTTGCACTGTGGGAGTCATTCCTAGGAGAGGGAGGTGTTGCAAATCCATAAGAGTTATAAGGGTTTCATAGGGCTAAAGGAGGAAAACGGAGTTTCTTATGGAACACTGATATTCAGGGGAAAGCAAGGTGTAACACTGTAGTCTCAGAGGTGTGGGACTGTGCATTTTACATGCTCTTTGGGCATTTGCATGAATTTTATGGGTAGCACCACAGCTTCATACACACAGGGTTGACTGTTAGATGGTGTTTGTGTGGGATCCCTCTCACTTGGTGTCCTTAATTTGGCCTGGTGTGCAAACTTGTCCTCAGTTATTTAAAATCTGCAGATAAATGCTGTAAGTTATAAAATTCAGTACAAAATAACTAGCTGGAAGAACTATTCATAAAAAAGTATGATTTTTCAGGAGCATACAGGAGTAATTTCTCAAAACATTAAGAGGTCTGTCTGCGTGACCCACAAGCAGGGCACCAGCCAGACATGATGTCATTCACGACAGCAACCTCAGGTAATGTAATTACTGGTAAGCTGTGACATCTTAACTGCACAGGCAGCTGCGTAAAACCCTAATTCCCTGTTATTACTTACACATTATTCTTCACCAGGAGGGTATATACGACCTTATTCTGTGCGACAAGATTCTCAGCAAGTCCAATTATCATATAATTAACATACATGCTTTTGATATGCAGGTAAATAGTAGTGAAAGTTCAACTTATAACATAGGCAAGTAAAATGATATTTAAGTACCATGAAGTCCAGAATTGCACGAGTAAGCAATGCTTGACCACAGAACCAAGAAGAGTGCATAGCTGGCAGCGGGAAAGAGGCCCCACCCTGAGCGAAATGAGGCTGAGGCCCAGAGCTGCATGTGGTTTGTTTTTCTTTCAGAATTTGAGATGTCAGGTTCGCTCATGTTCGAGCGTGTCAGCAGAGATCACATGCACAAACACATCAAAAAGTATTTTGTTACAAATTACCAATACTTGCTCATCAAATGTAACAAAATACAGTATAAAATACTGATGTGAGATAAAGGGATTGAAATACTGTCCATCTCTGCACGCCAGGACATAGTCACCTACGGATTATGCTTATTATGGAGCTGACACCAAGTAACTCATGAAATCACCCTGACCACATCTGATTATGTCTAGATTATAGGCACTGCATGGTATGGGATTCTGAAATTTCCACACCAATAAACTCAATGGACCATGACGGTGTGGATTAGCCAGCCTACGATAAATAAGCCCTTTGGCAGCGCACTGCCTCCTGGTTAGTGCTGTCCATCACATTGGCATTTGCATTGCAATTTAGTAAATTTCCTACATTTTACTGATTAGCCAGATGCGACCCACCTTCATGCTCAGATCCACTCTGCTTCAAAAATGACTCGACATACACTTCAGCTAACATATAAGAGGAAATGAGGAGTTGCATGAGGCGTGTCCTGGTCTTACTTCCTTCCCTGTCGCCGGTGTAGATCCTGTCCAAGTCTCATTGTACCCCTACAGGTCAAATCATCATCTCCTCCTACCTCTGAGCTGTGAAACACCAAACAAATTGATCATATAAATAAACACAAATTTGTTTCCCAGTATGAAATGTAGCAAAAAAAACAACACACATAGCTACAATCTCATGTCTGTTATTACTTGTCCAATGTCAATTTAATTTAGGATTTTCAATGACTGAACTCACTTAGTGTTCCTTGTAGTAATGAAGGACACTCTCTGGTTTCTGTTTAGCTGTTTTTTACTCTGCATCTCCATCCCTGTTAAGAGGAAGTAGATCAGGAATGTAGCTGAGAGAGAAAGCGAGAGACAGACAAGCAGTCATGGTTCCTGTTCCTGTTCTTTCTTGTCCTGCCAGCTCTTACCTTCGATGTTGAGCTGAGCAAACTTGAGCTCCTTCTCATGGTCACGCAGGAGGCAGTGGAAGTCCTCCCAGGTGATCTTCTCCTTGCAGTCAAACCCAGCCGCCTGCAGCATGGCCTCAATAGCTTCCTCGGCCTGACTCTTGGACAGGCAGTTCGAGATTTCGATGAAGCATCTACAGCACAGAGTAACACAGTGGGTGAGCATAGGTCTAAGAGGCCATCCATGTCCTGTTCCTTTCCATTGAGTGTACAGAGAGTATGAAGTGCTGTTGCACTACATGACTGATTGACTGATCACTTACGTCCATTCCTGGTATAATAGGTTTTAATTAGTAATAACTAAGAGATTGTTTAAAAGTAAGGAATTGCAGTTTAAAAAATGTTAACTTTAACTTTTACACTTAGAAATTAATTCACCTTAGTAACCTGGAGAACTCATCTTTGGACAAGAACCCATTTCCTTCTACATCATGCATTGAAAACATCATCTTTGACTTCTCTTCTGGTGAACCTGTAAACCAAAAAAAAAAGAAGCAGGCATTCAGTCAAAACCAGGGGTCCTCAAACTTTTTGATCAAAGGTCCACATCAGATTTTTGTCAGAGGTCCAGAACAATTTTCAATCGCAGTGAAAAAAATTCATTTTCATGAACATTAACAATTGCCTTAGATATAGACATCAATATATAACAAAAATGGAAACTTTTTAACAATCACTGATCACTTTGACACTGTCATTGAGGGGCACGGGTGAACTGTGACGAGTTTTCTGTGTGCGAAGTTTGGTGCTTCTATACTGTATTTTTGTACTTCAAACCACGTTAAGCCTTTTTATGTCAACCATGTCGATTCATACTGTAAGCGCATTATTGGCAGTGATCTGGACTTGTGGTCTGGACCCCTGCTATAAACCATTTCAGAATATGGATGAGCACAAGTGACACAGTGAGCTTTTGTTAGGCCTCACCTTTCATGAAAATAACTATAATGTCCAGGAACTCCTGGAAAGAGAGGTAACCGTTGCCATCTTTGTCAGCCAGGTTGAACATGGACTCCACAAAGAGGGAGTCAGGCTTCAGCTTCAGGATCTGGGCAAACTCAGCCCCGCTGAGCTCACACTGCAGCACCTCCCTCGTCTTCTGGGAGGACACGTAACTCAAATCCCCGGCATCTCGTTTTTCAATTTCCAGGATCTGGGGTTAAGACGAGACGCCAGTGTTTTCTTGAAAAACATGTTCGAATGCATCACCTTCAATGGGAAGATGCTTATTTAATAAACTGAAACCGCCACGTCACATATGACTGGTAGGTTAGCATCCCAGAGAACCTGCCTGTGAAAAGGCATGTCTGAAGAAGGTTTCCACAATCTGTGCCCTTTGTTCCCTGGTCACTGCCTCCTTCAGCAGATCCAGTTCCCGCATCTCCCGGATCTGCAGCCTCCTGTCCCTGACATTCACCTCCAAACGCAGGTAATCCACAAACTCTGCACGCTTGCTCTCGTTTTCAAAAATCAACACCTGGAAGCAGGTGGGTAGATTGCCCAGTAAATACAAAGATACAGGAACATGATTTATGAGGACATATATAAAAAAAGCAGGCAATGCTGGCATCCAAGAAGCAGAGACACGGCACTGCGCTCTCTCACCAGGTCATACTCTTTGGGGATCTTTAGCAGCAAGGCGTGCCGCTGGCCATCGCTTGACAGGAGGATGTCGAGGTGGCTCTGACCCACCAGTCGGAGGCAGCGCAGCGTGGACCCACTGCCGTCCGTCACGCGCAGCTTTTGCTGAGCATCCACGGACAGGCTGACCGGCTGCAGGGCCTCCTTATGGCCTTGCCATTCACAGGCTGGAGGGAGACGGTTGCCAGGGAACAGATGGAATGAGGTGACGGACGGTGGTTTGTTTGCTATTTAGGTATTTGGAAACGACTTGAATAGTAAAGGACAACGTGATCGTTCTGAAGACTGAAATTTTAAGAAAGAAATTACTACTTGTTCAGAACATTGTCAGCCAATCAAAAATGGTTTGTGATTTGTGATCAAACGTCATATACCATTGATGTTACGAATATATATTATTTAAATGTGATATTTGTAAAATGATCACTTATTCCACATAGGGTACTACAAACGCAAACTGCATGCTAACTCCAAACACACATACAAAGCCAGGGGCTGAATCCATCCAAGGACCCAGAAGCACAGTGCAACCCACCAAGGCTCCGCAACACTCCATTCCGAAAATGTGATACCCAGACTTACTAACGGACATTTGCATCGCACATTCCATGTCTTCTACTACCTTGAACAACGTCTGTGTTGTGAACAGACTAACAGCCTAACAAAGCTGTTCCCCGCCATTAAAAAAGATCTACTGTGTATCAAGGCCTGTGTAGTGTGACAGAGGGGCAGTTTGGCTCCGGTTTCTTCGGCAGCTGGGCCCATACTGCGGCGCCTTTGTCTTTGGTTAGATAGCCCACCTGTGATTCCCACGGCCGCCTCCTGTGTGCCTTTCTCCTTCTGGAGCTTCCTCTGAAACCTCTTGAATTTGGACTTGCGGAAATAGGCCACCACACAGGCAAGCAGAAGGCTCACTTTGGAGGACAGACAGGGCATTTACATAAGGATCCTCTTCAGAGGACAATCCTTTAAAAAGTAACAATGGTCTAAGGCTCATTAAAGGTCTTTCTGGTTCTTATCTCCCCTTGACACTACACATGTTAGACCAATGAGTCTGATTCTTAAGGGGATTAAAAGCATATTCACAGTGGGGGCCTGACTCTGTCTCTTGTGTACGAGGAACTGAAGGTATCAGAGGCAAACCTGGTGGGAGAAGGAAGAGGGCAGCAACAGTGACGCCGAAGCCCACGTAGCTGCCATCGAAATAGTGTAGGGTGGTGACGTTGGTGCACGGGAAGAGGTCAGCAGCCGTTATCTGCCTGGGCTGCGGGCAGGGGTCACCTACAGGCACGGGGACAGCTGCTGCAGACACATGCCGTAGCCTCGGAGCTGGGAATGCGCGTGGCTAGTTCATTACAAGAATGACGTTCAGTGTCTTTCCATTTCGGTTGGTGAACCTTATGGTAGAGCTGATCAAATAAATGAATTGAATGGCCTAATAATGTGGCTGATTACCATCCTTCCAGGTAAACACATCCCGCTGGAAATCACCAGACTCGGCACTCGAGGCAGCAAGGAGCACATCGTGGAAGGTGGTGTTGCGAATGGCCAGAATCTCCTCTGCTGTGAATAGACTGTCATATGACCATCATAAGAAGACACAGTGGGAGGCTCACAGTATGAAGTGGGCGGAAAAGCTCAGGAATACAGAGTCAAGGGTCAAATGACTCAATGCCTACCCATTTAGTTTGTTCTCAAACCAGAAGCGATCTCCATCCCTGATACGTTGAAACTGGTCCAGGATGATGGCAGAAAACACTGGCCCAGGGCTGCCCATGGACTCCAAGAGGCCCCCCGGAAAAAGCTCCAGGTTGGAAAGATCATTACCATAGAGTTGGGCCAGGTCTATGAAGAGCTGAGTGTTGCAGATGGAAAAGGTTAGGTAGCCCTCATGCTGTGGGACATCTTCCCCGTATATCCTTCCCCCCGCCTATTGCCCCCTTTCCCTTTTACTCCCTCACCTGTGGATTAGTCCTGTTCAGATCCGGATTGATCTCCTCCCAGCTGTTAATTGGTGCCAGATTGAAGGCCTCCCTGACCTGGGTGTAGCTGGGCAGACCATTGTCTCTTCCCCTCTGGATTGTCGTGGCCACCAAGTCAGAGCGGGAGAACCTCAGTGAGCCATACATGTAATCTGGATGTTGGAAATAGAAAAGAAAGGCAGCAATCAAACTTACCTTCTGTCATTAGTTACCTACTTTCAAGATCATTCAAGATCATTCAAGACTATGAACAGTAACCAAAGCGAGGGAGAGCCACCTCTCAGATCCTCCACAATGACATGGTCCTCCTTCTCTGCGATCTGCGAAGCCATCCCCAGCATGAGCTCATCCACATCTCGGCCATTCCTCAAGTTAGGATTCTGCAACGAAATCCACGCTCTGCTTGTCAGAAACTGTAGCGATCACTTGGCTTCCTCTTCCAGATTTGCAGAAGAGCACAATGGTTATTATTTGCCATACAGATGCTAACTTGAGTGACAGAGCCTGTAGGTGTAGATCTGGCCCGGCCAGGGATCCTCTGTCCCTGTGATCGGAGCTCACCTGTCTGTTCCAAAAGCTGTTGCACGTGCGCATCGCTGGGGATGAGCTGCCATCCAAGTTGATACTGTTCCTGTAATGGCAGGTTCTGTTTCTGTAGCAAATAAAACACATTGCACTAGGTGAGAAGATGTAAAAAGAATGGAAGGTTACACACCACGACGTAAATTAAAACCTTCAGTTGGCTGAAAGAATTGTCGGTCAAACACAGTAGTCCATAAACCATGTTTATACACATTTAAAATGGGTTGTTTGATGTTCATAGCATAACTAAAGACATTATTGTTAGTACATATATTAAGTACCAATATTTAGGTAACAATTTCCCACAGATCATTGATGGTCAAAGCCGCTGTGGCACCCTAGAGAAGCTTCACCCCCCAGTTTCACTTTGTCGGGACTGTGCATGCCACTATTTACTCCACAAACCAGGGGGCACCTTCAATGCAGCTTGCCAGGAGGTGTGGTGGCCGGTGGTGGCAGCACTTGTTAAGCTGGTTCCCCCTCAGAAGATGGGACCCCCTATGTCACCCAATGGGTGACCGGCACTGCTACAGATCATATCTACCTGTACTATGCAGATGCATAAGAACGGTCCTATGTTATCCTATTTGTGCCCTATGTACCCTATTTGCAGTTTACATTGATACTCTTTTCTTGAGTTTTAACATGGTGATGTCAGCTGCAACCTTTTAAAAGCAGCAGTTATATAATCTTAATATTACATATAACCCGGTTTCATACACTAAGCAAAGTACAAGAGAACTGGCAGGAAATATAGAGGTCTGACTACAGAAAAACAAAAGCCAATGACACCTCATCCTCAGATGTAACTATCCCTGGAATTTGAGAGAAGAGGATGAAAGAAGTAACATAGGACCAAGAGTGGATCCAAGCAGAACTCCAGACATAAATGTAGTTTTTTTATCAGGGTTAGCTAAAAGCATTAAGTGAGACAAATAACTGTGTACCAGGTGAATTTAAAATTAAAACCAATACAGTATCACAGCATGCGGGCCTAGCCAGGCAATCTAAAATGCGGATATATTATGATAATCTGGTTGGATTATCTGCATGGCTTGGAATGTGAGTGAAGGTTGCTTAGGTGCTGTTTCAATAACATCTCAGATTTACTCACACTGATATGCATGTTGGACTATGAACAGCTTAAAGCACAAATACAAATCAGTCATCTCGTCATTCACTGGGCCACTGCCAATGGGCAGTAAAGAATGACTATGACTGGTGTATCAGGAAATGATTTTTGATATTCTATCCGCATTATCTTATTGCAGTACCTTTTCTTTTATGGATAACACGTGGGAAATCACCCAGTCCATCTAGTTATAATGGAAATTTGAGACTCAGGTAAACGTAAATCTTGATACTGCTTCTCCCTTCCGTGGCAAGCTCCCTGACCAATTGTGACAGTAAAGTTGTGGCCAGTGGTGTGAAAACAGGAGAAAGCATAGCTACCTATAACCCTAGAAGCAGGCATGAAGCACCGTTCCGGCACTGACAGCGGAAAGGTTTGCGCAGCTCTCTCTTTCGGAACGGCACTGAGAGCGGAAAGGTTTGCGCAGCTCTCTCTTTCAGAACGGCACTGACAGCGGAAAGGTTCGCGCAGCTCTCTCTTTCCGAACGGCACTGACAGCACATATATCACCAATGCACCGAAATTTTACAAAGATAAACAAATAACCTGGATATAACAAAAGACGGGAGTAAAAGAAACTGCGGGACGATGGGCAACAGCACAAGCTATAAAAACAAAAGGCGAAATGGCAGAGCAAGATAAAATCAAAATAACATAAGTACATTTTAGGGCTTCTGTTTAACTGCTAGTTATTTTAAAAGAAAGACTGAAGACATGGCCTCCAAATGCTTCTGTCAAATGCAGGAAGGCTTGGTTGAGCTTGACATAACATCTCACAAGTCAAATACATGCTTTCTCAACAAAAGGGAAAAGTACTTAGTCCCATATGAGACGGGGCAAAGCAATGCAAAAGCTCATGTAGTACCTCATGTAGACACCAGGCGGCACCATAGTAAATTGAAAGGGCATGGCAGCTGCCTGAAACTCCGGAGAAATTCCAGGATCAACAAATTTTTGGTAGCCTATCGAGAGAGACAGAGAAAGAGCGAAAGAGACGCAGAGAGAGAGCGAGAGAGAGAGAGAAAGAGAGAGAGAGAGAGCGAGAGAGAAGAAATCTGTGTAAATAAAATACAACACTGGTGTTGATAATAATTGTTTGGGTATCTGGCCTGTGGTGCATGTACAAAAAGAATCTAAAAAAAGTCTACGGCTTTCCCTGACCTGCTTTCAGGAATTCAATAATAACTCATTCAAGCCAAAACCATACATTTAAACATATAATTTCCTGCGTGGTTTGGGTTGTCGATGTTGACACCTCAAAATGAGAAAGTGATGCCTCCTCACCTGTGTATATTGGCACTGTCTCATGTCCCAGAAACGCTGGCAGCCATTCGTAAAACACAATGCTCTAGCAGAAAGTAGGCAGCAAATGACGCTTGTATTTAATATGTGACGTCAGAATAATGTGTTTTCAGTACAAAGAGCAGTGCCCAACATGTATCTATACAAATCATTTTAACATATTTACACATTCATTTAGTCAGCTGAAGTCAATACTGATAAAAAGGTGATAATTACTGTCAATTAAACAGTGTACTGCTTGTTTACGGTACCTAATAAACTTTAAGGAAGCTGGAGATCTCCCAGTAATGATAAGACACTCATGTTTTCTTCTACTGCAAGCTCATTAGGAGTTTATAGCCCTGTCTGTGACAAACACTCTAACTCTGTGTTAAACAGGGGGTGTTAATCTGTACCTGGAGTACCGCTACCAGCCTCTTCCTGGCATTCTGGAACAGTTCCTCGTCTGACCATGAAGGCTGCTCACGGTGCAGCTTAGAGGCGAGGTAATTGTGGTACCTAAACCAGATGATCCCCTCTGCTGTGGTGAACACGTTTTCATTCCCCCAAGCGTTGCCAAATTCTGGAAGACAGTGACATAAATGAAATGGAGGCTGGACTCATGTGAGTCGACCTCACAACACAAAAACATGGCATTACCGTAATCACAGACAGCACTGACACTGCTATTTTTAGTGAGGCCACCTTTTAAACAAAACACAACGAATACACCTGTACTTTTTATTAAAGTAATAAAAATTGTACAGATTTAATCAAAATTATACACGATAACTTGAATTTACGCAATTGCACCAATTATAAAGTCACTGTCTACATTATAAGACCCCATGCTTTTTGAAAACGTAAGAGTTCCCGTGGAGTTCCATTACTCAATTTATTGATACTTCGTTTCAAGAAATGTATTAAAAATGCACCACACCTGTCATTTACAGGCAGAACTCGAGATTACTAGAGGGGCAAACAGCCATAATAGAAGTGAATCACACCAGCCATTGTGCAAGAAAGGACAGGATTTGTGGTGGTGAAAAAAGCAAAAGGACACTGAAAGCGTGACAAACGGAGGTTCTCACGAACAGAAGCACTGGTTTGGATCACGAACACATCCCTAAATGCAGCACAACAATGAAACAGGCAGCTCTGCCCGAGTGATGCCCTCTGATGTCACAGGGCATCTGCCTAAGGTGTCCAGCATGGACAAAGTGTTACAAAATGTAAAGTACTTGAAAATAGTTACTTATGATTAAGGGTGTCTGGATGTTTTTCTTTATTTATCCATCCATCCATGAGCAGAGGGGGGGAGGTGCCTGACCACTTGTTCCCATTTAAAGTGCCTCCATTTAAGGGTCCTGACTGCCCCTTTAATGTATGCGTCAAATGCTTACAGCACATGCCACTCAAAAAGTCTCTGTATGGTATTTAGTGTAAGCTAATATTGTTACAGTTTGGCATAGACAGGAAGGTAACGATCTACGTGCAACGCCGAGACAGAAGAGGTTTCGTGAAAAAAAAATTGGACTCTAGATTTTTTCATGATGTTTTTTTGGTTGGTGAAAGTCTATATTTATTTAGTTAAATATACATGTAACATAATGTGTCAACATTTTTCACAGAGAGCTTATCTATTCTCAGCAAATTTTAATTTCGTTTTGTGAAAGTGATTGTCGACACACAACAACAAAATGTGTCCTCCATGAAAAATGTGTGCTACTTGAGCACCTGAAGAGCAGTGCTTGGGGGCAGTACCCTGCTCAGGGTACCTCAGGGGTACTTGAACCAGCAATCTTTGGAATACCCAGTCACGTCCCTAACCATTACACCACCATCTCTTTTCATGACTTTTCATGCTCAGTCTTTCATGATCTTACCATCAATGTATCATGTTTAAGCCCAAAAATATCCTAAAATTAACAGTACATAAAACAAACATGGCACATTTATGCCCCAAAGCTGTAATCAGCATCTCCCTATAACCAAAGGTGAGCAGTGTGATGCACTACGTTAGCTGATGGGAAGGCGCCTCTTACCATACAGATCCTGACGACCGTAATGACCTCTGGATGGGTCTGCAGACGTCCACATGAAGTACTGTCCTGCACTCTTTTTCGGCATGTCCCCCTGGGGTCCTGAGGCCAAGTGACCCCCACTGAAGCTCCTCAGAGCATCAGACCAGGAGCTGGAGGGCCCATAGATGGAGCTTCCATCTATCCAAGCAGTCACGTGGTTCAGCTGTGTGGTGGCAGATGTGATCAGCATGACTCAGTAATCAGTAATGGCCACTCTGCCTAGACACCATCCAGGTTTTTCACGGTTCTGCTCAACTGAAATCATCAAAACTAAATGTAGAACTTCTCCATTTCTTCTCTGCTTCAGTAATAATCAGGTTACGGCTTATATTCGGAATGTCCATCATCCGAACCATTTAGCGTGACACTATATTGTCTGAAAGGCCAACAAAAGAAGACAGGTGTGCATACACGTACGTGAGTGCATATGTGTGTGCATGAGTGTGAGTGCGTTGCTGCACGTGTGGGTTTGTGTATGTGTGCATCCCACCCAGGAAACCCTTTGTCTTGTGCCCTGTGCTTGCTGGGATAAGCATTAAAATGACCCTGTACTGGACAAGCAGTGTCAGAACAGAGTATAATCAAATATATATATACATATATACACACACAGACACATATATATATATATATATATAACAAAAAAGTCAAATGCATCACAAAACAGTGAGTTAAAATCTTGTTACCTGTGTGCGGGGATTGTTGGGACTCTGACTAGAGTCAGGGTCCCACTGGGCACGCTGGAATGGAAGCAGGACCTTCCCAGTACTGTTGGGATCAAATACAGGGTCTCCTAATGGGACTGCAATGTTCATATACTCTGGAGGGCAGCCCGGCCTTCTTGAGTCCAAGATCTCATACACAACATGGTAACCTGAACCACAAGCAATATAAACAGTCAGATGCTGTGAGGTCTGTAATTTTTATAATGATTCCAGACTAATTCAGAAACCTAAGTGGATAATCAGTTACGGGTCATGGATAAATGCATGTGATCGATTACATGCTATTAATCACACTTAAAGTTGATTAGGTTTCAGGTATTGAAACACTTGGAATGGAATGCATTGCAAGAGGTAGTTGGTTCTGAAGACCGAGCAGACCTTACAGAATACACGGAGATCATTATCCGCTACGTCCACAAAAGCATGGAGGACATCATGGTCCTGTAGTGTCTGTTATGTGCCGTAAGTGTTTGGATGTGTCTGCAGGTCACCTCAGTCTTCTGCCCCACGCTCCAATCGCCAGCTG
>JAODKM010000008.1:8904100-8931478 GCA_026780845.1 Petrocephalus sullivani | reverse complement strand
GACAGCCTATGTTCTTGCTCTACCCCAGCGCTCCGCCAGACCGTCCATGTTTTTGTCCCCCCCCCAGCTCCCTGCCAGACAGTCCCTGTTTTTGCTCCCCCCCCAGCTCCCTGCCAGACAGTCTATGTTTTTGTCCCCCCCCCCAGCTCCCTGCCAGACAGTCCATGTTTTTGTTCCCCCCCCAGCTCCCTGCCAGACAGTCTATGTTCTTGCTCCCTCTGAGCTCCTGGGACTGGGTTGGGAGACACTTCAGTAGATGAGTAGGAACCCGGAAATTGTCAGCAGCCTGCTTGCACTCACAATGCCGTTCTGCACGCTGAAGCCGAGCTGGTACTTGAGGTCAGGGCGCTTGATGAGGACGGTGGTGACGGGGGGGCAGCTTACAATGTTTAACTTCACCTGAGTCTGGTTCTTCAAGCCCTGCCACACAGAGAAAGGGAACGAGGCATAGGATCCAGGCCACTGGTGAAGAATGACGGTCTGTTTGGGATTCAGTTTCTACCTTCCATTGGGACTCTTCGGCTACATTTAATAATGTAAATGAATGTTTTTTGCATTAATGTAAACAGTTATTTTTTACTTGACAAATTCAGGTCAATGATCTCACAGCAGAAGCTATCTTATGATTTGAACCTACAAACTTTTCCTTGAATACTCTGAATACTGTCTGGTTACACTGCGGCTGCCCAAACGCATCGGCGCGGGGCGCACAAGTACTTGACTCTACCTTGATGATGCCCTGGCAGGTGGCGAGCGGCAGGCCCACCAGGCTGGTCTTGTTGACGGACATGATCTGGTCACCGATGCTCAGCTTGCTGGAGCGGGCGGCCGGGCCGCCATTCATCATGTTGGCCAGGATGACCGTGGGCAGGATGGAGCCCCAGCCGGACTCCACAATCACCACGCCCAGGATCTCACCCTTCTGCTTCTCCAGATGCAGCTGGGGGGGGGGCACCACAGAGACCAGAGGGCAGGGTCAACGTGAAACATCATGAGAACATCGGGATGATATCAGAGGACAAAGAGAATAAAGGGAAGGTGACTAGTAATGAAGGCGGTGACTCAAAAACAGGCTAAGCGACAGCAAAGTTTGCGTTTGACTTCCAAAAACCTCTGATGCTACATTTGGCACTTCTGCTACACCAGCCCCATGGACAGCCACTCACAGCCATGTTCTAGCTCAGTGTTTCCCAACCCGGTCCTCGGGGACCCACATCTACGTTTTTGCTCCCTCCCAGCTCGAGCTGAGAGGGAGCAAAAACATGGACTGTCTGGGGGTCCTCGAGGACTGGGTTGGAAAACACTGCTCTAGCTGAATCACCACACAGCGGGAGCCTAGAACACAGCCTCCTCAACCACGGGGCGCCAAACAGCCAGAATTCCCCGACCCACATGCCCCAAGTGCTCCCCCCAACCTCTTTGCAGTTTTCCGAATTGGAGAAGTGGATGAGGTCGTCGTTGTACATCTCCTGTGTGTTGATGATGTCGCTGTACTCCTTCTGACTCAGATCTTCAGGGTTGATGCCATTGGCTCTGAGGAACTCTTGGTAAGCCACGCTGAATGCCTGTCCTATTGACTGGGCGATGAGCTGTGCCTGGGCAGGGAGGATATTTCAGGGTAAGAGTGACAACCAGAGAAGGAGATGTATGATACTGATATGCCAAACCAGAAGCAATGGGACAGTACTTCTGCCACAGGGAGGGTGCCCAACACAATACTGCTGCCCCCACAGAAAAAAATATCCCAGAGCATCTAAACATAAGGTAGGATGGCTGAATTGGGCTGACTGGGCCGGGGTCTTTGTGGATTGCTCAGCGGCAAAACGCGGTTAAGAAAGATCTTCTGCGATTTATCTTGGTCTCGGCCTTTATGCCAGTAAAAGGTGAAACTTCGGGAAGGCTGTGTGGACTTGGATGCCCACACACAGCCTGCATCTCCTGAAACCACTGGCAGAGAGCCACCGACAGGCAGATCAATCCGACGGTCTCCTTAGGAACAGAGAAGCCTGCCCACATGCACGATCCCCCCCCTCCCGCGGAGCCACGGGTGACGATCACGGAGGTTAGATGCAGCGCGCATCTTCGATCTGACCCCAGAGGGTCAGTGAGAGATCAGAGTCGGACAGAACCCACCCGTGACCCTGATCTGTACACGGTGTTTGAGAAGAGCGGTGCGATTCGCCGGCCTAAAGTGCGCTGCCAGCGAGCCTGTCAGCGTCTGCTCACTACACCTGCAGGGGGTACTACAGCACAAAAAAAAATAATAATAAAAAAAACCTTCCCCCCATTTATCAAAGAGATGATTTGAATATATGCATTAATTTTTTTCTACGACTGGGCATTTGAGAGTACTCTGCCCTACAAAACTCTCCAGACGTACAAAAATGAGCCACGCAAAAGACTGTTCATTAGTCTTCCGTGCCGTTTATATATAACGCAGTGCTGTTTTTAGCTGGACGGGGTTCAGGCTGGGGGGGTTGGGGAGGTGGGACTGCAATGCAGGACTGGGCAGCAGGTGGTGGGAGAGTACACCATCTGTAGGCGGCCCCCCGGCAGTGTTCTGCACCGCCCAGCCGCGTAGGCCCCTCCTGTCCACTGGACGCAGCTTCCCGACATGGTGCCGGGCCACGTCACCCCCCTGCTGATGCGCTACCCAAACAGGAGGGGAACCACAAACAAAACAAGTTTCAGTTATGACAAGCCCATTTTTTGTAAATGGCTGCTTTTGCGTTAAAGCAGGCTGTGTCCTGGACAGGGTACACGGGGACACGCAAATTCTAGCTCTTTGCAAAGCTGTCAAACAATGTAGAGAGCAATTTAGACAGACTGGGCGACAGGTGGAAATGACAGGGGGAAGAACGAAGGAGTGCGGAGAGCCGGCAAGCTCCGAGGCGCGGGGGGCAGCGCCCCCCACCCATCCCTAACGCTGACGCAGAAAACTGGCAGGCAATAGACAGCGCGGCACAGCGCGGGAGCCACTCACGTCCTCCGACTCGAAGACGTGGCAGATCATCTTGTACTGCTTCTTGCCCTCGCTGCCGCCGGGCGTGGTCTCGATGCAGTCCTGCGAGGCCGAGCGGGGCATGCGTCGGCGCGCCATCAGCACCACGATGTTCCCGATGTCCGCGATGTAGGAGATGGTGCGCAGGGCGTTGTCCATCATCGTCTCCTGGCAAACGAGAAGAGCCGCTAGAGACCCCCAGCCAACACGCCAGCCCCCGCTGGACCGCGGACATCCCGGGGCTCCTGGAGGGACCTGCCCTCCTCTCAGCTTGTTTACCTGCCCTTACCCCCCATGTGTGACAGTCCTGTCGTTGCGCGATGGGAAGTCGAACACGTCACACTGCTCATTGCCGTCGGATCGATGTCCCTACAGTTCATTCATTATAATTACACCATAAATACATAGATGAGACGCTGGCAGGCTACAGAGGGGCACCTTGAGCCCTTCCCTGCTGTCCCTGCGCCCAGCGGCTATATGCCTCCTGTAGATTCCACACGGCACGCTGGTTCAAAATTGTCATTGCAAGATAATTCCGCACCATTCTCTGCAGGTTCTGGAATGGGCGAGTCTGGTGCGAGGTACAGGCAGCACCATCACCGTGTCCCTCGCTCTCCTCTCCTGTGCCTCTCGCCTATGTTGTGCACAACAGCTCCGTTCACCATCCTGACTTTACGCAACGGTGGGAAAGTTACGGAAGATAAGTGTCTTTAATCAATCCTCCCTCATCCATGAGCATAAAACAACTTCAGGGAGAGCTGGTGACACTTATACTGACGTTGCACGGTGGGAAATCGCTAGATCTGACACAAGAGCCCTGATATGAATCGATATAGCAGCCAGGCTGTCGCTGCTGGCTTTAAAAACATCAAGCATTCCAGTCAGTCTGTCAGGCCTATTCAGCCGCGGCTCAGATGGAAACAAGCCCAGAACGAGGGCGCCGCCACCGCGGTGACGGGCCTTTCGCAGCGCTCCTGCGCTCGGAAGTGGTACCGCCGCTATAGTCAAGGGCTTGATCGGTACGAAATGCACTGGAACGCAATACAGGTGAACTTGCAGAGGAGTGACATCTTTCGGCACAGAAAGATCTAACAGTACGCTGTTGTTTATCTGAGGATCTCATCGGAAACAATCTGAAAAATAAGATTTTTTCGGCCATTTATGCAGGCGAATTTCAGAGCATCAGATTGGAGCCAGAATGTCCTTGACATCATCAAACACTGTAGGAAGAGATGCAATAGTCTAAGGAAGCTTTAAAAGGGAGTACCAATGGGGGGGGGGAAGAGAACAACTAAGGGAGGGGGAGGGGCTGTGGAGGACAACAGGAAGGGGGGGCTGTCTGAGACTGAAGGAAGGTCTCACCTGTGAGTCGGCATTGAGCACTTTGATCCTCTGTGTGGAGATAAAGAGGTCCACCTCTGTCAGGGTTTGGCCGTCACCCTCCGAGCTCTGAAAAGGGGGCGGGGCAGAGACAGGGCAAAAGAGGACACATTAGGGTGCCTCCCAGTGGCCATGACAAACAATGCAACCCTGAATAGAGCAATTTAGAGTCTCGCCTGTGCTACATGTTAATGTATACCTGTGCTACATTATTAATGTACGCAGGCTGGGCCACTAGGGAAGGCTCACCAGGAAGGCCGGTAATTTTATGCACCAGTTAGTAGAGCCTTATTCTTCCTATAATGAGAAATTAAACCGTTAACTAGGTCTATGTACCATAGGAATGCTAATGCCGGACATGCTGTTCTGCTTAAGAAAACAGACAAATGCTCTGCGAGCAAATGAGTGCAGTGAGAGCTGGCTGGCTCTGGTGTCACCGCGGGTCACATGCAGTTCATGCAAGCTGCTCCACTGTGCAGCCTTTCACATCGGCACCTCACAGGGGCCGCCTGCCTGCCGACAGCCGCGCATGGCGCATGCCTCCTGGGCTTTGGCCGAATGGGCTGGCAAGCCACAGCCCGGAGCAACAGAAGGCTTTTTGTTATCTGGTGACCAAGGAATTCAGTGATGTCGTGCGTGATAGGATCGCCTCCCCAGTTATGGCTGCCGAATGCATGTTTTAACCAATGGAAAATGACAACAGAAGCAAGAGGAGAAGACTGAGAAGCTGAGGCATGCAGAGCGAGGTGTGGTGGATAGGGAGGGGGCGGGGTCTGGCCATGATGGGTGTTTTACATATAGGCAAACCAACCAATCAGATAGAGCCCACTGGCTTCACACTGAGCACAATAAACAGCCTGTCAGGACAGCAGGCTTAGTGTGATTTAGCCCATTCACTGAACCATCTGCTATGGTTCAGTGTTAATTCATCTTTTTATTATGAATATAAACATTAACAGGTTGTTTTTCCATTATATCATATATGGATTTTTATATTTGCACACTTGGTTTAAATTGCAGTGCATGAGCTAATCAAAATGTAATGTGGTTAAAGTTACAGGAATTCTATAGAGAAATGCAGGTTCTCAAGGCTGGGGCTGGACACTCATACGACAGAGTGCTAGATCTGCGTCACAGAGGGCGCTCAGCTCTGAACCCAGGGGGCCCAGGTCCTGGGGAGGGTGACAGGACAGACGGTGAGATGGGCATGAAGGGGGCACCATGCTTTTCAGTTGGGTCTTATTGGGCTTTTTTTTACACACCGCCTTTTTCTTGATTTTGGCAGCCTTCTGAACCCTCTGGAAGGCGTCAGGACAGAAACAGGGTCATCAGACACAGGAGCAGCAAAAATGCAGGAATCAAAGTAAAAGAAATTAAGGCACAAGGAAAGAAATCACAAATTAAAAGAAACATGAATAGACCCAAACGTCAGCTCTGCCATGGCCCCTCACAAAGGAACGAGGTGAGATGGCAGTGCTGTGCTCTGTGCTAAACCAAAACAGCAATTAGCAGACCATAATTGCTCTTTCTCTTTGGCCTTAAGCAAACCGGACGGCATGCAAACATGGACCGACCTTGGGGATGGATTTCTTTTTAAGCGGATAGGATGTAACCAACAGAACATGTGTAGGCTGCATACCGTACCCACCCAAGAGGAACGACACACATCCCATCCATAAGGTCAACAGCGTGTCCATCTGCTGAAGCACGAGGCCCTCGAACTACTCAAACCCCGGCTGCTCTAACACCAGTTACCACACCTGGCTGAGGACATGAACCCGGTCCATGGACCCAGTGCCCCCCAATCCCATCAGTGATTCACCCCGGGTGAATGCAGGGGGCGTGTCATGAGCTAATCTCCGCCCCTCCCTAATCCTCAGCACTGCAGTTGGGTGCTGAGAGGACCACACTGGATGCTAGTAGGTTTGTTTTTAATCTGGCATGGCAGAGTGCAGCGAGCAGGAAGGACCGGCAGTTGGCTATGACGTGAATCTTTTACGGGAGCTGAAGGATTACGATGCTCTGTGGTGAGTCCCCTCACCTCCTGCTCCTGGACATGGCTGGCGAGGATCTCACGAAGCTCCTGTGGGTTTCTGGATTTGGGTCCAGTTCTGTGGTGTTTAAGCTAGTGAGTGGCTGGGGATAGTGCTTCTCTCTGGGTCCTACTTCCACTTTGACCAATGGCACACTGACATTCACTCACAAGCCCCTCCCCTCTATGTGTTCTCCTGGATGGACCAATGAACACCACCGCTCAGAATTCCCCGCCTTCAGAGAAACAGACGGACTGGACGTCGGCATCTCCTTTAAGAGGCCTTTTCCTTCACGGGAAAAGCCACCGATCGATGAAGTACATATCCTGAAGCTGTCAGGCCAAATTTTAACATAAATCATCCCGGGGGATGATTCTGTTCTCCACCTCCACTGTCGGCCTCTGTTAATGTGAGAAGGACACCTGCATCCACCCGGCCATGGGTGACGGAGTTCAGGGGAAGGAGTGGGTGCCATAAATCCAGAATCAAATACAGCCAGCCGATTCAAAAACACACATAAATAAACAATAATAGAGCTATAAAATTGCAGTACTGCCATTTGGCCCACACACTCCTCTCCAGCTTTATTGTGTGTGTGTGTGGGGGGGGGGGATGCATTGTGAGTCCGCCCTGAAGACTGACTCAGGTCGGGAGGCACACCCTCCCTTCGAGCTTGTTGGTTCAGTGGAGTGAAGCATCATGTTGGTCAACAAAGCCCCCAACCAGAGTCATGTGCCATTCGTTGGGAAGTGAGTGGGGATGCGGAGCACTAACTCCAGGCTCGGGGAAGGGGCAGGGCAGCAGAAACACAGGGTAACATACAGGCACACAACGGCCACCAGGACACCAGTGCGCCACCCCACTAACGGGCGAGCAGGGTAAGCAAAGCTCAGTCATATGGCGAGACGAGGCACATAGAGCACATCCGGATGTGAGCGGCATCTGGCGGCGAGACCAGGCCAGCGCTGGCAGACCCAGTCATCCCAGAAGACTGCTATCTGGGTGAATACTGCACTTTAAAAACTCTGCTGTAAGTATGCAGTTAGAAATCAGGGTTCAGCTCCATATGTCACCATGCTTTAGCTACAGGCCTGTTAACTTGGCCACAATGTGTCTGTTCTGCGTAAGTTAATGGCAGCTGGACCCGGGCAGGTTAACATATGGATATGGAGCCACTGAGCGGCGAGTAAATCTGATCAGGGGCTTTTCCGATTCCCACAAGGCCCCTGCATGGACAGCACCCAGCGCCCCCCTAGACGGCACACCCCAGGGTCCTCGAGGGGGCTTACCTTAACCCGGCTCACGGCCTCCTGGGCTTGCATCATGCGGATGTTTTTGGACGGGTTTCGCTCTGAAAGCAGCTGGGTGGAGCCCAGGTAGTTGGCAGCAAAGATGATGCCGTCGATGAGGTCTTCAGGCTCACAGGGACCAGGGACTGAAAGACAGATGGACCATGAAGATAAAAGAGGCTTAGGAGAGGGTAGGGGAGACAAACGGGCCATGTTTACCTACAGCAAACACATGCACTGGAATTCTCAACTTGATTAAATTAAAAATTGCACAAACACAGTTTCAATTATTTATAACAGGACAATAAACTAATCCACACTAGAAGCATTTATGTTCTTGCTTCAGCACTTTAATTTGTTTTTAACAGCATGAAACTCCTAGTGTAGCCGGTCACCGCGTCTGGGAGCTATCGGAACGTCCCCTGTGTCAGTCACATCCATCAGGCAGTCACAAGCCATGCCAGCGACAAGCAAGTGCTTCACAGAACTGATGTCTCCTGTCAGCCCACTTTCCGATGTATGGATTAGCATACAGATTCTCAGCTGGATGTGCTTAGTGGGGTGGAGGGGTGGGGGGGGGACTATAATGTCTGTCTGATTACTGAGCCTTTATGCTTTTTGGCTTTCTCCAGGAATTCTCCACAGGTGTCATTCACAGGATCAAAATAACAGCACGGTGAAGCAGAGCTATGTTTGTTTTTTTTCTGGTGTGTGGCTTTTGGTGCACTGGGGGGAGCATTGCAGTGGGAGGTGCACTGGTGGACGCACTGGTGGGTGCACTGGGAGGAGACAGGCTTCTGACTATGTTGTATTTCTGTCGCAATGAGCAAATAATGATTATTTACAAAAAGCAAAAATAAAAACCTACGTATATTCACAGGCTAATCCCCAAACACCGCTGAAACAAACACTGTAACACGACAGTGCAGCTTCCCGCGGTTCAGGGCTGGCCTGCCATGTAGGGGACAGAGGTGACTGTCTAGGGCACCATTTAACTGGGGGGCACAAGTAAGACAAATTAGAAGAAAAGCAAGAGGTCTTCCTGCGTTCAGTGGCATTATAGTTATTTACACTGGATGGAAGGCGCCTTAAGATCTCATGCTCTGTACAGTTTTTGGTTGTTGGATAGACAATCAAATTCAGTGGAGGTGTGCAGGGGAACAGGGCACTGGGTGGATGTGTGTGTGTGTGTGTGTGTGTGTGTGTGTGTGGGTGGGGGCACCACAGGGAAGCCAGTGCAAACAAGCAACCCAAAGAGCATACAGGGTGTAACCATCTGCCTCGCTGAATGTCCAGTGAAAGACACCTACCCGTGACCAAGGCAACAGCCTCCCACTGCAACCACAGTGAATGGCAGGTTTTTCTTGCTGCCATATCTTTCCCTGTACAGAATCCAATTCTCTTTCAAGTCTTTCCCCATTCGGTACAATTTTCAAAGAGTCGCAGTCCCTACCTGCTGTTAGGTTTTATTTTAATGACCTCACACAAAGAACCATCAGTGTGGATCACTGCACTTTTGTTTCTGACGTCGCTGTATTGATTACAACGTTCCTCTGTTTTCTAAACACATTAAAGCGTCAAGCGTAGGTCATCAGGCCGAGAGGAGGACAAGGCAGCCGCTCACCGTCCACAAAGCTGGGGAACGCCGTCTTCTTCGTTTGCTGCAAGAAAAGCGGGAGGTGTCAGTGTGACCCATCGTGAGAACAAGGAGGGCTCCTACACCTGCCCTCGACATTCCAAACCCGGGAACGGGAAGCGCCTGTCCGTGCGTTATATATGCATAGGGATGCTGCTTGCTTTACGACAGTTCAACTTACGATATTTCGACTTTATGGCGGTGAGATAGCAATGCCCATTCAGTAGTTATCAAACTTTGAATTTTGATCTGTTCCCAGCTTAGCGATACGCTGTATGATACTTTCAAGTGATGCCGGGTGACGTAGGCATCCATGGCTGCAAGCTTCCGGTCTCTGAGCTGATCCTGAGTGTGAACGTCTCATGTAGTTTTCAGTAACACTACTGAGTAGCCGCACAGCGTTTTTTTCTGTATTTTCCCAGGCCCATTACGTCTACTAAAAACACAAGTGTCAAATCATATCATATTCACATTCAACTTACGATATTTTCAACTTACGACGTGTTTGGGGGACAGATAGCCCCATCGTAAGCTGAGGAGCATCTGAATACTATTTTTATATTTTTGCCTATTTTCACAACAAGAACAAAGCAAAACAAAGCCAGGGAAAAAAAAACAACATTTATTCCACGCTACTGGAAGTGGAAGGAAATGCATTAATGAAACATTTGTGAAACACACGGTTCAGTATCCTATTAATTCATCATGAGAAGAATAATAGTGTAATTTAACCCAGGATGAAGTGGCTTCAGACACGCAGCAGATGGCTGTCGACCTGTGGTTACGGCCCACTATCAGACTAACAAGGTCTCATAACCTGAGCCGTGCAACCGGATGTGTGAGTGTGAAGTGTGTGTGAGAAGCCCATTGATAGCTGAACGACGGCTCTGGATCTTACAATGACTGCCCCCCCCCCCCCGAAAGGCAGTGCCCACGCCATGCCAGTTACAGCCTGAAAGAAGCTCCCCACAGCTCCAGGCACCCCTTCAGTGGCGTGAAAGGCTAGCAGAAAGGCAGCACGGCTCACACTGCATTGTGTTAGGTCCCATTGGCCCACAGACCGTCCTTCAAACCCGTGCAGCTCTATGATAGAGCTACAGAACTGAATTAGAGCAACTGAAGGAGAAACGTGGCTTGGGAAGCCCTCGGCCCACCCCAGCAGTCTGGGAGGTTTCGGAGGATTATAGCTAAAGGCTGACCCAATTGCCGTTCATCAAAGTCTGTTTTTGTGAAGGTCATCTCTTCTAGGGGATGAGTGGACATTCGGATCCAGGTGACATGCCCTGTAAGCACTGGGCTTTGTCCTTAAGCAGAAACGATCTCTCAGCATCAGTAGAGGACACAGAGAATTCCTGTCAAGGCCGCTTGCTGCCGTGGCTTCAGAAAAATAGAAAAATGTCTCACTACCTCCCAGAGGCTGGGTTACTACAGTGAAACCAGCTTTTTGCCTCACAATGCATGTGAGGCCAAAGTAGCCATCTGATTGGTTTGTTCACCTGCAATGTGGCAAATCAGAAGCCACCAGCAGCCCATAGCAACTCAGCGAGGTACAGAATTCCCAGCATGCCCTTGCGGAGACCAGCCCCCATTCCCTACAAAGACAGAACGGCCCACTCACCTCAGGGACATTGTTGTTCTCCAGAGGCCCATTGAGGTCTGAACGCTGCTGTTTCCTCGGCTGCTCCCCGCTATTAGATACCTGTATAGAAACGCAGTGCAGTGAGAGCCGGAGAACAAGACAGCAGCATCCTTCAGGAGACAGGGGAAGGGAAGCTAGATTTCTGGGGCCGTTAGGGTGGACAGTGCCATCGTCGTCACGACAACGAGAAGCAAAATGTAAATAAACAAGCTCGCTGAGTGAGAAGTGATGGGGCAGCAGGGATAATGACTGCAAGTCAGGCAATCGGAGTGAAGCGCTAATAAATTGGTCTGAGACGCAGAGACACTGGTGGTCCGATGAGGAGACCAGCAGCTTCTTATCTGCGCTTTGCACAGTCACGCACACAGACATCAGCCCAGCAGCTCACAGCCACCCCAGCACTCGACAGCTATTTCAAATCTCCCTGGGTTCTGAAACGAAAATATAAAAATTGCAAAAAATTGCATGTGGGCAATGCAAAGTCTGTCGCCTTCCCAGATGCTTGAAATGTCGGCATTTCCTGTGCCCGCCCTCTTCAGTCCTCAAACCGGTCTTATTGGACACTAAGCCTCTCGTGCTCCTCACCAAATCAATCCTAATGGCTCATTTATCGAGTCGGCCGCGGACGAGCGAGGCGGGTGGCGTCTGTGCCCTCGCCGGTCGCGTGTCAATCCATCCGTCGGAAAAGCTGCCTTTCGCACCTCATCAAACGCACGCTTCCATTCTGAAGTGGAACTAATTGCATCAGTTATCAAATCTGTTAATTTCACATCTACTGAATTTCAACCGGTCCGCTCCTCTCTCCTCACGTCCAGGCACCTGCCGCTGCTCAATCAGCTAATCGCATTCATTAGGTGTTTAATTGGACGACTATAAAGCCACGCTCACCGGCACCCTGGAGCAGAAAAGCAGCTTTGGATGCCAGATGGATGGATTGGCAGCTCGGTCTTGGATTGAAACGCAGAAATGGAAACGGAGAAATAGGGAGGGTACACTGCACAGGCCTTTTGTGTGTGTGTGTGTGTGTGTGGGGGGGGGTCTATCTTGGCTGATGCAAGCGCCCCCCCCGCCCCGTTCCAGTGGATGGACAGAGTTCTGCAGTGGGAGGTCTGGGAAGCATTTTCTGAGGCGGGGTGGAGGGGTTTGTTGAAATACCCCATCTGTCCCTAGGTCATAAATAACTCCCCGTTCCTCTTTCCAATCTGTTTTGGCTGCGACGTCCTGCCGCGGGATCCAGACGAACCAGGCCAGGCGACCTTGAGCCGGCAGCTGTGGCGGCTGACGTGTGCGATCCGCTCCACCGGGTGCCTACGGGGGGCGAGCGCACCCCCGAGCCGTGCTGACAGCGATCCGGGCCGCGCCCGCCCCTCCCAGAATCTGTGCTCATTTCCGGCTCATTTCCCCACAACAAAAGTGTGACATTTAAAACAGAAAACAATATCTTATGTCTAGAGCAATTTAACGTAAAAACATTCAATTTCTCGGATGGTTATAGCCCCGAGGACGAGCAAAACAAATTTTTACACAGCAGCACATTTTGTCCTGGAATGTTTAAATGTCCTAGTGCATTTTTAATGGCAGCCGTAGACTGTCATTATATCTATTATTCAGCAACAGAGGAAATTCGCAGTGGTCTCATTCCAGCATTGCCTGTGCAGTCATCCCTTTAAAATTAATATGGGGAGAGGGGAGGGGTATCACCAAGAGTCCACTTGTAGGCCAATCTATTCTTAAGAAATAATTTCACAGCCTCAGATCTGATGGAGAGACACCATGAAAATCGATTCTCCGTGAGCCATTTGGCCCGCGGCTCGAAGTGGTATCGAATTTCATGCGTGGAGTGTTGTGCTTACTTGTAATGTACACACGCCATGTCAGGAGAAGTCATAATTTGATTTGGTGTTCTCTATGGGCCCAGGAGAATCATCTTATTACCGTGCTTTCTTTCACTATGACCCTGCTTTTAATTTATACCGAAAACAGTCCTGTTGTGATTCTCGAGCGTTACGCGTCAGCGTTACACGTCGATTCGTGCCAGTGTATACCATTTGCCTACGGACTTGTGTAAAATTGTTGGCCTGACTTTGGCTTTAAAATCATTTAAAAGCTTTGTGGTCATTTGTAGCAGAGAGCTGCTGGTATCGTGCTCCATGTGCCACCACACAGGAGGGTCATTTTACCCTTGCCCTAATTTTGCTTTTATCTCAGCAGAGTTATCACTAGCTTGATACGGAGCTCTGTGCTTCACCCTGTTTGGCTTGTCTAGACTCACAAAAGAACATTTCCTTTGTCTGAAACACAACATGTGCTGGACACGTCAAAGGCACTGAGATCAAAGCACAAATGCAAAAATCTGAGAAATGCCCTCAGATTTTTGCAAACTCTGCTGTTAGAGGAAGACACCCTACAGCTCTGTAGAGCCTGGAAGTTTGTGCCCTATTCCCCTCATGGGATCTTTGTGAGATTTGAGTATACTGACAATACCAGGAAAGTCAGTGCAGCCACAGCTGGAACATGCGATGGAAGCATGCGATGGGAACATGCGATGGGAGCATGCGATGGGAACATGCGATGGGAGCATGCGATGGGAGCATGCGATGGGAACATGCGATGGGAGCATGCGATGGGAACATGCGATGGGAGCATGCGATGGGAGCATGCAATGGGAACATGCGATGGGAGCATGCCTCACCTGCTCCTGCGCCCACTGTGCCCTATCGTCCGGGGTGCGTGCCCGGCCACTGAATGCCCTCGGAGGCTCTGGGTTGTGTCGCGCTGCGGGGAGGTTGAGGGAGCGAGGACGGCCCTCATGGCAGTGCAGGGCGCGGGGTGCGGCGTCGGAGGGTGGTACAGGCTCCTCTGGGCTGGGCTCGGTGCTGCTGCTCAGGCTTCCCACACTCATGCTCATTTTGATCTCTGCTACAATCTGGTCAATGTCCTCCTCGGCCTCGTCCGGCACGGCGTTCCCGTTGTCCGTCGGGGCGTAGTAGTCTCCCGTGTAGCAGCCGCCCTCGCCCTCGTCTGCCTCTTCCTCCTCATTGGGGCAGTATCCTTCACTCCCCTCGCCATCCTCCTCTTCCTCACCCACTTCCCTCGGCAGCTCTTGGCACTGGAGGTCTGGCTCCGGGCTGCCGGCATATCCCTGCGAGCCCGGGTCCCGCGCCAGTCCCTCCTGCCCTGCCCACTCCTCCACCGCCTCCTGGCACTCATCAGTGTCGGCTGGAGGCACCGGGTGGGGGGGGACATAGTCGGCATCGCTGCAATTCACCCCTTCTAGGTAGCTGTCATCCTCGGGGCAGTAACGGATGTAGTACGTCACGGCCTCGTCCTCCTCGGGCAAGCCCTCGTCGTAGTCTTCCTCCTCGTCTTCCTCGTCAGATGTGTTGTTAACATAATCAGAGCTGGAGTCCCCATCCATGCTATCGGGGTGGGCGGGGCAATCACTGCACGCACCCTCGGGGGTGGCCGGCCTGCTGTCTGTCAGCCCAGGCCCCTGAGGACTGGCATAAGAGTGTGGGGGGGCCTGCACTCCCTCGGCCCGCTCCTTGGTAGGTAAAGGGGCAGGGCAGGCCCGGGCGCAGGGCTCCGCCATGCCGCTGCTGGTACCTGTCAGCTTCCTGTGCGCCATCGCCGGCTGCTCACACGCCTGGCATCGCCGCACACCCTGCTCCTGCACGACAAAGGGAGTAACAATTAGATACATCAGTGTCTGCAAAGAAAATGACGATGTTCCTACAGAGGGTCCGGGACCCCTAGACACAGCTACCCTGGGCAATGTGCCGGAAGAGCAGCTGTCACATCAAGGAAGAAAGAGGATACCTAGGTCACCAGTATAGGAATTCATTTTAGGTTACTAACGAATACATGTCAGATTCAAGGCAGCTGTGCATGTAAGACGGTACACAGCGCGAGAGTCTCACAGTGATACCCAGTACAGATAAACAAATAGCATGGCCACAATAAGCACTATATTGCAATTGTGATTCATTTTTTTCCAACTGTAAAAACACCCAAACAAACGGCTACAGGACATATATAAAACCAGCAATGTAGCTCTCTTATACACACACCCTCAATTCATTCCCTTGCACAACTTATATTCTTAAAGCTCCACCCCTCATTATACTAGTCCATCTGCTGTGTCTCATGTAATTTCATGAATATAATAATGGTACATTTGTACTAAAACATAATTATTAATTTTAGACAGTATCACCCATCAATGTTAGTGGTATCCATATGGAGTAATATTCACATGTACAGTATTACCAGATTATATACATATATAACTACCTCCTTTGATGGCTGCTCTTGCTATAGCGCAGATGTGCACGCCGAAAAACAACCTGGCAGTTCTTCAAGCTCGCCGAGAACGCTGTTTCCATTTAGGACCAGGGGAAGCAGGGAGTGTGCCGCACAATCAACAACACGACAATAACACGGTGTGGTTCAAGAATAGTGGTTGAAGGACCAGGCATCCAAATTGAAGTCCAATGATCTCTAAATCAAATTCTGGTCCAAAATATAGTAAATCAAACTATCTAAGGTCATGTTGATAGCAAGACATTCTTATTCCATTGTAGAGTATCTGGTCTCTCTAGGCAGCAGCTTGCAGCTTAAATTGAGGGCCGGAAACTCTTCTCCTTTCAAATCCTGGCCAAGGTCTGCTCCACTTCTAAAGTCAGATGCATCCACTTGCACCAAGAACCGTTCCTTGAAGTGTTAGACATTTCAGTACAGGGAACACAAGGCTCTCTTTAATGTAGTGAGTGCCTCCTTACTTGCTGAGCTGCTGCTTTGATGGTGAGGTTTGGAAGTGGTTCAGCAATGGTTGCAAATTGCAGGACAAATCTTCTGTTCCATCCCATAAGACCTGTTGTCTCTTTGTTCTTGGCCATGGGTGGTTCAGGATTGCCACATCCTTGTCCACTTGTGGACAAATCTGTCTGGCTCCAAGCTGGTACCCAAGATATTTAGTCTCTTTTTATTTTGTGTGCAACTATCTTTTCAGAGGTTCAACGTTAACCATGCCGTGTTAATCGTCTCCAGCACACCACAGGCCTGGCAGACATGGCTCTTCCATGTCATGCTATACATGACTATATCATGCAAAGAGACTGAAATTGTCTTCATTAGGGGCTAAAAGGTAGCTGACATGCCATGAAGACCAAACGGCATAACCTTAAAATGATCTACAGTAGGTCACTCAACTCAATTTGAGAGAGCGAACCGATTCCCAAATGACTTATGGTCAAGAAGTGCCAAAACAAAGGTCTCTGGCAAGCGATACGATTGCTGATATAAAGAAGCTAACCCAGTGGTAAGCACCACCTTGGCCCATGTGGCTGCATGGGTGGCTTGCAAGTGCTAGATGGAGAACCTGGGGGTGGCAGGAGGCCCCACATGGTGCTTTCCCACCCAGTGACATCTCTAGATATGGAATACCATCATCAAGCTCAAATGCTTCCCCATCCCTGCCGTCTTTTCAACAACTTGGTTAAACTTTTTTGAATGGTGAGGCCAACATGGGGTCACCTCTCTGAAGTACACAAATATTAGTGGCTACTTCAAATGAATTGGATCATTAATTGATTTCCTAAGCAGCACTGGCAACTAGACTTCCTGGGACTCTTTCAACTTTCTTAACAAAAGCCATGGATAGCATCAGGCAAACATTCTAAACCAGCAGCTGCCTATGGTCATGTCATCACTGAGCAAGCCATTTTAACCCTTTGTTTGGAATTGACCAGGTCACACAGCACAGGGAATATCTTTACCTGCCACAAGATCATGAGGCAAATCAGAAACAACAGCATGCTGCAAAAAGTTTGACCATCAATGTCCACCATTACGTCTGTCAATGGATAGGGTTTTGTGTCCCCAAGAACACACTGGATAGAAGTACAGGCAACATAATTAATACTGGCTTCATCCACATGACATTTCTTAATAAAAGTTATTGAGCTATCCGTGTTAAAAAAGTACATGCACCTGTTGTCCACTCACAGTGAAAAACACTTTAAAACAATTTGCTACAGCATTATCACAATCCTCAGCAGAAATACTGTCACAGGGTGCTTAACACAGACTGTAGGTCCACTATCATCTTAGGGTCTCCCCAGGTGCTATGCAAGGATCCAAGGTTACGTTTGGAGATTCTGGCTACTGTACTAAATACCTGTGGTCTGAAATGTACTGAACTTCTTCTGGCCGCCAGGTGCTGCTGCGCCAAGTGGGCTGCCTCCAAACCAGTTGTAGGTTCATGCTCCTTCATCCATGCCCGGGTCTCTGCTGGAAGTACGCGCAGAAGCTGCTCCAATACGATGATTTCCCCGATGTCCTCCTTGCTGCGCCGCTCTGGCTTCATCCATCGGTGATATAATCCTTTAAGGCGATGATAGGTTTCTTTTGGAGTTTCATTAGCAGGTGTCACCATGAACCGGAACCGTAGCCTGTATGTTTCCGGTGAAATTCCAAACTTTGCCAACAGTGCCTCCTTTAGATCCATATAGCTATCGGCTGCATCCTCAGCCATTGCGCTGTAGGCCTCTAACGCTTTGCCAGTCAATAAAGGAATTAGCCGACGTGCCCAATCCCTTTCTGGCCAACCCCAAGTCAGTGCAAACCTCTCAAAGCACAGCAAATAATTCTCAATATTTTCCCCAGCTTCATAGGGTGTCATTTTACACCCTCTCTTGTGCAAGTCCAATGGTACTGAGGGTTGCTTTGATACTGGAGAAATCCGTCTGGCTGCTGAGGTAGTTAAGTCCATATGTAGATTGACATCGAAAGAGCTCTGAAGAGTTGGTGGGATTGAGTTCATTAAGGTTGCCAGCTGCTCTTTCCAACCTCTAATTTCTGCCATCAGTTGCTCTTCCTGTGCCTTCCGCGGCATCATAAACTCTTGAAACAGCAATACTAAGCCGTCTTCCGGCGGCCTCGCTGGTTCCTCTGGCCGGGCAGCCGCTTCTTCCTAGTCGACATGAAACGCTCGTCCTTCTGCTTTCTTTCTTGACTGGGCGACTCACAGCAGTGCTCCTCGCGCACCTGGACGAGTGCTCGTCTGGTAGCTGGCCATGCCGGCACTGCCACCGTCATACCTCGTCTAGGTGAGGGTTTTGCGCACTGGTTTACAGGCCACTGAATATATTAAAACAAAAACCTACCAAAGTTCAGCTGAACAACAATAAGCACTTCTGTGCAAAAGTAAAAACAAAAGGCTGTAGGACGTATATGACACAGCCACCAGCAATGTAGCTCTCTGACACACACCCTCAATTCACTCCCTTGCACAACTTATATTCTTAAAGCTCCACCCCTCATTTGACTAGTCCATCTGGTGCTTAATCCGCTGAAGTAATTTCATGAATATAATAATGGTACATTTGTACTAAAACATAATTATTAATTTTAGACAGTATCACCCATCAATGTTAGTGGTATCCATATGGAGTAATATTCACATGTACAGTATTACCAGATTATATACATATATAACTACCTCCTTTGATGGCTGCTCTTGCTATAGTGCAGATGTGCACGCCGAAAAACAACCTGGCAGTTCTTCAAGCTCGCCGAGAACGCCGTTTCCGCTTAGGCCCAGGGGAAGCAGGCAGTGTGCCGCACAATCAACAACACGACAATAACACGGCGACACAGAAAATGATACTACGTGAAAAAAGTACAATAACACAATAATAAGGAAACTCTATGTGATTCTGTGGGTTTATGGTTTACACAGCAATGTGAATGCATGATGGTTTGAATTAAACTGGAATCCGTATATCTGATTTGATCTTTGTATGCACACTCCCCATTTAAAACAGGCAACTGACTGAACTAAAGTAAGTAAAACTAAACTTAAATAATAAATAATAATTCTGTAGTATCACCCTCAAGGCAACATGCCTCAGAGCAAAGTACTCAGCCGGGGAAAATTAAAAGCAGACCAAAGTGTCTCAGTGCTGTAATGTAAAATGAGAACAAGGCAAACAAACGTTTCTGTCCAACAGCGCCGGATAAGAACCTCTGCCATAGTAACAGGCATCGCCAGCAGAGGACCCTGGGGCCAATCTGGCTCAGTCCACCCGAGACTGGGGCCTGTAGAACAAGGGTCTCTTGGGAGGGGGGCGGTTCTGCCAATCTCTGATGGTTCTACCAGGGCAGCCCACGAAACCAGTAGTGAAAGTGATGACTCGTCATTGTTGACTGCCCAGGGAGCAGTACCTTGCTCAGGGTACCTCAGCCGTACCTGCAGGTCGGGGACTCAAACCAGTGACCTTTCGATTGCATGGTTGCGTCCCTAACCACTACACCACCTGCCTGCCTGCACCAGCATCCCACAGCAGCTTAGAGCTGGAAGTGTCAGCTGATGCAGGGCAGGTCTCCCCCCCCCCCACAGCCAGCAGTCACCCCCCCTCCCCTACTAACTATGCTTCCTGTCACCAGGGATTTTTATTTTACCCCCCCCAAAAATAAAAGCAAAGCTGAAAGCGTCATCTACCCCCACCCCTTGCCATTCCACCTAGCCTGCTTCAGCGTGCCCGTCCTCTCCTCTCCGTCAGATCGCGGCCCCCGCTATGTTCCGCCGCCCCCCGTGCTGTGTGCTGCGTCCCTTCCTCCTCAGCCCACGCGGAATTGGCCGCCTGCCTCGTCATTCACCCCACGCAGATCTCCTGCCTGTTTTTAACCGCAATGCAGAAACTCGCAGCGAAGGGAAGAAGCACGGGAGCCATCCCATCTCTTACCTGCCAGGCCAAGGCTGACGGCGGCTGAAGGCACTTTCTGCAGGACTGGCCATGTCCCTCCAGCGTCAGCTCCCAGACCCACACCTCCAAGCAGCTGCCACGCCTGCCTCCCACCAGGAATTATCGGTAACTAAGGGTAACACCTCCCATTGGGTACCACTGACCTTTAAACCCTTCTTTGTTAACTGGCACCATTCCTGTAGCACCCCTCCACCCCCCACGCCGGTGAATTGTACATTGTTTATTGATCGGCGATACCAGCATCCCTCCAGCAGCTGGGGCTCAGTGGAGCAGAGCTCTGCTGCTCACTTTGGCCTTGGGACTCCTGTGCCTTCACACCATAAATCTCCCACTCTGGGACGCTTATCGAATCTGAATACATCATCATACGAACTACCCTATTAGGCCAGTACAAAATGAAACCATATTTTTCCCATGGTCCATGGTTACAGTTCCAACCAGGCACTGCACCTTGCATATAGTGATTTTAGAAGCGTCTCAAACGTGCTACATTAAACTGAAAAAATGTAAAAAAAAAAAAAAATGCTGGTCATTTTCAGTCCCAGAGTTCAGGGTCAAAGAGGCCGTAATTGCAATGCTTTATTTTTTAACTCAGCTAAGCCACCATAATGAGTCAGACTAAGCACTATAGTCAGATTCGTATCATGGGGGATATCGCTGTCACGCCTCCATCGGCAGGGGGAGCACATACAGGAACCGGGAAACGGAGCTGCTGGACCGGAGGTCCAGTCAGGGTGGAGGGAGTAAAGCCATATCACACCAGTCACTCCTGACACCCAGTGAAGACGCATCAACGGGACAGCGAAAGCAGCCTTTCTCCATCCTGTTTCAGTTACCTCATTAATATTTACCAGCGTACTACAACAGCAATTAATTAATAGCAATCATTTTCACTCTCATATGTGAGGCTACATAAATGATGATTGCCTGTTTTTTTACCTGCCTAATTACTAGAGCCACTGTGTGAATTAGGACAGCAGTAATTGTTTTGTAAGCTGGACGAATATTTTAAAAAATGTAAAAAGGTACATAGTGACACAGGCCTTGCATGATGCACAATCTGTCAGAGTCTCAGATGACTATCTGCTAATTGGGCTAATTACCTTCTTAATTGCACTTGTCAATTTAAGTATCTCCAACAAGTAGCTGGCTGGGGTTTTCAGCTGTGTGTCTGGCCACATGAGTGCATAACAATAAAAATACTGTTACTCTGAACGTGCTGAGAATTAGAATTCTGCGGCCAGGAACCAAATGGATCGTCCCATTTGGGCACGATGAGTTTTCATGACACCCGTAGGAAAAGAACTCTACATCCATCCATATTCTGTAACTGCTTATACAGCACAAACTCGCAGGAGAATTGGCCCATTCTGCGCAAATACTGTCCAAACAAGAAGATATCCCAAATAAGGATCTTAAAGTGAAACTGCATGACAGACTTGGCTACAGCAGGGACCTAAAAAGCCTATAAACAGTGAGGAAGAGGATGAATATGAAGCCGAGCACAGCCCTGCAATCTCCTTCCCAGGGGAGGGATTCCCAGCTCCATCGACAGAGACAAGGCAGCCTGTTGGCAGTCGCCAATTCCTTACCCACAATGCAATGGGTGACACAGGCAGAGCCCATTCACTCTGGGGATAGGACAAAATGCCTGCTCTCAGTGACTAAAAACATCATTTGTGCTGCTGAATCAATAAGGTAAAGTGAGGAAGGCTTAAAAATTAACTTAAGTATTACTAGAAGTAATACTTACAACTTAACTGCATAAACACACACTTAAAGCACAGGTTATTTTTAAGCATTAAATCATTAAATCTTCCTCAGTCAATTATGCAAAATAAGTAAAAACTTGCAACAGAAAGAGGAAATTATTTTTTTTTTTACTTAAATTAATTTCTGCGACAAACTGCTATTCTGCCTCGGATAAGCTCCATTCCCCCTGCAACCCCGCCCAGGACGAGCAGTTACAGATGAATGGACTGATGGATGAATGGAAATTGATTATTGATAGAAGCTACCAGTCAGAATCCTGAATGTACTTTGCATGGAGATGAACACTTAACAAACAGCCTGATAAGTGCAGGAGGGTCCTGCCTGGCACAAGATTGGGCGGAAAACACTCGTAGAACAAATGGTGCCTGTTTTGATCGATACCGTAGTGAATGGGTCCAGTGCAGAAAAAAGCTTAAAATGGGAAAAATAAGGCATTAGAGCCCAGGGGCTAGAGAGTCTGTATGTGCGTGAGCTGAGAAGTAGGGCTGACAGTCAGCTTCCCAAAGCAGCTCAGAAGTAGGCAGCCCATCTGTCAGGCTGCTGAAACAGACTCCTGAACGTAGCTCAACATATTAGGGTGCAGTAGTTTGATGCATTACATCAATTTAAAGGGATCCAATAAAATTCTGTCGCTCTCCCGCGCTTGTAGGCCTCGGAGTGATGATGAATGAAAACACACCCGCTCCTCGGAAAAGAGCGCAGGGCGATAACAGTCTTACTTTTTCCAGGAGGGCAGAAAAAAAGACTGTTCCACAAAAATCACAGGGTACATGAATAGATCGGTGCTTTGAACCTCTAGCCTTCCCAAAATGCTTCCCACGGGAAAGCCTTATTAATAAGACCACAGACTGCTCCAGGAACAGCATCCAGAAATAATTCTGTTTGTGCAGGATACTTTAACCTGAGCTGATTTATGCCAACAGAACCAGATGCCAATACGCTCCAGCTAACAGGATGACAAAGTGTTAATGTGCTTTTTTTGGGGGGGGGGGGGGGGCGGCGGCATCCATTAATCAGATTCAACAAAGGTAACTATCAAGAGTGGATCCGCTGAATCAGGTAAATGGGTCACTATGTCTCCAACTGAGAATCTCTGCCTAATTAGTTATTTTCTAGCATTCATTATAATTATGCACCACTGCTGGCCAAGAATTCCAGGGGACAATCTACAAAAACCGTATGAAGAGAAAGAACAGCTTTTTACCCACAGAAACAGCCCACTTTGCAACAAGGCAATACATGCACTGAATTGCCGAAATTAAGGGTTTTCATTCAATGGCATTATCTCCAAAAACCAAAAAGCCCGAGTCCAAAATTCATACCTACAAACAAAAGAACAAACACATGCTTCCCCTGGACTTACCCAAGCTAGGCTGGAGTGGAATCAGGCTTCTCATTGGTACTCGGGGTACCATTTTATAAACACTTCTCTCGGAACCAAAGCCCAGTCCATCTCGGGGAATAAATAACTCATTTTAAATCAGCACCAGCATGCAGCACCCAACTGGGAGATGCACGGCAGACATTTTGAGTTTCCCTGTAAAACATCTGTTTAAGGTATGAGAAATCACTCGGCCAGTTATATTTGTTGCAGGGGGTCGTGTGGCCTTAGTAGTCAAGGAGGACCTGACCAGGAGTTTGCCCAGGGCACAGGGGTCAACACAGAGGAATGAGCCTTTTAAGGAGCACAGGGTACAGACCGGAGGGATGGACCCTCTGATCAGCACTGTGTTCTGCCCAAAAAAGGGCATTACCCACTAGCAGCCCAAAAGTCACTTCTAATCTATCAGTGCATCTCGGCATTTACTCGATGATCATACTATGCCTAGATAACAACAGGCTGCACAGATCCAGTACCGACTCAGATAATAATAATAATAATAACAGTTTATGACCCTATGGGGTAATGTTCGCCTGCCCCATCTTTCTCTCCATGACACGCGTGAAGGTGGGAGCGAGCTTGGCAGCGAAGGGCAGCCCCTGGCAGCGGTGCCCATGGAGCTGGGGCTTAAGGGCCTTATTCCGGGGCCCATGGACATGTGAGTGCTTCTGCCAAAGCCAGGCTCAAACCGACAACCTTCCGATCACAGGCTCAGAGACTTTGGCAAGAGAGTGCCGGCGTGCCAAACCGTGATCGGTGTGTCAGACGCACAGTCTCAGCCTCGCTTTGGCTGTTTATTTTTCTTGGCCTGACAAATCCCTCAGCCCGAGGTAACTCATCCGCCGTTAGTATGAGGCACAGACACTGCGATCCTCGTCACAGACGCCGCAGTGGTGACAAGCCCACGCGGCCGAAACGCCCACGATTCCTTTGCAGGAACCGTGTTGCGCAACATGTGGTTGGAAGGACAGAGCCCCCCCGGTCCAGAATGTTCTGGACGTGACCAGAAGCGTGCACCCGGCTGTTGGGAGACGAGGTGAGTCCTCTTTTTGTTCAAGACGCTGATTCTTCAGCCCGGATGAAGTGTGTCAGCGCGGACAGCAGAGCTGGAAGCCAGCGGGATGCTTGTTACAGGACCTGCTGTTCTTTTGGGAGGGACTGGATGCCTCTCGGCAGAAATCTGGCTAATAATCTCAAATGCAGTGACCAGCAGAGATGGGAACACAGGAGGAGCACCACGGGGGTCATGTTTTTATGGAAGTTCCAGAATAAGGAGAGAAAACATAAATATAAACATAAATAAAAGGAAAAGATCATCTTCTTTAATTTTCTTCAAAGGCACTGACAGTCTTCTTCTGAAATTAAAATGTCTTCGTCCTGTGAATTGTTCAGAGGTCTGTTGATACATTTTCCATTATGGAAGTCAGAACCGCATTTTTAATCCCGCCATACTACTTTGGAAGAAAGCAAACACTGTACAGAAATTCGGATCGGGCATCCCACGCAATCTACTGTATCACATTCAATTTACGTCAGAAGAATTATTAATGAATGCTTTAATAGCCTCCCTTGTCAATGTCCATATCCTTGAAAATCAATCTAATGAACAGTAACAAAAGGCATCCTTTCCTGCGCGCCGGTGAAAGAGAGACGGAGGCTTTATGAAAAGGGACCCAAATCACATGCTACGGCTTATTCTGCCAGATAAATGTGTTTCGAGATCTCAGAGAAAGAAGGAGTGAAAGGAAGAGACAAAGAAAGCAGAGAGAGAGAGGGAGAGTGAGAGAGAGCATGGCCCGGTCCTGAGAGGGGTCATTAAGGAGGTGCAGGAAAGGGCCTGGTGTTGCAGTAACAGCTTTGCTGCTGCACCGCACACACTCCTGTCCTCAATAACAAGTTACACGGTCAGCGCTGAACAGCAGACCTGAGAGCAACCTGCCCGAGTACTTAGAGCGCATGAAATGGCAGCCAGCAACCGGGATGCTTATCTGACTTACTGATCTTTGGAGATGACATCATTGGTAATATCCCACAATGCATCCTGGTGCCTCTAGTTACAGAGAAAATTACATGCATTCGAATTATTGATTACATTAATGTTTAATTTATGGTTAAGGCCTTGGGTTACAGTGTTTTAGCCCAAAGCAGGATCCATTAGAGTGTTGTTTTCAGAGCTTATAATGATCATGCTAATTAGTTTAGCAGGTCGCGGTGAATTACACGGCAGAATGGCCATATCTGTCAGATATTCGAATCGCAGCTAAAACCTTCTGGAAATATCATGCTCTCTTTGCTTGTAATTTTCTCCTTAGCTGCTGGTTGGGTTTGCCTGCTTGCCCATTTGTGTGCTAGGTAGGGATTATCCACCGTTTGCAGTGGCCGTGTACACAGCCTATAACACACAAAGCTGATGACAATGTTAGTTAACAGTCAGGGTTGCTCATACTACAAGTCACTTTAACCTTATTCAGTTATGCGACGCATAATAACCTCATTCAATTATGCGATCCGGAAAGGTACTAATGTGTTAAACAGATAACAAAAACAAGCATTCAATCAAAGAAAGATTCATGAAGATATACGGCAAAACTCTGCGGGAGCTTTGGTGACAGAAAGCAGTCTGTGCAGAATTTGTAGTCTGTGAACATGCAGATTCACACATGGGGCAGCCTGCTGTGGGTTGAGCGTCTAGGGTGAGAGATGTATGTATGGATCACTGTGCCATCAAAGCCTGTGCCTGCATGCCTGGAAAATACTGCCCCCTTATGACTGACTGTGGCGTGACAGAGTGGCCTCACACCTCCAGGGCTGAGGGATACAAGTCCTCCCCAAGCTCTATGCTGCTGCTTCTCTACAGGTCAGCTGGTTTTTGTCCACAATTCCAAAAATTCAGCTAAACTTAATTACAGCTACATAGTGCCTTTAAGGAGGAGCATTGTCAGAAAGCGCTTTACAGAGCCCAGGCTTGATGTAAGCCTGACAGCGGCGAGGGAGAAACTCCGTCAGAGAGAGGAGGAAGCCTTGGGCCATGCATTTCGGGGACCTGCTGCCTCTATATCGACCTTGTGTGGATGTGTGAGTGCTCTGTACACAGCCTATGATCTTTGGAGATGACATCGGGGTTCCCTGCCATGTGCAGTCTGCTTCCTGCGACCCTGTACTGCATAACCAGTTACGAATGGATGGGTTGCCCAATTTGAAATATCTAAGGCGTAAAATCACCACTTCATTTTGTTAAACGGGGATCCATGCATTGTCTGCCATGCCTGTGACGCAGCTAATCTGGCAACCCTGCTGTTAGCGCGAGACCTGCCTGGTTCTGAGTCTGACCGGACTGTTAGCCCACATGGCCGCAGCCTCTTCCCGGCTCCTGAGTCCCGAGTTCCGGCCTCGCGCCGCGATCTTGTCGAGCAACAGAGAGCCGCATCCTTACAGCGCCCTCAATGACCTGCTCTGTCAAGTGTGACCGAGTCATTAAACACCAAATCAGACTCATGAAATGCTCATGAAATTAACAGAGCACTGTGCGCGGCAAAGCCACAGCGATTTCACGCGCCTGCGAGGTGTCTGTGTTAAGCACGTGTGATAAATAAAATGCTTCGCACAGGTGTGTGAGAAAACTTCAGATCAGGTTTGGCCAGTAACGCCAAAGGGTGGGCCCTCTCTGCCAGGAAAGAGTAGTGGGAATTCATACTCGGAAAGCTGCCCCCTGCAGCCCCCACTCCCCACCTCCGGGGGCCTGGAAACTGCCCGACTCAGAAATGAAGCATGCAGGGGTGACACTGCAGCATCGGCAGATTATATGCACGTCCTGCATGCACATGCAGATCCCCCCCCGCCCTGCCGCAGATGGATGGCCCGCTCCTCTCCTGTGGTCTCCTTCACCCCTCATCATCACTCCTCAAAATCACTCTCCCAGAGTCGAAGGGCAGGCCTGTCCCTCTCTGTCGCTCTCATCACAGCAGCTGTTACGATCATGCAGGCCACCCCCCCCCAGTCCAGCACTCAAGGGCAGCTTTATGATGTTCAGGACGCCCTCGTCCCCCCTAATCGCGTTTATCTCCCGAGTGCCTGCTGTCTATTTTGCACACGGCCTCTCTCTCTCCGCACGCCCCTACCCAGGGCCACTTGGCTACCCTGCCTGCTGTTTATCGCCGTGCATACCCCCCCGACCGCCAGTGACCGCACGGTGCGCCAAACGCGGCGGGATGCACGTGTGCCACCCTCCCGCGCTCATTGACATTCCGTGTCGATCGCCCTGCCGCAGCCACCAGGGGAGCGACAGGGGGCCGGATCAGCAGTGCCGAGGGCCCGCGTGTGCCGTCGCCCAGCCCCCTGCGCTGCCGTCACCCCGGCAACTACCTTTGTTCCCACGGGTGAGATCACCACCCCACGCGCCCCCGCAGCGGCCGCCCCCCCCCCCGCACCGTACCGCCCCCCCCTGCCACCGCCCCCCACCCCCCCACCCCCACGCCACC
>JAODKM010000008.1:8879364-8892842 GCA_026780845.1 Petrocephalus sullivani | reverse complement strand
CCCAGGATGGTGAGTTACTGTGAGTATGTCCCTCTCCCAGGAGGGTCAGTTACTGTGAGTATGTCCCTCTCCCAGGAGGGTCAGTTACTGCAAGTATGTCCCACTCCCAGGATGGTCAATTACTGCGAGTATGTCCCTCTCCCAGAAGGGCCAGTTACTGTAAATATGTCCCTCTCCCAGAATGGTCAATAATTGTGTATGGTCTTGTTAAATTTATTTTAAAAATAATATACAGTGCACTTGCTCTCTATGAGATCTTTCAGTGCAGTGCACATTTTTTCCAGGAGCTATATAAAAACACAGAGAAAATGCTGAAATGATGTTTTAAGAGATTACTGAGAACGCTGAGTCATGCGAGCACACCGGCCCAAATAAACAAGCATTACGGCACCCACCCCCCCAAAAGAGATACTTCTTTGCTACAACCAGCTGTTTAAAAGTCCCCACATCTGCCTGCTGGATGATTTTTGATCATGTTATTTCTCTCCATCCTAGGTAACTGATTTTGTCATGTAGTTTATTATTATTGGCATAAAACTAATGAGCACAGGGTCCCAGTGCACGGAAACATCATGGAGGCCTCCTTGGACCATGTGACCTTTCCCACAGCACCACATAGCTCAGTTATGAAAGATAAAGACATAATTTCTTTAAAATCTTTCAAAGGCACACTGGCATTTGGCAAAATGTTAAATCCCAATAAGTTTTGTGACAGAGAAAAATAACAGAATTATAACATCTCGCCTTTGGTAGCCAGCACTGACCCCCATCCAGACTCAGAAGCAGGTCATTCCATCCTAGCAGGCTGTAGCTTTTCTTTCTCCAGAGTAAGCAGAGATGGGGGGCACAGCCTGTCTCGAGCGGGGTTCCCCTGAACACCAGTTCCTGCCCTGTCAGGGCTTCAACGCCTCATCTAAATGCTAATAGCATTCGGCTCCTCACTGGAGCGCGGAGCCTAACGAGCGTGGAGCCTAACGAGCACGCCCCGCCGCATAAATCGAAAACCTAAGTAGTAATAATGACATAAGGACGGCACTCATACAGAAAGGTGTGATAGTGTGAGCTGGTGTGCCGCTTTGGGGGGGCGGGGCTTGGTCGGAGGAACCACATCAAGGTCTCGTGCAAAGACGGAAGAATGCACACGTGCACTCATGTTTGGGGGACTCTGCTTTATTACCCTGAGGAAATTAAGGATTTATGTAAGACAGGAAGGGGCGTGGCCACCCAAGTCAGCTGACCAGCCCCAGATGTCATCCAACTATAGCTAACCAACAATTACGTAAAACAGACTACTGTTCTGTCTCCGGGGCAGACACAAACCTAGACAAGAAGCCCAGAGGCTGATGCACAATTCCCCAATCTGTGGGCCCCTGGCCCATCTTGTTTCCCTCTGCTGAAGCCAATATTGCAGTCCTTGTTCCTTTGTTCCCATTCATCAAAGCCATACTTCAAATAAAGTCCATCCTTTCATCATGTGGATCAGATCATCCAAAGCGTACCTCACTATTAAAGTAACTCTAACTCTTACTCTATAGTCTTCCTGGGCCGAAAGTTGTTTTTTTTGGCTAAAAACTCAAGTACACCAGCTGTTTCCCAAACAACTCAGGTCCTGCAGGCATCAAATGCTAAGAAGCGTCTCCACGCTCGCCGTCTTTGCACTGCCAATTGCCATGCTCAGCTCAGCCTGCCGCAACGTGTCACACCCACAGAAGAGCCCATAAAACCAGACCGCCCCTCTACTCAGCACCAACCACCCCGACTGGAACCCAAGCCACCCTCTACATGGAGGTGGCTCACGTTTCAAAGCCGTCTCCATCGATCATGACCTCCCAGCTCGACCCTGAAGGTGGAAGGCAATTTGGCGGCTGATTCTGCCCGACTGACGGACCCCCTAATGGAGAGCCTCTATGTGTCAACAGGACCTGAAGGAAACCATGGCAAAAGGATCCTAAACGAACCCCAAATCTCACAAATGCAACACAAATAACAAGCAGAGGCTAGTCATTTGATATGAGAGTCAACAAGAGACGACACAAGCTGACCAGGAGAGCAGGCTACAACCAGACCATCACCGGGAGAGCAGGCTACAACCAGACCATCACCGGGAGAGCAGGCTACAACCAGACCATCACCGGGAGAGCAGGCTACATCACCGGGAGAGAAGGCTACAACCAGACCATCACCATGAGAGCAGGCTACAACCAGACCATTACAGAACTCAGTTGGTGCTCTGCCCTGCCGGCTTTCCGGGACACATTATTTATGCGGCCATGACTGAAACGCTCATCCGCCACCAAGGGGCTCCAATTTAGTCTTTTTTTTTCTTATCCTCCCCCAAAGTCTGACTCATTCAGCGATAGACAAAAGCCCCGAACCCCGTGAAACAGAGCTGCTTCATTTAAATGCTAATGCGACGGGATGGGGAATAGCGTGTGGCCATGGGTCGCAGGGACGCCGAATGCGACGGCGCCCCCGAAGATGACGCCGAGATATCCGCTTCTGGGCTACTCGGTGCTTAGGAACATTCAATAAGTGGGTCAGGTCTCCTTATATTACACGGACATATGGAGGAGGTAGATCGGTGTGTGACGAACGAATTATGAGACCACTGCGAAAAAATGCCAGCGGGGGAGAGCCAATGAAACACTCCCCCAGATTCCATTTTCGGGGCGAAGCGGGGGGGGGGGGACTGACCGGGACTGTATGGACCAGGCATGACATTGAATTCAAAGCCTCTTGTAGCTCTGGGGGACAGAGCCAGTGTTTTTTGCAGCACAGCTGATGCCCACCCCCACCCCCACCCCCCCTTTTTGGGAAAGGGGGCAGAAGGTCCTGCTGGTGAAGGGCGGGGCATAATTTACCGCTGCCCGCGACGCTCTCGTTTCACCCTTGGCACCAAGGAGAATGGAGAGCGTTCATGTGTCTGAGTGCACAGCAGCGTGGGCCGGAGATGGCATGGGTGCCTGGGGGCTGCAGCCTTGCAGGAGACCAGATGAGGTCCCTCAAAGCAAAGTAAGTGGGACTTACCCCCCGTCACACACAGGAGCAGGACTGGGAGGAATCCCTGTCCCACCTGGTCATTCACCATCCATCCAGGAGATCAGGCTTGATCTTTTTCCTTCCTGAGCCCATCAATGGCGGACTAAGAAATCTTAAGTGACTGACAGCAACACAAAGGAGAAGCGAAGAGAGAGTTTTGCGCATTTTGTCCATCTAGAGGAAAACATTCTAAGAAAGTATCTTCGACTTAGAGCAGTGTTTCCCAGTCTGGTCCTCGGTGACCAGCAGAGAGACCACATTCTTGCTCCCTCCAAGCTCCTGAGCAAAAATATTGAGGACCGGGTTGGGAAACACTAATTTAGAGGTACAGGAAATGAGGCGATGCCAAAGACAGGATGGCATACAGCAGGGCCCACAGCACGCGCAGCATCGACATTTACGTCTTCCATCATTCACAGAAACAAGGTCTGAATGGCCGCAAATATTACGAAGGAACAACACTCAGCGTTTCTGAATCATTAGCTGGAGAGGGTCCATGCAAACCCCAGGACGAAGAGGCCTGATTTTCCTGGGTGTTGTACCAGCACTGCAGTACAAAGTCTTATCTTATATCATGTCTTACTTGAACACCCACTGATAGGAGTACATCACTACAAATGTATTCTACAGCTTTGTGCCTTTGGGGGCTGGCAGATGGTCTTAATGGCATATTTATGCCATCGCTCATGAAAATGGTGCGCCCCCCTCCCCCAGCACACTGTCCTTACCACGGGTATCATTTTATTTCCTTTTATCAAAGAAAAACCATTTGGCATGTAAAGCATCCATTAGGCAAATGATTCGACCATTCAAGGAGGAGCTGTCAGAGCCCAAACTTCATATCTGGCAAGATAAAGTTCCGTGAATTCAAGGATATTTGACGAAAGTCCAGGGGAAGGGATTGCACCCCAGCAATCAGCACCCTGACATGAGAGAATTGTTAACGGTTGTGCAGTGTGAAGCCCCGACAAGTCAATAAGCCTTGATGAGCATAGCTGGCAGTGTGAATGGGTTCTGCATCTATAAACTGAAGACCATTCGCAGCGGTGTGGATTAGCATACAGCTCGCACAGCTCAGGAAGAGCCAGGCCCCCACTTGTCAGGGGGACAGACCATAAACTGAAGCCCTAGATGAAGCCCTTAAATGCCGTTTTCCCTGTAAGACATTTTGCTGTCCAATAACAGAGGGGCAATGGTGGGTAACCCCTTCTCTAAACAAGGACGGGTTGATTAGAACCTCAGGGTGGGCTGGGAAGCCTGTCTCCCACTTTCGGCTCTGGAGAGAAACTAAATTCAGCAGGCAAGGCTGTGTTTATTTCTTGTAGGAAATCCAGCCTCAACAATTTTGAACCTCTTGTCAAAGACCAACAGTCACAAAGAGGCTTTTAGGGCAGAGGTCCTGGATGGTGGAGCAGCTCACATTCCTGTTACCCTTTCAGGAGTCAGTCAAGACACCGCAGCCCTCTGCAGAGGATGGGCTGCCGGTCCTGCACAACAAACTTGCAGAATTTGAAAACAATTCTGGAAATGCACCATTAAAAAACAGCATTAGCACATTTAAAGGGTATGGCAAACTGGTACTAGGTGAGGTATCTTCAGGTTCTCTCTCGTGCGGCAAGTAGCGATCTAAAGCCTGCCAAAACGTTTGGTTTCAATGTGACCAGTGAGCATCGTTCTACACCCACATAGTGTTCACTTGAAGAGTAATTACATTTGGTGGACAGGAGGATCGTGAACTCTGAATAGAACCCAAGGCATGTGCAGGCAGCCATTAGCCTGAATGCTGCCAGGGAGGAGGTAGCATTACTTATCCCAAACTAAAAACAAACCAAGCTTTTAACGACATTTGGGATTTGTGAGGAGAGAATACCAACCATTAGCCTGCTGGACAAGAATATCTCCATGCTTCATAAAAGTTGTTCATTTAAAAATGCTCTCAAAAACCCCAGCCCCGCAAATACCAGGCGAATTTCACCAGGCGGTTCTTTGGGGCTCAGAGGCCGTGTAAAAGCCATGAGCGTCCATTCAGCAGAGAAGCTGGTGCAGCCAGAACTACAGTTTCAAAGGGGGAATCAGCAGGATCGTTCTCAGAGGAGCTCGGCCAGCATGCAACACACCACAGCAGTGTCTGCCGGCTGACAGCCACTGAATAAAAATGACCAGCGGACGGAATCCGGCCCGAGAAATTGCCCGCCTACCGCTGCAGCACACAGACAAACCCATCAGGGGTCTGGGAGAACCAGCTGCTGCTTTGGGCAGAGAGTGATTTCTCAATGACCTAAATCACGCTGTAAATTCTAACACACCATGGAAAACATCAGCAAAACACATAAACTGTAAAACTGGAGTAATTACTACACTGAGATGTGTTGTGCCATTAAGGGTACTTCATTTTTAGTTTTTAATAATCAGCCTGTGACATGTTCGGCGCAACTTCCCTGAAATGATTATCTGGAATTTAACGCTCTGCGCAGATTTGTTTTCGCGATTCCGGGGTCAAATCATATCCGTGACCCGAGTCGGAAGCAGCCACGGTCACCCGGGCGACTGGCGACTGTCACCTTCGGCTGTAATTAAAAAGACGGAAAAAAACATCTATCCCTGCAGCTCCTCCAAGCATGTTCCCCACACCCCACTGCGTCCGCTGACCACTCCTCAGCGCTTATGCAAAAAGACTGGGATGGGGAGCTCATCAATACAGGAATAAAACCAATTTCAAAACCCACGGTTTAGAATGCAGAAAGAGTAACAGATTTATAAATGGTGAGCGTTAGATAGCTGTACCCTACGACCACATTGAATTTTCATCACACAGCACTGGTGTGTTAACACTAGTGACCCCTGCTGACCCCCATGCCTGAGTTATAGGTTATATAGCTGATTGGGGGCCTGTTTCCAGTGACCGCTCCCCTCTAGCTCTGCTAGATCTACGATGGAGTGCTCGGCTACGGCGGCGGTCACACCGCGGTGCGTCATTATGCAACGACCTGCCTCACCACAGATGCACACGGCCAAAGGGCCACTAGAGAGCTACACGTGACAAGGGCTTAGGTGGAGCCCCCCCCGCCAAGGCCAGGCCCACTGGATGGCGACAGAGGAACAAAGACCTGCCTACATCTGCCTTCTAATCTAAAATAACTGAATTTAAAAACCCTAACAGCTGAGTGCCGAGCCACTTCCCACCCAGCCCGAGGTGCAGGTGCCCCTGCAGTGCTACATTCATACGCCGTGTCGCCCACCTCTGCAGCCTCTCTCATCCGGCCCCCTTGGACCGCAGCCCCCATCTCTGCACCAGCCTGCCCTCTGAACATCACACTGCCTTTATTGTGTAACACCCACCACCCCCCCATGAGCGTCTGAAATGGAGCCGCGGCGACGAAATGGGTCGTTACATTCAATTATGGATATTCTGAAGCATACAGCATCACAGGGAAGGCTGTCAGTTACAAAAAATAATTGAAAGGCGAAGGCTGATCTTTCCGACTTCTTCGGGGGACTGTAATCCATTATTTAAAAGACGTCTTCGAACCCCAAGCCCAGTGGGAGCTACGGATCAGTTAGAGATCAGTTAGAGGTAGGGCAGCTTGCCTTTGGCTTCCATCTGACCAGATGATAATGTATCAATCTTTAAGTTTATTGTTTTCGTCCAGATACAGGCTGCATACTTGTAATGAAAAGGAGCATCCGAGAATACCCCCCACTCCCCCGCCCCAGGAGCTGCAGAGCCTCTCGAAGGTGGGGGGGAACAGAGCCGACCGGCTGACTAGGGGGCCGTGGCAGCAAGCCCTTAAATAACAATAGTGAAAACGCAAGCAAAACGAAGCCATGAGCTTCACAGCCGAACCTTGTCAGAAGCATTTAACACACCACACAGATTCTGTTGATAACAGCGGACACGGATGGAAAAGAAGAATAAGGGCGAAATGCCATCACTTTTAGCTGCAGAACGTTTGGACGCGAACAGAACAGGAATGAGGAGAAACGGTACCGACATCCTAAAAGCAGGATTCGCGGCACAGTGCACACGGCCAGATATATCGCTTTATTAGCGCTAAGATCGAGACACCAGACCTTACTGCACCTGTAACTGTATTTCGGAATAATATTATATAATCCCATAGACTGCGATGCAGCCTAGTGTCGTATAGACGACTTTATGGACTTGAGATTTTAGTAATGCTTAATAATATTTCTGCATCAGGGGCAGGGACTGAAACTCAGACAGGCGATATATATATATATATATGGCTTTTATTTCATCCTTATTTACAAATACGGATAAGAATTTAATCCATCCTACAAAGTGCGATCAGGTCGATTCAATTTCATACCCCAGATAAGTTTAAGCAAAAGCCATCAAACTCGAGCTCCCTCACCCGTGATGTAAAGCCAGCGCATACAAATTTTATGATTTCGTCGATTTTAAACATAAGAGCTGGAAACCCACGGAGAGCCCGTTCTGCGCAATAAATCATTCAGCGCCTGGGATGAGCACAGGCGGAAGCGGGGCGCAGCCGAGCGCGCAAAGCGGCCAGATATCCGGGCTGCCTTGCGTTAGAGCCTCCTGCCGCCGTTACAGAGTGCCCACACACACACACACACACGCACACACACACACACACGCGTCCCCATGACAGGCACGGCTGCACAGACCCCGAGGTGTGGTGCCCACTGTTTATTCTGCCAAAGATCACACTCCTTGCTGGTGGTCAGATCGCTCATCCGTTTCCTCCAGGAGAGATTTCATCGCGCTTTAACGCTCATCATCGCTGCGCCCGATAAACTGCTCCTAACTCCTCCGATTCACATGCACATTCATATATACATGCGTATAAACCACATATATAAATCAATTGAATAAATTTGTTTTAAATGAGGGTGCACGTATGATGCATACTGCGGTGCGAAGAATTAGTGATTGTGTAAATACCTGTAAGGCATGCATATCTGACGGGCTGTCCGGACTGATGCCGAGGATGGCTACTGTAGGAAACTCAGAGCTGGGCTGCGCCGGTCCCTTCCGCACACAGCAAACGCTGCCTTATTGATGCTGGATAAGTGACCCGAAGAGGCATATGAATCTCTCCTACGCTCCGATGCAATACATCTAATACCCCGGCAGCAGGATTTACTCCCCGCGAGATGCAACAAAAGTGCCGCAGATTCGGAATAAAGCTCGGCGTCATTCGCGTTTGCGACAATGCGAGGAGGTGCACCTGTGCGCATTTCAGCCCGGTCGCCGTATTCGGGGACATCGGCGGACAGAAGCATCGGGGGGCATCGCGTCCCGCCGAGCCGATTCCGCTTAGTGTTAATGAAGCTGCAAAGCATCCGACAACTTACCAGCAAACGCAATGTAGACTTTAGCAGACAAAAGGCTGAAAGGTCCTCCTTGGGAAGAGCGAGAGCGGACTCCTCCGATCAGCCCGCGGTCACGCAGAAGCTGCCCATCAGCCCCGGAACCTGAAAAGCATAAAACGGAGAAAAATAGGCGGCCGGCCCCGGAACGTGTGTAAGGGGAGCCGCGCAGCAATGCAGCTCGTCAATCTGCGAAGGCGTCGCGGCGGCCGCCGGGCGAAGCCCCACCCGAGCATCACTGGCGGGTCCGGCCCCCGCTGCCCCCCGCTGGCCCCCACGGATCCTGCTCGCCTAGAAACGGCGACGATGCTACCAGGGGTCAGACATCAACAAGTCCCTGCTTCCAGCCAATCTGAGCCAAAACGCTGCCACATCCCATAATAAAGCAGTAACGATTTGTTAAATTGAAGAAGGTGTTTTAAGCATGACTTAAAGCTTGACTTCCTGATAGATTTCTTTAAAAACTAGACACTACACCTGGGTGATTTGTTAACAGAAAAGATGTCCCAATTTTTTTCAAAGCGAATAAAAATGTCATAGAGGTTATTTATTTTCTCTTGATACAAAGCATTTGCTTGCCTAAGATTATTGTTGGCTTCATATGCAGAAGGTGCATCTGTCTCTAATCAAGTCGGCGAAGAAGGAATCTGTTGTGGGGGAACTGAGCTGCCTTCTGCTAATGGCATTTTGCATTTTTGGGTAGGTGTTACTATTTCCCAAATGCCACAAAATATTTCGCCATTAGAGCTCACTGGTCTTACAAATGTTCTGCCCATAAAACAAATGGGCTGCTGTAGCTGCTTAATGTTTAAAATTTGCTTGCAGTCAAGGTTTACAGCTCAAAAGATTGTCCTGACCTTGTACATACAAATCTTTCTTTTCAAAATGAGGTGTCATTAAATGCAAAAATTTCAATACAAACCAGTGTAAATATGGAAGATTTATTCCTGACAATAATAACCAATCCAGTGACCAGCCTGATGTCAGGTCTGAAAACCCTCTGAGCTCTTTAAAAGGAGCTGGTCATGGATTCCCTTGGCTCTCCATGGCCCGAATGTTCTTTCAGATGCAAAACAAGCATTGCAGGATATGATGGCCGTGCAGCCCGGCTAGCTGGCTGTGTGTTGTGCCATAGTGATCTTGATAAGCAGCCTTTCGCTCTCACTTTCGCTTTGGGCCTGGTATTCTGATGTCTGGGATGTGGCTTTTGCTTCACAAAGTAATCCCTTTAAGTGCCTGCAGACATCAGTATGGCCGAGCTCCGGAAACCGGTTTGCATGTCTGCTTGTTTTCAGTTGTTCCACTAAAGCTTTAATACTGCATAACATAAAGGAGGAAGGAAAAATAACGACATTTCATTTGCATCTTATCCAGGCATTTTGCTTTCTTAGAAGATGAATCATCAGATGTGAGTGTAAAAGCTAAATACTAACAATCACAGTATAGTCAGGGATTCAGGAATCTGTGTCCCGCGGCTATAATGCGTCTCATAGCTCTCAGTGTGAACATTAGCTTAAAAATATAATTCACACTTATTGGGGATGCGGTCTCCCTTTCCAGAGTTACAGAGAAGGAACAGGAACTGGGTCAGGACAATGTCTAGAAAATCCAGACTACCTAAAGGAAGCCACGGAACATGAGGAGAATTTGCAAACCGCAGATGCTTGCAGAAAAGGAACCAGATTCAGAGGCCTAACTGCGGAGGGGTTAGGCCACAGCGCTAAGCATCGTGCCTGCTTCCTGATTAGAGATATAGTGATCGACTGCTTATATGGATCAAACAGCTTGGTATAGAATCATTTCTCTACAAATACTGTATAAATAATTTGCTTATAGTGTTCATTTTGGATTTTTTTTTTTTTTATACTTGACAATATATGGAAAAAATTAAAACTATGGTAATTCTTCTTTTTTGATTTTACTTTGATAGCCCTATTTTCCCTTGTGGTGACCCGTCTACTTCTGGCTATCTACCTTAGGCTAATGCTGCGGGCAAAACATGACGGGACAAATAAAGTTACTTTCTCTCAGTGACAAATATAGACTCATCAAAGCTTATGATAGATGACCAAAAACAAACCAATGAGATGCAGCAGGAAACTATAATATGCTATGTTTTATGTACAGTACTGCACTGTATTATAGCGTATTTGAATTATACACAGTTCAGTAATTTAATTTGGACAGTACTGTAATTTCAAATGTGTTTGAAACAGCTGTACTGTATTTTAAAACAGTCAATAAAATTCAGTAAATAGCAACGCTGTCCGTTTTATATTCATGTAATAAATACACAAATATTTATCAGAAGGTAATCTGCCTGAGACATAAAGAAAAAGAGAAATGTTATAATCAGCATCCGCTTATAACGATCAATTTCACCCATATATACAGTGGTCCCTCGTTAATCGCGGGAGTTACGTTCTAAAAATAACCCGCAATAGGCGAAATCCGCGAAGTGGTCAGCTTTATTTTTTTTACACTTATTATAGATGTTTTAAGGCTGTAAAACCTCTCACTACACACTTCATACACTTTTCTTAGCATCCTCCTCTGCCTTTTGGGTGCTACCGCAGGTGCCTTTGACGATGCAAAACGTTTTGTCGACATTGTTGGGGAGAAAACTTAGAAATATATGGTACAGCACTTCAGAGTCACACTGCTAGCGATCAAAGGTTTATGTAAATTTGACAAGCTGAACGCATTCTGTACTGTACGGGAGACACGGAGGAGATTGATTGACAGTGGTCTACAGCCAATCAGGACCCAGAACACAATGCTCTGTTTAAAAAAAAAAATGCACTAAAAAAAATCCGCGAAACTGCGAGGCCGCGAAAGGTGAACCGCGTTATAGCGAGGGACCACTGTAATCAGTATGAGCAGTTTCCACATGATAAACTTATAAACCCAGAAAATAAGGATCAGGTGGTCTGAATTAACACAGCTCCTCTGAATGCTCACTACTAAGCAAACACTAATGACTATCCTATAAACCTAATGGCACAATCTTGGACCTTTCTATTAGCTATTTGAGATGCCCTTGTTAATTACGATGCAGAATGTGGCTATAAGCTTCAAACTTTGAAAAAAATATATATATAAATAGTCCAAATGTGGACTTCTGAAACCGAGGGGGCTTTCCCTCATGTCCCCTTGGACACCAACAGTCTATTAAAAATCTGAGTTTTATCACCCACTCGACAGTCAGTATAATCAGCACAGAAAAAGTGAAAACAGCAGTTCTGTCCTGGGGAAAAGAATCATTTATTAGGATGTGGTAGAAAGGATAACTTCAAACCCACAGCAAGTCAACACCTAGGAGTTAATGAACAATTTATGGAGATGAGAATGGATTTCCAGCCATCGTCTAGTGGAACAAATTACATGGTCAATGCATCAGGGGCAGATGAACTTCCAAGGTATGCCATGCATGTAACAACAAACCACAGTAAAGTGAGTTTGTAAAGAGAGTTTGTCCATGCAGGACAGAAAAAATAGGGAAACGACATATTGTCATCACTGTCTTCGACCTGGGGGGGTGGGAATCACATATGGCCACCAGCTGTCTCAAGAGGGAGAGTCAGGTATCTGGATTTTATCCGTATTGATTAGGTTTGTGTGTTCCTTCTTTCTAATAACGTGTGCATTGTGCTGTTCGATTTCATTACATTTTTGGTAATCTGGACCTCAGTTATCATGCTGGTCCCAAGACTTGTAACCACTGCCCCCAACCACAGCTAGCTCCTGAGGCACGTGACTCTGCTCCAGCTTCACCAGTTGCCTGACTCGAATCATGAAGCGACATGCATACAGCCGATTTTACAGATGAGATTCAGTCACTGAGAAACAGGATAGAGCAAGGGTGCCCAATACGTCGATTGCGCGGCATTAAAACTTTGTTACGGTAGGTTACTATGACTACGTAGAAACCCTTCTCTTCTAACGCGTCACTATGCAGAAAACACGAATGTATTGCAAAACTGTAGCGTGCAAAGTGACCCAGCTATTCTTCCAATTTATATCTATTAAAAAAGTATATATAAAAATAAGTGGGGGAGCTGGACAAAGCAAGAAACCATAATGTCTTGGATTGTATTGTGCTGTAAGGGTTCATGCAGTGATGCGAGGTTCGCCAACATATACTGTACATATAAAGTATACTAGGTATACATCACATATATTTAGCATTTTTAATGTACCTAGGTCATTTTGACCTGGTCATTTTTAAAAGTAGCTCGCAAGCCGCAAAAGTGTGGCAACCCCTGGGATAGAGAGATAACAAGTGAAAGGCTTGAATGGCAGATTCATGTTAATCCCGGGTAGAAAGCGCCCTCCTGCCTCCCTCTGCTCTCTTTCTGTCAGTGAGCCTGTTTCATGTGTCGGGGCAAGTGAGGCACAGACGTGCCGTGACAGCCACTAACCGGGGGGGGGGGGGTTGGGGGGGCAGAAGCCAGCTGCAAAGGCAGAGCTTTTATTTTGGACGAGAGCCTTTAAAAGGTTCCCTGACAAGTGCAGCATTCTTATTAAACTATCAAAGGCAGCAGAAGCACTTTGGTTGCCTCCCTGGACTGTGGAGTATCTTCACAGCAAATCACAGTCACAGTCTGTAAGGAACCCCAGGCCTAAGGCCCACTGTAGTCACAGTCTGAAGGGAACCCCAGCCAAAAGCCTGCTGCAGTTACAGTCTGTAAGGAACCCCAGGTCTAAGGCCCACTACAGTTACAGTCTGTAAGGAACCCCAGATCTAAGGCCCACTACAGTTACAGACTGTAAGGAACCCCAGGCCGAAGGCCCACTGTAGTCACAGTCTGTAGGGAACCCCAGGCCTAAGGCCCACTGCAGCCACAGTCTGTAAAGAACCCCAGGCCTAAGGCCCACTGCAGCCACAGTCTGCAAGGAACCCCAGGCCAAAGGCCCAACATAGCCACAGTCTGTAAAGAACCCCAGACCAAAGGCCCACTGCAGCCACAGTCTGCAGGGAACCCCAGGCCAAAGGTCCACTGCAGCCACAGTCTGTAAAGAACCCCAGACCAAAGGCCCACTGCAGCCACAGTCTGCAGGGAACCCCAGGCCAAAGGTCC
>JAODKM010000008.1:8829911-8854452 GCA_026780845.1 Petrocephalus sullivani | reverse complement strand
GGAAGTCTGTGCATTGTGAAAAAGTCTGGCCTGACTGAAGTAACCAAGAGCGCCAAGGTGGGGACTGTCACGCGCGCACGCACGCACACACGCACGCACGCACGCACGCGCGCGCGCGCGCGGGCGGGCACACACTACTGCACCTGTTACTCCATTTCAGACCTAGAAGTGACCACTTTAAAAACAGAATCTCTGAATCTCTTACACTGACTGCAAACCTGAGCGGCTGACAGGTCACCTTAGGTGACAGAGATGAGCGCCAGTGCTGGAGGACGCCATCTCTGGCAAGGAGCCGCTGCAGGACACACAGGCACACGTGACCAAGCCTACTTCTGCCACCCTCCGACCAACATGGCCGCCGCTGGTTCTTCAGCATGTAACCTCTGACAGGGCGCCAAACCAGCACAGCCCACATGCTCCAAGCTTGCAGGGAGCTACCCGGCCCACTTACCGGTGACCACCTGCTCCACACACGCCAGGGGAATGTCATGCTCTCCCAAAAGCCGGTTCACATACTGAAATTTCTAAAGAGGAAACAGAGCACAGGGTCACCCTTACAATTAGTGAACCAGAACTTTACACGACCCCATCAAGGCTCTTTACGGGGTGATTCTGATACAACTCAGTAATCAGAAGCCAGTAAACCTGCTTGGTGCCAAAATCTAAAATGAGATTCAAGTAAAACATTTGCTTGTCTTCTAAATAACCTGGTGAGCCAACGTCTAGGAATGGGTGGGGGCATGCAGCGAAACGCTGACTTATCATGAAGGATTAAAAATCCGAGACATTTCTAGTTTCACTTGAGTAAAATGCAGTTCCTTTTTTAATGACAGAAGTTAAAACAGGAGAGGAAGGAAGGCTCAGCACGGAAATACGGCATTTGGGGGAAAAAAAGTTATTTTTTAAATCTTTAAAAATAAATAAATAAATAAATACATACAAGTACCAAAGGTAACAAATTCCTGCTTAAAAATCAGACACGAACAGACAGATTCCGTTAAGACAGGCCTGGAATGATTAACCGTGATGGGGGAGGGGGGGCACTGTGGACAGACAGCAGGGAGGTCAGAGCAGAGTCGGGCGCCATGGAGATCGTGGACACTCTGAGCTCGATACCATGTGGCTTCCAACACATGGCGCATAGATGTGGGCAGACAGCTCAGTCTAGCCGTCCAAATCAGCGTGAGCACAAAGCGCCTTTACAGACAGACCAGGCCGGAGCCTGAAGCACAGGGACTGAACAGTGCCTCCACGGCTCCACAAGGCTGCCCGTTGTTATCTTCCATCTTACTGGTGCAACAGTAGTAGTCATATCACCGAGTGACAACCAACTTGCATAAAGGCAAAAACAAGTCATTATCCGGAGCAGCCCGTGGAAAACAAGCTGCAGAAAAAATCCCGAGCAGATTTTCCAGGGGCGGGGCGTTCACCTGGCGTGCAAACCTCAGCAGGGGGAGGTGGCTCTCCGTCGGCACGGAAAACAGAGACGAGCGATACAGGACTAAGCAGCGGCAGACAGTGACACAGAGAATAAACAACCCTAAAATGAGAGCCTAATGGTTAACCAAAGACCCACTGCGATCAGGTTTCACATCAGCTTGTGTGTATTTTAATACGTGTATATTAATATACACAGATTATATAAGCACATGATATACAGATGGTCATTTGTCAGCTAAAGCTTCTTCCTCCCCTCGCTCACAGCATGGGCCTACCTGCCGAGGGAGGCTGTCGTGGGTGACGAAGGAAACCTTGAAGTTGGTGCAGACCAGCTTCCCCCACAGGTCGTCTGGGCTGGTGTCGGGGCCGACGCATTTCCTCACGAAGTTCACCTCGGTCACTACGATCTCACCTGCAGGGAGCCAGGGGTTTCCGGGTTTGAGGGGGGGTTCGGACAACAGGTCGGCCTTCAGCATATGACCATGTTCATGCACTAAAAGGAAACCTTATCTGGCCCACGCGCTAATGACAACTTCTTCCAATCAGAACTTCTCTCATCCTCAAAGCAGCTTTCCATTCAGGCTGGAACTGTATTAGGAGTGAACTTTAGGATGCTGATAGGAAAAATACAGTCAGTGAGGTTGACTAATTTCACTACTCTGACCACAACCAGCATGCTTGGGGCTTCTGGGGCTTACTGCACCTTAGACAGTTACATCTGCACAGGCCAGTCCATGAAGGCCATAAACAGGGAGACTTAATACTGATTCCCAGACCTAAAGCAGAAAGCCAGGCCAAAGGAGCATTTAACAGGGAAACATCTAACTTCAGAGTTTATCATCATGAAGGTGTTATAGACAAACCACACTGCCGCAGAAGAGTGAATGTGGAAGTTAAGGTGACACACTGAACCAATGCTGAATATCACTAACGAGATTTAACTGGTATGTGTGTCATGAGAGAAATGTTAGAGTTACAGTATGTTAGTGTTCCAGTCGATTGTCATCTTGGGGGTGAGGGGGGGGTATTCTGTAGATAATGCGAGTTACTAAAAATCTCTTGTTTTAGGCACTCATCCACAAGGAATTAAAAATGCCTTCCAGCCAAAAAGAGCCGCTTCCCTCTTGCACACCAGCGTAATTCACACTATGTCTCTGCAGTAAGTCACTATGTTGCAGGGTAAGATGATGCCAACAGCCGAGGGGTCAGAGGGACATGACTGCGACATGTGCAGCGTCTGTTCATGCAGTCATAGGAGCTGACAGTCTTAGCAGTGGCTGTGCACGACACAGCCAGACATGCTCTACAAACCGTCAGAGTTTAAATTATTCTGAGTGTATATGACAGACACATGCACCTATTAGGGCTGCTCGATTACGGAAAAAATCATAATTATGATTATTTTGGTAAATATTGAAATCACGATTATTTAACACGATTACTCATATTGCTCATTGACTCTGATAACACATTGCATTCACTGCACATAAAGAACAGCAAACGTGACATTTTCATTGATACCTTCCTGTTGAACCTTAAAATAACTGAAAGTATAATATTCAAATATTGTATAAAATAGTCAAGCAAATAAAATAAGCAATTGAGTGCAGTTCCACAATCGCTTGAAAACAATTAAAATACTAAATTAAAAATTAAATACAAAAATATATAAATAAAACAAGAAAAATATAAAAGTTACAAAATAAATAAGCAGTACTATAGAGTGCGTCTTATTGATGACTGTGTTGCGAAGGACGTCAATTCGGGTTTGCTACTTTCCATTTCTGTATTAGTTTGTCGTAAATCAGTCTGTGTTTGAATTTTAGGTGGTTAGAGAGATTCGCCGTATTGCTGAATGGCGCAGACACCACTGAGTAGCAACGCTTGCACATAATCCACGTCTGTGTCTTCAAATCCAAAGTGTTCCCACACCAGTGAACTTACTTTACTTTTCTTGCGGACTAAACGCTGCCACTGCTGCTCCTCTCCCCCTTCTGCCATCTTTACTCGCACACTTTTTAAAACACCACCACCAGAATACACATTCGAAAGGGGCGGAATGCATCATTCGGAACGCAACGACAAAATAACAGTATCCTTGCAGAGCGTAATGTGGCAAAATGATTTTAATGAATTTAATAATTTTTTTTTCAATTACATTGTTTCTGTGATCGTTTGGAGCTGAAATCGAAATAAAAGTTTGATTAATTGCACAGCCTTAGTACCTATATATGAGCCCGTCAGGAGGAATTGTGCTGACAAGATGCTGAAGGCTGGCCATTCACACATGTTCTGACAGCATGATTGACAGGAAGCATCCCACCCACTTCAGAACACTGGGCCCCCTGTAGTCAGCATCCAGGGTCCAATTTAAATGTTAAATTGAGAACCAGCATAATACATCCAGCAAAAACCAGAAGTGTGAGTTTCATACTGGGTCAGGGGAATTGCATGAGAGCGCTGTCAGAATCATTAGCCCAGGGCAGCGGCAGGGCATTCAATTCATAAAGCACTCCATAAAGAGCTGTGCTGCATCTGCACAGCGAGCGCCAAGAGTGCGACGGCTCTAATGTGCAAAGATCAGGAAGTCGCTATCAGGGGGAAACACAACTAACAGCAAACGGTACTCTTGTGATTCCAGGATAAGAAATCAAGCTAGCAACAAACTAACTAGAAACTATGACTCAACCCACATGAGTAATCTCCAAAATGCTTCTCTGGGGCAAGTCATGGATATAACCATTTGACAAATGTGTTCAAAAACAAGATGTACATGGGAGGTACATGACCCGTCCGGTTTCTGGGACTTGAACTGGCATCCCTCCGGTCATAATCTGATGTCCCTGTGCACTGTGCTACCTTCTCCCATTGGACAAACTGGGCCCTTTGTTACCTTCTGTTACCCTAAATTAAAAAAAAAAAAAAAAACTATTTCCCAATAGACAGCATTCTAAACCTGGGTTCTACTATCAAAAGCTATTGACTGATGGAGACTTCTAAGGACTTATGCAAGCCGCATGGGTTCTACTGAACCACTGTGAGGTGATATCACCATCAACCACTATCAGAAGCTATTCACTGATGGAGACTTCTAAGGACTAATGCAAGTCGCTCTAGCTAAGGGTGTTGGCCAAATGCTGTAAATGTAAATGTTAGGTGTGAATGTAGATGGGTCAGCTGGAGTAATGCGTGTGCGGAAGGTGGGTATAAGACATTACGCGCACACAGCTACCAGAAAGTCCAGCAAAAAAAAAAAAATTAAGTATTGCTTTAGGAAAAATAGTTGTCTGTGCATAATGTTCCATTTCCTGAAACTGTATCTAGGATAGATGTCTTCATAATGGCAGCTTTGCAGGTATTTAAAGTGGAGAGATTGGTCAGCATCCTTAACATAAGATATAAGCATGCTTATCGATGGCTTTAAGGACCCTGCAAAGCAGCACTGCTACCCAGAGGACGACAGGCTTAGTGTGTGGCCCTTCATAACATCAATGCCGGCTGGAGGCGGGACTCACTGCCCACACACCAAAGTTCCAGCTGCCAGCACATCATGTCGGTGGCAAACCTCAAGACCAGCCTATGGACAGCTGCAGGCAGCCGTGACGCCCAAGCTGTGCGGGTCAGATCCTACACTCACTATAAATAGGGCGCTCGCTTCCATTTATAAGAATTGGTTAAAAAACAAAACATTTGTGTGGGTGTGGGGGAGACGTTCAGAATATACCATGAAATAAATAAAACCGCCTCCCGCCCATTGGGGGGCGCAAAATCATCTGTGTGTCGGTTACTGGGAAAGCTTAACTGAAACTGTCACTTGGCCCTGCTGATGGCTTAGAACGGCTCAATGGTCACATGGTGCAGGAACACAGCTCAGTACTGAAAACGCAAGCAGGCAAGGTCAAAGAGTCTGAGCACTACCGGTAATTAACAAAGCGAGTCCAATCTGAATGTTGAGATACATTCTGAAAGCCTGTCTCCAGCAAACAAAAAAAAAACTGAGAATACAACGGGGTGGTGATATCATTCAATTACTGTACACCTACAGGGTCTGTACACTTTCCATAACACGATGATATTACATTTATGTAAGTGAATGTACTATTTGGGCATAAAACAGGGAGAGGTGAAGCACTGGGTCCCATTTAAAGGCAAAACAGATTCAGAGACCTGATTCACCCTGCAAGGTGAACTCCATGAGACTTCAGCACAAACCCAGCACCGAGAGTCACAACGTCCACTGGACATTCAGGAGATGTTCATCGTTTTATTCTTACCCCTTCATTTAGAACATGCCCTCTTCCCAGCTAAACGGCATCGGCTCTCCTAGACTACGGGAAGCACAGGCACGCTGCAAGAAGACTAAGACGGGAGATCCTGGACAATGCGGCTAATACTCCACAGGTGGCGAACACCATGCAGGAAGGAATCTCCATTGTCCCCAACGGACCAACAGGCAGATTAGCACAAAGCAACCAGTTGGCCTGGAGCATGTCAAAGATTAAAAAACTCTGGGGGAAAAAATTCTGCTGGGTAGGTGCAAGGCTACAGCACAGGAAGGGGGAAGGAAAGGTACAGGACAGGGCACTCCACAAGAGTTCATTAGCCACCATCCCTGCTGTGCAAGGAGACCCAAAAGATTATATAGGTCAAAAAAAGGAGCACATAGAAAAGGCTGCAGAGGCATGACTACGAATCACAATGCCAGGAATCCAGCCTCAACGCCACCTTACAGGCAAATGCCATTACTGGCACGGAGACAATGGGATCATCAGACATTCATCAGTGCCGCCTGGAGCAAAAGCAATCGCAGGGTACAGTTTCACTACGGTTTCACATGCCCCACAGCAAACCACAGCACTGCTCTCGGGCAGGAAGCGGGTAACCGGCAGCCTGTACAGAAAGCGACGCTGTGAGTGCAAGGGGGCCAGCTAAGATCTCCAGCTGCAGATCAAACGCACCGCTGAGCATGCAGGCGAACCACCTGCAAAGAACGACAAGAAGCAAAAAGCTTCCTCATTCCGGCAGGCCGGAGTTTTATTCTGCGCCCATGCAGAGGAAAGCGAGACACAAAACTACACCTTTTATTTAAGGCTAAAGCAAACACAGAGAGGTGCATAGAAGGAGGGGAAAGGCAAGGAGATGGGAAGCGTACAGAATTACGGGTATGGACAAAGGAAAAGGAAGCAGGAGAAAGAGTGAGTGAAGAAGATGAAGAGAGACAACCGAGGAGGAAACAAGCAAGGGAGCCAGGTACGAGTGGAGCCAAAAAAAAAAAAGGCTGACAAATTCATGAGGGAAGCAAAAATGGACTCTGAGGACTGGAATGCCAGCATAACCTCTCTGTCCAGATGAATCAGTCTCGAACACTCCCACACTCTCTCTCTCTCTCACACACACACACTGATTCATATGACTTGCTTTTAAGAGACCAGGCACAGGTGCCCAGCAGGTGGAAGGCCTTCCAAGTCCCATGGGACAGCCCAGGGAAGGCTGTGACATCATAGCCTGGAATGAGCATGCCACTCATGTCCTGAAGTAAACCAGGAAATGGTGCTCTGGGGGGTTCTCTTTGGAAGACGAACACCGGGCCAGAAGGGTAAAGGAAAGTGGTAACTCCATACTGCAAGCCTTCTACCTTCTACCAATCTTAATTAATTAAAATCTTGGATTCATAGCACTATGTGATCTCAATCTTAAATGATACCCATTCTGCTGTGTTTGCATTAACGGGGAGACGCGTTACGTCAAACCAAGCTCTCCATTTTTCACCCTAAGCTGTATCAACGAACGACAGGACTGCTTTACACCCTGAAACAGGAAGCGGAGGCCGAGAAATAGGTGTCGTAATAAAAAGCAGGCGTGGCCTATGGTCAGCATTTCTTGCATTGATTGGTTAAAAACAAGGAGTGTGCCCTTTTGGTTCTACAAGGCTGATGTGATCAAATCAGTAACCATCATATTGTGGTGCACTGATGTGGAATATTTTACCCAATATATATGTGTGACCGATACCAATAACAGGCTAATAAGTAACCACCTGCCAGCCGAGGGGGGGTGTTGCTGAGGGTGACATTTTCTAAGCTTGCCACTGGAAAATGAACAAATGCCCTGTGGGCCATATTTCATAATGAGTTATAAACATGTCATGAGCAGGTACATTGAGAGTTCTTATAAGTAGTGAATGAGCCGAGTGAATCCCTCATCCTGCACTAAAGAAAACGGCTGATTGTCCGATGCAATCACCTCCATTATTTCAGTAGTTGTGTCTGTGGCTTAGATGCTGCAGACTTTGAATACTGACAAAGCTTAAATATTGGCCAGCATTGTCAGCCAAGACTAACACATCCGACTGATCTCCATATATCTGCCAATACGATATACAATATATCTCTGCCTATTGTGTTTCATCTTCATAAAGACAATATGTAATGCAAAAAATAATAATAATGTGACAAACATTTTGTTTAAGAATTGTTGGGGGGGGAGATTCAGTGAGAAAACCCGGCATTCATATCTTCCCCAGTTGTGCAGCCTCTCTCACAGGTACTCAGAAATATCCTATACTTTGTGCCAGAAATTAATCAATAAAAAAAATAAATAAACTCTGGTTTTCCACAAATAAAGGTTTATGCTGCAAGAAATAGTGAAGAAAAAAAAAAAACAACGACCTAACCCCGCACAACAACAACAGCTAAATAAGTCACAGCCAGTCACAGCCGAGAAAAATGCCCGAGTTTCCCCCAAAACTCAGCACACAGAACTTGAGATAAAAGCGGGTTTGCAAAACTTGCAAAACTAGCTCTGCAAAAGAGAATGGAAGATGGTTCTGTTCTGGGGTCCAGCTCATGTCAGGAATGGAAAACTCTTTCATTGAATCAGGTGAAGAATGAATTCCTCATTTCTCCTTCAGCAATCAGCAGGATCTATTCAAGAAAAACACTGAGGCAGAAATGCAACACCTATGTAGTGACAGACTATTCACCAACCCCCCCCCAAAAAAAAAAATTTACTATTCCTTTTTCATAATAAGTTCAGAGCACCTGACATTTAACTATGGCATCCAGTGATTAAAAAAAGAATGAGCGCTGCCGCTCACACAGGAATACAAGTGGTTAGCAGTTGTAATCTGACAGATACATTTTCAGAAATTAATATTGTTAATTCAATTAAAATGGATGAATAAAAAAAATAATATTAAAAGAAAAAAAAGCCATTTAGTTGTGTTAATCAATTATAGGGAATCCAAGACGGAGTGAATGAAATGCTAAACAATCCTCTGGAGCAGAATTTTAAAACCATTTCTCAATTCAGAACTGTACATGCCTGGGGTATTTCCAGTTTTGCCAAAACTGCCTGAGCTAAAAATAAAGGCTCACTCTCAAGCACTCGCTCACTCATAGAACCACAGGACATCTGATCGCTGCACAGTGACATCTTATCTGTTCAATCTAAAGAAGCACTCAACACCCAACCAGCATCTCAGAGCCCTCATCCTCACCCTTTCCCCCATGAGAATCAACACATCTGTACTACTTCGTTCTGTAAAATTATATAAAAGGCCATCATTTTAGATAAGTTGGTGTGTAAAATTAAATCTGAGCACTGAGCAACAGTGCATGACTACAGGAACCAGGAAGGGATGCACAAGCTTGACAACAAGCTCACCGGCTGCTAATTAACCAGGACAGTTCATTTAGCAGAAACCTGCGGATTTCAGTTCAATACAGTAGCAGGGTGCACATCAAAGGGCCGATTATAGTGTACGGCCGCCGACGCGCAATTCATAACCGAAACTTCAACGCATCTTCAGACGGTCCTGTGACTTCCCAGCGTCAGAACATTTGCAACTACCGAAGCAGACCTGCAACAATACGAGCCCCGGAGACACCCGGGAGCGTCATTTAGCGCGTCCTGCGGCAGCGACTCGGAGCCCCGACAGCCCGTCCCCCCTTACCGGGCAGCAGCTTCGCTTCCAAGCTCTTCATCCCCTGGACGGGATTCCTCACTTCTGTCTGCTGGGAACCACAGAGCAGGCGTCCGGTTACAGGCTGCAGACATGTACCTTCCGTGCCGCGGTAACCGACGGCGGCTGCGACATATATCGGCTCTGCCGGTACGATAAACCGGCGGGCAGCCGAGAGGCGCTACCGTGTCCCGGTACTTATACAGCGTTATAACTACGCCGGTAAGCGCCCGTGAACTTTGGTAAAATATATTTGGCAGGAATCTGCCCCAGGAGCCCGAGCGGTAGCCGGGAGTGTGCGGGACAGCCGCGGCGTGCGGAAGGTGACAGCCAGCGAAGCGCCGTACCTGCGGAGAGAGGTACGACCTGAAGGTCGCCTTCCCGGGTCTGCCGGGGAACATGTCGCCGGTTCGCCTGCACCGGCCGTGAGAGACGCACGAAGCCGCCGTCAGACACCGGGCCGTCCGCCGCTGCGCGCCGCCGCCGCCGCCTTCTCCATGCTGAGGGGACGCGGGCGCGGCTAGCGCGCCGGAGGCGGGGCCAGCGGGGCAGCTCGGCCACCCCCGGAGCCCGCCGGCCGGCCGGCTGGGGCAGCCCGGGCGATGAGACGCGCCCCAGCGGCCGGAGGCTGGAAGCTGCAGCGGCTCTAACCGCGAAAGTTGGCGGGGCCGCGTCGCCCCCCTCCGTCCCAAACGCCCGCCGCTCCGGCTGGGCACTGAAAGGCGCTTTATCCCGGAAGCTGTAGGGCTAAGCGCGACGTCGGGGTCCGGACAGCCCGGGACGGGGGGAGCGCGGCTTCCTTTCCGCACTTCCTTTTTGCCCTTTTCACATTTTTGCCGCGGGACGGTATCGGGCCGTTGCCGTCAGCGCTACGACGCCGAGCGCATCCGGGGCTACGGGGCCTCTGCGCGGACAAACAGTGCTGCGCGATTCAGCTTCGCGCTATAATGCCACGGTTTGAAACCTGCTGCCGCAAAAGATGACAAATCGTCTGCTTGTCTATTTTACATAAAAAAATGACAGATTATTTATTCAGTATTTTACACGATTCATGTATATTTAAGCTGTTTAACAACTATTCTTAACACGAATCTGTGCGACACTGATATCAACGTGACATCTAGTGGCGAATCCTTTTTTTCCCCGAGACACAGAGCACTTGTTCGCAGTATATCGGCACATAACTGAAAAGGCTCGAATGAACCAGTTATGTGTTGGCGCGATCGTATTGATTTATTAAGGGGAAACGCAAACAGCTTGGCATTATGGTTATGGCCGATGCTTAGATGCATAAAAACAAAACTCAAACAACTACACTTTTTAATTACACGTCCTAGTGTAACTGGGCTTGGCTACCCGGCAGGTACTCTGCAAGAAAGGCCTGTTCTCATTAATAAAAGAGAATAACAATATTGCTTTATTGTTAACATAGTCACATGTTTTTTGAAATTCAGAGTAACAAAACATTTTTTTACAGTGAGCCATTTTATCACTGCTATATAAAACACAAAGAATAGGATTAGAAGTTTAAAGATACAGTAATAATTCTTTCGCAGTATGTACTCATTCCATTTCAACGCAATAAATGGCCTTTGCACGTTTTTTTGATTTAGCTTGTGAACTACAGTAGAAGTCTTACGGCAGATGTCAGACCAACCAATCAGATGTCTTGGACCTGCCACCTCCAGTCACTTGGACCCGCCTCCTCTACAATCCTTTTGATGGGGCAGTGTGGTGTTTAGAAGTACGAGGGTCTGCAGGAAAAAGCTGCTGCGCTGTCTGGCAGTCCAGAGCCAGCTGCTAAGGAACTTTTTGCAGGACAGTTGAAGGGCAAAGAGTGTGTGGGAGGGGTCCTCCACAATGCTGGAGGCTTTGCACACGCCGTGAATGGATAATGTCCTGGCCACGGGGTAGAGAGGTGCTGATGGTGCATATTGCTGTCCACACTGTCCTCTTGCAATCTGAGGCACTACATCTCCCAGAGCAAAGAGTAATGCGGCTGGTCAGGATGTTCTCCTGGTGCCCCCTGTAGGATGTAGTGAGGATGAGGTGTGTGCTGACTGGGGAAGGTCCTCCGTGATGTGCTCACCAAGGAACACCAAGGAGTGTTTGTCAGTCTCACCGCCGTGGGGCCATCAATCCTCGGTGGGAGAAGACAGGCCAGGAAGTCATGTTCTTTTTTGGTTGACATTAATAGATGAATTGTTGTTCCAGCACCAGCCTCTATACACCTTTTACATTTACAGCATTTGGCAGACGGTCTTAGCCCGAATTACTTACATATAAGACTCCATTAGTGAATACCTTCTGATACTGGTTGAGTAGAACCCAGGCTAAAAAGTTTCACCATTGTTGCCAATGAGTCTCACTACTGTGGTCTTACCAGGAAAATTGACGATACAGTTTGTGTTGGATCTGGCATTGCAGCTGTGAGTCAGCATGGGCTAAACACACAGCCCTGTGGCGCGCCAGTGCTCAGCGGGGTGGGCTGCAAGTGTTGTTGCCAGTATGGATTGGCTGTGGTCTTCCAGTCAGGAAGTCCAAGATCCAGTTACAGAGAGAGGCACTGAGCCCTAAAAGGTCCAGCTTTCTAGTCAGTTGCTGGGGGCTGATGGTATTCAGTGCTGAGCTGAAGTCCAGGAACAGCATAATAGCACAGGTGTCTTGCTTCTCCAGGTCGGTCAGGGCCGGGTGGAGGACCAATGAAATTGCAGCCGCTTTGAACAGCAACTTGAGTGAGAGCAGTGTGGTGGGCAGTCCAGTCTGTATGTGGCTCATGATTAGGCGCTCTAAAATCACTTCACGATGCTTGGAGTAAGTGCCACCAGGTGGTAGTTATTCACATAGGACACTGTGGCCTTTTTCAGCACTAGTACGATGACGGTGGGTGATTAATGTGAGGCTCTCCTCCCGATTCCTGCTATAGAGTCACATTAAACTCCCAGACTTTGGCAGTCCTGGAGCACTTACCCCAATGAATTCCCTGCTTTCCTGCTCTGTTCCTTTTGTGTCTGCCTGAATGCAGGGGCCTCCTGAGCACAGCCAGCACTCGTCCTCATGTCCTGGGGCTCAGCTTCCCAGAAGGTTTGGCTGTCCTCTGCGGCCACGCTGCCGATGTCCTGCCAAGATGGAATGAGCAATTCATTCAACTTTCCTTTACCTCACCATTAGGATAATGATCCATGCCGAAGGGGCACGTTGACAACAGTGTCAGCTGTCCTGGAAAATGCATATGGCAGCTATTAACAGCACTGCATGAATATCAATGCAGACAGGATCTTGCATTTTAGTTTTATGATATCAAATGAAAGAAAGAAAAGACTGGAGAGTTATAATAATTTTAGCACAACCACATCTTGGTGAAATATTTCATTTGTCTAATCAGTTTATTTCATTAATCATCATATCAATAATGTTTATTCTTTAAGGGGGGTCCTGTCTTGTGCCCTGTGCTGCCTGCAATGGGCTCCAGGTCTGACTGATCACAATAAGTGGATGTATGGATGAATAGGCATCAGAAAAGTTGTCTTCTACAGTTTCTACAGAAGTGAAACTCTGACTTTAGATCATTGCCTCCCGATACTCAATTAATTTAGATTTCAGAAATTGTATCGTTTTCTGTCCTGCAGTTGAACTGCATCCTATCCTGCCTCATGATCCCAGCATCCCGGAGGAGGCCTCAAGCCCTTGTGCAAACCAACACTACATCAGGGTTGCCAGATCTCACACATCTGGCGAGATACTCACACTTTCCGACTCTCACACTCACCCGAGAAACCTTATGGCAAATCTATATTATTCCGCTATAAACCTAAAATTAGCTACATCAAATGTATCGGGGTAGTTTGTAAACCCTACAGACTCTTTACAAGGTAATAAAACATGTTATATACATGTAAATGTGTGTGTAGACTTGTCTCAAATTGAAAATCTAACTCCACCCAGCTGACCAAAGTTGGCAATCCTGCTAAACAAGCAGACAGACTGAGTCAGCATTTTCTCAAGGAAAAAAAAACTAAAAATATCTCGGTATTTAAAAAATTGTGACGCTCTTTCTTGGAAGGTTCACATTTTACTAAAAATCAAAGCAGAGTTCAAATGCTAGAGAGAGGTAAAGGGGTACGATGGTAATGAGAAACATGATATAAAGTTTGCTTGATTTTTACATAGTCTTGGAGCCAGGCAGACCAGCAATCCACAACACAGTGTACACACTGTATGAAGTTATATGTGTCAAATACAACTTTCGAGTTTGACTTGACTTTTATTATACTTGCATTCAGGGCTTAGAAGAAAAAATCCACAGACTCATCATTGCTGTGTGAAAATCTGAAATTGTTATGCATTTAAAATTAAATTTGTTTTATACTCTGAACAAAAATTAAGTAATTTTCTGGATGTACCTTCACTTCAACGACGTGCAGTTACAGAGCACAAATGACTTTGCGCTATCCCTGATTACCGTAACTGCTTATAAAGAGAACAAACACTCAGTTTCCCATTGTTTCTAAAGCCATTACAAATAATAACCATGGTTTGCACTATTAACTGTGGGCAGTATCTGTATAATATTGTCACGAAATAATATGTACCCTTTATCTGACGCACTAGTTTTAAGGGCTACTTGACAATTTTCCACTAGATGGCGCTATTGACTCTTGCTGCCCTTTGTAAAGTTTAGCCTGCGCGTAGATAGCAGCACAAGAGCGTTGTACAGATATCAGTGATAACCCTGGCATCACACCTGCCTTCACGGGAAGCATATCCTAGGTGTATATAAGACCAGTACGGTGTCATTCTGTATACAGTCAGACGACAGAGCACGGTTGGGAAGGTGCAACTGACACAAAGAACGCAGAGTTTTTTGTTGCTTGTACAAGATTGAATAACCTGCTCCACAGGAAAACAGACCCGACCTTTGTGAAAGGGAGGCAAAGTTTCTGGCCCAGTCTTGTAACATTAACTATACAACCAATGCCGAAATATTTATTGCAGAAATTGTATTTGAGATTTTGTAAAATGTCACCTACTAATTCGCCATAGCCGCTTTTCCGATCACTTAATCGTAAAATGGCAGAGAAATTATTTGCTTAATGATTAGAAACTGATACAACCGTCTACACCGAGGCTGTCTGGCCCTTTAACTCCCTGAATTCCATCTAAAATGAAAGTACCTCCTAGAAGTGAAAGGTATACTGGTGAAACCGCTGTCATTGCCCTGTTTTGCAGTAAGTGTTTACAGAAGCGCGAGCGGCCTCGTGCAGCGTGAGGCTGGAATGCTGCGCGTCACGCTGCACGCGGACAGACGGGTTTCACCGGGACGGGGACGTCAGTCCGCGCGCACTCGCCCTCCCTGCCCGGCCTGGCCGTCCTGCACGGCGGCATGCCGCCGTCTGTATGCAGCAATGGGAGGTATCAGAATGAAATCCAGATAAATATGTAAAACCTCCGCCCGTCCAACTTCTGGTTTTGCTTTGTTAGGTGCCAGGAGGTGGTTTGAATCATTTGGCACGTTACGCTTCTCATTAAATACCAACTAGACACTATGCAAATTATATATTAACATCTTGATAGGTTGTGTCTAGTCATGGTATAAATAGATACATCTAAAGAATCATTTCCAAGATTATGCATCGAGCGTAACGGTATGCATTTCCATCACATGGCTCGGAAACAGTCATCTAAACACAGATGTTGGAAGTAAAGCATAACTGCTGAGCTCAGCACCTGTCACGAATAAACCGTTTATATCATGTGGAGTAATTTATAGATCCCTTTAAAATGCGGCCTACGATTTTATATGGTAGTTGCTGAAACAAAGCGAAAAAATATAGCAACATTATTAGTCTAATAATATATTCTGTCTTGGGAGGATGTTTTTTCCCAGCATGTGAGCAGTTTAATTTGTAATTTAAAAATCTGTTAACTGTAGTATCTGATCACCCACTCCCAAGAAAAGAACTTGTACATGTTTTACTTTTCAAAGTGAGCATGCCGAGTGTCTTTCTCCGGTGAACCATTAAAACTTTTACTTCTTATTTCGAGCGTAAATAGTTGTTATCCACGTCACCACGGCAAATATACTTTCGGCATGTCTTAAGCCTAATTATTAAAGGCGTGTACATAAATTATGATATATGAATATATAAGAAGCCTGAACGTAATAGTTTCGATGCGGCGTTAATCGGCGCCGTAGCCTTAATAGCAACAGAAGGGGATGTCAGATGGGGATCTTATTGCTGACTTCGTAGTTCCAAAGGGTTTCTCGTTTTCGGGTATCGGTGTATTAAATTACTATACTTTTACGCTCAATTACTTAAATGCGTCTGTGTGCCACATTCTTTTCTTAATGATTGTTAGTGAAATCCGCCTACAGGATTTTTTTGCCAAAAGTAGAAGTGATGGCGCAGCTCATAGTAAAACGCAACCCCCCTGAAATTTCTTATTAAAACAATGTATCAGGTGTCAAATCTATCTGTAATTTTAATTTTAAACTTTAAGTATTCGTAAGAAAAAAAAACACCTCAATATCGCACTTGTGGAAAGGCACGTATTTCGAAAAAATAAAATTCTCAAAAAAGCCAGTCATGCGCGAAAACAAGACGATTCCAGCAAAGTGTGTAAAGAATAAATATTCGACGTTTTCAGGTAAGTTGTGCGCCTCTACCTAACCAGAGAGCAGCCGGCGCAGCAGCGCGCAATGCTGATGCCCACCGCCTCCCGATCCCTTATAAGCGCTAGGGTTCCCCTTGGAATGACGTGGGAGCCGCTCAGCTCCCATTGGCTCGCCGGAGGAGGCGCAGCTCCTTTTATGGATCGTTGGCCTTGTGCGCCGTATCCGAGGCCAGCCTCCGCTTAAAGCCCGGAGCGCTGGATACGGAGGCCGGTCTAGCGGGGCTCTCTGCGCCAGCCGATGGATGTGCGCTCCACTTCGGAAGAAGCTATGGACAGAAGGAACCTTTGGTCCTGAGGAGAATCCGACCGCCTCTCTCGGGATTCCCGTCTGCATCGGACGTTATATTTGATGCGTTTGTTTGTTCCATCCGGAAAACCTGAAAAGGACTTTCTAAGCGCAGCTGCACTATATACATAATTCTGTAAAGAGCGTCTATAGCGACAAAGGGAATAACGCAGCAGAAGCCCCGGTAACCAAGGGCAATGGTAAGCGGATTCCTATTTCCTTATATATTGCTGTCTGCTACTTAATAACGAGAAGTGCCAGCGTATGTAGCGCAGGTGACGATAGAAGGGAGATGAATACAGGACCTGGTTTATGTGCGAACTACAAACTGTGTGCGATAAATATATGGGAGTTTTGCTTTGTTCGGGCGAATAAAAGCCGGCTCTCCTGTTACTGCGCCTATTAAGAATGTCTCGTTTCGGCTATAGCGTCCATCCAGCGGGGCGGCGGTGCCACCTGTACGGGACCGCGTCTGCCGGTACCGGCTCTCGCTGCGCGGCGGGTCGGGGTCCCGCTGCCCGGGCAGGGGGGTGGGGGGGGAGCGTTACCCGCAAAGACGCCCGGAGCTGCATTGCATTGCATCGCCACCAACTTGGAAACATGCACCCAGAAGAGACAAGTACTGCTGCTGCAAAGGCACTTCAGAGCAGTTACTGCTTGGATGTAAAAGGGGGGGGGGGTTACTTTTTGTCGGGGTGTAAATGGGTTTCGGTGAGCAGTTTTTCCCGCTGGTCCATTGCTTTTAAAGGCTATTGTCTCGGTCTGGCGCGGGATAAATCATGGTCAGCGGCCCCGGGACCGCGGCTTTGCACTGAGAGATACGCTGGTACCGCGCTGCCCTACCCTTGATTATTAGAATCAACCTAAAATAATTGGGGGTTTTATTTTAGGTCGTGTTCTTTTGTTTTTGAGAGTGTATTTGTAGATCACGCACGGAGCACCTTAGATGTAGGCTGGTGATTAAACCCCTGACAAGTGCCACTTTACACCACTGGGTAGGGGAGAGTGCAGAGTATCCCATGTCTGCGCACTCAAAACACTGCGCTTGTATCGAGTATGTCACACATTCTATTGCGGCAGGTAATACATTCAACTTGTTTTCCTCCTGAAAGGCTTTTTAAAAACTAAAGAAAAGCCAAGGACATGGTCATTTAATGTTGTAGGGAAGTGTCGGTGAAACAGACAGTCGGAGTCCTCACCCAAAGTCACGGCTACATTCCTGTTCTGCTCGCAGAAAAATCAGTCATTCTTGGTAACTAAGCCAGAGATGTGACTTTGTGTCTTTGACACCTGACATGTGACTGCGGGTGGGGTTCCTCGGGTTACAAACTGTCCCCAAAAGCTGCTGAGCATGTCTCAGAGTCGGGGCTGTGGGAACGAATGCATCAGTGCCTGATCCACCTGCCCTGGGTGAACCTCAGCTTCCAGGATGATTGGTCACTGTATTATTACACGTCATATTGACTACACCTTCATAATGCATTTATAGAACATTCATAAGCAGCATACCATAACGGCTTTATTATACATTAATAACAACCACTATATGTGAATATGTGCATACTTACATGCTGCCTATGAACACTCCATGAATGCATTACGAAGGTGCACTGAATGTTATATATGTATAACGAATACATGGTGAAGGTGCAGTTAACGTAAAACATTACCCATTATTGTAATGTTTGTGGGTGTTAATTCCGTAACTTGTTCTGGGCAGAGTTGTTGTTGATTGTTAGTGATGATTTGCATTTGCCTGGCAGCCTAGCCACGGCACAGAGTTTTTGTTTGTTACTGGCTCCACCCTGGCTCCACGCGGGACACACCGTCTCCCCACAGCGAAATGAGCAAACCAGTTTTCCTGACTGCATGTCGGCTGCAGCACAAACACCTGGTTGGAAATATGCGAACCGCAGATCAAGTTTGCCGTTTAAGGGAGATTCGGTTTCAACTCCGTGCGGAAGGTGTCTGCATGCTCTCCGTGAAATAGGGTATAGATTCTAGGAGGAGAGCATCCTAAGTGCAGGGGTAGCCACAGGCAACCTGCTGACCTGTAAACCGGACTAGAGTAAGTTCCCCATTAGATACTGCCTGGTGTTATGATTTTACCAGAGGTGTATATTTCTGGTCCAGAAAGTAAAAATCCAGACCAAGATTTTGTTTCAACCAACCAGTTGAGCGTAAAATGTCAGAGTCATAGAGCACTCAGCTGGTTGGTTAAAACTAAATCTCGGTCTGGATTTTTACTTTCTGGAGCTGAAATTTCCACCTCCAGATTTTACAGATACATCTATGGTTAGCTGGGCTTGGTTAGGCTGGGCTGTGAGAAAGCATGGCAGCGGCCTGATTTTTACGCTATTTGCCCACTGGTATGTAGAACTAGCTCCTCCTTCTACACTTAGTTGCCTTTTTGGAAAAAAAAATGTCAAGGAATTCTTGAAATTGTGTTTTTCTTTGGAAAAATTCAACAGAAGCGGTGTCTTCTGTGTAGCGTGTTAAAATAAAAACAAGTTTCTTTTTTATTCATCCTCTTCTAAGAATATTTTTCCGGAGTTCTTGGTGTAGTACCCCTGAGCCACCAGTGGACTAATGTTTTCTTGGAATTCATTGTGATGTGGGTCTTTGTCAGCTTGCTGCATGAGTGAGGAGTTTCACCATAAACCACCTGGCTCCCCAAACCAAAAAGTGGTCACTATATTCTGCTGTTACTTGCGCATTACTTTGCTCTGCGGTGAACTGGAAATGTCTATGAAAAATTGAGTCAGTGTGAGGCTGCCGTCGGTGCTTCCAGGAGGCTTTTTTTAGAGAGTATACCGGGAACTTTAGGAGTACTCCAATGTTTGGGTTCTGTGTGGAGGGAACAGTCAGACTCTTCGGCTGTCTGGAGTACCAGACAGTAGCATCAGGCATGTGTTCTGCCAGATGTTGAATAATAGGTCAGTATGGCAGCATATGGTTTTCATTAACAGTTCCTTTAGGGAGGTGCACGCACAATAACATCACCCCCCCATTTCAAAGTCTGCCCTCCCTTCTCCCCTCTGCAGTGTAAAAAAAAAAAGAGATTGCAGGAATGTAGGTCCTCTCTCGGACAGAGCAGGGCGGGGGTTTCAACAGACACGGTGAACTCGTCAGGCTGGAAAGGCTGCAGAAGCCGTCCGGTGACCTCATAGCTTAACAGAAAGTGATACGCTCGTCTGATTTGACTCCAGCTCAGAGATTATGGTAAGGAGTGATAAAAAAGCTATTTGTTTTGCAAAGTATTGTCCCACTGCACGTCGAGGGAAGGTGGAGGCATCCCAGCATTTGAACTCTGATCCAAAGATGACCTCCCCAGGCAGTCATTTGCATGTCATTTGCATTATGTAGTGAGTGTCATGGCTGCCTGGTTTTTGTGCCTTGCACCCACTATCCCAGTTTGATTTGTGGCTGGAACAGTATGGTGGCTCTGCGGGGAGCAGTATTGCCTCACGCCTCCGTGCTCAGGGGGCTGAATCCTGTGTGTATGTGGAATTTGGATGTTCTTCCCATCATCTCTGATGAATGAATGTTTTGCAGTTTAATGAGAGTCTCAGAGGTCAATCCCTGCAAAACTACTCAGCTTTTTCATAAAGTTCATAAAACAGTATCATATTTTGTGGGTAAATAATGACTGGATGTATACCGACAGCGTCAAACAAATATGACAGATATCAGTAATTCAAACGGCATGTCCTAAGAGGTTTAACAGATTAATGTGACATGGTTTATATATTATATTATATTATATTATATTATATTATATAAAACAACTCCTAAGTGTAACCCTGTACTGCTAAATGAAAGACAAAATCCCTGGACTAATAATTGATTTAAAATTCTATGGGTGTCCAAGGCCAGAAAGCATGTGCGCTGAGTTGAGCTGAATGTGAGGCACAGATTGCCCATCTTTTTACTCCACCATGTTTGTCCCAAGCAGTTCACTGCTGCAGTTTACCTGTAGCTCTGCCTTTGCCAGGCAAGGCTTTGCCTATTATCATGAGCAGGTCTTTCACATGGGTCCAGAAGACCAGTCCCCTTCGGTCACAGGCTCTGTGACGAGTTCGCCGGTTGCTGTTCGGCTCGCTGGTGTTTTCTGTCCAACGGTGAAGGTCACAGATAGTGGAGAACCAGAGTTAATACTGATAAGCTCGCAATACACCTGTTTTCTTTCTGGGAACTTTCTTAGTAAATTTAAAGGATCCATGTTTGTCATTAGACCTTGAAAGTACCGGGCCTCTCTGTGGCACTGGCTTCCCAGCACGGATAAATAAAAGATCAGTGCCCCCGGGCTACATGAAGAGATTCGGTTACTCATTACTGACGCAGCACTCTGTTCCTGACCAATCCCCGAGGGGGCTTGACTTGTCTTCTGACAGACCAGCTCCCTGGATCGAGGCTGCGAGGACACAATTGGCAGGCTACCCCAAAAGAAACAACAGACAAGCGATGTTTTCTGTATCGCTCCAACATGCCATGTTAAGTCCATCCATCTGCCTTTTGTATTTGGGCGTTTTTCTGCTTGAAAGCCCACTGAATTGTGCGCTTCCTGTTGACACAGGAAGTACTTTGTGTCTCCCTGTGTAAAAGACATGTGGGAGGAAACACCTTCAGTCCTGGTTGGAAAAGCCGAAAAATTAAGTCTGTGACTGTGTTCGGCTGTCGTTCAGTATTCAGAAAGTCTTGTTCTTATGGTTTTTTAATTACAAGTTCAACTGAAATGCAACTCTTGCCTCAGTACAAATGTAACATGAGTATTGGGGGTAACGGTTTTCTGTTTTTTTTTTTTAAACCTGATATTGTTTGTTTTTGTTGATGAGATTCCATATCAGTTTTCTTTCTGCCTATAGCTACCATAAACTACAGGCAGGGGGGGGGATCATCTGGCTCTTGTGCAGTTAGAATCATGGGACATCAGCACTGATCTGCACCTTGAACCCACACCCACCCTGAAACATGTAGATTTTACCTCCATCCACCTGGGTTTAACCCCTGGTTTCAGGCTTCTAGTGTAAGAAAGATATTTACAGGAAGTGCATCAATGGCATATTGGCAGCATTGCTGCCGGTGCCTTTAAGAAGGGCTCCTTCTTAAATCTCTCTGCAGTAATTGTTTGGCTGGTGAAGAACGCAGCCTGACATCAGGCTCCTGATTTATCAGATACGTATTTATTAGGAAACGGTCCAGCCCACTCAGACAAAGGCATGAATCACGGTCATATCAGTAGTTAAATATAGTTTGGCATGAACTTTGCTGCTATTCAGAGAATCACTGTGAATCCCTCGCAAAACGAGAAGCTGTCATTGTCACTTGTCCTCAGTCCCTTGGTGATGGCTGGGAGTGTAATGGAATTTGGAAGGGAGGAAAAACCACCCTGACTCCTGCTTAGTTTCTCAGGCATATTCACTGGACAGCCCCACCCGAAGAAGGCCCTGGCTCTCTGTCAGGCTGCCTGCAGAGTCTCTTTGGAAGAGGGTGCCGTGGAAGGCGTCTGGAGCTCTGCCAGGAACGGGGACCCAGTTAGGGGCCTGCCAGAAGCTGCTTCCTGTCAGCTGAGTGAGACATTGAAAGTGCATGTCCAGAACACAAAGGCTCTACCTGAGGACTCCCAGTGTGATATGCAGTTGTGAGAACCTTCGTGTGATTTCTGCATGAATGACTCTGATCTTCATTTAAGTCACAATACTAAACGTTGTCTCACTTAAAAAAAAAGAACTGATGGAGAATGTGTAGCAAGCCCTAGAATAGCGACCTCAGCAAAGGAGCGTAATTGGAATAAGGTGTTCCTGTCAATAGGAGCCAGGCCAGCCCACCCACCTTCATGACCCCGTAGCTGGAAGATGGATGGGGGGGATGTTCCAATCGATTCAGGCATGGATTTGACCTGGCCTTCAATATCAAAATAAACCACAAAAATAAAAAACAAGGGTTCACAAAGTTTTTCTCAGGACCGTAAGTCCCACTTTCGGACACTGGCGTCTACTCACACAGTGACTGAATGGCTGCTGTTTAGCTGGCACGTTTCGCGGGTGGGGTGGAGTCTTATCCACCATCGGGTCCTGAGGGAGGGGGTAATATGCAGCACACTGCCTCTTTCAGGTTCCCTTCTAAAAATATGTTATGAGGTCATGTGCAGAGATCAGTGGTGAACAGCCCCTCATTGCTGGCTGTAATGAATCTCTCCTTTCTTTTTCATATCCGTTCTCTCAGTTTGCCCAAAATCTTGTCCGGCCTGTACTTATTGATTTATGCTGCGTAGTTGCCTCTAACGCGGGCTGTTTGCTTTGCGTGACACTGGTGCTCTGTTAGCATGGCAGCGACGAGGCTGTGTGCAAATATTGACTCGCACAGAAGTAGAATTGTGCGAACTTGGGGCAGGCACAGCTGGCATTTTGGAAAGCCGGTACGTCACAGTTTTATGTATTCTCACTTGGTTAAACCCACAGCGGATGTCACAAAAACGTGCCCCCCCCCCCGGAGTGGGCATCATTGCATCTGAAAGATGCTGCTGTTCGAACCTGTAGCTGCAAACTCACTTCTGCCGTGCTGTCTGTCTCCTGGAAAGGTTACTTCATTAACTGGGAGGGATGTGCAGGACTTCGGATGGACCGGATTTTGCCTGTGGCATTTTTCTTGCTGAGCTCCCGAAAGCTTCCTTTAAACGTCACTTTTAAGCTGCTATGTTGAGGCTCATTGGCAGGAGATTAAAAACATCAGGATTCCCCATGTTTTGCCAAATCAGACTTTTCCCATTTTTATATCAGATTTCCCCATTCCTAAGTACTTTTTCCTGAAAGAATGCCAGCAGATGATTGGCTGTTGAGTAATCACTCCTGGATTTCTGGACACTTACTGCTGTTTGGATTGAATCGGTGTGGATTCCATTCTGGAGAATACAGTGTAGTTACTGTGTCGCATTCAAGCTGAAGCCTGGCCTTCTGTATACAGGAAAAAACTAATGAAAACCCACATGGATGTGAATCGCGCTTGTAGTATTGCTCCCTGAAAGTAAAACTGATTTGAAACCCAGTACTCCCTGATTTTAAACTGATTTGAAGCCCAACACACCCAGATTTCAATACAGATTTGAAGAAAATATTCCTTGGCTGCTGGATGCAAGTGGTAATGTTTGACTGAACTTTGATCTGGCCAGGCACCCCTGCCTGGAACAGTGAGAAGGCCACACAGTCATGGTGTTCCCACTGTGCATGCTCCGAGCACAGCCCTCACCCTCTGCAATATTCCATCGATGTGCCCTGGACATTAACCCAGGAGGGCTGCCTCTCACATTTCAGTTAATGGCCAATTAGCTCAGACCACAAGCTGTGGCCGCCGCTGACCTGAAGCCCCAGTCACTGTTTGTGGAGCCCCCCCACGCTCAACTATTTGCTGCCTATTGACTTGTAGCTAGCAAGAGGCTCTGCTATAGCTGGGCAGAGAGCTGTCCTCCCGGGTTCTGTACGTCTATCCAAGCTGCGAGGGACAGACACTAAAAGGCCTGCTGTTTCTGAAATTGATTAAACACTTCATCTGCACCACAACAGTGCTGTGTTTTATGAGAAGCTGTGAGATTTGTCTTCCTTTGTGTTAATTTCCTCCCCTATAACATCCAGTACCATGCCATCTCTTATAAATAACCTTTGGTTCCTAAACGCCTTGGATTTCCTAATTGGCCTGTAAATATATATGTGCCTCATGGAATCTCTGTGAATGCTCTGGTGACCTTCAAACTGAAGGTGTTTATGAATAAAATGGTCACGTCACTCCAGTTGAATAGGAGGTACCAGTTTGGTGCTTACTGGCACCACCAGTAGCAGAAATAGTCCACTGTTGTAACATATGTACATGTAAAACTCTTAGGACCTTGAGATCTTTATCTGAAGGCAGTTGACTTTCTTTTTGATTCTGACAGCCATTTTGAAGTGCAAGGCCACACAAAAAAACATCTATTGTACAACTTTTGCTTTGTGCTGAATAAAGCACTGTTGATGAGCCCATCCTCCCGCAAGCCACCCATTTTCTGTAACTGTTTATGCTATTCAGAGTTGTGGGGGGGGGGGGGGGGTTGGGTCGGGGCCTATTGGCCCAAGGCGGGGGGGGCCCCGGAGCCGGGGGCCAACCCCCCCTCGCCCACCCAAGCCCAAAAAAAGATTGAGGTTGTG
>JAODKM010000008.1:8790567-8802728 GCA_026780845.1 Petrocephalus sullivani | reverse complement strand
TAGGATGGAGATGGGAATACAGGCCGGACTGGATATGACCTTTGTCTGGGGCTAGGATGGAGATGGGAATACAGGCCAGACTGAATATGACCTTTGTCTGGGGTTAGGATGGAGATGGGAAAACAGGCCAGACCTTTGTCTGGGGTTAGGATGGAGATGGGAATACAGGCCGGACTGGATATGACCTTTGTCTGGGGCTAGGTTGGAGATGGGAATACAGACCGGACTGGATATGACCTTTGTCTGGGGTTAGGATGGAGATGGGAATACAGGCTGGACTGGATATGACCTTTATTTGGGCTTGGGGTGGACATGGTAGAAGAAGGTGTGCAGTCTATTGCTCCTGTATTAGTAAGCTGGCGACATCCTGCTGTACCCAGTCATGATCAGGCGGTGGTCCATCTCCTTCCCAGGTACGCCATCTTGACCAGGGAGTCCTGGCCAGCGTGGCGGGGTGATGAGAAGCAGGGTGTCCTTCACCTGCTGCGCTCCGTAAACATCGACCAGGACCAGTTTCAGCTGGGCCGCACCAAGGTCTTCATCAAGGCTCCCGAGTCGGTGAGTCCGCTGCAGTATTGGGCTTCAGGATTGCCAATCGCAGTGGCAGGTCAGGCCTCACACTGGGGCAGAGGGCAGTGCTTTGCTGTTAGGTTAGCATCAAAGTGCGGCGTTGGTCAGAGCTGGTAAAGCGAGGGATTGTGGGACGGGGCGCAGGCTCAGACCTTGGCGGGCCTTTCCCACCCTGCCCCCCATGAAGGACAGGTTTTGCGACTTGCCCATGAGCTCACTTGATGACTTGGCCATGGCAAAAATTTTAAGTGACCGATGTTTTTTTTTTTTTAAAAAAGCACTTTCCCCTAATAAGACAGTGGCACAAAGTAATTATTCTGTGAGCCCTGTTCTGTTTCTTTTTACATTAGCAGTAAGAGGTTCATAAAAATCCCTGCAGACTTGCTGAGCTGTTATTCCTCTAACTTAGAGGTTAAACTGGGCCAGCAGTTGGGTTTTGTAACTGTCATGTTGATATTTGAGACCAAAAGCCCCACTGGTGTACTGGGTTGCCCTGTGTCTCCTGGGCCGGCCCGCATGCCCTTGGTGATGGAGCTGAAGCCGTCTGGCTGCCCCCCCCCTGGGTCTAGGCCAAGTCTCATGGGGCCCAAACAGGAAGTTTAGTCTCTTTGGCGGTCCGGCCGAAGATGATAACAAGGAGGGGAGAGCGAGGAGCCGGTGGGGGAGGGGGCAGGCTCGCTGCTTTGTGTGCACAGGGTGTTTCAGGGTGTTCAGTACACTGTGTTTATGCACATTGGGTGAGCTGGCTGTGTTGGGTGTGTGTCTGTTTGCCATGTGTCAGCTTGGGTGCGTTTTAAGGTGTATGAATAGGAACACCTTTGGGTTGGTCGGCACGCTGATGTGCCCCCCCCCACACACACAGCTGTTCCTGCTGGAGGAGACGAGGGAGCGTAAGTTTGACGGCTATGCCAGGACCATCCAACGGGCCTGGCGTAAGTACCTGGCCAGGAAGAAGTATGTCCAGATGAGAGAGGAAGGTAAGTACAGTTACAGCACAGACAGACGCTTACAGCACAGAGACACACAGTTACGGCACATATACACAGAATAAGCACGTGACACAATTACAGCACAGACACACACAATCACAGCTTCCCACTGCTGTAGTGAATCCTCCTTTCTTCCACAAGCTCTCCAGCCCTATCGCGTGTTGCTCCATCGTGTCTCAATGACTCCCCGCAATCCCTTCCACCAGCCTCGGATCTCCTCCTGAACAAGAAGGAGCGACGAAGGCACAGCATCAACCGGAACTTCGTGGGCGACTACCTGGGCATGGACGACCGGCCGGAACTGCGTCGCTTCCTGGGCAAGAGGGAGAAAATCGATTTCGCCGACAAAGTCACCAAATACGACCGCCGCTTCAAGGTTTCTGTCCTGTCCAGCGTCATACTTCTCGGGGGGTTGGGGGATGGGCGCGGTCTTTACTCGAAACTCCACCCCCATTGTGCAGAGGTACTGGGCTCCCTGGAAGTCTTTGACGGCCCACCTGTGGTCAGCTCTGCCACCTGACACTGCTAATGCTCCGGTGCAGACCGTACCCCCGGGTCCATGTGGAGTTCTTACGTCACGGCAGCCCATTTATACTGTGCCACCACTTTCTTTAAGGAGCTGTGCAATAATGTACAGTTTTCCCAGTGCAGAAGCTCCCCCCCCACCTTGTACCCCTCACACCGGGAGAGCGGGAGCCTTAAAGTCGCCTGCAGTCCCTGCGAAGCACTCATAGGCTCTCTCTCCCTGTAATCAGGGCATAAAGCGGGACCTCATCCTGACGCCCAAGTGCCTGTACCTGATTGGCCGGGAGAAGGTGAAGCAGGGTCCGGAGAAGGGTCAGGTGACGGAGGTGGTCAAGCGTAAGATGGAACTGGAGAAGATCCTCGGGCTGTCCCTCAGGTGAGACTGAGGAGGGCAGTGTGCTCCTAGCTTACCAGCTTACATTCCTGCCGGCATAGACTCCTCCCACTTGCAGCAAAGTAACCGGGGGCCTCCTTGGCACCTCTGTGAGACCCATTTGTCCAGCTTACATGCAGCACCGTCATTGCTGTCATGTCTCGCTGTCCTTCCTGAGTACTGCTGCTGGCCTGACACCCTGTCACTATAGCAGGAGGAGGTTCTATTCTGCAGCGGCATTATCAGCATGCATGTGTATCTGCACACGCGTGTGTCTGCATGTGTGTGGGAGCGGCACGTCTGCAGAGTCTGGCCTGCGGTTAATGTGAAACAGGTGGGGCCGCTGGGGGCGAGCGGGGACCTCATAAAACACTCCTTAAAAAAGACTTTAGTGGTTAGGGTTAGGGCGTGACCCTGCTCGGCACGTGGCCCCTCCCCCCATTCTGGTACAGCTGTAAGCCTCATAACTGTGACTCATGTCTGTGACCTTTAGTTGTGGTGTTTCGTGCCATTGCTGTCATTCTCGCCATTCCTCTCCTGCTGTCCTCCTTGGCCTCCCGTTCCTCCTCCCGTTCCTCCTCTTCTGTTGTCGTCCCATTCGTCCCTCCGGCTTTATCTGACTGTCCCGCCTCCGCTCCGCAGCACCATGCAGGACGACTTCTTCATCCTCCACGAGCAGGAGTATGACAGCCTGCTGGAGTCCACCTTCAAGACTGAGCTGGTCAGCCTGCTGGCCCGCCGCTTCCAGGAGAGGACGCAGAGGAAACTGCCGCTCAAGTTTGCCAATACGTCAGTGAGCCCGTTCCCAAAATGCATGCGCGTTACTCCTGCGTCTGCTTTATTGTTGCCATTTGCTGGAGGTGGGGATGTCAGGGTGAAGGAGGCCTGTGGGCTGAGGAAAGCCAGCTCTGTCCTTGGAGGTGGTGTCCAAGCTGTGCTCTGAATAATAATATCCATCCTCTTAACAGAGAGCCTATAGTGTTTTTGTCTCTGTATTGTCCTGCTCATTGCGTTCACATGACACAAAGAAGTTCCCGGAGTAGAAACTGGGCAGAAGTAGTTTTTAAGTAGAGGGTGCAGCGCAGAAGGTTAAGGACCCGGAAGGTGGTGGGTTTGAATCCTGTAGTTGGCTCAGGGATCATATCGTAATTGTGCCCTTGGCAAAGGCCTTAAACCCCAACCACCCTCTGGGCAGTTGGATGCTGGCCGACCCCACGCTCTGACCACAGAACTCGCCCTTGCCTGTAAGTACGTTTGTGTTTGCTTCCCGTGAGAAGAAAGAAGATGTGAAAACTGGCCAATTTTTTTAGGGTTGAATAAAATTCCTCTACTCTTTACTTGGGTGGGGACTATAGTGCCCTACAAATGCAGACCACCATGACTGCATATCTCCATATTTTACCAAAACCCAGTTGACATTATGACCAAAATCAGACCTCTTAGATTCTGTTTTATCTTGTGACAAAATAGTTCTGTTGGTTTAATCACAGTAACTACAACATCGGCATTAAATCCAAGGCAAGGCAGGACAGTATTGTGCCTTAAGTTATTTTTGTGATGCTGCAGGACAACAAATATTTCCATAAAGTTTTGTCTCATTTTATCTGATTTAATTCAGATGGATGTGATCACTTGTGCATTTCCTGTGTATCAGTACTGGCGAGATATATATTGCATTTATAATGACATACCTCTCTCTGAATGGATATTTTACAGCTGTTTATTGCTTCATTTTAGGCCCAGTTACACATGTGGATATATACCTGCTTCACTGGCTTTGTGTGCCTCCTTTGGCTCCTCTCTTGCTCCCTGCTGAATCTCTGCTCTCCTCCTCCTGTTTCTCCTCAGACTCGAAGTGAAGCTGAAGAAGGAGAGCTGGGGCCCCTGGAGTGGAGGGGGCGGCTCCCGCCAGCTGCAGTTTATTGCGGGCCAGGGTGAGGTGGCCGTGCTGCGGCCCTCAAGCAAAATGCTGCAGGTCAGCATCGGACCCGGCCTGCCCAGGAACACACGTAGGTGTCACCGCCGAGCATCCTTGATGCCTGCCTCTTTTCCTGTCCCCTCCCCTGATGCCTGCCTCTTTTCCTGTCCCCTCTCCCGAGTCTGTGCCTCATTTCCTACCCCCTTCCCTGAGGCTCTGCCTCTTTTCCCGCACCCTCCCCTGAGGCTGTGCCACTTTTCCTGTCCCCACCCCGAGGCCCTGCCTCTTTTCCTGTCCCCACCCCGAGGCCCTGCCTCTTTTCCTATCCCCCACCCCGAGGCCCTGCCTCTTTTCCTATCCCCCACCCTGAGGCCCTGCCTCTTTTCCTGTCTTCTACTCCAGGCGCATTGTGTTCAGTGATGAGAAACTGTGCTCACATTTCTCATCCTCCAGGCCCTTCAAAAAAGAATTTTGCTTGCTCCAAAGTCCCCCAGCACTACCCATCACGGGCTGCTCCAGGACCTCCAGGTAGGGCACCCCGAGACCCTCCAATTCCTAATTAGCATCTTATCAAAATGAGCAACAGCTGAAAGGCCAAACAGTGAGGAGTTTCCCACATCAGAAGGCAGTAAGGGGTCTCCTACTCCTCCTGCTGCTTCGCTTCCTCACACTTGTATTGCGTTTTGCTAATTTTGTTCCATGTAAATGACGAACTTGAAGAGTGAGGTCTGCACGTTCTTTGAATAAGTCTGCATGCCGTTAAATGGCACCTCTTTCCAGCAGTCTCTCACCAAAACGGGGGTCTGAAGACCACCAATCACACAGCTGGACAGAGGCACACCGCCTACGCGCAGAACTCCACACAGAGGCCACAGGCCAACAGCACCAACCGGCCCTTCCTACCAACGGCTATTAGCAACAGCCAGATGAAGGAGAGGAACAGCAGGGTCCAGCCAAACCTGGAGTGCCTGCGGGTCCCAGACCAGGGGGCTGCTGGGTAAGAGCTACTGCCACGGGCAATAGGCTCAATGGATAATATGACATTCCCATCCAATCGCATTCATGTCCCACACCGACTCTAATGCATCATTTCATTACCCCATTCCAGCAATAATGAATGAGAGGAAACGTGTTGCAGGAAAATTCTTTTTAAATAGAGGCTGTCAACAGCATAATACACCATATATATATATATATATATATATATATATATATATCACTCATACTGGCCATCATATAGACCTGTGTTTCTCAACCTGGTCCTTGGGGAACCCCCCCATAGACAGTCCATGTTTTTGCTGCCTACCAGTTCCCCATAGCAAAAACTTGGATTGTCCCAGGACCGGCATGAGAGCACTGCCAGTGCTGGTCAAGTCGCAGCTAGCAGAAGCTCTGCTGGCTTTGGCTGACTGGAACGATGTGTTCCTTTATAGTACCGGAGGACAGCAGCCGGCTGCGAATGGAAGACCGTGAGTCCCCGTGTGTGTCTGGGTGACGGGCAGTAGTGTACTTTGGTGGAGCTCACTGTCACTCTCTGTCAGTCCCCCCCCTGCAGTGGACACCTCTGTCTCCCTCCCTGCCATGATTCTGCCTGGATCACTATGGGACTCTTTCACTTTGTGCTTAAGCGTTTTTTTCGCTTGTTCGTGTCTGAATTAAGGCTCCCTGGATGTTTCACACCCAGTCACATTTAGTTTTGCTTTGTCTGTTTTGTTGGGTCTGAAAAGAATCCCCCCCAAAAAACATAATTTAATTTTAAAAATTCTTTATTATTTATTTAGATTTTCAGCGGAATGCTGGGTTATTAGACAACGGGGCTCTTGGCATTTCCACAAACACACAAAACTTTGATACAGCATTGTCCAGCAGCTGTCCAATGTAACAAACAACAGCATAGAAGAGATTAAACATAAAGGTCCATTTTTGGTAGGGACAAATGACGCAAAGTTAAATTAAATATTGGGGGAGGCCACCCCCCCCAGTTCATACACCCCTTGGTAACAACAAAATAAATGTTAATTTGGCTGTTCTTTCATTCTAATGCTGTAATTAAGTTTTGCACACGGCAAACAGAAGCTGTATCTGAGGGATTGTTACGTGCCTTGGCACCTCTCCTTTTATACAGCGGAATCTTAAAGCCGCCACATTGTGCCTATTTTTTTGCGTGGTGCACTGCCATCTAGTGGTCACTCAAAGAATACCTTTGCAACATGATGTTGTTTCATGCGCAAGGTAGTCGTACTGTTGATGCCACGTGTTACAGCTTCAGGTGTATTTAATGCATGTTATCCATTTAACTGCAAGAGAAGCATCACAGAACTACTGTTTGGGTCACTGGAATAATACATTACCCTGTCTCTCCACCAGTGCTCACAGACAGAGTGTCAGCAGGCCTCCGCCGGGTGGAGGCCGGCCCAAGCCCACACCCAAGCCCAAGCCACAGGTCCCCCAGTGCAGGGCTTTGTACGCCTACGATGCGCAGGACACAGACGAGCTCAGCTTCAATGCTGATGACATCATCGACATTATCAAGGAGGGTAAGAGAGTCACGCCTCCAGGTCGCCCCACATGATGCACTTCTAGACGTATCACTGGAGGGGAGATGTCGGCCTCATTCTCTCTTTTCCCCTTCAGATGTCTCTGGTTGGTGGACAGGAAGATTGCGAGGCAAACAGGGACTGTTTCCCAACAACTATGTCAACAAGATCTAGGCTGGCTGCTTCTGCCCAGCGCCCACAAGGAGACTTGAATGTCGTGGGAAGGAGAAAACTAGTCGTTAGAAGGGGGTGAGGCAGGGGGCACAACTGTTCAACTGCTGCATGACCCTGGAGTTCCAGATCTTGGTCCTGCTGTCCCGTGTATCCAGGCGTAGTGCCTGAATGGCAGTGAAGTTCTGTCACGTGAGGACCTGAAGGAGACGTCGTCTCTCAGGGCTGGTGTTGGCTACACAATTCCTGTGAGCACTGAACAAAACTATTTATTCTATTTAAGACTCTTGTCTTTTTGTAATTATATTTCCACTTGGCAGATATATTGAAGATGAGCTGTTTTATTTGAAGAGGTGCGGCATGTATGATATGTGGAACCAGGAGAAATTCTATGCTTTTGTTTTATATCTTTGTATTTAAAGGGATTTTCGCAGATTAAAGGAGAGGTGGCTGACAGTCTGTTTGTATTTCATGGTTAAAATTTTTTTTGTCAGTATGAATGCTGCTGGAATTGACTTCACAAATAGTATTTGAATGAGATTAATTTATAAACATTGCTGATTATACCATTAATTGAAGTTAGTGCTGTTTTGTATGCTCGCTCTTGGCAATTATAAAAAAACATGACATCTGAATCGTCCACATGAAAATTTGGGCAGGAATTGATTTTGTAGTGAACTTTCACATTTTTTCACTACTCCATAAAGATTGTTACAGCTTTAGAAACTAAACCTCAGAGGTTTGAAATATTTTAATTCCATGAATAAAATGTCACTTCATTGCTAAAATGCAGTCAGGAAAGACAGACATGAAGTAACCAAGTCAATGGATTAAAAGCACTTTATGGCGAGGGTGTAACTGAGCCATCAGTCCCATTCGACAGGCTCCGTCCTCCCAGGACGCAAGAAAGTTATGAAGGGAATTTAGGAAAGTTCACAGAAAATCAATTAAATGTTATTTAACCAAGTTCATGTGTCATCATTATGTTGCATTTAAATAGCATTTTATACAAGCACCTTTCAAGGCACCCAGATCGTGTTAGAGGCAATAGGAAGCAACTCCATCCAGCACTCCTGTGTAGCACCAAATTGGCTGTGACTTCAGCCATTCTGCACCAGTACACTCATAATGGCCAAGGTGGGGAAGGGGGATACACTCCATATAGGGGATGATTAGGCCAGATTTTCTAGGACCACATTGGGCACTTTTAGCCAGCAGATTAACGGGTTAAAAAAAAAGCCCAGGGATCCATGACCATTTTTATGCTTCAAAGGACAGCACCATTGTTACAGCAGTGCTCCTCATCATTGCAATGAGTCGCTGGGAGCCACAGACCACTGGATGGGCTATCCTATTGGCCACAGACCACTGGATGGGCTAGCCTGCTGGCCACACCAACACCTCTTCCAACAGCAACCCAGCTTTCCTAGCTGGACTCCCATTTATGTACTGGCCAGACCCAAAATGGCACCATTTCAGATGATTACATCGTCTGAACTGCCAGTGACATGGCTGCTGCCACACTAGGGCTAGTTTTGCAGGATCTTTCACCTGTGGTGCCATGGAGGGAGCCAAACCATTTAATTCTGCAGGCAACAGCTGTTAGGGTGGAGGGTGTTAGGGATGTCGAGGGACATGTGCCTTCACATGGATCCTTCAGGGAAATATTCCCTAAAAACCACCATCTCCCTGCTATAAGACCTTAGGAAGGTGTCATGCCACAAACACTTACAACTCCTTAAGATGGTGCACTATAGCCAGCCTGAAAACACCCAATGCCAAATACCATCAACTCTACAGAAGCTTTGCCGTTTATTACCAAAAATACACAGACTCACTAAATGGAACTGAAACGGCAGTTATTTACCAACATGGAAGGCCCATACCAAATGGGCTACACAGGACACTTCCTATGCAAGAAATTTTTAGAGCATTGCTCACCTCAACTAGCATTTAATACCGCAGCAGCTGGAAATGAAGAGAGCACTTGCGCCAGTACATTTGGCTTTTATTAGAAACTCATTCAGGGCACAAACTGTAGCATGGTGGTGCCACAGAACAAGCAGTAAAATGCCATTTCAGAAAGCAATCCAAACTTTAAAAACATTTATACAGTCACAAAATTTACATAAAATTACAAGCACACCCCCCCCAAAGTTTGTTGAAAACTGATCCTTAAAAGTGCAGAGGCCAAGCCCATAACAAGCGGCCTCAGAGCAGAGGTGCAGCCATGTCCTTGATGACCGCAGACTTCAGCTGAGGGATGGCACTGATCTTCATTAGCCTACTGCTTGCATATTTGTTCTTCACAGCCTTAGGGAGGGAGAAGCCATTAGTCACCACACAACGTAATGGTCACAAAAGGAAAGGGATGTCACTTACGAGGTGCTTGGTAAGGCCGTCATTGACCCGGACCACATTTTTGGCCATGTGCTGCATTATTGGCTTGAGACGATCCTCATCGTAGGTGGTGTAGTGCTGCTGGGTTGCAGACTAGACAACCGAAGGCAATGATACTGTAAGCCAAACCAAATCCAAGGCTTTGGGGGAAACAACCAGGGGCTGATCCTTACCCATTCCTGTCCTTCCAGCACCAGCTGAGAGAGGCAGAGGGCAGCAGCAGCGATTTCAGAGGGTCTGTAGTGCAGCATGTCATAATCCATCAGGGTCAGCTCCATGAGGTACTTGGCCAGTGTGTGCTTCAGAGCATCCGCCTAAACAATCAGCCATGAAGTCAGCAACATCTCACCAATTCAAGAGGCAGAAGCAGCCACTTAGAAGCACTTTACATTGCCAGCCTTGGAGGCCCTCCGGAGGAAGTGCAGAGGAAGGGGGCGACCGAGCTGGAAGTTGAGGTGCCTCAGAATCAGCATCTCCATCTCGCGGATCTGGGCCTTCGTGAAAGCGTTGTCAGTGATGTAGACGAAGTCGCCAACCTCTGGGGCATACATTTCCTCGTACTTTGAGGCAATCAGCATGGCGGTCACGCCAACCAGCTGCAGCTTACGGCGGGAAACCGGCTGCACCTAGAGATGGATTTGGGACATGCAACATGAGACTTAAGGCATCAAAAGAGGTCATTTTAAGTTTGCAGGAAAACAGACTTACCTGCAGGAAGCGGTCAATGACTGCAACAGTCATGTAGAGGGTTTCCTGCAGCAGCTGGAACCTGGAGTGGACCTGAATCAGCCAGTCGACCAGCAGAGCACGCATGCGCTCATTGATCTCATAGCCCTGCATGTATTTGGGACGGATCGACTGCTGGGCCTAGACAGAGAGACCACTCAGTATGTGCTTCTACAGATTTCACATAAAAAACACCAATTACAGGCACCTTAAAGGATTAGAGCAAGTCTATTGGACGAAGTACCTCGAGATCCTTAAGATACACGTAGATGTCCTTCACGTATTCGGAACACAGCTGAGGCATTTCAGCATCTCCCTCATCGATGTCCTCCACAGCCATCAGCGCGTCAGAGAAGGCCTGGCACAGCTCCTCCTCCTTCATGGAAACGTCGGCACACACCGGCACGGGCAGGCTGACCGCGGGGGCGCATCTGAGCTGCGCAGCGGCCGCCTTGCTCTGCGGCTGGAAGGGGGCTTTGGCAGCCCTCACGGCAGGAGCTTTAAAGGCCGCGGTCGTCTTCTGTGGAGCAGAAAGGGAGGCGGTCAGAAACGCCGCCGGCGTGCTGCGGGGCCCCGGGTGCGCGGCGAGGGCCGTACCTTGACCTGCGACACTTTGGAGATGTTGGAAAGCTCCCCAAACACGGGCCTCCTTCCGGCCGCCACAGCCGCCTTGCCCATGGGAGCAGCATTATCGACGTTAACGGCCTGTTCGGGAAGAACGCACTCCTTACAGACAGGCAAAGGCCGGCGTCGTGCTAGTAAGGGAGCCATTTAAACGCGGAGAGCCCAGCTCGCAGTGACGCGGCAACAAATCTTACGGTTTAAACATTAAATGTCGTTTTATACTCACAGCTGCGCGAAGAGCCAAAGACATTCTTTAAAAACGTTCTGTAACAGAACAGTATAAAACTGCCAAACGTGCTTGAAGTTAGAAGCCGCCTACCAACACCAGCCAAGATGTTTACTCCGAGACAACAAGTAAAGGTCCAGGCCACCGCGACCATTCAAATAGCGCTCCGCGGCTCCTCATTGGCTGCGTCGGCGCACGAAGCTCTCCTGCAATTGGTTGACAAAAAACGGTCGGGGGTCGCGGTTTCCCATCAACCGAATAGCACGGATTTGGTTGGAAGTTCGTGTTATCGCGAATTGTACTACATGCATGCATTCTGAGTTTGCACATGACGCATGATTTAAAAACCGATGCCAAAATTTTACGACGGGGAATGACATGAGTTCTCGCGATAGACGAGGAGGAAGCTGTGGACAGGCATGACGGAACAAAGCATCTCGGGAAATGTTGTTTTTAACACACATGTGGCTTTCTATCTAAAGAACCAGGATTCTGACATAAGATGCCTTTAGATTTATATAGAATATAGTCTTATGAATTAGTGTTCGGGTGTTTGACTAAATAACGTCTCGCTAGTTTATGTAAATTATGTTTATGTGACTTTACATAATAATCCACCCATATTAAATGAAAAAAAATCCTTTGCTGACTTATTATTCGAATATAGGTCCCGAAGGCACAATGTCGGCTTTCTAAGACATTACGTAGTAGTTTCATTATGATAGATTTTTTTACTTGCAGTTTACTAGGATGATGATATGCCCTCTTTTTTGGAACCTAGAACTGACTGCATTTTTTGGGAGACCTATAACTTTGCTTCATGCTGACATTTGCTTTATAAAGTCGAAATACTTTCTTTGTGCATAATTGCATTGCTTTGACGCCTCTTTTTACCCTATAGTTAGTGTTGGAATTATTACCTGTTCCACATACATTTCTGTTTCAGACAGTACAGTGCAGTCATTACTGTACCGATACCTCGCGCTGACCCCTGCTTCCCCACGAGGAGCTCGTCCGCCGAGGCAGCCTTACGTCTTAATGCTCCATGTCCGCTGATTTGCTTTTCCTCCCCTTGGAGCAGCCCCTCCTTTGCTGTCTTGGC
>JAODKM010000008.1:8745966-8765413 GCA_026780845.1 Petrocephalus sullivani | reverse complement strand
GTGTATGTGTGAGCGGGTACGCGTGTATGTGCGATCGTGTGAGCGGCATTGGCGGGGATGGAGAATGTGGTTGGTGGGTAGCGGGGGTCGGTTGAGGGGGTTGGCGGGTGTGTAGGATGGTGGGGGCGTGGGTGGGCGTTAACAGGACCTCCCCCACCCGATACTCAGCTCCTGACACACAAGCCTAGGGCCCCAACAAACAGCAAGGCCCACCCTGAGCCATCCCAATGAGTGGGGGAGGGGATGCATATCTTCTGCCCAAGTCACCTCAAGGCCCTGGAATGCGAGTCTTCTGAATTATAAAAGCAGCCATCTGCTTAAAAAGGCATGTCGGTTCCCTCGTTAGCCCGCTTCTGGCACACAGGCACACGTGCCCACACACCGCACAACTACCCTGAGCCAGCGTTGTGCGCGAGGCGCTGTCTGGGCCGCCAGCCCAAAGCCACCTCTCCCACCTGGAAAAGCCACGTTCTGCTTGCGATATTAGAATTGTGGCTAAATGAGTCACCATTTTCATGCTCTATGAGATCGGCTCAGATCTTTCATTTGAAGAGTCATCATCACTTACTACAAGTACTAAAAAGGAAACCATTTCCTAGGGAAAAATATCAAGAGCAAACAGTCAGGACACGAGTTACGTGACCCAGTTGAAAATACAAAGATGACAGCCTTAATGGTGACATTCCTAAGCAGAGAAACCAAAGACGGCAACCAGGTGCACACACCTATACACATACACACACACAAACGTTTGCACATCTGTTTATTTAGAGTTCCTCAGTTAATGTTCCCAAGTATTTTTAGGCTTAAAAGAAAAAAAAAGAAAAACTAGGATACTATTTTTAAAATTACATGAAAAGACTTAGGTCCATAAACAGAAATATGTTCATGGGGGCAGGGTGCAGCTCAACGGGTTTGGACACCATGCTCAGGATCGGGAGGCTCAGGGAACTTAGCACATGCTAACAAAGCATGGGCTCTAGGAGCCAGGCCCTTAGTCACAACAGCCCCAGGCCCTGGCTCTTCCCGCTCTCTCAGTAGCACCGCAATTTGAACAAGATACACACTATATGGATAAAAGTATTGGGACACACATTTTAATCACTGATTTCCAGTGTTTCATTCAGACCCATTGCCACAGGTGTATAAAAAAATCAAGCACTTAGCCATACAGTCAGGTTTACGAACATTTGTGAAAAAATGGGTCATTCTGAAGAGCTTTTGCAAGACCTTTGCAAGAAATCAGTTCATGAAGTTTCTTCACTACTAGATCTTCTACGGTCAACTGTAAGTAGTATTACTGCAAAATGCATGCGTTTTGAAACAATAGAGACTTGGTCACAAAGCAGCGGACCACATATGTAACAGAGCGGGGTCACAGAGTGCTGAGGCACATGGTGCGTAAAAGTCACCAGCGTTCCGTTGACTCAATAACTGCTAAAACTTCTATGTTCCAAACTTCCTTTGGCATAAACTCCAGCATAAAAACTGCTTCAGGAGCTTCATGGAATAGCCTTCCATGGCTGACCAGCTCCATGCAAGCCTCACATCACCAAGCACAATGCCAAATGTCGGAAGGCGTGGTGTAAAGCACGCCACCATTGGTAGTGTAGTGGAGACGTGTTCTGTGGAATGACTAATAACTCGTCTCTGCCTGGCAGTCTGATGGACGAGTCTGGGTTTAGCAGTTGCCAGGAAAATGCTACCTGCCTGACCGCAATGTGCCAACTAGGGATACAAAGGTAGGGCTGCAGCTATCGATTATTTTAGTAATTGGGTATTCAATCGATTAATCGAGTAATCGGATAAACGCTTTTGACTTATTAAAGTGCAATAGTAACTATTCAAAAGAGAAAAAAAGACAGGTCTCTTAAAATGAACAACATTGGTTTTAATGGTTAAACTGCATACCATAATGACGGTATTTTAAGTAATTCAACATGAGGGAGATTAAATAATCTGGAAAAAAGCACTTTGTTCGAGAGCTGTTTGCAAATGCATCACTTAAAAAGCGCACGTAATGATACACTTTATCGAAACATGGTATTTTTTGGCAAATAAATTACCACAAAATAATGTAAGCTATTTTGCCATGAATTTGGTAGTAAATTCACATTGACCCATGTGACCCGAGGAGAGCTGTAAACTGATATTTTAATCAGCTGTATTAACATGGTAGCAGTGCAGCTAACTGTAATTATGAAGCAGTTCATAACCAGAACAACTTAATATGTAACGTTACCCTGCGGCAGTAGACAAAATCATCAGTGAAATGGGGACGTTAGCCTCGATAGCTGCTAAGCTACCTTTAGTCATAACTATTAATTATGATAACCATTAGCAGCTAATATTGTGCCAGTATAAAAACAAAAATAGTATTTGGTATATTAATGCCAAATATTAATGTATTAAATGTTTTTTTTAAATGTTATTTTATCAACATACCGCTTAAAGTGCTTGGTAATTAGGAATGGAAATGACTGTGATTCTATCCCGTGAATGTCAATTCACCGTCTCCATGACTCACAACTTCGCCGAAAATTTCTCCGGCATTTATTTAGATGGGAGTGTCACTATTGCTACCAAATCTGTACAGCCTTGTTGCTGCCTGATCTGTACAGCCTTGTTGCTGCCTGATCTGTACAGCTGCGCCACTCTGTTTCTTACACTCCCGTTTCTTTCTTTTCTGTTTCTACCGCTCTGCTACACGTAATGCAGCGTAAGCATACTGTGCCACAGTAATAATCCTCTGTGCGAAACACGGTGATCACTGAGCAGTACATAGTCGTGTGGATTAAACCAAGCAACGAAGCAAGAATTTGCATCAAGGATTTTTGTAATCAAGTTATTCTAATTACTCGATGAATCATTGCAGCCCTATACAAAGGTTTTCGGTATTTTATCAAACCGTTCGGTACGCCCTGTTCGGTTTGATACACCCAGGTGATTATGACGGTTTCACGGTATTCTACTGTCATGAGAATTATACATTGTACAAAAAATAATTTGCACACAAGTAACAGGTTTGCATGACCCCATAAAGTGATACAGTTTTCAAGGGGGTGGCACTAATGAAGAGAAGGAATCGCACTGCATGACAGTTGCAGTCAAAATATAGAACCTATTTATTGAACAAATTTTGCAAACAACTTAAAAACTAAAAATTTCAAGCATCCAAAGAGGCATTTAGACTTAGTAAAATATCTAGAGGTGCTTGTAAAAAGCTGTATTACACTGAACAAGTCTTAGAAAAGGAATAAATAGTAAATATTTTTTTGTAAACCAACTACACTGTTAATGTAAACAATCCGGCAACAACTAGCTCGACAATGTTTGCAATAAATGGTTGTCTGGTCCCCATCCGACCATTTAAAACCGAAATATCTCCAGACAGCAGACACAGCTCCTTTTTTCAGCAAAAGTTCTTCTGTGTCTTCTACAGCTTTTCTATCCATTTTCACCACTTAGTAACTCTAATCCTGCGTTCGTTTCTCTCTTTCCGAGTCGCAACTCGGACAAAAACTGCCCTTCCTGTCAGAAACACGCCCCTTTTCTGAGGTTGAAGTCGGATTTGTATGAGATTCATTTCAACATGGCAGCTTACACAGTCAATAATAAGTGCTTTACTGCTTCCAGATATTTCAAAATGTTTATATTATTAAATGTATTACTAGTTATGACTGTAATCGCACGAGGCCTTTCATGTGAAGTAATAAATGGCTTTCCATGAGCTTTCATGCTCAGATCATGACGATAACAGCGTGTTCGTGGAGGCAGCCATGTTAGTTCCGAGTTGTGTAGCTCAAACGGGAAATTGGTCGTTTGTGACGTGTCGCAGCTCGGACTTTGTCGGGATAATCGAACGCACCATAACGCAGGTAATCCGTTGCATGCATGTTCACTGGTGTACCAGTAAAAACATTCCCCTATTAAACAGTTTCTGCTGCACCACATTCTGGACGTTGTTTACGCTATTTAAACCGGTATTATGGTATAAGAAAAATCCATATCATAACAAAAATAAATACCGGTTTTTGGTATGAACCGGTATACCGCCCAGCACTAATATACATGCAGTTAGCATGTTACAGCACCAAATGAGTGTAAGCGGAGGAGAAAGGGTATGGATTTGGACAGACATGAGAACATAGCATAACCATGCCCTGTATTAATAACCTCCTACCAACAATCCAACATCTATCTTGTAACCACTAATCCAGTACTGAGTCTTCGGGGACGGAGAGCCTATCACAACAAGTGCAGGGCACGACGCAGGGCACGACGCAGGGCACGAACACGCACACTTACAATGAGCAATTCTGAGACGACATTTAGCTTAACCACATGTTCCAACATGAGAGCATTTAACTCCACAGAGATCAGGGGTGAGATCTTACCCCCCTGCCCTTGAATTGTGAGGCAAAGGTGCTACACATGAACCCATAATGTCAGTGTGCAATTAACAAGTGCTGATTCTGAAAGCTTGAAGAACCCACCAGCAAAGAAAACAACATATGCCCAAAGATAGCACCTAGTGGTCCAAAGCTGTATGGCATTAGCCAAGCAATTATAAATAAAACCATTTGATTGAACTAGCATTCATTTCATTCCGATTCTCCCTCCACCCCCCATCGGCAGTATCGTGAAGGCAGCTGCAATTAAGTCATCTCAAACAGACTCTACTCCCACATAATTCCTGTGTACTTACGTTATGAATGCAAATCAAATCCAAACCTATTTCATAAAACTAATCCCCCCTCCATTTTCACTCAGGCCTAGCAGTGATGAGCTGGTTCTTTCATAGTACTGCAAGTAATATTCGCGGTTTAAAGTCTAGAACCAGAAAAAAAACACTGCCTGCTTAACGAAACTCCACGGCCACACAATAGTAAGCACTCATAGAACAAGAAGCTCATATCTTTACAAATGAAAGATGTGAGAGAGGGAACTTGCCCAACAAGTTCCCCAGTCGTAAAAAAAAAAGCAAACAGCTCTCAAACTCGCAACAAGAGCAGTTTGCACACAGAAAAACACACTCACAAATTAAGATGTTCACCTTTTGATGACAGATGTACGAACGTCATCTGGCTTTGACTCAGCCATGAATCATGAAGACAAAAGGATCTAAAGACCCCAACGCTAAGGCTTAAATAGTTCCCTTATCAGAGAGAAAAGGGAGGAGCACAGGGAGGAAATCCTCCATCTCACAGCGCGCACTCCACGGCTCCAAAGGAACGGGATGGCATGGCAGAGGCAGAGCATTAGGGAGAGAGTGGGTAGGAGGGGGGAGGCAGCTTCTGGCAGCTCCTCTTGGGGATAACTGAGGTGATGCTGCCGGAGGTCCACAGCCACAGCCACAGTCCTCTGGAGGAACAACACTCTCAGTGTGAAACCCTGATGAGCTGCTGTGCCTCAGGGCACAATGCAGCAACACGTGCAAGCAAGACGGAAAAAGCACACATGCACATACAGGCGCACGCAGGTGCACGCACACACGTGCACAAGCACACACACAGACACACCGCCAAGGAGGCTTCTGCTGAAATACATGCCTGCTATTCCACCCTCCGACACAGGACAGGAAGCAGGGAGGCAAACATGATTCAGGGTAGTGCTGAGCAGTACACCGGTTCATACCGGAAACCGGTGTTTATTATGATATATGAATTTTTCATATACTGCAAAACCGGTGAATAGCTTAAACAATGTTTGGACGTGGCACAGCAGACATCGGACCCCTTTCACTGCTGCACCACAGAAGCACATGCTTAGTATCAGGTGTTCAGCTGGATGCATGGGCAGGCCAGACTGTGAAGGTTCTGCCATTGAAGCTGTAAAACTCGCTGACATGAACAGACTTGTGCCGAAAAAAAAGAAGCCGTGTCAGTTGTTTGGATGTTTTTTTGGTTTTAGACAGTCAGACATGGACCAAACAAGCATTTACTGTAAATGCTGTCGGGCTAAAGTTGTTGCCAGTGGCGATAACATAAGCAATTTACTCCACCACCTTAGCCGAAAGCATGTCTTACAGCAGGGGTGCACGCACTTTCTCTGCATTTTGACCAGGTCAAAATTATCAATATAAATTGAAAAATGCTAAATATAAATATATACACACACACACACACACAGACACACACAGAGACACACACAGACACACACAGACACACACAGACACACACAGACACACACACAGACACACAGACACAGACACACACAGTATGTTGGCGAACCTTTCACCACAGCATGAACCCTTACTGCACAATACAACGCAATACATTTATGGTTCCTTACTTGGTCCGACTCCTTTTTTAGTAGATATAAAATTGGAAGGCTAGCTGGGTCACTTTGCTCACTGGAGTTTTGCATTGGCTTGCAATATATTCGCGTTTTGTTTCGGTGACCTAATATAACAAAGTTTTAAGCAACAGCAGACTGGCTGACCTTCACGTCCATCAAGTGGCGATTGCCAAAGGGAGGGTAGATGATAGACTAACATCTAAACATTTTTTTGAATGTCGCGCGATCTGCCCGCACTGCATTTGCAATCCACTGGTCGATCGCGATCAACGTATTGGGCACCCCTCTTATAGAGTACCAAGAATGCATGAAACTACGGTCCGCTTCCACATCATCAGGTGACACTGGTGAAAAAGCAAAGTCCAGTCAGATGTCACTTGAAGACGCATTTGCTCAACTATTATCCCTAATTATTACTATTGTTATAATCTAGGGGATTCATATTTTTATGATTTGTTTTAATATTATGTATATACCGTGGCTTGAACAAGGTCCAATGTTAGTGGAACTTGCATTAATGAAGCTTCAGTTGTTAAAGAAATCTTCACTTTCCACTTTAAGATTGTTTACATTAACAGAATGAGTAGTTGGTTTACAAAACATGTTTACTATTTACTTTTTAATACTCGTTCAGTGCAATTCCACTTGAGAATCTCTTTGGATGCTTTACCAATTGAAAATAATATTGTTGATTGCCAAATTTGCACAATAAAGAGATTATTCTGGAAAACGAATGTAAACTTAGTTTGCAACGCTATGCATCTGTATTAAAAGTTAAGTTTTTCTTCAATTTACACTCATGACAGTAGAATTATCATTCTAAACCAATGTCCTGCAATAATTCAACTGTAAAATTTGGTAAATGCCCAGTCATACTTAAAAAAACATAAATAAATACTGTTGCATATCATGAAACCGGTATCACTTTGAAAAATACCATAATTTTTTTTTGTCAGACTGCTCAGCTCTAATTCAGGGAACTTAGCACATGCTAACAAAGTATGAATCACAAACAGAAATAATGAGTCATAGGCTCACCAAACACAATATGTTCATCAATTCAATTTAACAACCAGGTATTGTGCACCTGTTCTAAACAGGATTCATAAGAGGTAATAAAGTATTCCTTCCTGCCAAGGGAGGACGCGATTCCCCCTCCCCAATCTGCCTGCTTGCTGGGTCAAACTCTTTATTATAAACAAAACAGCTCACAGTTACAGCACTGACAACACTTACATTATTCCTACTATTAAAACCTCCATCAAACTGTTTGGTAAAATAATGGAACTAGAGGCCCTACCTTCACACAATCTTTCAATAAGCTTCTCCAAATTATACAATCTCCAGGGAAAGCCAATTATCACCAACAGGACACAAAAGTCCCTCTTTCCCCCCAAGATGCTATGACAGCACAATTATGTACACCAATACCCGGAAGGACCATATAATTACGGCAATTCCAAAAAGGAAACTGGCCAAGAAAAGCTAGTGGGGGGGGGGGGGGTTACACAACCACAGCTAACAGCCTATTTCAAGAAAACTAGACATCCAAAGATAGAACAGAAACTTATCATACTCCAACAAAAACCAGAAAGCCATAGCAAAGTACTGTCCTGCAGAACACAGAAACACCAATCAGACTGGGTTCATTCTGTGCATATAATCTGCACATGGCACCGGCTAATGAACGTCACTGCGGAAGGCATACTGCTGAGGAGACAAAACACAAATGGCGCTGTGTATTAATTCTATTATTATTCTATGGCTGTGCGACACCATCCCGCAATATGGCATTTCTAGGGTTGCTGGAGGTTGCCATAGTTACCAGAGAATGCGTATGAATACACAACAGATTCTATTTCTGGCTCTTCGCTTTGGCAGTCCATGGGAGCAAGGTCATCATTCTGTAATGTGTTATGCGCTTTACTTGTTTTTTTTTTTTTCCTTACTATTAGTTTGACAGATTCCACCCCATACATAACATCTATAAAACTCCTGCTGGAAAGCATACTGCTTTCCCAGTCATCTTAATCACATTCTCGATGATACAGACAAATATAAACTCGACATCGATGTGCAACCCCATATTCATTGTTAAATTGTTTCTTCTGGCTGACTTTTTCCCCCAAATATAAAATGTGCAATGTGTATTTTCATTGTACATGAATTAAAAATGTTACCAAGAAGAGCAGACTATTTCAGCGTCTAACTTGTTTAAATATTTAATAACTTAGCATGAATTTTAGAATGTGGTCGTATTTCATGCAAATGTAAATATATGACACTTCTCCACTACAGCACAGGGAAACTTATTCCATTCTCAGCTTCCTGTAGACAAAGGCCCCCTTCTGCAGATCTGAACAGGCCTCTTACTCATTTTCATACATTAATATTTCAAAGAAGGATCTCATGTATGCCCATCACAGTTCTGCTTACCTCAGTTACGCCCTCCTCCACTCTGTGGCCTGCACTTCAGACTACGAGACATTTAAGGGCTATTAAACTGCCCCCTTATGTCAAACCAGAGACCAGCAGCAATCTTTGCTGATATCTTAGAGGCAGCAGTAGCCCTTTCAGCACGTAGCATCCACACTTACAATGTAAACCTTCCTGTGAACAATAAGAAACTGACTGATCGAGGGTTGAGTTTTAACCCACACTAACAGTATCTGTACTGTACATTCGTCTCTGTCCAGTTTTTAACTTCGCATTTGCTATCGCTGCATAATTATCTTTTTCTGGTAAAAATGTCCTGCGTATTGACTATTCAAAATAAGAAGATAAGGAGATCTAACAGCCTTAACGACGACATACACGAACGGCTACTTTACAGAACTCCTCGTTTTTACATTTTAACCATGAAACGGGTAATCGTCGTTAGGTTAATAGCAGATGAAATGTTCTTACACCATTATCAAGCAATGATCTTTTCAGTAATAAATCGGGTATATGTCCCCAATTTTATGCAACCCATAAGCGTTTCATTATAAGCCACCCATATTAACAGTTAATAATTCATTAAACAATAAATCAATGAATACCAAGCCGGTAAGTCAACATAATCGGGCTTCTAGAGAAACATGAGACAATCTATATAAAGTACAGCGTATTCATCACAGTATTATATAAATCGAAAACGAAAACTCCTCGGTCGGCTACAACAATTGTCATATTTTCTTACCAGCAGGTTTATTAAATAAAAAGCTAGTTAACGTTAGCCTGGCTTCAGTGTTCCGATGACGCGGAGATGGACATCCCGGGGGGGATCACGTCCATATTTACAATCATATGTAATAATCAGGCAATGATATCGTTAAGTTACCTAGGTAATCTGAACTAGGCGTAGAAATCTAGACCGTCTGGTCACCAAAGACGTCGCTAGCCAACTAGCTTTGGGCTGGAGCAGCTTCGCCGTGTTCCCGAGTAAAAGTGAGCAGCCCGGCTCTCACACGACGCCTGCCTAACTACCCACTAACCAGGTCTCCCCGGGGAAAAGGGGGAAAAGGCAGTACAGATGGCAGAACTTACTCACCCGTATCAGATAAACGCGACACAGCAGTATCCCTCTCCGGAATGAACGACTAGCTGGCTATAAGCGAGGCGAATGGGGAAGCTGACAACACGAAAGAGGAGGCCCGATTTAACCGAACCACTAACAAAAAGGCGAGCGACATCGGCCTTTCGCCTGCATAATTATCTATTCTCTCTCTTTAACAGCAAACTACGCCAGCAGTCCTACGGCCGAATCACAAAGGCTAAAGGCTTAATCTATTTTTTTCTCCACGAAAGGTGGGAATTCCTCTTGGTTTTCAACCCGGGCCCGCGATGAAGTCCCCATTCCTGCCTCTTCGAGGCGTTCGCTGTTGTTTACCCGGGCAGCGTCAGCCTGCGCTCGCCTTCAGCCCGATTTGTTTTCTGAAAAATCCCCTGAGCCCTGCTGAGAGGAACCGCTTCGCGACAGTTTGCGACGGTGGCAGGGACTTGACGACTGCCGCGAAATCGAGTTTGATGGCTCGCCTAACGTAGGATGCCCACTAGTGGGCATAGTTATAGTTACGCTGTCAAGAATTTTAAGCATGAATATGAATCAGAATCAGGTTTATTGGCCAGGTGTGTGTGTGTGTGTGTGTGTGTGTGGAACACACAAGGAATTTGTTTCCGGCAGTTAGTGTCTCCCCTGTACATTGCAATACACAGAACAAAAACAATACAGATTAAATACAATATAAGACATCTTATTTGTAGACAGTGTACATGTGCAAACAACATACAATGTGCAATCTTAGATACAGTTCAATGGTGATGTGAGTGGAACAGGGTGTGGCAGTCAGGGAAGCAGGTGTATGTTGCAGGTCAGGTGTGTTTGTAAGGGTGACGGCTTGGGGAAAGAGATTTTTCCTGTGGCGACTGGTCCTGGTCTGCAGACTTCTGAATCGTCTGCCAGAGGGGAGAAGTTCAAAATGATAGTGGCCAGGGTGTGATGGGTCAGTGATGATTTTACCTGCCCTCTTCCTGGTTCTAGAAGTGTACAAGTCCTGGAGGGAGGGCAGGGGGGCACCAGTGATTCATTCTGCTGGACCCTCTTGAATGTGGAGGAGATGTTGCTCTCCCAATTCAGGTCCTGGGAAATGATAGTTCCCAGGAACTTGAAGGTCTCCACAGGTGACACAAGGGTGCTGTGTATGGTTAGGGGGACCAGTGCCAGGGGGGGGTGTTTCCTGTCCACTGTCATCTCCACCGTCTTGAGCGTGTTCAGCTCCCGGTTGTTCTGGCTGCACCAAGGTACCACCCGCTCAACCTCCCGTCGATATGCGGACTTGTTGCCATCTTGGATGAGTCCGATGATTGTGGTGTCGTCAGCAAACTTCAGGAGTTGCACAGCTGGGTTCATGGAGATGCAGTTGTTGTTTGTAGAAGGAGAAGAGCAGGGGGGATAGGACACAACCCTGAGGAGCACCAATGCTGATGGTGATCACTCCCAGCTTCACTTGCTGTTCCCTGCCAGTCAGGAAGCTGGTGATCCACTGACAGATAGCAGGAGATTTTTTGGATGAGAGGATTTCTGGGACAATGGTGTTGAACGGCGAACTAAAGTCCACAAAAACGATCCTTGCATAAGTCCCTGGGCGGTCAAGGTGTTGCAGGATGTAATGCAGTCCCATGTTGACTGGATCATCCACTGGCCTGTTTGCTCAGGAGGCAAACTGCAGGGTGTCCAGCAGGTGTCCTGTGGCGTTCTTCAGATGGGCCAACACCAGACGTTCAAAGGACTTCATGATCACTGATGTCAGGGCAACAGGTCTGAAGTCGTTCAGTCCAGTGATGGAGGGTTTCTTGGGGACCGGGATTATGGTGGAGCGTTTGAGGCAGGTGGGTACTTCACACAACTCCAGGGATCGGTTGAAGATTTGAGTGACGACTGGAGCCAGCTGGTCAGCACAGGTTTTGAGGCAGGAGGGGGAGATGCCATCTGGGCCTGGTGCTTTCCTGATTTTCTGTCTGTGGAAGAGTCGGCTCACATCCTCTTCACGTATACTGAGTGGGACCTGAATTCCAGGGGGGGATGGTAGGGGGGTGTGAGGTGTGATGGTTGCCATTGTCGTTGGGCTGGGGGGTGGGTTTGAATATATCCCTCTCAAACCTACAATAGAAGCTATTGAGGTCGTCAGCCATGTCTTTGTTTGCTCCAACAGGCGGGGGTGGTCTCTTGTAATTAGTAATGTCTTGCAGGCCTCTCCACACTGTCGCGGGGTTTCTGCTGGTTTTTCAGAGTACCCTCTTTTAGCCACTCTGATCTCCTTGGTCAGTGTGTTTCTTGCCTGCCTGTACAGAGCCCTGTCCCCACTTCTGTAGACATCTTTTTTAGCCAGACAAAGCTGTCTGAGTCTGGCTGAAAACCATGGTTTGTTGTTGCTGTGTATGCAGAAGGTCTTGGTTGGCACACATACATCTTCAGAGAAGCTCATGTATGATGTTACAGTGTCTGTCAGTTCATCCAGGTTATCAGATGCATCTTCAAAAACACTCCAATCGGTGCAGTTAAAGCAGTCCTGCAGCTCCTGCTTTGCCTCTCTGGTATGAAGCATAAACATCGTGATCATTTACAGTATGCATTGTATACACAGTGTATTGTTACTCTTATATTATGTTTATTAGTATTATATTATGCATATTATGTGTATTATGTTACTCTTCTTGTAAAATGTAAAGTGCATTATAAATAAAATGTATTATATCATATGCATAGTTTTACAGTCTAATGTGTTTAATTCTAATCTAGTCTAGAGTTAGACACACAGTAGGAAGTCAAGAAGATAAAAAGTGACCCTCCATCAGTCCTTGGGACATATGTTCTAACATTCAGATTTTCCACAATATGCTCTGCTGGATATGTTTGAGTGTTTAATTAAATAGGCTCAACTGAAATGTCCAACTGATTTTAGGCAGGATTATTTTTATTCATGAATACATTATTCATATAAGTTTGTTGCGTATTTGTATGCACGTTTTACTTGCATCTTAATCATTAAGAATGTTGACACCTTTGAATGTTGGTGTTAAAGAATCCTTTTAACATCATCACCCACCACAAGAAGGACACCTGGATTCTTGATCAAGTCAAGTCTGATCTTATTTAGGGCACATGATGAAAAAACCCAATGTATCGGAGAAGAACATCACAATGGTTAAGTTGAAGATAAAAAGGAAGATTAAGACCAGCAACTAGGTGAATGAACTCAATCATCTGAACAATGAAAAACAAACAAGACCCAGACACAAACCAGGACATTCTGTTAAAATCATTTATCCCGTAAAACTGAATTATTAAATAAACGAATTAACTACTTCATATATTTCATAAACCCCCTAAAGCATTATGTTACTTACTAGAGGAGTGATTGGCTGACGAGTCCTCACGACTGTCTTTGAAAAGCTAACCTAAAGGTTATCCCAAAACACCTGCATACACAATGGCCCTTGGCGGATATTGGCCCACCCCTGCTCTAAAGAATTAACCAGAAGTATCTAGTTCAAACAATTAAGTATGGCATGGCTATGTCGAATACTTAAAATGTAGTTTCACGTAAATTAACCACATCTGAACATTAAAATACATAACTTTATAAACAGTTAGGAAAAAAAAACTAAACTAAAAAGTAAAAAAAAAATTATACTATTCCAGAATTATGGACAAGAGGTTAAGATAAGACAGCACTTAAAAGAGTCATCCAATTCAATCGTGGGTAGCAAAGTAACAAATAAAACTACGACGATGTGCCTTATGAAATAAGCAACTCAGCCAGTCACACTAGACAAGCTCAGTGTATACTGGTTAAAAAATATATAATAATAAAAAAATAGGATGGACTTAAAACATGGCAGTGAAGGGTCGAGGGTTAGAGAGCGCCGCTACATTCCGTGCAAAACAAACAGCCGTCGCCTGCGTCATGACGCAGACGCCTCGCTACATCCGGGACATCACGGAGTACCATTAACGCTTCTGGGGCTCGCCGACTTCTTGTTTTCTCTCGCCAAAATGGCGTCTACTGCTCTTTCTACGGAGACCAAGAAAATAACAGATTTGCGAGTTATTGATCTAAAAACCGAACTCAAACGAAGAAGTTTAGATGTCGCAGGAGTGAAAAATGTACTAATCGCTCGACTGAAACAGGTATGGACGCATTTCCCTTAACATTAAAGTGAATTACATGTATATAATCCCCTTGCTAAATGAGCCGATTTTGTCTTGGCTAGCCAGGTAGATATCGATTTGCTAGGCCTCTGGCAGGAATCTTGTTAGCTATTCTTTTTTGTATAGCGCGTAATCGGGCCTGCAATCTTAATAATCGTGGTAATCGGGTTTTTGTTAGGCTGGAAGTGAGAATATTGGTGTTATATACATTTTACTCATATTCCGATTGGATAGCTGCCTAGTAAACAGGCAGCCCCAAGCCCATTATGATAGCCGTTAGCCGGAAGGCGAGGCAGGTATTTATGTCTCCGCGCCTCTTTTCTTAAACCGAAAGTAAAACGCAGTTGTTTATGAGAGATGTGATGTAGTACGGAATAAAACAGAAATGAAGTACTGGTGAGTGTTTACCGAGTAACGATGAAATGAATGACGATTGTTAAAATGGGGGGTGCTTTGCTGGCTAACCTTTGAAGAAGACAAACTGTAACCGTGCCGGCTTTTAAATGGATCACTTGAATATTATACTACAGCGTTGTTTTATTTTTCTTAAAAGGATGGTTTGAGAATTGATTTTTAAAGTAAAATGATTAGGCTCTTGATATTGAAAGCGTTTGCAGATGTAGTGAATGGGTTATTTGGTAGCTCCAGCTGGTGAACAGGATTAATTTTTGCTCGGAAAGGCCTGATGTGGCATGAGTGGACTTGAAATGAGCACCCGTGTTTCAGGCCATAGAGGAGGAAGGCGGCGACCCAGACAACATCGAGATTCCCCTGACGGTGGACACACCCACTAGGAAAAGTGCCAAATGCAAAGGTAAAGAAACTAAATTAGTGAATGGGAGCTGTAACTGTCAAATTTCTGCAATCATCCTGTCCTTTCTGCCAGAATCTAGATAGCCTAATTTATCACTCTTTGAATAGGAAAGAGGCTGGATTCAGACACTGACAACATGATTGAAGAAGACTCTTTTTCAAAGGTAAGAATTATAATTATTGGTTAGTCTTCTGAATTCAAAGGATGCCTCTAGAAAAACAAATTCATTCAACATTTAAATATAAAAATACAAATTGATTAAGTAATGATTGATTTAAATTCGTCAGTTTAAAAAAATCCACCTGATTGCTTTACATTCAGTCTGTGTACTTGTTTTAATGTGATAGAGGGCTTTTAGTTTTCTTCAAAGGTTCACACTATAGTATTTGTAGTGATTTTCTTGAGTATTCTGTAGTCTTTTTTTTTTTTTGGCTGATAAAACTCTTACTGTACTTCTGGAAATATTTTGCTAATTTTAGCTGTTAACGTTCACACAGCCTACACACTGTCAGGTTTTTTAATTTTTATTTTTTGTATTCAGGAGGCCGAAGAGGAGGACCTTGAAAAAGGTATGTGTGTTCTCACTTACCGCTGGAGTGTTAACATCTTTGGGTTTAACAGGTAATGTTCATCTCAAGGTCAATGCGCTTCCCTTTTAATGCTTTTCTTTCAACTGGCTATCAGTCTGGACATTACCTTTCCAAAAAAAATGGGCAGTAATCAGGGCCAGTTCAAGATCATTCACATGGAGGAAGTGGACTGGACTCTAGCACACATCGGCACTTTTGGTCCTGTCCCCCTCCCCCTGCGCCTTGAGGAGGTCCGTGTGAAGGTTCCTTGCATTTGTCAGAGGATGGTGGGGATAGACTGCCTCATCAGAACTGCACATCATGCATGGGAATCCCAGGGGCTTCAAGCAAGTTACATTCCCTCCCCATTCCCCTCACTGGGAAATGAAGACATTGACGACGCCACTATTTGATGTCTGTCAAGATGAGCACTAGAGCTTCTTGCCCACTGGGCCTTGTCTTGGTCATCAGTCTGTTATGACAGATGCATGCACCATAAGAGGACACCGATGGTGGCCAACATAATCCCAGGACAGGACGCACAACTCAGGCTGCACTCTTCATTATGGACATGAGCCAGCAAGGTGTCAAGATGTGCAGTGGACAGTTTTCCATAACTGAAGATCTCACTGCTTGTCTTTCCTCCTGGTTTCACACCCCCCTGTTGACCATAAGAAGGAGGTCGTAGAAGATGGTGTTTTGATCTCGGCTCTCATGAGGACCTCAGTCAGTCAGACGTGGAAATGGAATCTGGCTTGACTTCTTTTCTGCATGGCTCTGGACTCGGGACACACAGCTCGACCCCCCAAGTCCATGGAGTCCACATTCTCACTTCACTCCGTCCTTCATGGCTTTCCAAACTGAAGAACATGGATGATCTGTGAAGGATCGGAACATCCAAGAATACCAGGATTCCTCTTACATGACTTGAGAGTGTTGGTGGTTAAAGTGGCTTGAAGATTTATTGAATCGCACCATTTTTTCTCAATGAGGAATGTGTGTTTTGTGTACACCTGTATGGTATTCTGACCTTCAGTGAGCGCTAATGCTAAACTTTCTTTCTATTCTACTTTCTTTAGGTTCCTTAGCACAGTATTGTATATGTTAAACAAATGTGTTCTTTGCCATGTTTTATCCTTGTTAAATCCCTCAGATATAACTGATACAGATGATGGTACTCGCGAAAATTCTAAACATCACGCCTGTGAAGATGGCCTCGCAGAGGCTGAACAAGCGGTGGAGATCGAACATGAAGCTGCCGCCTGCGCTAAAGAAGTCGAGGACGATAACATATCCGTCACAATCCAGGCAGAAGATGCCATCACGTTAGATGTGGATGGCGATGACCTCCTGGACACAGGTAAACATGTGAAACTTCCAGATTCGGAGGCAGACAAGGGCTGCGATGAGCCTGAGGTCTCTGCCCAGACGAGCCCGGAGGAAGATATGAAGGCGGAAGCTAAAGACGGCCACAAAGATGGTAAGAAAGATGACGGACTGAAGGCTGATGCTACCAAGAAGGAAAGCAGAGAGACTTCGAAGAAGGCCGATATGGGAGACAAAGAGAAGGATTATGTGAAGAAAGGCCCCTCGTCTACTGGGGCAACAGGTCAAGCAAAGAGGTTTGTCTTTCTATGTCAGTTCTTTAAGGTACTACTGCCAAGTTCCAGCTCTCACTAAGAACACAGCATTGTGGGTAGCCTCAAGATTTTTTTTTTTTTTTTTTTTTTTTTTTTTTAAAGAGATGTTCATTGATGTACCTAATCCTGCCATTTGATTTTTATTTGTTGTTTTTTGAAGTTGAGTTACTTATGGCATAAACCAGGAGATGAGACGCGGCTGTTTACTTCTGCATTTCCAGCACTTTTATTGCCTTTTCCAGTTCCCGCTTAAGGGTTTTAAAAAAATAGTCCCATTGATGTCAGAGGTTTTGTCAGAGTCGTATGAGATGATTTTCAGAGAAGTTGGGCCCACTCCTGAGGAATTCATTTGTCCAGGGAATCAATTGGCTGAAAACCTGACCCTCTCACCTGTGGAAAAGCAATGAAAGAAGCCATTATGGGAGTTTTGTCCAAGTGCAAGCCTTGCCTGTTGGGAATTTGATTTTTTCGTTTGTTTTTTCCTGCTTTAAATGGGTCTCTTATCAAAATGGCTCTGATCCCTTTGTCATTTTGCACAGGTTGTGTCATGCACTGGTACTCAGTTTTTTCTGTTTATTGAAATGTTTGCATTATAGCTCTTCAAAAGACAAAGATGGAAAGATGACAAAGGACGAGAAAGGTAAGCTCTTCATCTTGCGTCCTAGGCATCATGGGCTGGGAAAAATGCAGTGGCTTCATTGGGCTGTGTACTATTTTTGTAAAGGGCATGGGATTAATGAGGGAAGAGTTGTGCTTAATAACATGGTCATGGGTGTCCTGACCTATACATTTAGTATAGGTCCACACATGCTTTGGCCATTTTACGGTTTCTGATCTACTATGATTTTCAAATGGCCACTTTTGTTAAAGCAAAATATATTAATTTTAAATGATATTGGATTATGATAATTTAGTAGTTTTTTTTTTCTTTTTTTAAAGGCAGTGAAAAAGACCACTCAGTTTTACCTATGGGGTTTCTCACTAACTAACCGTGGTGCTGTAATGCGATGTGCTGGAGTTTTTCTGCAGCATGTGGCCCTGGAGTTGGCTGCAGTTTTATAACTCAATCAAACATTGAGTTAATTCAAAATATTCAACAGAACCAGATGCGAATCGGCACAGGTCAAGAATTTGAGCCAGAACAGGCAGAATCCAGCAGCTGCCGAGTTCCTTAACAGCACACAGGAATTTAACTATTTTTGAAGCCAAGATTTGGGCTTTTAGCGTTGGACTGTCGTGAATACCTATTACAGCTGATCTTCGTCATTTTGTGTCCGATTTGGCATGCATCGTTTAATTGAAATTTGGCTCTAAGCAGCATAAATTCCTCTGAGTAACTGAGTATTCAACTGAAATTTAATGGATTTAAAGAAATGCAAAAGACTGGGCTGTTTAGAAGTTCTTTCCTGCCATGTTTAACGGTGTTAAGCCCTTGTGTGTAAAATAGTTCCTTTTGAAGGTGGAAATGAGAGCTTTTTGCCCATGTAGGCTGATTGTAGCAAAGCGGACTGTATTTATTTGGTAGTTTCTGTGATGACTGCAGCAAATGGTCACCTGCAGATTGCATGGTTTAAGAATGTCCGGTAGGAAACTAAATAAAATGCCTGTTTTTAGTCAAATTTGATTCAGAACCCAAAATCAAATGGCCAAAATACAATTGGACCAACAGAGTACCCTCTGCATGTTTAAACAGCAGGTGCATGATGCGTCGATCAGATGGCATCAAATTACAAAAGTAGTCAAAACCGAACTGGTAAACTGCAAACGGTGTTTGCTTTTAATTTGGCCTCAATATTCTGAAGAGAACAGGTTTTTTTAACTTAATGTTTTGGTGCAGTTTCTGGTTTGTCTGAAGTAGATTTCTCCACATTGTGAAGTGTGCATGCCAGTTTTTTATGCGCGTGCTCGTGCACCGTTTTAGGAGGTACGAGCGGCGGCGGAAGCAGCTCGACGCGCAACCTTTGGGTGAGCGGCTTGTCCTCCAACACCAAAGCAGCCGACCTGAAGAATCTGTTTGGCAAATACGGCAAGGTAGCTTACTGCTCAAACAAAGATCTGGCCTAATGTGTAAAACCTGGCGGCGTTGGCCAAACTCTCGGCGGCTGGCATGACTTCTGCATCGCTATATGTCGTTGCAGGTGTTCAGTGCTAAAGTGGTAACCAATGCCCGCAGTCCAGGGGCAAAGTGTTACGGCCTGGTGACGATGTCCTCCAGCGCAGAGGTGGCCCGCTGCATCTCCCACATCGACCGCACTGAACTCCACGGACAGCAGATCTCCGTTGACAGGGTAACGCGGCACAAAATTCCTTACGTGGTCAGAACTCTCATTTTGGAATTCCAGAACCTCAAACTCATCGTGCGTTCCTTTTACCTCGGGAGGTCGGGAGACGAGTCAAATGACGCGCCTCGAGGCCGGAAGTGACGACATGC
>JAODKM010000008.1:8732906-8745005 GCA_026780845.1 Petrocephalus sullivani | reverse complement strand
CTCTCTCTCTCTCTCTCTCTCTCTCTCTCTCTCTCTCTCTCTCTCTCTCTCTCTCTCTCTCTCTCTCTCTCTCTCTTACATATGTATATATTTGTTTAAGCTTGGACATTTTCAGGTCCCCACAATGCAAACCTTAATTCTTAAAAAAAAAACAAATAAATGAGAAAATACAGACAGTAGTTTTTAAAAATCTATAAATGCCAAAGCCTTGAATTTGTTTGGTTGCTTATTATTAAGGGTTAGGGTTATTAGGATTAGGGTTATGCCCATACAAATGGAGAGTTCCCACAGTTACAGGAATTTATAGTGTCTTTTTTTTTAAGAGTAAATATTACACCTGCTTGTGCACATGTTAATTTGGGCATATTTTTACACTCTGTTCTAGGGCTGAAGAGTCCAGGGAAAATGGTAGTGATTGATCAGACCAAAGCAGAACCTGCGATCAACAAGACCAGACCTCCATTTCGGAGGGGAAGGTCTGACAAGGTACAAGATCTGTTTGTAACCCCCGAGTTACCCCCATCCCACCTTTGTTAGAATTTCTACTTGGTTCACACTGAAGCTTTTCTTTCCTCCAGCCACCTTTTCCGAGCACGATGCCTCGCCGACCCAGATGGTTCAGTCCACCAGAGGAGGTTGGTCGAAGTTTCGTTTCAGTGCGTAAAAATCTTACGTTTCTCCCATCTGGATTTCGTGGACCACATGTCCCTCTGCTAACCCAAAGCCACTCTGCTTCTCCCAGATGGAGATGCTGAGAAACAAAGGTCGGGTTTTCCCTGCTAAGGTGGAGAAGGACATCCTGCCCTTCGAGAAGATAAAGGAGCAGCGGATGCGGGAGCGCCTGGTGCGGCTGGAACGCATCCGCAGGGCCATGGAGCTCCGCAGGTATGTAAGAGCACGCGGGACCTGCCCGTCACTGCCCTGCTTTGAGTGAGTGAGTAGACACAGACATTGCAGGCACTGGCAGTCCTCTTGTACTTTCCTAGGGGATGTTCTCATGAAGCAGGATTCTCGGTTAGTGGGTTACTGGGTTAAGTGTTAAGCTAGAAGTCATGATTGTCCAATAGGAATGTTTCACACCTAAACTCTTAGGTCTGCCAGTAAACTGTATACTTTCTAGACATTAGCACAGTGATCAGCAATGCATCGATTGAGACCACCTGCCACCGGTTGATAGGTCCCCAGATTTTCTTTGTGGATATAGCAGTTATCTAACAGAAGGAATTGCTTATGGTTAGACATTTTTCTTCTGGTATTTATGTAACTGTGCTTTTGCTCTTAAGGCCTCCTGAATGTCTCTCCCCCACGCCCAGGCGGCGGGAGATAGCGGAGCGTGAGCGGAGAGAGCGTGAGCGCATCCGGCTCCTGCGAGAGCGTGAGGAGCGGGAGAACCTGCTCAGAGAGCGCCAGCGGCTGGAGATGGAGAGGCAGAAGCTGGAGCGTGAGCGGATGGAGCGCGAGCGGCTGGAGCGGGAGAGGATCCGCATAGAGCAGGTAAGCGCGGCGGGAGGGGGTGTGACTGCGTGGCGACGGCGGCAGGGGGCATGACTGGCTGGCAGTGGCCTCATCTGGGGGACGCCCCCGTTTACCCGCAGGAGCGGCGAAAGGAGGCGGAGCGCCTGGCACGGGAGCGCGAGGAGCTTCGCAGGCAGCAGGAGCAGCTCCGATACGAGCAGGAGAAGAGGAACTCCCTGAAGAGAGGCAGAGACGTGGACCACAGGTACCCCTGGCTGGCTAATATGCGACTGTACACATTTCCATTGTCTGTGAGCAGGTGTTTCATTGGTAATTTCTTTTGCCCCACTGGCCCCCTAGACGAGATGACCCATACTGGAATGGCAATAAGATCCAGGCAGAGGCAGAAAGCCGCCTGAGCCAAGGCTCAGACTACAGCCGGCCACAGGGCCGCTTTGTGGAGTTCAGTCCACGCGAGAGGGGGCGTTTCCAGGAGGGCTCCTCTGTGGAATCCCCAGCCTTTGACAGGTGAACCCCCCCATTTGGTGACACTGGTGGATGTATAACCCCTCCCCACGTGATTGCTTAACACAGGGTTTGCTCACTGTGTCCCGTAGGCGCAACCGTTTCGAGGGCGAGCCAGACAGTAAAAAAGCAAGACCACCCCCCCGGAGAGAGAACTCTGGGTTCGACCGCTACCCCAAGGGCTTTGACCCGGGCAGGAGAGCAGAACCACCTCCACCCCCACGATCTGACATGCGAGACACGGACCGCCGGGAGATCCGGGATCGGGATGAGCGGAGGACCGTGACAATGCCCGAGCCGTCAGCAGGGGGCAGAGGAGGCCTGTCCAGCATGTCTCACAGCAGGCCTGCGGGGGACAGGGGAGGCATGTCCAGCATGTCTCACAGCAGGCCTGCGGGGGACAGGGGAGGAATATCCAGCATGTCTCACAGCAGGCCTGCGAGGGACTCGCATGGGGGCTGGAAGAATGATGGAGAGAGTCCACCTGGAAAGGGGGACATTCGGTAAGCTGGGAGGGGTTGCTAAATGGTCTGGTTGCTTTGAGATCTCACACATTCTGTGGCCATATAGGGGTGCATAGATGAGTTTCTGACAACTTCCTTATTTTTGTTTACTGGGAAGTTATTTGTAAGTGATGCATTTCCGCCCTCTGGTGGCACAGGCCCACAGTGCGAATGCGGCCAGAGCGCTCCGGAAGAGACGGGCCCGATCCGGCCCTTAGGGGTGCCCCCACCGGCAGCGGGGGAAGGAGCAGCTTCAGCAGCAGAGACAGCGGCCCTTCAGCCAGCCGGGGGCGATCTGGTTTCGGGGACAGAGATGGAGGCCGGCCCATGGTGGTGAATGAACAGGTTAGCTCTCACAGAATGGTGGCCACGGAACGCGAAGCTGCTCTTATGCTGGGAGTATTACCACGAATTTTTGATTAAAGTGATTTATGGTGTCCCTTGTCATTGCGCCCTGCCTTTGGGCCCTTTGTATGTTTGGTGCAGACGCACTGCTGAATGTTGTTTTGGTTTAGCAATTTTTAACCATGTGGAAACAATCCCTCAGCATTTCAGCAGTGGACGGCAAGTGGTCGTGGAGAGGCACAGCAGAGACCCCGGCCCCAGGAAAGAGTGGCATGGGGGCCCGAGCAGCCAGAGCGGGAGCTACCCTGACAGCCGCAGACTAGGGGAGAGCAGGAGCAGCATGGTGGGCCAGCACTCCAGGTAATGGCCGGGCCACACCCAGTACTGATTCCAGTAATGCTAAATAAAGTAGTGGATACTTGGAAATCGCCCATGTCTAATGTCAATCTCGAAAATGAGAAACTGTCTAACAATGGCAAATGAGATGTGCTGCCAGTTCTAAACCCACTCGTTTTTGTAGCCATTCATCAACGGGGATGAACAGGATTGTGCAGATCACCAGCTCTATGTCCAGCAGCAGCGGAGGATTCAAGCCCTTAAGGAGTACCCAGCGGCGATTCTGAGCCCCACCCCACCAACTTTCATGATTTCACCTGTTTATGCAAAACAATTTTTTTTAATAAGTTTTACTTTAATTGTTGAATGGCAGGATTGAGGTTTTGTTGTGTATAGAAGCTTGTAAACTTCATAGGGTTCTGCTGTGACCATCAAAGAAAACTGTGCACATGTTATTACTGATGTTTGGTTTAAGACCTGTACAGCTTTAGTTTAACAAGTTTTCATATGTGGTTTCAAAACTGCCCTTTCCTGGAGGAAAGTACCTGTTTGTACAGTGGCTGCGCCGAGAGGCATTTCCCAAGATCCCCTCATTCCATTATGCTCCGTTTTGGGCGCTTATGAAAGTTATTAAATTATACGTCTGTTAGCACCGTGTCTTATTTCACAATTCTGAGATGCACAAAAAATGAACACAGTTGCTGTCTAGATATTTTAATGTCATCAGGCTAAGTATCCCTTGTCAAAGGCATTTTTCGTAACAAACTGAAAATACAAGTGATAGGAAAAACACACTCCAAGAATTACCTGCATCTACATTTTGTGACACTATAATAGAGGCTACATTTGGTCACTTGTGTGTGAACGGAACCTTAAATCACAATAGTGTGTTTGACCCTCTTATAACCCAAGCTTTCAGCTCCCACTGTCTTCAGTTTAACATTTTGTGGGATATTTCATCCTTGGTGTTGTATTCAGCACTACAATTTCATGCATCACAAATAAAATGGCAACATCAATTGTATTTGGAGCAGGTACACTGAACTCATTCAAGCGAATATAAAAAGTCTGCATGTTGGCTTGTAACAGTGGCATTTTCCCCATGTTTACATTCTGCCAATACTTCAAATGAATTTCTTCAGTCAGACTGGCATTGGGTTCTAACTCTGCTGCAGAATGTGCAGAACCTCTGTGCAGAACCTCTGTGCAGTTCAGCTCGTTTCACTTCTCTCTGCTCTAATTGTGCATTTTGATTTGCTTCTGCCCGTTGACCAAAATCATCCCTGCATTAGTCTGAGAATTGCATCCCTCTGACTTTCTGCCGGCTGGTACCTCTACTACCTGTGTGTCGACCTGCTGTTTTGCTAACCACTTGTGTGCATTGCATGAAGTACAAAATGAGGTATTTAATTTTAGTTGTGTAGTGGTGCCTATCCGTGTACCAGTGCAAGACCAACTTCAGGGGACAGGGGTCACCTTAGTAACGTCAGATAGCCCAACCGACAAATGGCAGCACTTGCGCCTTTGTCCCTAATATTTCACTTCAATTCAGAAAAAGATGCAAATAAGCAAGTGAAAACGTCAACTATTTAGTGATCATCTGCAAAAACAGACCTCTGCACATTCCAGGGTGGGTCATTCTGACGGAAAGCGTGAGATCTGATTGGCCACTTCCATCACCCCTTCCACAAGAAATGGAGTCACTGTGGTTTTGACCCAACATTAACAAGCACAATTGCACCTTCCCTTCTGGGTCAGCTATGTTCTTCATGGATTGGGATTTAAAAAGTAAAATTAACAGCATGGCACACCAGTCCCCTCCTCTCCAAAGGCTTATCTAGCCCTTTGAAGATGCTTTACATAACCATAATTACATAACCATAATGTCTACTACAGTCATTCATATGGTAAAGCACAGTATACATACTTGCTTAGACTATGCATGCTTATGGAGAATTGGGCATTCTATTCCCCCCTGCAGAAGGACCTTCTACTGTATGGAAGGATCCTCAATGCAATGCGATGTCCTTTAATATCAAGCTCCTCCAGCACATTATATCGAGTAAGTTTGATCATCTATAAATATGGCAGCCTTGATGAGCTTGACACTTGGCACTGCTTGGGGGGGGGGGAATGAACCCACAACAGTTAGATGATAAAGCAATCCAGTGTGATAACCTGCACACACCCTTGTATGTGTGTACATGATGAAAAAGTGTATATATTTTCATCCCTAAATGTACACAAACTATCAGGACACCTTCTCACAGTGTGGCCAACAGGAACACATCTAACCGATATATGCTAATGGGCAGTCATAAAAATCACCTAATACAACAAACATTTCCAAAAGACAAGCACGGATTTGTCCATTCTCACAGGGCCTGAGAGTATTTCTGGTATCGTGTCAACAGCTACAGATTGTCTCTTTCTGATAATGCATCATTGTCCATAATAATAATAATAATTTAAAAAATCCAGTAATGCTGTATAAGGCTTTTTTATATACAGAGATCATTAGGCCCCTGGGGACTGATCACATAACAGACTGACAACTAAAAGAACAAAAATTCTCCCGCATAAATAGTGGAGCTGATTACTTCTAAACCCAAGAGATACTACTTCTCTATTTCAGTCAAGGCATTCAGCTGGAATGTATAGAAAGACAAAGGATTAGTTGCTCAGAAATTGGCAGTACCAACCATTATATATACATACATATTATATATACTCTTATAAAGTGTGTATATGCACGTATTTAAAAAGTGAGAAGTGGGGACACAGCTGAAACTCAACTGTCAGAATCAGAACTTCAGTTTCGAGTTAAATGTAACATGGGTAACAGAATTGTGCCCTACAGTAGATGGGCGTCAGTGGGGACTTTGCCAGGTCAGGTACACCAGCTGCTGCCGTTAGTCTTGGCTTCCCTTCCTAAAGGAGAACGCAAAGTGACAGGCCCTGTGGGAACAGTAGCCTGGTGTAGTGCAGATGGACTTTTTTCCTTGTAGACAACAGCAGAGTCCTTTCATTTGGCTTGGCACGCCTTCCAACACAGCGCTTGAGCCTAAACGTCCACATTACAGACCGTTTCCCGCGGTCGTGTTAGTATTTGCTGAAAAAGTAATTTTCAGGCATTCCTACCAACCCCACCTTTAACTGCTACCAAGTCACACACCTGGATGAAGCATAAATTAAGTTTAAATGCAACATTGCTGTAGTGAAGGTTCCCTCTAATGAACACTGGTATTCACTTGAAAACCACAAACATACATGTATGTACAGCAGATACACTCACACACTAACTAGATGCAGGTTCTCCTACAGTTTGCGTGCATGTTCTAGAGTAAGGCAGACCTGGATCTTGAGAGATGACAGCATAAGAATCATCCAGGGATGGTGTCAATGCCCATTTGGGTGCCTGTGAAGCTATCGCTAGTGGCGGACATCCGGGCACCGTGAAGGGCCCCACGTCTGGCAGCTCCAGGACGTGGGACAGACACTCTGTGCTCTTTGGGCACTCGTGTATGTAAGCATGGGGTTATGTCCCTGTTGGCCACATTTACTGACCCCCTCGCGACTTGAGAACATACACAGAAAACCTTGTGAGCCAGCAGTGAACAAGTTAGGATTATTTGCACCCTGCTGAGGCTCGAAGGGGCGCCATTGTGTGACCAGCAGTCGTTTGGCGTGGTGCAAGGCATCGCCAGCCCCCCGCACCCACAGAGGCCGCCGGCGTCCAGCTCCTGAGAGGAGCCTGAGCCAAACATGTTCGCACTGAAATTAAAAGGCTATATTTAAAGAGCCGAATGCCGCAGGCTCCTACATACTTCTAAACCCATGTCACATAAAACAGTTTACAAACTGCCTGAAATAAAAGATGAGCATGTGTCGATTCCCCACGGAGCACCGACTGTGCAGAGATCTAGTTTAATGTCAGCTGCTTGGCGCGCTCTCTGCCAGAGCCCCTCTTCCTAATGCGCTGAATGTGCCTTACGTCTATGGCCAACTCTCCATATTCATGTTAAGTTATAGTGTCACCCCCTCAGCTTTCCGTACTGATATAAAAAACAAACAAACTGGGTACAAGGCTATCAGGCACAGGTGGCATGTGAACCTAAAAAACTGCCCCCTCCTCTGGAGTTCACTGCTCCTTCTTACTCTGCTATCTCCTCCGTAAGGGGGCTGTGCATTACATGTCAGCTGGACATAGAGCGCCCCCTTCTGGTGACCTCCCTCCAGCCCCCTCCCCATTACAACAGGACACACTTGTCCTTGTCCTTGGCTTCCTTCTTGTGTTTGCGATCCGCGGTGCCAGGTTGCTTCCCTGGGCTGGGGGCTGCGTCGGCTGTTGAGCCCCCCGTAGCTTCTGCTGTCCCTGCTGCCGCCACGGAGCCAGCCTCGCCCCCTGCTGGCAGCCTCTGTGCCTGCGGGAAGAGAAATGGGAAAGGCTGTTACTCATGCGCAAGATGGCGGCACACAGGAATGCAGAGGTCGCCCATACCCGCGGGACACCCCCCCCCCCACAGTCCCGCACCTGTGCCTGTGCTGCCTGCTCCTGTTCCTGGTAGAACTGGGAGGCCCGGCGGTCCTCCTCCTCCTGCAGCTTCTTAGCCAGCTCCAGGTCACTGATGCCCTCTGGGATCTGCTCCCAGGTCAGATCCTGGCTCTGCTGATCCTGCTGCAATGACAGGGCCATCAGGTAGTCCTGCACGGAGACAGACCAGAGGTTCTCTCAGTGGGTCACTGAAATGACACGACTCTGGCACCTGCCCGCCGTTATTAGTGAGACGGCAGCAAGAGTGTGCCACAAATCAGGAGTCATTCGGTGAGGCAGAGAGGGGAAAAAAGCCAAGGGAAGAGGAAGAGTGCAGCTTTTAGCATCTATTATTGATGGAGCTTCAAGCAGGCATGACTGGCCATGTAGCACAGGGAGTAACAAGAGGGCGCCCAGCACCTCATATATAAAACAAGATACAAAAAAAGGCTCTTACTGCAACAGAAACACTGGTGATACCCAAGAAATGACCCAAGGTTACTGACAATACATCTCTGTTCTTTAACGTTCACAGAAATGTCAACACAAATATCCTGTGGCTGCCAGCTAATTCCATATGGAAGAAGAAAAAAAAACAATCATCATCATCAGATAATGACCAAAATACAATAGATATTGCAACACATTCACCTAAAACACAAGAGCTGCTGCGATTTTTCTGAAAAACATCCCCCTCTGCTCCTGCCCTGATTTGTCAGTAACCCGTGTTTTTAAAGCCAATCCCCTTCCTGGTCAGGAAACAAAAGGCGAATAAAGAGACAGTAAGGAGCGTTTTGTACAGACTCCGATTACAGAAAACATACTGAACATCAGAGGAGCTTATCCAGGTTCACTGCCAGTCCACTGACCGTAAAGAGCACAGGCTGACCTGATCGATCTGGTCCTGCTGACCATGGTACACCGTGTTCGGGTCCGACGGTGGCCGCAGGCGGAATTCTGAGTCACAGAAGTTGCCATCTCCATCCACGTTATGAAGGCTCTCCCAGACCACCTTCTCCTCGGTTAAGAAGCCCTGGTCTGTCACCAGCAGGTACAGCTGGCCCTGCCGTACACAGATAAGAGCCGTTGCTGGCACACCTCAGCTCTATGACCTTCTTGTGGAAACCTCCCTTATACGTAAGCCAAGTTTTCCCCAACATCAAGGTTGCTCAGAAAGCCACGGACTGCTCCAAGCAGAACATAAACCTCAACAGCAAGTTAGCTGAAAGTCTTCTTTAGTGGATGTGCGATCTGTGTCGCCCACAAATCATCTGGTCGTAATTTTGTCCTTTGCAGTTATAAGGTGACAATACTCCTGCTTGGGACTCATGTGAAAATAAATGTGCATATATATGAAGATCGGATGCCCTTCACCACTGCAACACACATGTTCTGTTTCCTCCAGCATTTAGTAAAAATAAATTACCCAGTATCTGAAATGTCCAGGCAGGTGGCATGGCTGGAGCATTTAAAAATGCAGTGGTCACCTTAAACCTGGTCATGGTGCTGAAATGGTTGTTCCTAAAGAAGACGCATAGCTCGCCCTCCTGGACGCTGGACGTCAGCTCGCACAGGCCGTGGTAGGTCAGCTGCGTGGCTGTGTTGTTCAGGAACTGCTCCGCCACGAAGCCTGCGGCGACAGTGCCGGCCCGCACACGCGGGCACACGGGTGAGGGGGGGCACAGAGGTGAGGGGGGGGCACATCAGCTCGATGGACATGAAAATGATGCAAGCTAAATCCTTAGGTTCCTTTAAATCAGAGCTAGGTAAGATTTTAACAACTGTGAGCTATTAGTTAAGTTCTCCCCAAGCAAGCTTGATGGGCCGAATGGCCTCCTCTCGTTTGTATAGTTCTTATGTTTTTATGTTCTTAAAATTAGCAAAAACCGAGCCTTGTATCACAGGTCAGGGGGAGAACGGAAAAATCGACAGGAGATGCTACAGGCCCACCCACCTTCCCCAGCCAGCTCGCTGTTCTCCGACTGTTTACAAGAGATAACCTTCTCCACCAGCTGATTATAGCTGCAGTTGGCCACTGCCTTCACGATGTCATCCATCTGCAGAAAAGAAAAAAAAACAGAAGGGGAGGGGTCGGGGAAGGAGGAGGAGCTTAGTCAGCTCTAACATTCCAAACATTCCAATATCATTACATGGGGGCAATGCTGGCAGATCTCAGTGTTGCTTCAGGCTAGCTCGTATTTTCGGGAACGGGATGGCATCTGCGGTAAACAGTGACACCGTAGCGGTCACTGTGATGCATTAGGAGACGACTGGCTAAAAAGGTTGTGGCAAAGGAAGGGCGGGGCTTGCGGGAAGGAACTAACCTGAGGGTCCACCAGCCAGCCGTGATAGAGCGGGATGTCCAGCAGGTCGAAGACGATGCACTCGGGCGTGTACTCGAAGACCCGCACCCCCGTGAACTTGACGTTGACGTCCAGGCCGGTCTGGAGCTTGTGTAGGACTGCCATGGCGTCGCTCATGTTCTGCGAAGGAGCGCCCACCAGTGTCAGATCACAGCGCATCAGTCACGCAGTAAGGAGGCCTATCGGGCTGAATCGCACAGCGACTCGGAGCACAATGAAGGTAGACGTCATAAAGGGCATCTGTACAGCTCAGCCACGCCAGCACGGGCCGGCCATACCCGTACTCGCTACATCCTGGAAGGACACCGCGCCTCACACACTGATATTTCTGTGTTCGGCTGATGGACGGGTCCAGCCAGCAGTCCTCACCCCACAAGCACACGGCTTTGGCAGGGTGTCGCCGTGCCTGCCTGTGACTGGCCGCTTGAGGTTCAGCGCTCGCTCCTTACAGCCCTCAGCTGTTCCCGAGTCATTTCCAGCTTCGCTTCTGACGTCGGGGGGGCCGGAAGAGAGGCCGCCCAGTCCAAGCGAGCTGTACTCTCCTGGCCTCCCCCTTCCCCTTTGAGGAGGGGCATTCATCTGGTGACTCAAAAGCTGGGCAGATTCTTCTAGACCTTAGAAAAAAGCCAAGTCTGACACGGGGGGAGGAAGCGAGGACCCGTCTGGCCCGCCGGAGCTGGAAGCTGCTCAGTGTCCCACAGATATACAGCTGCTGGCATGGAACCAGACACGGGTCCCCCTGCTGGCCAAGCGCGACACCACACTATGTGGCAAGTCCAGCAGACTGCAAGGACTGCTGGGTAATCGAGAGGCCCTGCTGCTGTACACCAGAAATCAGGCACTCAATCCTGAGCAGTCAAATAGAAATACTAAAATGAACCACAAACGGGGATTGACTTGATGCTATGAAGACCCACCCAACAGACACCAGTATAAAACTCTCTAAATGGTCCATTGGTCAGGGCCCGCATGAGCCTATCGGCTGAATGAACATCTTTTAAACACTCATACAGGCTGTTGGTGTCACATTACTCAACTGACCACTTGAATATGCCAATAAGTCAGAAGCGCAAAAGGCCAGCATCAGCCATCAGCATGACAGTTCAGGATCGCTCCATATCTCACGGTGATTCCCGGATCAGACAGCAGAGATGATCCCAAAATCTGTAATGTGCCTTGCTCTGTCCCACCTGCCCCAGCCACCGATCAAGAAACACCATCTGGCATCACTGCAGTGAGTCCCACCAATCACAGAAAAGGGGGACAGCTGTAAATGGAGGAAGATGCGTCTGATTCATTCTGTGGCAAAGCCAGACTGGCGGTTTGCTGAGGTCAGGGGCATCCGCCAGGGCCAAGGGCCGCGTTCACTACCTGACCATGGTGCATCGCCCCTTGTGCTCACTGGAACACATTTTGCATGGAAAAAAAAAAACACACAACCATGTGCACAAAATAATTTGCAAACAAAACGAAAAAAGTCTGACCTCCAAAACCGGTCCACTTGCTGCGAAAAGGAGTTTCCTGCCAAAATCTGAGTGGTGAGAGCAGGATGGGCAGACTTGTTAAAGCGAAGAGGAGGGCCACAGGAAAAAAAACAACCGCACAGCACAACAGTGCTGCGAAAAATGGCTTCGCAACACATCGTCTGGAGGTACTAGCTAGGTGACCTGAAAAACATTCAGGCTGGGTACTGACGCTGGGGGGGATCAGGTCCATTTCTGTGGGCTTGTGTGGCTGCCACGTCGCTTTGTTTAGACCTTCACAATCACTTGCAATTAGGGATGGGAATCGATAAAAAATTACTGATTTCAATGCCATTATCGATTCTTCTTACCAATCCGATTCTTTATCAATTCCTGATCAGAGTGAAATAATTGGATATTGTGCAATATCCGCTGCATAGGCATACAACTACTTTTGCACTGTATTTGTTACGGGCAGCATGGTGGTGCGGTGGTTAGCACTGTCGCCTCACACCTCTGGGACTGGGGTTCGAATCCTGCCCAGTTCCATGTGTGCGGAGTTTGCATGTTCTCCC
>JAODKM010000008.1:8708190-8732878 GCA_026780845.1 Petrocephalus sullivani | reverse complement strand
CTGGCCCCCCATCCTGGGTTGTTCCCGCCTCGTGCCCATAGCTTCCGGGATAGGCTCCGGACCCCCCGTGACCCTGTCGGATAAGCGGGTTGGGAAATGGATGGATGGATGTATTTGTTACAGCATATTTTTTGTCTGTTTCTTTTCTATTGCTTTTTATTTACTGGCTGTTGCGAGACATGCATTTCCCTAGTGTGGGATCAATAAAGTCTTATCTTAATAACTAAATATTAAATGTATCACTGATTATAACTTCCTGGACATGTAATTAGACTTGGTTAGCTACATATTTAGAAAATAAAAATGGCAGTTTTCAGCGCCAAATGTAGCTATTTTATTGGCTGTCAATTTTGTTTACATTTCAGAAAATTCGCGCTTGTAGGTTAAGGCACCGTGGTTAAAGTTACCCACGTCTTTGGAGACCACGGAGCGCTATGAGTTGAACACATGGCATTCTTGTTATGCGTATTGAGGGTTTAAATGTTTAAGCATATCGCTAGTGTTTCCACCCTTGCAAGTTTAAACGGCTTTGCACAAACTGCACAACGGCCGTCTTTCCTACTGAAATGCACCCACGCCTTGGTCCGCTTCTGCTCACGCTATGCCAGAAAGTCCGGAAGAATCCTTAGAGGAATCAATAACATCGGAGGTGTGCAATGCCGATGCATCCCAACAATTTAAACCGGTTCTAAATTGGAACCGGGTTTCGACTGCCACCCCTAGCAGGGCAGAAATTAACTTTGTGGAAGGACGGCATCCTATGACGGCACCAAGCAGAAAGCCACTGACCTCTTCTGTATAACAACCCACTCTGCTGCTAATGTTTGCTGATTGCGTGACTGTTACCCCGTTTCTACCGACGTGGTGCCGGGCTTCACCCCCAATCCGGAACTGGTTCTGCGCGTTTCCACTGCAAAAAACAGAAATGGCTCCAGCGCAGCACCACAGAAAAGCTGGTCTCAGAGCTTAATGTGGAACCATGTCTGGGGCTATTTTTATTATTATTTTTTAAAAGTAATCGTACTAATTGCCACATTAACAAGAGTAATAATAAAAGTATTTGTGGAAAAGTCGTATAAAGGATTCTTGTGGCTAATGTGTGGGGGGGGGCATTACGTATGCATTACGAATTTGCCATGAATTATTAATTGTGCTAGATGTTATTATTGAAAGCAAAGCATTCTCACTTCTGACCACGTAACATTTCCGTTCCATTCCATTTTGAAACTAGTGCAGCCATGGGTCATTTCTCAAGCGGCACCGAGCAAGAACCTGCCCAGCACCAGTTCCATTTTGGTGGAAACGAGGTATGTGTGCTTATACACCTGTCAACAATGGCCGTGCCTAGATTGGGCAGTTTCTTTAATTAACAGGGGTTTCCACATACTTTCGGCTATAAAGTATGTGTCGGACTGTAAACTGATCAGGGATTTTATGGTCAACTGAATCAGCAGGAAAACAAATACGAGTGCTGTCACACACATGGAGGCACACACAGCAGGCAAAAACGCAATCCTGGTGTCACACTCTGACTTAGGGGGCGTCGAGCTGGGGAGGGCGGGGAGCTGACCTGTGCTGATCCACCCCCAAGCCGTCTGGCCCCAGCACTGCCCTGCCCTGAGCTCCGAGGCCACCGAATGGCCACAGCAGCACAGCCTCCCATCTCCTTGGCCTAGGAGGACGGTCATAATGCGGCTTCATAGACAGACCAGCAGCCCCTGTGCTGCGCGTATTTACACCCAGACAGCAGCGTGGCACACAGGATGTCCCTGGGGCCTGCGTCGGGTTTATAAATAGACGGGCAAGTACCATTCCTTCAACAATAAAGCACCGATGTGGCCGATTACGGTAAGCTGGAAACAAAATAGCAATACGTGGGCCCATTTGCTGGCGGACCAAACAGCGGACTCTCATGCAGCAACCGAGCGGCAACTGCCAGCAGCAGATGCAATGATGCCACCCAGCCGGGCCGCAACGGGCGGCCCCGACTTGCCATGGGCCCCGACATACAGCAAAACAAGAAAACACGCTGGGCCCAGGAGCACCTCACCTTGCTACTGGGCTTCATAGAGCATCAGATCCCTGGGTACTGCACCCTTCAGATATAATCAAATCCAGACGTACCTCAAATGGTACAAACCCCCTAATTACGGACCATGTAGGACAGTATCAAACACCAAAATATTACACAGATGTTATACAGTATCAATCCCGAGAGGCAGACTTGCGTCTTCCCCATTAACACACGCTGCTTTGCACCCTATGCCTGTGCTGAAAACAGGTGCCAGATTTACTGACTACTGAATTATTTTTATTGCTAATAACAGCACATTAATTCCAAAAGTGTCATAATATCATGCGCCCACTGTTAACAGAGTTCTCTCTCATTTTTGTTTAATTTTCATACACCGTTACTTTTATGTAAAATCACTGTGGTAGTAAAACGGTCAGCGGTACAGTTAGCCCTGCAGAGCAGACTGTGACACAGATGGACAGACAGCCGCCACACACTATGGGGGGTGGGGGGCGGGGCTCACCCCAGGAATGCTGGGGGGCCCAGGCAGCCTATACCTGCTCATAGTTGAGCCGCTGGACCTCCGAGATCTCCTTCGGCTTGGCGTCGAGGATGTAGTCACCTACGGGCAGAGGGAGACAGACCATAAGGGCGCAGTCATATGCGGATGGAGGAAGAGGCCCGTCGTGTTGGGAGGGGGTGGAGAACAATTCCGCCGGCACAGAAACATGATAAACACCCCCTCACACACACGCACACACACACACACACACACCTACCTACCTACCAACCTAAATGGGGCCCTTCCATTCATTTCTATGGGAAAAACCCTTACCCCAATCACGACAGCCTTAACCCCTACCCAGCCCTAACCTTAACCATAAGTAACCAAGCCAAAGACTTTTGGCATTTTTAGTTTTTTGATTACATTCACAGATTTTTATAAAATTGAAGTTATCCAACTGGAGACCTGAAAAGACGTCCCCAAAAGAAGGGAAAATTCAGGTTTTACCACACTTTGGGGACATTTTGGTCCTCAAATGTGATCCATGCAAACCCACATACACACACACACAGAATGATAATCGCAACACTCGCAGGAAGGAGGAAGAAAACCCTTTTTCAAAGCCCTGGCGAGACACAGCAGCAGCCCTTGTTTACTTGCCGCTCGGAAAAGGCGCAGGGCGGGAGAGCCCCCCCTCAGAGACCCCCCCCCCCTCAGCCACAATCTGACTGCACCTGTCAACCGGCAGATTAACATTCTGCTCAGCTGCCCCCAGGGAGCCTCGACTACACTTGCCATTCTGACTCGCAGGCTAGCATAGGCAGCCCAGGCCGCACCCGCTGCTCTGACCCGCAAGCCAGCACCCACTGCTCTGACTCACCTTGACTCACGGAGCAGCCCTGGCCGCACTCGCCGCTCTGACTCGCAAGCCAGCACCCACTGCTCTGACTCACCTTGACTCACGGGGCAGCATAGGCAGTCCTGGCCGCACTCGCCGCTCTGACTCGCAAGCCAGCACCCACTGCTCTGACTCACCTTGACTCACGGGGCAGCGTAGGCAGTCCTGGCCGGACTCTCTGCTCTGACTCGCAAGCCAGCACCCACTGCTCTGACTCACGGAGCAGCCCTGACCGCACTCGCCGCTCTGACTCGCAAGCCAGCACCCACTGCTCTGACTCACCTTGACTCACGGGGCAGCATAGGCAGCCCTGGCCGCACTCGCCGCTCTGACTCGCAAGCCAGCACCCACTGCTCTGACTCGCAAGCCAGCACCCACTGCTCTGACTCACCTTGACTCACGAGGCAGCATAGGCAGCCCTGGCCGCACTCGTCGCTCTGAATCGCCACTTTGCAATCTGAGTGCAGTGCCTTGACCAATTGCGCGGCCTCGCCACTGGCCCACAACTAAAACTCGCCACTCAGATACGTGCCAGCAGCCATTCATTCTGCATCTTAACCAAGGGCTGTAAAGAAAATCTTGATGCTCTTTTCAGCAAGAATAATTGATTGTTACCTGGATAAAACAATAAGAATCACAAGCAAGAAACCCTAATGCCCCCTCCCAGCATGAGTGCCCCCAAAATGCCTGACCCTTGTGGAACATAAATGCCAACAACGGGCCCCAAACCATAATCCGCAGGCTCCTTACTGGCCCCAAAACTGACGGACTCTGCAAACTCGAAAGCAGCACTTGAACGCCAAACAAACCCAGCGCACCCGTACAAAGGCCGGCATCTCCTAGAAGCCGGATTGCGATGGCTGTGGAAGATCAACGCTGCATTTTGTTCTGCCACCATCGGTCTTACACTTCTCCAGACAGAAAGGTCTCCACAGCCGGGCTCTCTCGATTCAAAGGCTGCCAGAGCAGCTTCAGACACAAAAAGCCTGTAAGGAGGGACGTGGACGGAGCCAGAGGAGGACACGACCACGTGCTACATGCCCCCAAAACCCGGTCCGGGATGCTGGAGCTGCTTCCAGTGCATATCTGCTCTTCTGGAACTGAACTAGAGTGACAAGGAAGAACTTTAGTAACTGTGGGTCTTCTCACAGGGGCCCCGTTTCTCGTCTAGATGAGGACACTCACTACTGGGGATGGACCTGGCAGTGAAAAGGGGAAATAAAACACACAGGAGCCGGGCAGCTTCCATCCATCACTAACGGCATGTCTTACAGATGATTTTAGCGTTACGGGGACACCGTAAACAATCTTAATAGTACCTTAAATTCAAGTAATTTAATCTACAATGCAATCAAATTAACACCATTAAAAAAATTAAGGCCACTTAAACTACGAAAAGTAGCAGAACAATTTACCCCACAGATAAAAACATAATAAAGATTTAAAAAATCAAGACTTAAGCTTAGAGAGTATTCCAGGGGCAAAGCAATTGTGGCTAATTAAAAATTTAGCCAGGGACAGAATACAGTCCCTCGTCAGCAGAACTAAGGATTTAGTATCCTCTCTGTTCCCCTCGAAGGCAGCGAAACGCACTCTTGGGATTTGATGAAAATGACTCTGCCATGCTCGCCCGCGATTACACACCTGAGCCAAACGGCACACTTAAGCAGCACTAAGCTACGTTAGCATGAGCTGTCTCGGCTGGAGCACACAGTCCACCGCCCGCCGGCCGACTGCAAACCCCCCACCAGCCCTACCACATCTGGCTGCGAGCCTCATCCTCACTGCTGACGTCTTCACAAAAATATTTCATTCTTTTCTGTGAGCTATTCTCAGCCGAAAGAGAGTTCTTGTCCTCCAACCCACCCTGAACGCATGACGCTTTCAACGACGACCGAATTGACTCGCCCTTGCCCAGAGTCGGGGTTTCTCCCTACAGGATGTCCCAGGCCAGGGCTCAGCCTTACACCAGAAATAGAATTGCGGCATCACATTTGTTTTAATCCACTCTCTCCCGTCACTACGAATCCTTACTGGGGCTCAAGGAACAGCCCAACTCAAACTGTCATAGGGGACAGGCTTCCGGTCAGTTCTGAACCTCACAAAGACGGCCCAAAGTATGACAGCCAGAATAACAGGCATGGGAATCACAAGCCCTTGTTTAAGTGGACAGCTGGAGCACAGTGTTCTTCTCATCAAATCTCAAAGTAGAACATTTGATTAGTTTAATCAAAAATCTATTATTATTATTATTATTATTATTATTATTATTATTATTATTATATGCAAGCCTTAAGCATCAAGATATTGTGTTAAGTCAGAACACACAGACAGTGGATGATCACTCAGAACAACAAAATGTCCTGAGCAGCATAGAAACTGAGGTGGGACCAGTCAGGTTTGGACCAAACACTGAGTATCCTAGGGGGAAGGTGGTGGTGGTGGGGGGGCTCTGGCCTTCAGGTTCCAGGACATTCAGAGGCATCCCAGTCATGGAAGGAGACTTACTTGCAGCAGGAAGAGGGGGCAGCTCTGGTTGCCCCCCCTTCTTGTCACCACACAAGGCCCCCCCCCTGGGCATACCTCAAGCCTAATGCCAGGTCTCAGATTCACTCAAGCTCACCATTTCAAACATGGCCTCACAGGATTGCCTCACCACTATGCCTCCCCTCTGGAGTCTAAGAATCAACACAGTCAACAACAACAACATCTAGGAGCACGTGATGAGTGCCCCTGGAGGGAGCCAGGGAAACACCAGCATAGAAGCCTCCACTGACAGGGACACAAACCCACACCGGGTCAAACAGACCCAGGCGAGCACTCCATCCAGTGTCTCAACATGCAAGGCAGTAGGGCTGTGGGATATGGCCTAAAATGCATATTGCCGTATAATTTGAACCGTAGATGGCAGATATTGTGGTATATAATTTGGTATGTAAATTTCAATATAACTGTTTTTGAATGGGTAACATACAGCCATAGCATATGCGCTGCAGCAGGAAGTTGTATTCTAAACTGTTTTCAAAGTAGTCGCGACTATAACTTCAAGAATATTTATTGCGCAAAACTGAAATTTTAGAAAAAAAAGTATATGGAAAACCTTTAAAGTAACTTTTCCAAAATATCTTGTATTAAAAACATAGGTTGGTTTTCTAAACTGTAGCTATGCAGAAAACAATTAAGACACAGAACCAAAAGCTATAAAACTCATAAAATTAGACTAGGTGTATGACTCTTTAAATTTAAAAAAGATTGCTCGTGTTACCTCTCATTGCAATCACTCAACCCAACACATCTTGCAGATTATGATTTTCTGCTCATTATCCAAGACCTTAAATCCAAACCACGTCCATATTATGGACGTTGCACCAGTCTTTGTAATGAGCTCCTCCAATTATTAAGAAATCGTTTACATTTAGCTTGATAGTGCTGCCGACGTTTCATTACATTAATGTATACATAGCGAACAGTTTTATCGACCATAACTGACATTTTATTTGATTAATCAAATGTGCATTAGATTTGATTTTATTACATTTTTAAAGTATATTCAGGTCTTTACCAATGTTTTTTTCAACCGTCAGGGCTTTGTTGATTATCACATCGGCATTACACATGCACTCACATGAACACGCCAACTTCAACTTCATGGCTACTGCTTCAGTCTGCATGTGCCTGAAAATGTAAATTAAGTGTTACCTAACTAGCCCTGCAGTTAAATGCATATCGGTAAAGTAAAATTCCTAACATTATACATTTCTCAAGATAATTATTCAGTTCATGCCTGTACAGCAAACATTTTGCTATGGAGCTAAATATGTGATTCATATACATATTTCATATACCCAATAAAACATGTCACTTTCAAGCTAATTATATGGTTATAATCAACAAGACGGGTCACAATTGAGCTAAATATACATGAATAATCTCATAAAACATGTTGGTTATAATGGATGAAACAATCGCTGCTGAGCTAAATATACATTACCTAATGAAACGTGTCAATTGCGCAATCAAGCTAAATGTAAACGATTTCTTAATCAATGAGAACACTTAAAAAAAAAAAAAACATTTCTGAACATTTTTTATTGAGGTATGACTTCTTAATGATAATTAATGGAAACAAACTTAAAAAAACATCTAAACGTTTTTTATTCATGTGGACCCTTGCTGCAGCCATAAGGATAAAGTTAAAACTTAAAGGACAAAATCGGAACAAGCGTGGAGCAATTTGACTGAAATGAGATGAATTTTAGTGGAGCGCAAAGCAGTATTGAGTGGAGGAGCAGATAGAGCTAACAGCCTCATGGGCCAGGAGCGGAAATTCTCACTGCTCTGTTCACATGCTCTGGTCATCAACAACCGCTACCGCGGTAGGCCGGTATAATCAAAATCTCTCCTGCTGGCCAAATTTAAACCATATACTGTTTATACCACTTATACCGCATACCCCTACAAGGCAGTTTCCCAGGAATCTTTTTAAGAATCAGGATAATCCATTATTTAATCCATAAATTAAAAATGGAATTTGTGTCAACAAAAGACTAGCACATTATGAGGAAAGACTACTTTTTTATTGAATTGTTAGATATATTCTACCATTCAATTTAAACCAATTTACAGCAGTTCAATGAGAGCTATAGCTTGAGAATAAAAACATTTCAAGTGGGGAGGACACAACTCAGATGGGGGAGGGAAAGAATGGAGCTGAAAAACAAGCAGAAAGATAAGGACAGTGCTGCGGTGCTGCGGCTCATGCTGCGTCTGACCCTGGCAGGGCGGCCTGTGATTGGGCGGCCTGTGATTACATCACCCCAGCTAGTTCTTAGGGCCAGGAGTGCCAGCTAGTGCCTATGATGACTGACAGCACATATAGGTAAATATACTGTCAGGGTCCCAAACCAGCAATTTCTTCTCTTTATGCAGTACTGTAGCGCTTAGCAAGTTTTCCTGGAATGCCTCCTTAAACAGGCTGCATGATAAATGGACACAGGGCACGCCGAGGTGGGCAGCTATGTATATAATCCCAGTAGTGTGGAATGCTTGGACATTACACTACGTAGGGAGCTTACAGGTGCACGTAGGTCCAAGGTAGGAGCTACGCGGACTCCCATCCTGGAAGAAGCGCAATAAAAAAGTAGTCACGAAATATGGCTTAGGGGGGCGTCGCGGCCCGTGGGAAGCCTTCGAGACGGTAGAGGTTCCTAAACCCCGAAAAGTTAACCAGCATGTGCCAACAGTTTGGTTTCAGCTTCTCAATAGTCTCCACGGCCGGAAAACAAGGACAATGGCTCAGCGACACTCACCGAGATACTCCATTAGCTGTTCTGCTGTAATGATCTCCATCATCGGCGGCATCTTGACCTGTAAGAAACAGGAGCCGTTAAATCGGGACGCTTGGCAGCGTCGTCAAAACGTATGTTGGCCAGTTGTGACACCGGATCCATTAAAACCAGCCCATTTAAAATCACTTTTCCCCAATATAGCACTCATTTTCACAGCATGCTGTCAGTTTTAATGAAAGTTTCCAGCACAGGGATACACACGCCGCTCCGACTAGCCATCAAAGAGTCCAATTAAATACAACCTTTCTGATGCAGATGAAGCCGGGAGCTGAATTGCAGATTTCAGCAGCTCCAGAAATTCAAAACGATTTAGAAAGGAGGGTCAAGCACTTCGGTGCGAAGGCAGAGTTACAGCAAGAGAAAAAGCATCATTTTAAAAAGCATAAAGCGATGCAAACGCCAAATGATGCCCATAGAGTTACAGCCACTGACACTATAAATCTCAACAAAAACACTGTGAAAACAAAAATCTGCCACTGAACTGGGGGAGGGGATGATGAACATCATTAGGAGAAACGGAAGTAAGAGACTCACCACTTCCCATAGCATTTAGTAAAGGGGAAAATGAAAAAAAAAAAAATACACCCCAAAAATCTAGTTAAATGGCCTAATCATGCCCAGCATATGACAGGACACAGCTGGTGAAGATCCTTCACTGTCAGAAATTCCCAAATGTTACCAAGAGGACCATATGTGTTCTTTATTCCCAGCAATGTACTTATTTGACATTTTGAGGGGTGTGAAAGCTAAGCAGAAGACATGGACTTTCCATACAATTCATTAAATGAAATTCTAAAAAGTAATTAATCTCAGTAGTAGATCAAATCCATGTTGGAATGACATAGGAGATGAATGCAGATTCCCATTACAGTTCAGAAGCAGGCTAAGCCCATGTTAACGACTTTCATTCATCCAGGGAGCGGAGGGAAAAAAAAAGCTTTAACCTAGGGATTTTTTTTTTACCCTTTAATTATAAAACAGACAAAATACACTCCAAGAATGAATCCTCTTCCCAAGCTGACATTACAGGCCTTAACACCAAGACACTCTCAGGCGTCTCGCTTGTCCGTCATGAAGGTAAAGCTAAACATGGGGGGAAAACCTGTCTACAGCCACACATAAAGAGGGTGAATTATGCGGGAGATGTTATGGGTCTGCCACTTTGCCATAGAGCAAACCCAGAAGGCAATGCCTCCAGCTTAAGAATGCAAGTTCGTTTCCAAGACAACAGTTATAAGATGCAAATGCAGGTGTTTGTCACAACACGGTATTCAAATTATCATGCGGAAAATGCCTCATTAGTTAATTATTTAGTAGATGCTTCAGTGCATTTCGGTACAACTAGAGAATGGTAAGTCTCAGTCACTGGTCTGCAGCCAGAACCATCAATAAAAACGAGTGGCTTTTCTGTATATACTTCAATCCTTTTACCTAGACATACTATGGTGAGAATAACTGGTAAATAGATATTCAAAGACTTCCATATACAGAAACATTCCAACTCATTCACAGAACTGTCACGCTGACTTCTTTTGTGCCAAGAACTGAAACTGGCTTTCCACAAGTTACTATCCCACTAGTAATAAATATTTGAGGTCCTGCCTAATACAAGGGTTTGCTTCAGAGAAAGTTCTAATTTAAAAGACAGGAACTGCTGATTCAGTTAGGCAACAGTCCTAATAGAACCGGAAAAAAGTATACCACAGCAACAAACATAACTAAAAAATATATATAGAGAGAGAAATTAAAGTACAGTGTTAGTAAATCAAAGCTGATCATAAAATCTTTTCATTGGTTATAAGGGAAAGTGATTCTAGTCTGCATGCCTGCCAAATAACTAGGACGAGGTTTTATGAATACAATTTTGCGTCCAAATGGCAATTATTCTCCGGCAAAACATTTTCTAGGCATACTAAAGAAATCTTGCAACATATGGGATACCAATATTAATCATCCTAACTTGCTGAAGTGCCTGATTATCTTTCAAAATAATACGCTTAATGAAGAATCGAGAAAGAAATTAAAGGAACAAATGAGAAACACCGCTGTTCCCAGGACAAACTGCACCATTACCGGGAAACTGCATTACGTATCCTCATAATCTTAAAGACTCGTATGATATCTGCTGACGGGCAGCAGGCGGCCTTAACGCGTTACCGGTGTCAGAGAGCCACTGACACCTGGAAAATCCATCCATTGGCCCAAAATCGCACTGCCCGACTGCAGCGTATACATTTACCTTCCGTGCAAGCAAAAGGACATTCATAATAGCCAATAATGGGCACGGGCCGTTTTCGTTTTGTGTAATGATCGGTGTGTTTTCCTCTTTCCACTTGATCCACTTGATGTGATATATAGACTGGCCGGCGCCCCGGTCCTTAGTGCACGGGGCTTTGGGTCCGTCTGGCCCATACTCGTCATTCTGCAAAGCGATGGCCAGTACTTTGTCCTCGATCCCTTCACTGTTCAGGTCGGAACTGGGACACGAGTTGAGATTTGAGAAGGATTCCAAGGAATCAAAGCTGGGAGAATCGGCCGCTGGGCTCTGCTCGCTGCCACTCGGCGGCTCCCCGAATACGGCATGGTCGCTGGAAACCATCTCCTCCGGTTTAATGGTAACCAAACTTGTTTCACCAGGACACAGACGCGTCGGTGGCAACATCTTAGTCTGCTCTGCGGGCTCACAGTTAAGATCCCCAGTCTGCACATCTGTAACCCCAGGAGTTGACGCCTGTATCTCCGGAGGGTCGCTGTCTGTTTTATTTACCAACTTTGAGGTGGTACCGTCCATCTCCTTCGGGACCGATGCCAGGCTGCACTCCATCCCGTTGCTCTGATAGTCCGCCGGTTCTGACTGCTTTTCCGCTATACTGCTGGATTGCGCGTTCCTGTTCTGAGCAGAGAGGGAATCGTACATCTCCATTCGGACACCTGACTTCCGAACACCAGCTAGGGCATTGGCAGTGCCTGCTGGAGGACTACTGGCGCCACTACTAGCCACCAAAGTACTGAGCACAGAAGGCTCGCTATTCTTGCAGCTATCGACAGTTGCTTTCACTACTTCAGGCGCTTTCACGTCGCTCGGTTCCCCGGCTATCGTTAAGCATGGCGTGCCTCCTCCGAGATCTCGATGCAGGTTCGCACTTTTCTCCATGCCGATTTACGACAAAGCTGTTTTCTAACTAGACTGCAGCTCTTGCTCCTGTTCCAAAGACGCCATGACATCTCTACCTAACTGACGTCACCGTAAGTGACACGCCTCTTCTTCAGGTCAAGGAAGGGCAATACTAAATAATACGATAGTTTACGTTCGTTATCATTTTATTTTTGTATATTATGAAAAACATATACTAATTAATAAATTACATATAAAAATATGAGATTTATAACCAATTTTGTTTTGGTGCATTTTACTTCAATGGGGCAACTGATCACCGAAATATTTTTTAATCTTTATAAAGTTTTAGGAACATATTAAAAGCCAAGTAAGCGAACACGGGCGTCCGTTAAGTCGACTATAACAATATGTTACTGAAAACAGGTGCAAATTGTAACGAGAAGTCCTGTAATTACATCGCGTTTGATATGATTTTGTTTTCTATTCAAACTAACAATAAAAAATGATACAATGTATGTTATTTATTCCGACATTTATCTCACGTTTGACATCTTAAAGAGACCGTTAGTCTTGAAAAGATTGAATAAGCGAAGGCGGTGAAACTGTTGGGATGGTTTTTTTTTTGTTTTGATAGTCGAATAAATTTATACCTATATATCACATGTGATTACGTAAACGTGTAGTAAGAACTGAATATATTTGTCTTAATAATAAATCACTATACCATTTGTCAAAACAAAAAGGATACGTGCACCACGCCCAGTTGCATTAAGAGAGTTGACTTTCTAGTCAACGTTTGTTGAACGCGTTGCGTTGTGATTGGATGAGATGAGCCCTGCTGACTTGCTGGCGAATCAGAATGCACTTGTTTATTGTGCGTAGTAATAAAATATACCTTTAAACGAAACTTGGTTTCTGAGGTCTGCCGAACATTCTACGTCAGATGTTATAGGGGTAGGGGCTTTACATTATTACATTAGAACTTTAAAAAAACACGGGGTTAAAATTATAGTTCTGTTATATAAATAGTATATTAAATAATGTGCTGTATCGAAACAGTTTCGGGCATCGTACGTTTTTACAGGAATCACTGCGTTCTGATTATTTATTGAATTTAGGCGTAATTTTTGTGAATTTCGGATATCGCCAAATGATATAATAAATAAACTAGAATACAACATAATCATCGATTTAAATTTTCAAGATTGCCTGTCTCACATAAATGCAGTACCGCCTATTACCGCAAAGGGGCAAACTGTTCACAGTAGTGACTTTAAAGTGAACGTAAATTTAGTTTTCTACTTTTCATACTGGAAATCAAAGCTAATGGTCGGGCTTGCTTATCAGTTGATGAGAGGACAAAGCCAACCAAATCTGCCGGTGCTGTTGGATTGACAGTGATACTCATTCCCAAAGTCGTAGCTAGAAATTCTTGGCCCCCTGCCAAGGGTTACCATTTTCAATCTGACGAAATACGGGTCCCTCACGGCAAAATTAGCAGAGGATAGATGCGATGTCCCCCAAGCGCATAAATTAAGTTTTTTTGTATTCAGGGATCCCTATAAAATATTAGGCCCCTGAATATGCCAGGTTATCCATGGCCTTCTAGCATACTTGCTCATTCCCTCCATCCATAAACACATTCCTTCATCAGTGACTGCCATTCCAGTATACACAGTTAGCCTGAAGATTATGGCAAGAGGCACATGGACATTGGACAACAGTCCATCAGACGGCACACAGTGACACGTTATGGGCAATTCAAAGATGGCGATTCGTGTTTTGACTGTTGGAGGAAATCTCTGCGGTTACGTGGAGAGCAGGGTAACTCCTGATACCATTTTCTTTGGACCAAACGAAAACATCCCTCCCATGTATTGCCCTAGAACCCCTGTTATTGTTCCCAGCAGTCCTTGAACACCCTAATCATAAAAGTTTCCCTGGCACTTATCAGAACAGCTGGGCCAGTTCCAATGACCCGAGTGACTTCAGGCTATATTTTAAAACTCAAGGTGATCCAATTATCAGTGAATGAAGCTATAAAAATTGCTTATCTGAAATAGATGCTAGATTATTAGCATTATTAGAGCACATGACAGCTCTTATACATGGGTCATCTGGTGAAAATATATAGCTGGTGATCAAGGTCAGTAATGAAAAGATGAACAAGGTAATTCCCAATATAAATCCATAAACGATAAACACTGAATAGTAAAAGGTGGTGTGTGCCACTGTCACCTCACACTTCCAGGGTTTGGATTAGAATCCGTCCCCCTCTGAGCTTCTGTAACTTTTTTTTCTGTTCTCTCTATATGAGGCAGATTTCCTCCCCATGTCCAGGCTTAGGTTACATGGGATCTGTAGATGTGTTTGTTCCTTGCGATGACCTACTCCCCTCTCCCCCACCCAACAAAAGGCGTACCCCTGCCTTGTGCCCTATGCCAGTGTTTGTCAATTTGGTCCCAGGGCAGGAAAAAAAAATGTGGACTGTTTGGGGGGGGGGGTCCCAGAGGGATGGGCTGAGAGACACTGCCCTCTGGTACCAGGGACCGGTTCCAGGCACCCACACCTGACCAGGATAAGTGCCTGGAAGATGATGATGCTTACATTTGCATGGGACTTTATTTTTTCCAAGAAATTAGCAGTAATCCATCTATTTTTCAATCAGTTATACAATCCAGCAAAGTCATAATTACGATATATACTGATGTGTCCCCCCCCCCCCAGTATTCAGATGTGCTCACAATACCTCACCCCCAATATATATTATAATTATGGCCATGGTCACCCCCCCCAAGTGTTGACTCCATGGCTATGGTCTTACAGTCTAGAGTTATAGGAAACCTGGAGGATGTTCTCAGGCAGCACAGGCCACAAGGCAGGGGAACACCTTGGGTAAGATGAGAGAAATAATTCAGTTTTTCCCAATAAAGATCGCCGCCATGCATTGCTCTTCAACCATTTAAAGCTATTTACATGTCTGTCATCTATAAATTCATCTAGCCATCAATACAATTTCTTTTCCACTCCCATAAGTGAGCGGGCAAACTATCGGATCTATTGTTTTACACTAAGTTACTGAAATTGAACAAATATAGCAAAATAACACCCCATCAGTAGAGGCCAGACTCTATACGACCAGTATGAAAAGTGTGTATTAAAAGGGACGTCATCGCGGTCACGCTTGCCAGGCCAATCGCCGGCCGCACGCGCTCCGGCGGAGAGGCGAGAGGCGGAGCCGGCCCCGTGCCTGCGCGTGACGTCATGCCGTCGGGGAGCAGCCGCAGACGCCCGGAGATCACGGAGGGAGCTGCCATAAACGCGGCCGGCTGCCACTTCAAGGAAATCGCCACGATAAACTCTGCGCTCCGTCAATGTTCCACTAGTCTCTCTGGGCGCCATGTTCCAGCTGAAGCTCTTGCTGTTGTTTTACTTTATAAGGCACGCCGGGGGTGAGCTGAATTATTTAATTTCTTGGAAGTGTTTCGTGTCTTTCGGTTGAAACAAACAGAAGCGGGAGTGGGGCGTCAAGGCTTACTGGGGAGACGCGGCTAGCTGGGCGAGTAAAGTGCCGGGGAGCGGCTGCCGTGTGTGGGGGCGGACCCGGGGCGCGTCGGGACGCTTTCCCGGCGAGCGCTCGCCTTTCCTGCGCGGGCTCGAGCCTTTTCTCGGCTGAAACTTTTCTGGTTAGTCGCGGTATCGAGCGGTGGTAGTGCGAGCTATACAGCTGGGGGGCTAACTAGTTATTTAACTCGCACAATGTTCGATAAGATCGGGGGAAGCGAGCTGTGTGTCCTGCAGCTAACTTGTTAGCCCGACTGGTTTGCTGCGTCGGTGTGTTGTTGTGCCCCCGGTGTGTTGTTGTGCCCCCCCACCCCCCGTGTATTGTCCCCCCCATCCCCCATTGTGTTGTTGCCCCATGGCGTGTTGCCCCCGGCTCGCACTGCTGTAAAAGCGTCGTCGTCTCCTCCCTGAGTTATCCGTTCGCGTTTCGCACGAGCTGTCACACTTCCCGTCACACTGGGGGACACCCTTCACCGAAACTGGCGCTGCTTTGTCGACACGAAATGTCAGTAACAGGCGACGTAATTAGCGGCCCGGCGTAAAGTGAGGAAGCGCTCGGAAATTGTGTCGAAATGGGGCTTGTTTGCTGTGCCAGGTTGGCCGGTTATGACAGCAGGCTCCCCTGCGCTGTGCTGCGTAGTGCTGCTGCATTGTGGCACACTTAGAGCAAGGAGGGTAAATGTGCCTTTCGCCCGCTCACAGAAACCGAGAGGCTAAGGCTGTGTGCACATTCAGTGTCACTGTTTAATATACAGATCTCCGGCTATTTTAATCGGCGATGTCCAATTATTGGCATTTTATTCAGAGTACGACGCGATTCCCTTTGTTCAAATGGAAATTTCGTGTGTCGACAGATAAGCAGGGACTCCTGTGTAAACACAATTTGTACCTTGGGCTACATATTTTGCTTTGGAAAGCAAATCTATAGAAAATGAATGCTGAAATGAATCAACTGCTTGTATACTGTCGTGTAATTACGAAATATCTCTATAAAAGTTTTTCACATTGGAAACATTTTTCTTTAATTTTAATTTTCCAAGCTAGTTGTATAGTTATTTAATATTTATGTAGCTTCTATATAATCTAAACGGATATATACTTCATACATACGTACGTACGTACATACATACATACACACACACATATACACACACACACACACACACATATACACATATATAAATTCAAGTAAAAACGTTAATCTGGGATACAACCAAGACTGTCCTCTGGGAAATTGTAGCTATATTTTGCTGGCTGAATATTATCCTTACTTTTCCTGTTATCTGTTATGTGTATTACGGTGAAGCATATTTCCTTGTGAGGACACTCCCTGCTTTTCATGTTCAGAGGCGTGTGGAGTAGTTGAACAGTAATAATCATGGAATGATACCGTTATTGTTTAATTTGATGAGCCTTTTACCTTTTGAGGATATTTTTTATAAGCTCACCGAGCTTGCCTTCTGTCTGCTGCAAGCAACTGTTAAACAATTTGAGAATGAATAGCATCTATAAGTTAAGTGTCTCTTTATTAAACACCCCTATTTATACTATTCTCCATGCTAGACAAGGCTTTAATACCTCACCAGTCTGTGGCAAGATAACCAGTGTACAATTGTCTTATTAGACAATTTGCATATTTTGTTTTTGTTTTTAGCACAAAGATTTGTGAATCAGTAACACTTTCATACAAAATGCCCTTCTGTTTTGTACACATCCTTGAATTCTAGTTGAAGGCCTTCAAATAAAACTGGAATATGTTTTTGTTTTTCTTTATGTTAAGTGGCCTGTAAGGCCTTTTTGTCGATGACGGCAGTTGAAATGAAGGACGTTATAGACGACAGCTTGCCAGTTGTTCTCACAGGAATATAATGTTATTGGCCTGACTTGGACAATGGATTGACTGATACTTACAGTAGTCCGGATTTTTGAACTGAAGATTGGTTGTTGGGTCAGAATTCTGTTTAGAAAAGATATATTTCAATATGCAGAAATGTAGAAATTCTGATTCCATTCCGATCAGAATCTGTTCATTTTTCCCCTTGATTTATACATCTGTAACCTGTGCTTGATGCTTTAAGGTTTTTCCAATTGTGTGGGAATTGAGGTTTGTTTTTTGTCTTGTACTGATGTGGCTTTATGTTATGAGATGTGACTAAGCCATGACAGGAAGATGCACTCATTTTTGGCAAATTATTCAATAAATTGATGTACAGACAATAGATAAATTACACTGGAAAGTGCTCTGTATGACATTGAAATACTTGCAACATAGCCGTAGTTTTGTTTGGAATGATTCAGCTGGAGTTTAGGATGACATTTTAAACTTGTTTCCTTATGTCTCCTCATAAGCCCCTTTCATACATGCCCTGCCACCTTGAACTTTTCTAGACTGAGAGGGGCTGTATTTGTGAAGACAAAAATCATAATCAGTCGTAACAGACATTATATGGACTTTTTCCCCGTTAGCTTCCTTCTCCAAAGTCTGGGTAATTTGTGATTGACTCCCATGTCTGAATGGACCAGTTTTTACCCACCCGATTTACTCAGTATATCAGTTATGTATGACCAAATTACGAACTGGCTATGTGACCTAAGTGTAATTTTTATTAAGGTGCAGGTGAGCAGCAGATATCTTTGTGTGCTCTACCCAAGTGACACAACTCATTTAATGCAACCGGAGTACATCTCGTAGGCATGAACGTTTCTGTGTAGTCTCCGTTTGGCTGCCACATGTGTGAAAGGGCAACTCTGGAAAATATTCATGTGTGAAAATGACTTAAAGACTTCACATTACAGGAGGTCCTCAGATTACGACAGTCTCGACATACGACGTTTCGAGTTTACTACGCTAAATCCCATAAAGCATTGTACTTATGAACTACGTGGGTGAACTAGTTTGGTTGCACACGACAACTTTTTTAAACTCATTCATGGTGGAACGATTTCAGCATGTACTTTTCGAAAATGAGTGAGCCAACGCAGCAGAGCAACTGTGATCATTACATTTCATTAAATAAGATGCAAAGCAATGGAATGATTGTTTTGCTTTTCATTATGTCACGTTCTCTTCACGATACTCACTGAAAAGCAATGACTCTTGTGCATTGCATTTCTACATGGCACAGTTTCTGTGTGCTGTGCACTGTAAAACAATATGTTGCGTCGATTGTTTTTCCATGTATGCTGAAGTCATTTTTGCATTTCAAGGAGGCGCGAAATCTGCTCTATACATTTTATGTTCTAAATTATGATTTTTACAACTGTGAGGATAGGTAAGTGACTTACACCAAAATTCGGGGTATGTCCTTGTCGTAGGAATGGAAACCGTGTCGTAAAATGAGGACCCCCTCTATAGTGAAACTACCTTATCGCAAATGTTTGTGATATCTACTTGCTGTCATTCTGTTTCTTTAGTGGTGTTATAATTCCAAATCTACTGGAATATTTTCGTATTCTGTGCTTGTGTAATATACAGTGATATGATCATAAATCATTCTTTTGTATTCAGTCCAAGGCATTATGGTTGGAGACATAGACTTGTCTGCCTGCTACCTTAGAATTCGCATTGAATAAGCATTTGAGAAATGTTGAGGTCAGAATATGGACTTATTATACGTTGACTGACAGTGCTGGTGTGCGTGTTCCTGAGCAATGGGCTTGTTGGGACCAGTGTTGTAATCGTTATTTAAAACAGACAGATGCTAAATAAATTAGTTTTTGAACTGAAATAAAAATGAACTATATTTAGCCTACCAAAAAAACAAAATGTGTTGGACTTTAAACTGCAAAAAGTACCGCCACACCACCAACCTGTTTTTACCTAATTTAACCAGAATTAAAAGATGTTGTGGCTGCTGAGCTATCTCTTTCTTCGCCACCACTTCAGTGCTTATCTCTTCCATGATATACCAAAGCAGTAACATGCAAAGCTAACTTTTGGGAATCACAATAGGCCTCTCATTAATATTTTAGGCATCCTGCTAATCCGCTAATTGTGAACGTACGTAATGTCTGTATATTAGTTTGATTTTCTGGAGAAAAATTAATCTTTTAGATTAATCAACCACTTGGTAAAATAGTCCATAGATTAATTGATAGGGCTGTCACTAACAATTTTTTTAATTGTATGTCTGCTCATTTGACTCTCACCACAAGCATTTCATTGTATGGATGTCTCTGCCGTACTGTGCATAAGGCAAAGAGTTTAAGTATTCCAGTGGATGGTCTGCAGAGGAAAACTACAGTATCAGGGTGACCTGACTGGCCTAATAAAGGACCAAAGGGCTAAGCTGATTTACTTCTGGAGGCTTTCAAAGGTAAATAAGCAGTACCTCCATGCTGCCTTTTCCAGAAACACTTCATAAGCAAAATTTTCCACAATGCTGTGCATTTGTCAAGAGGAGGTCCCAGTAACTGGGTAGCCATGGGTAAATACTGATTTGAAATATCTAAGAAGGTGTGATGATGATGATTATACTGTAAATTAGTATCAGCTCCTATAGAAAATGGAACTGCAGTGGTGCTTCAGTAGCTACCGGTACTTTAATTATTCAGTCTGCAGGCAGAAGAGCCAGCTAATCTCTACCTGCTGAGAAGAAATGTTATCAAATGGTCTCCAACTAAAAGCCTGGCTTTCTCCAGTGTAAAGGCAAAAAGCAAGCAAAGAAAATACTTGTAATTAGTAACTTTTGTGCAGCTCAATTTTAGACATTAGTTTTTGTCCTTGTCTCTCCTCTGGGGAAAACCCAGTGTACCTTTACCATTCTGGATTGCTTTATTTGCCCAGTAGTTTGCAAGGTTTTACAACACATTTTAACTTCAGGAAAAGGTGAAACGTCTCTCTTCTCCCCATAGTGACTAAGCTGTACTGAAAAGATCATTAAGAGGCTGGATTTACAGCATAGTGCTCTGGCTGACACACACTTCAGTGTGGTGAATGGCTGGTACTGGCTGTGTATGAGGCATTGCATATGGTTGTAGTCGTTAATAATTTGAAATTTATTCTCGTTTTACTCTTCAATCCAAGATTTGCTGTATTTTAACAGTGATTTGTGTTATTCCTCATGCATAAGCTACAGCCATGCTAAAAATGCTGCAGTGCTGGAAGGCCACTTGCTCTGCTAATTCCCAGCTGTGACTATCAATATCGGCAAGAACAGGGCATTTTTCAAATGGCAGCCAAGTGTAAGATACAGGTTGATTTTATTGGATCATGAGTTACTGTTGATATTCCAAAGAAACATGAATTGACTGTAAATGAAAATATAAGTATATACATGTTGGAGTATCTATGAATGCAGTTAGAAGCATGAAGTGTCTGAGCTGCATTCGCTGTGGCCTGCTGACCTTTCACTTGGGTTTGCAGGAATACCTTTATATGTTGCTGCCAGGAAGTGTTAACTCTGTGTATAAAGTTTATTCTTTGCAATGTATTTGTATCTTTTGAAGTGCTGTATGAAGCATGATCCTTTGGCCTGGAAAGTCAAGTTATTGGCTCAGACGGGCTATTGTCTAGCCCCGTGCTGGTCTTTGTGAGTGTTTGTATTTAAACATGTTCTTACAAAGATGCTAAACGTTGAATTCATGATAGTTTTAAAAACTGGTTCAGACATGCTTTAGCCCTCTCTTTGATTGGGTGGTGATGAAAGCTTTGCACTGTATTTTTTGCTGGATTTTGCAGATGAAAATGATATGAAGGCCTTTGATGTCACTATTTGATTGCATAAAGCCAAAACACTAATGGATCAAGTTGACTAACCAGGGTACTAAATAACTTTCTGATGTTATCTAGGCACTGGTAAATGCTTTGTTGTATAGTTTGTCTGTTATTTAAATGGGACCTTTACACTTTAGATTGCGAACCGGGCCAGAGGTTTTCTGAAGTTGGTTTAGCTGTAGAAATCTTGTGGGCCCTGTCATAGGCTTCCTTGAGCTCACATTTTCAAGACTAATAAAGGGTGGTGGCGTCTTGGTTCCTGGAAATGGGTGTGTAGTTTCACAGTGAAGCATTTACGAAAGTGCGGCCTAGCAAGTGCTGGCATGCTTCACAGGAGGACATTGCTGTTATGCTCATTTCACACTTGCAGTACACAATAGTGCTAGCATGAATAATGTAGGTTTTGTCTTCCAAATAAGTATACATTTCCTTGCCCACTAGTAACCAATTTTCTACGTCTTGGTTCTTAATTTCAGCTTTCACTCATTTTTTGCTTGTGGGAAAAAACTGGTTGCCTTTGCTTTTGTTTGTGCTTGAGGTGAGTGATTTTGGGTGTATCTTTCAGGGTTTTGCTGTGGTTTTTCCAATAACATTGGCCCTCCATTTTGTCCCTTTTTAAAGTGCCGTGGTTTTTTATATGGGCAGTCTTGTGACAGGTAGGAAGTGTCCTATTATAACCAATTGTTCTCTTTCTGAGGCTGTTTGCTGTTCATCTGATTCGGCTGTTTGAGCTTTATGGGCCTCCATATTCTTGGAGAAAGCAGGAAAAAACACTGCTAAAATAGGAAACTGAAAACTGGACCCTGTCCAGTACTCCTTTAGGTTGTTGTTGCTGTTGATTTTTATGATTTTGTTGGACATTTTTATTTTTTAGTTGTAGCTCACTCTACTTGATTATCTTACTAATGAGAGAGCTTGTACTTGCCCACATGTACCATTATAAAGAAAGTTGTTCATTGTAAATCTCATGTATGCATTTGTTGTTGATTATATCATGTGATGTGTACTACTTAATGATGTTCGCACAAGTTTTAACAGTTTGCTTGTGGACTGTGAACATTGCATTTCTGCTTTGATTTGTTTTAATTAGTCTGCACGACAAATTGAAAGCCCTAAGTCTGTTCCTTATTAATTTTCCTTAGAGAATATCTGCAAATTCAGCCCTGAGGGATACTAAGCAACTTTCTTGTATTTTACTTGAAAATTTATTAGACCTAAAACAATGCTTTAGTCAGCTTGTTCTCAGGTTGTAAATGCATTTCTCATAAATGGTACAGTAGTCCCCAAGCGTGATACTGCCAGTGGTGTCCATCATAAAGATGAATACTTGACTAAAACTGTAAAAGAAATGAACATGTTTTTGTTGTCATGAATGGTCACCATGTCAGTGATTGATGCTTGATGAACAGTGGAAGGCTTTTTAGGATGCGCCAATACTCATTTAACTTGATTTATGAAGTCAATTCATGTGTTTTTTTTTTTTTTTTAATTGGTGTTTCATTAGTCCTTGTACCAGTATATTTTGTATGTTTTATATGTTTCGTATATAAAAAGACTGTCTTTTTAAGAGTCTACTGTTTTGGCTTTGGCTGGATGTCATTGTTGGTGTTTTTCAGGTATGAAGGCAATGAAAGAAATTTTCCACAAAACATCCTTTTCCGGGTTCTTCTAGCTGTGCAATCTCTATTTTTCTGTAGCTTTGTTATTCCAGGATGGTCATCCTGTCCAGCAAACTGCACCCACTCATCTGATTTTGTTTTAATATTCTAAGCTAGTCATTCTACTTTAAATGGCAACCTCTTGTAATTACAGTTGGCGCTTTGCACCAGCCAGGCTACGTGGGCTCAGTTTGGGGGCTATGTGGAAGTGGCTTTATCTCTGGAAGATGTGCCTTAGGTGCCCTTGAGAAAGTCAAGCTGCCAGTTTTATAATCTAATGGCAGAACCTAGTCTGTTTCCCATTTTTATTACTATTATGATTATTTTTTTTTACCATGTCAAATTTTTCCTATTTTCCTATTATGCCTCCCCTTCACCCCAGCGTTATTACCTCACGGTAGAGTGGATGAAGTGGTCTGAGGTAGAGCAGCTAACATTCAGCTCTAAATCTCATATTTCATACCACCACTGTGTTTCAAAGTGGTTTATTTGACAAAAATCTAACGTTGAAAGCCATTGATTCTCATAAGCTGGCAATCACACTAATAGTGTGTCATGTCAACTGCTCTCATCTAAGTGCTAGAGAGCTAGGTTTGCCAGCCTGCCACTGAAAGTAGTGTTGTTCTTCATTTTCAATTCCATTCTAACATGCTTTGTATTTCTATGGCTGTAATTTTAATGTTGAATTGCTCAGGAACGTGTCAGATTGCAGGGGTGTTTAACTTGGTCATTGTCTTCCTAGGAAGGAGAATTCATGTGGCTTTGGTGATGGTGTGCCACCCCAGATACTTTCTCATTACAGCAATAACCTAGAACATATTTCATGGGTCTTTTTCCCAACCTTTTTAGTATATTTTCAGTATACTGTGGTATTTTCATTGCCCCCACCTGGCCAAGATACTGGAATACTGAGGTATAATGTATGCATAGTATGACAGTGGAAAAATTTAGACACGGCCCAAAACTGGCTTGTGTTTCTGTGTATGTGTGTCTGCATTAGAACATGGGAGGGGCACTTTACAGTAGTGCTGGGCGGTATACCGGTTCATACCGAAAACTGGCACTTATTTTTGTTATGATATGGATTTTTCTTATACCGTAATACCGGTTTAAATAGCCCAAACAAGTCCAGAACGTGGTGCAGCGGAAACTGCTTAAGGGGGGACTATTTTTACTGGTACATCGCTGAACATGCATGCAACAGATTACCTGCGTTATGGTGCGTTCGATTATCCCGACGATTATAACTGACCAGTTTTCCGTCCGAGCTACACAACTAGAAACAAAAATGGCTGCCTCCATGAACACGTTGCTATTGTTGTGATCTGAGCATGAAAACTCATGGAAAGACATTTATTACTTCACATAAAAGACCGCGTGCGATTACATTCATAACTAGTAATACATTTAATAATATAAACATTTTGAAATATCTAGTATAGCACTTATTATTGACTGTGTTAGCTGGCATGTTGAAATGACGTCACAGGGAATCTCGTACAAATCCGACTTCAACCTCGGAAAAGGGGCGTGTTTCCGAAAGGAAGGGACGTTTTTGTCCGAGTTGCGACTCGGAAAGAGATGAACGAACGCAGGATTAGAGTTACTAAGCGGTGAAAATGGACAGAGAAGCTGTAGAAGACACAGAACAACTTTTGCTGAAAAAAGGAGCCGTGTCCGTTGTCTGGAGATATTTCGGTTTTAAATGGTCGGATGTGGAACAGACAACCATTTACTGCAAACACTGTCGATCTAAAGTTGTTGCCAGATTGTTTACATTAACAGTGTACTTGGTTTACAAAAAAATATTTACTATTTATTCCTTTTCTAAGACTTGTTCAGTGCAATACAACTTTTGACAAGCACC
>JAODKM010000008.1:8697526-8708090 GCA_026780845.1 Petrocephalus sullivani | reverse complement strand
TAAAGCAGTTCTGAAGGCGAAAGGGGGTCAAACACCGTATTAGTATGGTGTTCCTAATAATCCTTTAGGTGAGTGTAGGTTATTTCTAGCCACTCTACTACAATAATTGAAGTGGAAAATATGGTTAACACCCACTGATGCAAGGGGGGGGGGGATACCGTTGAATGCTGTGAGACGGTCATAATTTTGAAAAATACCGCGATATATAGAATTTTGGTCATACTGCCCAGCTCTACTTTACAGTAGGTCATAAAACATCACTCATTTAAACTGCTCCAATCTCTATCTTTTGTCAAATATATTATCAGTAAGGATGGGCATTCAAATTTAATTAATCGACAATCAGGAAAATCGACGATCAATTATCGATTTAATCATATATTGTAGCGTGCAAGATAAAACTACGACTTATCGCCAGCTATCTGTGCATTATGCAGAGCATCTTTGCATTCATTTGCACTTTCACGAATGGAAAAACTACGATGTTGCCAAAATAAAAACCTGCGTAGAGTGCGCATGGAAGTCAGGTTTTCTGCATATGTAACCTTTTCGGTAGTGACGAGGAATTGACAAGTGCAAATCAAATTGCTGTTGTGTTTTTTAAATAAGAAAAATAATGGCTCGTCCTCCCCTTGGGACTTCCGCGCGACTCTGACCAGTGTTACAACAGTAAATATTTAATAATGAACAAACAATATTCCAGAAATCATCTTAACAAAACAACAGCACTCATATAGGCTCTGAGGTAAAACTCTCCACATTCAAATACACTTATTTATAAAATGAACTCACGCCAGCCTACTGATTTTTATTAAAAAGTAAGACATGAACACAACCTAGTTATGGTCAGTCCCACCGCTGAAAACACCCGCTCGGCATGTACCGGAGTAGTGGGGATGCAGACGTACTGGCTCAAGGTGATGGTAGGTTGAGAGAGGGATTCATTAATCAGGATCGGGTGCGCACTGTTCAAATAGTACATCATTGGAAATGTTGTGTTGTAGGTACCCCACCAAACTTACGTATTTGCGCCTAAATTAATTGCCCCCTCGGCTGATTGCTGCCACGTAGTGAAACCCATTGCATTGCTTCAGTGTAAGGGTCGGGTGCGCGCTGTTCAAATGGTACATCATTGGAGATGTTGTGTTGTAGGTTCGAGTTGCCAAACATTAGCCACGAAACATTAATGACTTAGACTGGATCTGCATAGAGGACTGGGACAAAATTCCCCCCTGAGATGTCTCCAAAACTTGGGGCCAACTACAAGACACGTCTGACCTCTATGATTGCCAACAAAGGTTTTGCCACCAAGTACTAAAGCATGTTTCAAAATGGATCAAATACTTATTTCATTCGTGAAAATGCGAATTAATTTATAACTTTCTTGAAATGCATTTTTCTAGATATTTTTTGTTGTTCTGTCTCTCACTGTTCAAGTAAACCTACCATTGAAATTATAGACGGATCATTTCTTTGTTAGTGGGCAAACTTACTAAATCAGCAGGGGTTCAAATTTTTCCCCAGACTGTATATATGGTTTTGCATTAACCTATCTCAGGAGGCACAGAATGTCAGTCCATTGTGTGGGACATAAATACACACTAATCTACACAACTACACAATGCAGACAGTTTAGGGTTTTCATTTTGTCTGACTGCATATGATTAGTCTGCTGGAAGAAATGAGAGCCTGTGGAAAACCCTCGACACATGGAGAAGATGTGCACACGTCTCGCACACGGCGGGGTTGGGACTCAGGATTTGGGCGCACTACAGAGAATGCTGTCTGCAGCAGTTAGCGTCAGGTTGCACATCCTGATGTACTGGTGTCACACATTTTCACATCAAAATAAATGGAAAGCAGCATGTCTTTGAGGCACCGTGTGTCTGTCCTCGCCTCAGTGGTGCTCTCTCCAAGAACTGGCTGAAAACACTGCTTTTACGAAAGAGCTTTCAATGTGTAGGTAAAATTCCTCAGAACAGTGATTTTCAGTCCCACTCTTTGTCTACCTTTTCAAATAATTTCTAATATTTTAAATGGTATAATTTACTAATTGAAAATGCATGCACTGTAGTAATTAAGTTCCCCTAATTCAGCTACTAAAATGTAGGGCAGCCAGCACTAAAGAAATCTGGCCTGACTTTCTGGCCATGTGCCATATCGCTAGGTTTGGGTTTCATGAATTGCTCAAGCCTCTGAGACCTCCATTGACACTGCTTGATGGAGACTGACCAGCTCTATGTGAGCTAAAATGATTAAAAATGGCTTTAGTCATTAAAGTAGGCTGTTTACCCATGCTAAATATATGCCTTCCTTTCTCCCCTGTTACCAGTGATAAGTGGTGGCTGTGTAATAAATGGCCAGCTGCTGGAGTTTCATACCTCAGTCCCATGCTGCTTCAGGAGCCCTTGTGCAGATTTATGTGTGTGTGTTTATCTCTCCTTATGAATAGGTGAGTTTGAGCAGTGGGGCCTAATGCAAAGCATCCCTTGAACATAAGTTTTTATCTACCTTTTCACTTTGCCTATCTTGTTCTGAATTATTTATATTAATTTTATTCTTACTTAAACATGAGGTCTTCCCCCTTGCTCTGGGGCCTATGTGAACCACCTGCTCCAGTGACTAAAATTATATTTAAGTAACCTAGATCTTCAAATGTTTTCCCCTGTAGTTAAATCTGCTTTTCCCCAGTGATATTATGTGATGAGATTAGGGATTATCTTTCAAACGTGTGTAGAGGTTCTAGAAAAATGTTGTGGTGACACGGGGAGATGTCTTGGCAGTTCACTCCCTCATTAGGTCATTTAGGTTGTGGCAGGTTGGCATCCAAGTGTTTTTTGGATGGCAGCAGAGTTGAGTGAGGCAGTTGGTTTTTGATTATAGGTTTTAATTCCTCTGTCTGTAGGCAGCATTGTGACATCTCTTGCATGGATCGCACGGTGCCAATTTCTATCTTGTCCAAAAACAAGATTTTGGCAGTGTTAAATTTCACAGTACCCAGTAAGTCAAAATATGCTATGGAGCATCCCTGAGAAGTTCCGCTTTCACTTTTTAAACAAAGATTTGAATACTGCAGTTTGTATCTTCAGAGTTTTGTTTCCAAGTCTGAGAACAATAATGACTCACTTGTTTGTCTGCTGATTTTTCTAGCAGATTGGGTAGCAGGTCTTGGGGGAAAAAATGTCAATTTTATCGTCTTGTTTCAAAATGATGATAAAACACATTAAGTTAAAGGTGCCATAGAATGAAAATCTGATTTTACCTCGGCATAGTCCAATAAGGCAGGGGTGCCCAACGCCAGTCCTGGAGGTCCAGAATCAACTTTTATACGACTTGCAGTGCAATAGGTTTGTGTACACCAGCATCACTATCTATCTATCTATCAGTCAATTTATCTATCAATCTATCTATTAATCTATCTATTAATCTATTAATCTATTAACTGTAGAGATATTGGTTCTGTGTGAGGCAATGCAGTGTCTCGCTGTCAACCAACCAATCAGACCAGAGTTCATCAACATGTCAATGAGTCCCCGAAAAACAATTTAAAATACTAAAAAACAAAATGCAATCTATGGCACCTTTAAAAAACATTGTTTTACAATACAACAAGGAACATGTAATCTGTTATTTGCTTAGGTAGCTTGTGGAAAATAGCTGGCGGAATTAAAAAGCTGTTTTTAATTTCAGCCGCATGTACAGGTAGCTGCAGAAAGGAGACTGCCCATGGGGTGTGCAGAGCCGAGGTGAGGCCATGTGTTTCAGCAGAATGGCTGTCAGTTGCCATCTGTCGCTTAGCCTCTGAACTGTCAGCTACTAAAGCAAACTGGGCTGTTTAAGAGGCTTTTTTTCAGTTTCACATTGTACACACAGGTGGCCATAAGCATGCTCGGAGCAGAAGTGCTCAAGCCAAAGGAGTCTGTACGCGTTAATCTGACCTTCACACTGGTCAACCACTGAAGGAAATGTTGTAGGAACAGATCATGAATAACACACATGTAAAAGTGTATTTGTTACTATATCTGTTAATTCTGTAAATCTTGGTGAACTACTGGAAGAACTTGAAGGATCTACTACGGAACTATAGAAGGAACGAGTAGCGAGTAACATTAGTGAAATACTGACTTCATGATTGTTCATCGTTATTGAATCGTGACACATCTTTCATCTTAAGTAGCAACTATATTTGTTCATGATTTGTACTTGTATCGTAACTGAGTCACTACTAAGTATTCTAAGTCTTTGTGGACTAATGTGACTATGTGACTAATGTGACTAATTTCCTTCAGCCTGTTGCTTTCATTTTTGTTTGGTTCAGTGCACCCCAACCCCTGGTTTAGCATGGAATATTATAGGGAACAACCATGACATTAGCTCTGCCGTTTCTTTTCCTGCAATTATTTTCTAATTTCAAATGAAATGTTTATCCAACCCTATTCTGTTTGAGAGGCATTGTTTTTTTTTGTCCAGACTTATGAATAGATTTTGTTCTAATAACTTCAAAACGCAGGAGTGTAGCATCCCTGGCTGAGTAAATCACATAAATGGTGAACACACCGTAAGAGCTAATAGGAAAAAGGGGGGAAGGGAAACAAAATTAAAATTAGCATTACGTTGCATATATAATGCCTCATTAACCCTATAGACAATTTATTAATAATCCCTTATAAAACGCTGTAAATAACCTGAATATCTCCATGAAATACACGTATAAACTGAATTAATCCACACAGAACACAAAAATTTAAAGAAAGGCAGAAGCGCAGAGCATTGTTAAAGTTTAAAAGTTTAAGACTTGTATAGGCGACGAGGTATTTAATACTACTCAAGCAGAACAAAATACAGACAGACCTAATAATATGCCCTGTACCTGTGCCATTGGATTAGTGTAGGTGTGGTACTGTGATTGTTAGGAATTCAATGGCAAAGCTTCCTGAAGGGAAGAAACCGCTAAGCGCCTGTGCGAACTGTGGAAGGGAGTCTCTGGGCTCCCACTCCCTTGACTAATGTGACTGTCAAACTCCCCTCTCCATCTTCAGAGTAGAGCCCTGCTGACTCAATCCGTCCACTTGACTGCCCAAGTAGGCTGTAAGCAAAGCATGGGCTTCCTGTGGCCAATAGCCACTGGGACACACCTTATGCTTTCCGGCTCCTGTTCTGCTGTTACAAACTTCTACCTTGTTTGCACTTGATCTATGACTTTCTGGGTTTACCTCACTAGCCTGCAAAGTGACAGGGGTTCAGCTTGGTGCCCTCTGGTTTTCAGGACCTTCAGAGGGATTGGAAGCAGCCATTTAGTTAGCATTATGATGAAGGTTCTAGTAACTCAAGTTAATTTTGTCTTTGCTTTGGGGCCCATTTGAATTCAGCCTTCTGTATATGTAGGCTTAACTGCTGATGTAGTTTGGCTAGAGAAGTGCAGGGCAAATGTGCAGGACAGTCTGCATTAGTGTGCAGCATGCAGTGCTCAACCAGATCTGCAGCTGATTTATTTCTTTGCCAGTGTGACATAAGACCCAACGCTATCCTGCGGCACAGAAGGCAGAGAGTCATTCGGACTGCTGAAGAAGAGCTTTCCTGCTTTGCCCACTGGACTGTGAATGTCAGGCTAGGGTGGAATGGGTGGACAGTGGTCTCCAGGTGGCAGGTCTTCCTCAGGTGTTACCTGATCTGAGACACTCCTACATAGATGGGAGCATGAGGGCAGTTTCATACATAGCTGTTTTCACTGTGGTGCGGTCTGTGCATAGCTTGTCCAGTTTTGATGTTTAACAGGTGCATTTTCAAAATTCCACTTGGCATTGCTATCAAGGGCTATTGGTTACTCCCACAACTCATTCATGAAATGTATAGATTGTCTTGCAAATGTGTTTAAGCTAGTTTTTGCAGATTTTGAAGGCTTGTTTCTGTGCATAAACTTATAGGCAAGCCTTTGTTGTCGCATCGATCATAGATTATGTACTTGTATATGAAAATTGTTATTGAAACTACTTTTATAAGCAGCAAGTCTGTACCTGAGGTACCTGAGACTGGGGGTCGAAGCCCTGAATGAATCTGAATGAGCCCCAAATGATTTGTTTAGCTCTGTCAGTTGGGGTAAGCCCTGGTCTGTGCCCTTTAACACCAGGCTTACCACATACTTACCAATACATTGTTCTGTAAGAGGTGATTGTTTTAATATAAAGTCTATACATCAATGCAGAGGTACATCATGGATGATTTGTTTACAAATTCAGCTGCAAAAATAACCTCATGGTTACAAAAAATCCTGTCTTCATTAGTTTCATTTCCAAAGAGAACATTGTGTTGGACCTGCTGTTGAGCGACGTGTTTGGGCCCAACAGATTGCGTGTCGAGCTGGGAATTGGGAAGCCAAAACAGACCGGGGCCTTGTTTGTACTGGGAGCTTGATATGGGATTTGAGCCTTAACTTTATGCTAGGCTATAAAATGCTTTGTGTCTACCAGAGGCCAGGGGTCGCAAACTGAATTTATCGCTGCACATAAAATATGTATGTGTTCTTCCACAAAATACATTATTAGTTTAGATAGTGTATTATTAGTTTAGATTAGTATAGCTATTGAGCAGAAAACCCTGTATGATTAAAAAAAGGTTGAACATTGGGCAGATATATGTTTGTATACAGAGCTTGTTGTTGGTGTGCGTGTATGCAGTCTCTGGTTCAGTAAATGGACATGGGGCAGTGCTGTTGATTTGCAGCCAGTTTTCTCCATGACAATGGAAACTTTCCATGGTGAAGCCCCAGGAGAACATGCTTCTATTTGAATTATAGGCAGGATGTGGGGGGTGTCAAACCTCAACAAGCATTTGCAGGGACATGTAGTTTTACATGCACACTTATGTGCTATGAAGGTTCTCCATTGACTGTGCAGTGCAACAAGTTCTCACAGCATTTTTTAAAAAAAAGCAAGCAGTAGAAAGGCAGAAAACCGATCAGTTCCCCTCATTTATTTGATGGGTACATCCACACCATGTGTGTAACCTTACTGTTCTCACGAATAGTAGACAAAGTGGAAAGTTCCCTGGTGATGGTTAGGGAGACACAGTCAAGCGCACCCTATCAGGGGGAGAGCAGGTCTGAGCCCTGGCTGGAGAGGTTGCTCGTAATGGGAGGCATAGGAATTTTTATAAACTGTTGTCATCAGTAGTTTACAAACATGCTTCATGGGCATGAATGTCATATTAATTTTGGGCTTTTAATGATTTATTTGAACCGTTCTTTTTCCAGGGTGGAATAATTTATATAGCATCTTCAGTGATTTTTACAAACAAGAATATGGTGCACAAGTTTTAATTAATTTTGGATTTCCTACAATCCACACTGGGTCAGAATTATATATATACAGGCTCAAATATATATACACTCGCTCTAATATTTGGTTAAATGTCCCTTGGCAAGTTGCACCTCGACCAGACACCTTTTTGTAGCCATCAGCAAGCTTCTGGTATAATTCTGGCTGGATATTTGACCACTCTTCTTGGCAGAATTGGTAGAGTTAAAATTGGTTGGCTCCCGGCTTTTAAGCATTGTCCACAAATTTTCAGTAGAGTTGAAGTTGGGGTTCTGGAAGGCCATTCCGGATGCTTAATGTTAGCCTGCTTTATCCATTCCAAAACCAGTTTTGATGTGTGTTTGGAATCATTGTCCTGTTGGAACACTCAATTGTGTCCAAGTTTCAACCATCTAGTTGTTGATTGAGGTAAAGTTGACGAATTTGGAGGTAGTCCTCCTTCATTATTCCATCCACTTTGCGTGATACACTAGTACCACTGGCAGTGAAACAGCCCCAGAGCATGAGGCTACTACCACCATGCTTGACACCTGGTACAGTGGTCTTCGGTTTGAAAGCCTCACCTTCAATCCTCCAAACATACCTCTTGTTATTGTGGTGAAATAAGTTAAGACATTTTAGAACATTCAGCACCACTTGTTATAAGATTTAGGTGAATGTATGTATATATTTGAGCCTATATGTATAATTTTGACCCTGTGTGAATTGCAGGAAATCCAAAATAAATTCTAACTTGTGCACCCAGTTCTTGTTTTTAGAAATCATTGAAGATGTATGTTGTATAATCATTCCACCCTGTAAAAAGAACGGTTCACGAACACAACAGCAAATAGTTGCCCATTTGTCCTTCAGCTGTAAGGAGCCGAAGGTAGCGGGTGTATTGCCATGTAAGACTGAGTGTTGCTTAATTTTGTCCCAACACTGCTTCCATGCCGGCTGGTTCACAGCTAACTGCCGCTCCTCCTCTCTCTCTTGCAGGTCAGTTCGAGAATCCCCTGAACAAGTACATCCGCCATTATGAGGGCCTGTCCTATGACACAGATGTCCTGCACAACAAACACCAGCGGGCCAAGAGGGCCCTGTCCCATGAGGACAAGTTTCTCCACCTTGACTTCCATGCACATGGAAGGTGAGTCTGTCTCCTTCTAGCAGGGCTCTGTAATCTGCTCTAATCCACACAAGTCCCATATAAGCTTCTTCTGGGGACAGCTGCTTGCTGCACCCCCTGACAGGGTAGAAAAGTTCACGGAACACACAGAACTCTTTAATAGTCATCAATGCTGGGAATATTCTAGGCTGCCTGTTTACATGGTACTTCCTGATGGAAGAAGCTAAGCAGTAATTGAATAATGCAATACTCGCAGGTAGCCTTTGGCCTTCAAACTTCCATGCTTTTCCGCACCTTCTGAGACACTGTTTAATGTTCAGAACCTTTCAATCTCATCATCAAAACGGACATCTTTAAATTTAAGGTGAATTGTGAAGTGCTTTTTGTACTATTGACTTCACAGCCTTAAGCCTTGTCCTTATAGATTTTGTCAAGCATCCTTGTCACTGCTGTAATTCTGAACCTTGATGGGATTGGTTATTTTGGATATGGTTCTACAGATTTGCAGTATTGCTGTGTACGTTTATTAAAACACCACTTCAGGAATGAGGATGCCAGATCCCTATTTACCACAATACATACCTCAGTTTGTGCTCCGTGTGACAAGCCTGATGTCCTGATGTAGACTGGGTGGCAGCGTTGGCATTCATCTTGAATGCTACAAAAACACATCTAAAATGGGGAAAGAGCTGTCATGTGATTGATGATACAAATCCATTTAGCAAGAAATGGGAGCTATCAATTTACAGACTGCCAAAAACTAAATAAATATGTGACAGACGTGGATCAGCATCATCTGCATCCAAGCTCAGTTAGATGGTGATGATGGTTTTGACCACCTATGAGCAGCTGGCAGGTGGTGTAGAGGCCACAAATGCAGCTTGGTGTGTCTCTGCCACCACAGAGAGGTGTTATATTCGGCATACTGGGCTGACCCACTTGCTTGTACTTACAGGTGAGTTCTGCATGTAAAACCCCTTTCTGTTAAGCACATTATTGTATTGTATTATTGTATTGTATTGTATTGTATTGAGCACATATTTAAGAGCTGTTTGGCGTATTAAACATTTTACTCACTCTGTAACACGTTTTTAGTGAAGTCAAGCCGGGGGCTTTTTTAGACTCATTTTAAGTGCATTACCTTTTTAGTTGTTAATTCTGTTTTACTCCTTGAATATAGTCCTAGTTACTGACATGGTATTAAAAGCCAACCTATAATAACTAATTAACCCTCCTCCCGTGAAAGTTAGCTAGTTATGTTGGCAGTTTTGATGGAAGAATGTGCAGGAAAATCATTTAATACTGAGTAAGATGGTGACCCTATGTGTCAGCCATGGGAGCTTCTCCTGCTCTTATGGCAGCCGCCTGCCTCTCCTCCTCACTGTGTGTGACTAGCTGTTCAAGACCTAAAAATAGCTCTTTGCCCAAGGCCCCTCATTGCCAGCTCTCTCACTGTCTGTTGCCAGTGATGCCTTAATCAAAGTACAAACGTACATGCACACTCTCACACTACTGTGGTTGCAGTCCATCACACTATGGCATGCATATGGCAGCCATGGGGTTCCACATTTATTTTCCTTAAATCTTCTTCTTTTCTACAAGAATCTATAAATGCTGTTTAGTATGAACAAAGCTTCCCCTCTCAAAGAGGTCTTTTTTGAACCTAAATTTGTCTCTTCCTCTTCCCCTGTTTCTTTTGAATGTGCCAATCCATTTTTGGGTGTGACAAATGCTGTCTTCTGGTCACAAATATTTCAGTCCAATACAGTTAGGCTTATTGGCCAGTTACTTAGTATGGCTGCATGCGCAATGTGCAGAAGCTTTTTGCAGAGACGATAGCTACAGACCTCCAAACTTCGTGTGGTCTTCAGATTGGCTCAAGATCAGCGCGTAGAGAGCTTCATGGAATGAGTTTCCATGCCTGAGCAGCTGCATCCAAGCCTTACATCCCCAAGTGCAACGTGAAGCGTCGAATGCAGTGGTGTAAAGCACACTGCCACAGGACTCTAGAGCAGTGGAGACGTGTCCTCTGGAGTAGTGAATCATGCATCTCTCTGGCAATCCAATGGATGAGTCTGGGTTTGGCGGTTGCCAGGAGAATGGTACTTGCCTGACTGCATTGTGCCAAGTGTAAAGTTTGGTG
>JAODKM010000008.1:8682358-8694956 GCA_026780845.1 Petrocephalus sullivani | reverse complement strand
TGGACCAAAAACTGACGTTGATGTTGCATATGCAGTGACGACTGACGTGGAACCAAACGTTGTGAAATCAAATGTAATGTTACACCGTTCTTTCTGTTAAATACGTGTTCCCATAAAAAAGTAGCAATTCATTTCCACATCAGCCGATTTGAATCTACAGTGTACACCGATTTTTTTTTTTTTCCCCCAACTGATTCGCGATGCATTGTTACATGCCTATTGATAAGCAATTGTTAGTCATTTAATGCAACAATTCACCCCCTCCCACACACAAACACACCCACATCTGAAATTGTCATTAACATTTCAATTTATAAAAAAATTTCTTAAACATTAGAACATTATTCCTTAAGAGATATCAGTGCAAGAACCAAAAAAATCAGAAATTCAAGATAAAATAAATCGACTGACTGAGGTAACGTTACTAGTTGACAAACATTCTGTGTGGGTAGTAACTAGGAATGGGCTGAACCACATTTTTTCAGTTCTGATCCAATTGCCAATACTGATTCCGATATAAGAGCTTTTTTTACTTATATATTTATGTTAAAATATTAATTATACTTTTTAAGACCTAGTAAATACAAATTTAAAAACTGTTCCACCTCATTTGTAAATTGTAAATCTTGTTTTGAGGCATTTGCAGTTACATATACTTGCTTGGAAGATATACAAATTCAAGTAGCGAATGCTTAAAATGCCCCACAATTTTTTTTTTCCCTCCCGCTGGCAACGGCATCACTTGCACTTTGCTGCGATTACAGCCCCTCATGTATCACAAGCTGTAGCGAATTCGCTAATCAGCCCAAATCATCCATTGCTTTTTTCATATCACTTGGGTTGTCTCGCACAATTGCATGTGCTTTTATTAGTGAGTCTTTCCGCTAAATGCTACTTCCACATCTACAAACTTTTGTTTTTTACAAAGACTGCAAATCACTGTGCTAGTACTTGTTGTTAAAAGTGTAAAGTACCTCCAGATCGTTACCCCCTTTTCTGATTTTCTTAGGTTCCTCTTACTGCCAAGTGTATGCGCATGACGTTACAGAAGGTTAAAGTCACTGCACGATTGATTGTACAAATAGATCTTATTTCATGTTAAATGTATCCTTTTACAGACTGCCGAAAATGAAATAAGTAAAGATCGGATATGGATCAGACACAATTATCGAATCGCGCATCTCTAGTAGAAATGTGACATGCTTGGGTGGAGAAACCTAAATGCCACTAAAATTCCATGGTGACCAATTTTTATAATCGATGTCTTCGAATAAACGTCCCAGCCCTAGTGTATTCCCATCTAAAGTAAAAGGGTCACAATTGTCAAAAGTGGACATACGTGGTTGTTATTGTTATGAACAGTATTGGTTTATAACACAAGTTTCCTATACTGATCTTGTTCTGATACTTCACTTTCCTGGACCCCATTATAGTATGAACTAGGCTTAATATCACCTCCTAGCAACGTTAATGCTGATGTCATTTTATGCAATTTATGCAGCAAATTGTGAAAATTCAACCAACTGATGACAAAATCAGCTTTTGATTTTGAGAATAAGCTTTTTATTATGGAATTATCAACTTGATTACTTGTTGCACCCCTATTCATAAGCAGTTGTCATCAATTTATTTGGGGACCACCCTCTCTGACCTTGTTTTTCAGTTCAGCCCTAATTTTATTAATTTTAGTAGCTGGAAATTGCCTCAGTGTTGGGTTTTGTCTTATGTGGTGCTTACTTCTCAAAGGGCATACTGCCTGTAGCTCCAGGCCCAAATGTATATGTGGATGCAGCTTGTGCTCCTTCTGGGATTTATGGTTGGATGAGAGACCGTTCTGGGGGAGCAAGTTGGGTTTTTAAGATGCAGCTCAGCCAGCGGAGCAAATCATACCCCACAGTGGGCAAAGCAGTAATCCTACAGCAGAGTGGAGTTGGCCAGCACGTTCCGATGCGCCCCACAGCCTTTCAGCATCATTCTTGTCTTGCCTGAATGGGATTAGTTTAAATCATGCTTTTTAGCTGCAAGCTGAAAGTCAGCAGAGATGAACCTGGTGAACAGCCTTTCTGCCAGTTGAATAATGAGGACTGATTTTGCTGGTGTGGGCTATGGCAGCCGAAGTGTTGTACTGTTTTCTGAGGGTTGATAATTTCCTGTCTCGTGGTGCCTTTTCCCTGAAAAAGAACAGATTGTTCCAGTTTATGAACCAGTTCATTTTGGAACCAGGTGCCAACCAGTGTTTTCGTGTAACTAGACTTTAACTCTTCCACCAATTCAGCCTACAGCTTATTCTTCCTAGTAGTGTTTTCAAAATTAAACTCGGTTGATGTCCACACCAAAAACTGTTTCATTTAGAAACCAGGCAATGAACTACAGGTACTGTGTTTGCCTCCATGTTTGTTTCATGCTTGTAGGCAAAAGAGTACATGCCCACACATGATGTTATCACAGTTCCCATTCAGGGCCCAACTATTTCTTGGTTCTCAACGCAAACCATTTTTTTTTTTTTTGTTCTAAACCTGTTTTTATTCTGGTGGAAATGTGCAGAACCTTTCAAGAACTGGTTGTGAACCAGAACAGAACTGGCTCTCTGTTTCTGGAAAAGCGCTATGACGCTACCTAGTTTTTCTGTCCTTGGTTGGGCTGGTTTGACGGTCCCATCTGGGTCTGGTCGGAGGTTACCCTGACCAAGCAGTACCTCGCCTGCCTTTAGCCTCGATACCAATCTCCGATCAGCCATATCCGTTTGAACACTCTTCACCTCTGTGAGAGCTGTCAGCTCATTTATGTGGCTGAGTTTTTGTAATCTTTAAGCCTTGCCATTCATAGTTTGCAGAGTACGTTTTGCGGCCTCAAGTTAATCTTACATTAAGTCTCTCTGTGTGATCAGCCTCCATGTGCTTCAGTTAGCAGTGGAACCTTACAAGCTGAGAAATTAGAGGAGTGGTGTTAGAAACGGCAGCCTAAGACTGTGTCCTTGATCAGAAGGTCTCTGGTTTGAATTTCAGGGCCGACGGTCTGATGTATACTATGTATTTGTTATGCATGCATGTATGTAATGCATGCATGTAAACAAGATGGAATATACAGAAAGAAGCATTCCAATGTGCCTGTGCTGGTATTTGTACAAACAACAAATAAAATGTCATTTATTAGATGTACCATGAACACACAAGCTGACCAAATCAGGAGGATGAATGTAGTTTACTTTCACTTTTAAAATGATCTCTCTCTCCCCCTCCTTCCCTTTCTGACATGTGCAAATAATGCTGGTTGGAACCAGTTTTTCCTTTTAAGCACTGGGTGTGGCCCGGGTCTCAATCCCAGTCCTGGCTGCCAAACATCCTGCTTTTGCAGCTCCATCCCCCCCCAATTACCCTGGGAGCTTCCTGCCAGTGTCATGTGGCGGTTTAGGATGGGTTATCACTATAAATAATGCAACTTGGACCCATTCCTCTCCAGCAACAGCCAGCAGGCATCGGGCCGTCTCCACGGCTCGCATTCCGGGTCATCCTGAGTTCTGTTTGTGGCACGCCTGCCTCCATGTGGGCCTGCCCCTCTGTTCCACCAGGCAGCCCCAACACTCCATTACATGCAGGGGTTCCTGACATGAAATTACATATTCTAGAACTGTAAATGCTTGAATGTCAACAATGTTTTAAAGATGGCTTCTATTTGGGGGGGGGGGGTTATGGAGTCTGTCCCCCACTGGGATTGATTCATCACCTAGCAGTTGACTAAATTGAGTAACTAGTCGCAATGCAGTACTTGAACATTAATATGGGAAGTGGTTCTGAAGGGATTAATGTGAAGCGATATCACCTCCTGCCCTTGGAGTCAGAACAGAGCCCCCGGGTGTGGGAGCTAGTCAGGGCATCTCCGGTACTGACAGAAGGCTCCCGCGGAACCCGCCTCACTGCACCTCTAGTATAGCAAATTAGGGGTTTCCTCCAGTAAAAAATATGGACACACAATGGCTGCTTATGAACCATGAAACATCCATCAAAATGTTATGGGGAATAAGGAAAAAATAAATGGAGGGAGACTCAGTGTGATATGAAATATTCAGGTAACATGAGATTGGGTCCTAGGAAAAAAAGCCTAGAACATGATGTGGCTCTATAAAGTTTATCCAGATCATCTTTGCCGGTAACAAAAGCCAGTTGTTATAAACTGGCTGATTGTCACACAGCATGCCAGGTCCGTAAAAAATAAAAGTAAAAGATCTGGCTGCAAGCTGCAACAACACTTTACTGCGATATGTTTATTGTACTACATGTGAAAATCCATAAAACCCTAGCTCAAAAGAAATGTTAGATATTCAGTGGTGATCACAGTTCAAGATACATTTACATGATACAAGATACAAATATATATACAACAAATACACATTGGGCACAGTTGTCCAGTTCACCTCCGGGTTCAGTCGGCACACCTGCTATGTTAAGGCTCAGGAGTGCACTATCTAGCCTCCCCCACTGAGGCTCCTTTTCTGCCCAGAGCTCCGCCTCTGGTCCATACCAGTACCGGACTTTTGAACAGATTAAATAGTTTTTCTTAAAACATTGGGTGTCTCTCAATACCAAGAACACAAAGATCGTACTTGTGGACTTGGCAAGAGCAGTCTTGTTACCTTGCTTCCCATGAACAAACTGTTCTTGTTAGTGAGGATGCAACTGATGCATCTTTGATCTTGGGGTGGGGCAGGAATGACACCCAGGGACTTTTGCTGTCTTCCATACATCTTTCTTTAGTATTGGAACTCCTCTTTGGAAATGGATGATGATGTAAAATGGGTACACAAGAAGTACAGTTAAATACTCATATTGGCAAACACCCAGTTTATTTATAATGATGTCTTCCTTCCCTCAAGCAGCAGCTCTGACTTACATGGATGACCAACAATCAACAAGACAGAGGGAGAACCTTTTGTGTGGTGACTAATTTGAACAGTTGGCATCAGAACCATATTTCTAACTTTCTTGCTCCAAATACAGGCCCATCAGGGAGGCTAGTGTCTTAAACCAATCAAACGAGACGTTATGCATCTTTGCAATGATGGAAAAACTCTTTATCTTGCTGAGTGACAAAGATGGTTACATTAGTGGCCTGGTATGTGTGACCCTGCCATAAAACAAACGTCACAGGTTTTCTAGGAAGCACCGTTCTTCACGGAATCTTTTTCAGTCCACTTTGCAAATGTCTCAGCTTTGATCAGTGAGTTGGTTGACGAAGAACCTCCAAGAACCTGCCCTGTAAGAGAAAACAGCCTAATTACATTGGCTTGTTTTCCTCATGATATAGTCTTTAACTAATGGATATATCTGTATGAGGTCCCCTGCTGTTCCTTTTGTATGTCAAAGTTCCCAGAAATGTTGAGAGGTGATTTGTGTTTGTCATCTGCATCATCTTTGACAGCTTTAACGTTTCATATGTACTTTGGAATTCCTGTCTGGCTGTCATTGTATCCCATCGGGATTAATACAGTACCAAGCAGCAGTTCTCTGCCTGCTTCCCTTCTGTCTGTATTCGGTGAAATTGGGTAGTCATCCCTAAGCTATTAACATCACAGAAGTAATTGTATTTTCACTTAATGCTTATTTAAAAGTGAAATATCTAAAACTATCCTGTTACATTTCTTTCTGAATATATGTGCTCCTTCAATTCTAGAATGAGATTTATGGCATTTTTCAGTAATTTGAGACCTGAAATCTAAGCATATCTCCTTTTTCCAGAATGTAAAAAGAATACTACAGACTGGGGATGCCCAGTATGTGGCCAAAAAAAGGAAGTCTAACTGAATCAGTTCTTCTCAGCAGGGAATTATAAAGTGATTTTTATTTTTTCTTCTGTACAGTCTATGGTACAGTCATTGTCAAGCATGCAGCTCACATAAATTCTGCTTTTGTCACATGGCTGTTCTTTAGGTCTTGGCCTAGCTGACCCTTTTCTCCCATTGTGATGATTCTGACATGTATATTTGAACAGTTCCTGTGACTGATGGGCGGTGGTCAAATACAACCAATAGCCACTGATCATCCCCTCTCTACATTATTCTCATGTGCTTCTGTGCATGAGAGAAAAAGCAACTGAAGAATGCAGAGGCAAGCAGGCCACACCCTGGGCCAAAAGGAAATGCTGAAGCAGAGGACTGTTCGGAGACTAAATGGCACAGGGCGAATTCCCTATCATCTGTTCTCCATTGCTACAAAATGAACTTTAAAGAGTAACCCGAAGAGCTAATACCGATTTGGCAGTGACATATTACCATTTATCTCCAGTCCATTGGAGTGGAAGTTGGTTCACCACTTGCCCATGTCTAGGCATGTGGTTGTGCAACTGTGCCTTTGCCACACTTTCTGAGTGCTGGAGGACTCTCATTGGCTGGCTAAGTAATGGTAAGACTGGACAGTTTTGGTTAGCAGTCACTTTCTGTGCAAGGTCCTCATATGTATCATTGGCTGACACTGGCGAAGGTTTAGCAGTTTAAAAGTGAAGTATCTGGTGCCTCATTACATTACTCTTTAGGAGAGCAGTCTTGCATTTGGAGTCAGTGTTCTGCAGATGATGCTGGTCTGCAGATGAAGCCACTTTCTGTGAAATATTTAAATATGTGCTTGTGAAGTCTCCCTTCACCTCTCTCATTAGTAGTTTTCTGAGCATTTATTGAGTTGTTTCACCCTGTGCTAAGCTGTTTTGACAAGTTAGTTCTGCTTCTCCCCTAAGCATTGGGCTGTTGAAGATGCCCCTGAGTGCTCTAAGGTCCTGAAGTACACTTTGCTGAACTCTGAAAGCACAGTAATCCTGAGAATACATTTTATGCCTTGACCACAGATAAGGTCCACTGCACATATCCAACTAGCTGGAAAGTTATAGGACACACATTTTTTTGGGTAGTGCTGCCAGCAGTGGTTGTGCGTCAGATGTGAGATTCGTTAAGTCAGGCTGTTCTCAAGGCCAAGGGATTGTATGGACATGAGATTGCATGTGACCTTCCTGGTACATGAACCCTAAACACACAAACTTATTATCCAGGCTTAAGACTCAAAATCTCAGTTTATTGCGAAGACTTTTTGGATCTGGCAGTGTTGTTGTTTTGCTCATTTTAACATGCTATTTCAATTTTATGTGAAATTTGAGGAAAAAATAAGTAAGAATCAATTGGAGGGAACGAGAACATTCAGCAGAGAAGAGAGGGCTCCATTATCTCCATTATGAAAAACAGCCTTTTTGGTGTTTGGCACAATTTTTCTCACTTAGCTCTTTCTGTGGAAGGATTGTCTGGCATGCTCCATTGCTCAGTCTGCCTATCTGTGAGGAACATCTGTCTGAGTCGTGTTTTTGGGACTTCCAACAGCATGTGGCCGTCTCTGTGCTCCTCCATAACTGCTGTATTTAGGGCCCTGTTCTCAATCCTGTGAACTGGATTTCTGGCAGAATACTGTTTTTTCGCTGTGTGAATCTGGTGTATTTGTGCTGATAAAGAACTCTTAGTCGGGGAAATCGAGCTGGAAATTGCGCAGCCTGTTGTGTCAATGGCAGGTCTGCTATTGTTTTTTGTGCTAGAATAATATTAAATCATTATACAGCCTTTGTTGAAATTATTTCTGTCATTAATATTAGGGATAACTGATGTTTTGCTGGTGTTAAGTGCTTTTGTCTGGTATTGGGTGGCTGCCCACAACTTTTCAATAAAATTCATCTGTATTTTCTGCACTGAGAATTTTTTGCTTTGTTCTGGTTATGAAGGCTATTGGGCATTTATTTTTTGGCCACTGTATGTTGCTATAGAAGCTATAGAGTCTGCTTCTGGTTGTAGTGGGTGAAAGGTGTTACGAGGGAAACAAGCCGTTAACATGTCACCTCTAAGCGCCAATAGAATGTGAAGGAATGGAGAGGTATGAAGATGCCCTTTTAGTTAAACTGCAAAACCTGTTTTGCTATGCTTTGGCTGATGCTATGGCTGATTATATCCTGGTCACCAATACAGTTCCCCTTTGGACTAACTTTCTGAGGAATGTTACGTAAAATATATTGATTTGAAATTGTGTTTTTTTTTTCTTCTATAACACGTGAACCATTTTGAGTTGAAATGTCTATTTGTGAACTGTTTGTGCCAATGTGGCTTTTTGTCATTAAACTGTCAGATTCCCACAAATAGGAGGTAGGCAAAACAATGGTGACAGCACATGAAAAGGACTTATTTTGAAGTGAATAAATGACAAACACAACTACAAAGGTGAGTTGTGTTTGGTCAAATGCCAATTAAAAAAAGCTCAATTTACCGTGGTTTATGCCAGATGCACACAAACTACATCATTGTAGATCATCACTATATGGTTGCAATCTGATTTTGCACACAATTTGGGTAAACATCAATTGCTAAGCACCATGGAATTGTTTTGCCTAGTTATTTAAAGGCCAAGGAATATGAGGCTATTTTTTCGAGACTGGGTGCACCTGAATACTATAAAAAATCAGACCGGGTCTGCCAATATAACAATCATTGACCATTTAGGGGAAGTTCTGGATTGCAGAGTGTGAAGTAGATTTTTACCTAGTCTTTCCCTCAAATAGAGAGAGGCTTCTTCTTTACCCAAATATGGTTAAGTTAATTTGACATGCGCATTTCAAGTGCTGTATTGCAAATTGCGCTGGACCAGTTTTTTTTTTTTTTTTTTTACCTTTAGTAAAGTAATTGTGTTTCCTGAAAGTCACATGAACATGACGATTAAATTAGCACATCCTAAATCGGGGCCTTTGTTAGTTACCCGCATTCTGTGAAGACCCACCCCTACTCTGACTCTGATTGCTATTGTTCGTTGTTTGGTTAGTTATTGTCCGATGATTAGTTAGATGGACAAAAAGAATGGCAGGCCCAGAGAAGCAGTAAGAGGCAGAGTAGGGGCGGGCCTTCGCAGAAGATGTGTGTCAAACCCCGACACAGAGGACAGAAGCAGAAAGCCTGTAAATCAAATGCTTTACAGACTTTCAATATAGTGTTTTATTACATGACTTGGTACAAACATTTACTGGCCAGTGTGATGGATCAGTCTTCTGGGATTTATTCACGTAGTGAAGAATCTACCCACATTTGATGCCTGGCTTGTGTTTCAGACCCTTTATTTATGCATTTAAATACATACAGCACTATTAAAGCTGTGCAACAGCTTTGATCAAGACTTCATGTTATGTTAGAGTGACACGCATCCCACCCACCTGACTGATCAGAGGGCTTGGTGCGATAAATGCAGTGTATCCCGTGTCGTTTCCCAACTGAAGTGAAAGCTGTACATTTTGCCGTTTATATCCAGTTTATTATGGACTGACGCTAAAGCCTTGTGGTTTGTGGTTGCTGCATAGTGTTTTCTCAGAACACTTCCTCTTTGGCTTGTTCCTCTGTGCTTTAATTTTTAATCTTTATTTTCGTTTGTTCCAGACTGACTCCTTGGTTAGCTCACTTTGGCGATCTCCTCACACACAGTAGGGATGTGCATCTCCATCGCTGAGGTGATGCGATACACTTCCTGATGCATTGCCAATGATCCCATACGTTAAAAATGCATATGAAGCAACAACTATTGCGATACGATATTATCAATAACGCCATACATGCCTCCAACTCTCATAGTACTTGGCCGAGAGACAGCAGTGGACCTAGTGATGAGAGAGTGCACTTGTGAAACGGTTTAGAGAGGGGGAATCAATCTAAATATAAAATAATTGGTCACATTTTTAAATAATAAAGGTATTGGGCTTCTACTGATTGAATATATACGTAACCTCACTGTGTGCTGCTTCCCGCTTAATAAAGATGTTGGTGATGTCATGTGGCATGATGAGGGGAGGTGCCGGCCCAGGTGCAGCACAGTAGCAGTGACCACGGTGACAGTCAGGTGTTCTGACCTGGCGGAGTGCAATCTAATGGGAGAGGTGGGTGACAGTGATTAAATAAGGATCATCTTTGCCAGGAGAGTCTACGAATCACTGTGACCACGGCCGAATAACTGGTCACTGAAAACTCTATCTGTTCTTGTGTAAACAGTGTTATGCTTTTACGGGGGGCACCTAAATGGCAGATTATGGGGTTTCAGAGCTGGTTCAGGTGTATGTAGCTTAGGGACTGACCAATGTGGACATTTTCATCGCCAATATACCTGGATTACAAAGGACTTTAAATGCAGGGAACATCGCTTCTTAGCATTTCTTCCAGTGAGGCCACTGCTTTTCTCATCCCAATCACTTAGAGACATTATTGATGCTTTGTCAGTGAGTACCCTTAATACTGTACTATTTTATTGGCCTCTTGATATATTATGTGCTCTATACTGTTTGCTCATACCATTCAAAAGACCCACACACACACACACACACACACACGGGTCCATTTAGCTTGATTCTGGGAACTTCCTCTGTGATGCCAGTACTCAGGCTAAGATTGTAAAATTGTCTCTACACAATTCTGCAGCCCTTGTTTATGAAACAAAAATCAGACGGCAATGCGAATTTGCGTAGTTGGGTTCGTACTCCGGTATCTCTCAAGCTAGACCCCTTGACCCTTGCACCATTTCTTAAGTTGACGGTGCCTTGCCACCTAAAGTTTTTTTTTTTTTTTTTTTTTTTTTCCTCCTCCTTTCTCGCCTTGAACAGCCCACCCTGGCCACATACTTTCCGTGTAACGTGTACTCCGTGATCTTTATCCTCCCATAATCTCATTTCTTCATTTTCATATCTCTCCGGGGGGTATAGATACTGCACAGATAAATGGACTCAGAACCTGCTCTTCAGATGGTAAAGTTTGTCCTTTCCCTCCAGCAAGGTGTCTCTCTCTCGTTCTCTCTCTCTCGCTCACTCTCCCTCTCTCCATCTGTTCTGAATTCATGACTTGTGATTAAAAAAAAAAAAAAGTTTCTGTCCATTTATTCCTGTTTGTGCTCACTGCAGGACAGGTGGTTTAGAAGGGCCTTCTGGAGTGAGTGGTTTCTCCATCTTGTTCTAGATGCAGAGAGAGCAGGTGGGCTTATGAATAAAGATGTCCGTTAAGAGATGGCAAACGGATGACCCCTAAGTCATGCTTGCTTTGAAAGCCGCAGCACTGCCCTGCACGTGGTCTGGGCGGGACACTTGCATGGTCTACCCCATGTCCCTGTTTATGTGGGTGTCTGAGCTTTGGGGCATCAGCTGTGAAATTGGAGGTATTGGGGGTCTTGTGGGGGTCAAGCACGACAGCTCACACTCACATGGACGTGTTCATGTTCCCTGTGTTTGCTGCGGTGCTAAGCTGAGAGATTGGTGGGCTCCTGCCCAGAATGAGGAGGGGAGGGTGGGAAATGCCCCTAACATGACAAACAGACTTGCCAATTATACAGTTAGAAATGGTAAGGCCTTAAGAACAGGATTCTGGTTAGTTGGGTATAAATAATTTTATATTATAAACTGGCTTTAGATTTTATATTAAAGCTTATAAGAGCAGGGCATTGCACTTAAGGTGTGGGTTATCTTAAGATGTTCATTCTGCATTTTGATTGGCCTCTCTTCATGGCCCTCCTCCCTCCCACACCTGGTTCACCTCACTAATTAATTGTCAGGGTTCACTTAAACTTGACAATTAACTGTTGAGGTGAACCAGGTATTTCTGAGCAGGGAAATCACCAATACGTGCTGGACCACGGCCCTCCAGGACCGGAATTGCACACCCCTGCTTTAAACTTTCCACTTGTTATTCTGGCTTGATGAGGTGTGATTTGATTGTTTTGGAAAATTTACTTTGATGTTCAATATAAAAATTAGCCTATGTTTCTTCTTATTGAGTGGAGCATCTAGCAGCAAAGGGTATAGAATGATAAATAATGCAAATGTATTATTCTGTTGGAATCCTCATGAATATTGAAATGGGACAGGGTCTGACCGGAGGTTGTCACTTCACGTTACAGAGGGCACTCCTCGACTGTGTGTGTGTGTGATAACAGGCTAAGAGGAGTCTTCATATGATGCATGTAGGAGTGCCCTGCATGTATCCCGAGTAGGGATGCAATGATACAATCAACTCACGATTCGATGCGCTTCACGATTCTGAGTTCACGATGCTTTTTTTGCACATTTTGATTCCTTGATTCCTTATCTTTACAAACTGTGCAAAACATATCCTCTTCTTAAAAGTGCAACTGAAATTAAATTAAATATTTTTTTAAAAAACGAATCCCACATCAAAATAACTCGATCAAAGAATCTTCAAATACATAAACTAATGCTTGCATGTGCAGCTTTGAATTTACATGTTTTTTTTTTTTTTTTTAAGGAAAATTAACATGTCAACATTCTCAGGCTGAAGCGGACATCTCTGTAAATCCACGATGTCCCCTGCAGTCGAAAAAAACCCTTTCACTAGGGACAGAGGTGGCTGGTGTGGTGAGGTTTGCCTTAGCTAGAAGAGAAAACAGTCGGTACACCTTAGCATTCTCCTTCCAGGGAAACAGACGTTTCTATATAGACATCTATTTCTATATAGATAGGGTGACCAGATAATCCATGTCATCCTGTACACTTTGAGCTAGGACAGGATTTGTAAACTTCCATTTCAATTAAAAGAACATGGATTTCA
>JAODKM010000008.1:8660815-8682258 GCA_026780845.1 Petrocephalus sullivani | reverse complement strand
TGGACCAAAAACTGACGTTGATGTTGCATATGCAGTGACGACTGACGTGGAACCAAACGTTGTGAAATCAAATGTAACGTTACACCGTTCTTTCTGTTAAATACGTGTTCCCATAAAAAAGTAGCAATTTATTTCCACATCAGCCGATTTGAATCATCATGCATTTACACCAATTTTTAACCGATTCAGGGTGCATCGTTACATGCCTAATCCTGAGTGGTCTTGCTTATTTAAGCATACCAGTACTGCATGGTCGTTTAGATACACGCATTTACTTCGACTTGTGGATGTTCTTACAGATAGAAAATAGAAAATATAAAGGTGAATTGGTGGGGGCAGGAGAAGTGAAATAGTGCCCATTAAAGCACCGTGTTACTGTCTGCCTGTTATGTAATTCAGCATCGGCCCAGCCTCTCTGGCTGTTGGGAACACAGTGTCCAGCAGATCATGCTCATTCATACACACCAAGCAGCCAAAGGCCCAGCTCCACACTGAGCACCTTGGGCAGCTGCTGCAGTGAATGAGCCAGGAAGCATCGCTCCACATCAGCAAGGTTAATTATCAGCGGTGTGCTCCTTATCCTCAGGAACAGCTGGAGTTATTTTAAGCACCAGTTATCTAGCCTCTGAAAAGGGGGGTAACACAGGCCCTCAGTGTACACAAGATGGTTCCTATGGGGGAAACTGACCTCAGTTAATCAGCCTGTGTTGAATTTTACTGTTTGACAAATTTCTCAGAATTTCCATGACCTGGATAGGTGGAGGTATAATCATTTTGGTCCAAACAATCTGGAGAGACCATTTTCATAGTAATTATGATAAAGTATGCCCTGCGCTTGGTTGCCTCCCCATCCTGGGCTATTCCCTGCTTTGCGCCCATAGCTTTTAGGGTATATAGGGAAAAAATGAATGTGTAGGGTGTTAAACCCTTTGAAATCCAAGCAGGTCTTTCTGGGCCCGAGAGGCTGCTGTTGGACCGTCTGGCTGGCAGTTTGGCTAGGCTTGCACATCATCCTGCCAGTTCCAGCGTTCTGCGTTCAAATGTTTGCCACAGGTGTTACAGTACAGCAGTGTGGGGGAGGGGGGGCACAACGGCCCGGTTGCAAACAACCATGCTTCCAATAGTCGCCCGTCATGGCTGTGTACAAAGTTTTAATTTTTAGACACCTCGGACTGGCAACGGGCGGTTCGGTGTGTGACTTGGTTTTAATGAATGTTTAAAAAAATTAGACGCCTTCTAAACCTCAAATCAGAACTATGTAATTTGAGCAGAAGTGCCATTGTGGACTGGAAGAATGTACAAAGTGACCCTCTTCTACTGTTTGGAAAGAATAAAACCAAAAAAAAAGAAAATTCTTTTTAATTTTGTCATTGTCCTTTGAGCTAAAAGTGGTTGTTTTCTCATTACTTGCTCAGACCCTTATCTGGGTAGTTAATCTTGTAGAAGCCACTTGCTCCATCACCTCTGTGGTTCTCAGGCTCATTGACATTGTGGTTTGGTTGGTTGTCGTCTAGGGCTGTTCACTTTAAGTACATTGCTCAAAGCTACCGCAACTGGGCTTCTCCTGCATTTTGAACCATCCTTCAGGTTATCAGGTGTTTAGTAATAATGGCAGAAGTGACATCCATCTCAGTCGATGCCCTTTCCCCATGCTTCTGGAATAGCATCTCCTCGCTGTTGTCAAGTGTGATCCCGTCTGCCAAGCCTAATTTGCGGGAGCTGACAGTAGACACTCTCTGCAGATGGAGCTGTTCGCTTGCTGTCATTGTGCTAAAAATACTGCTCTGCATATGGGGGGTGCATCTGCCAACCATTTAGCACTTTGCGCGCTGCTAACGAAGCCGCTGTGCTGTAGCCTGTGCCTAGGCCCATCTCCGATTCAGACTCTTGGGGACTGTATAATCTGCAAGTGTTTTGGCTGTAGCCTGTGCCTAGGCCCATCTCCGATTCAGCCTCTTGGAGACTGTATAATCTGCAAGTGTTTTGGCTGTAGCCTGTGCCTAGGCCCATCTCCGATTCAGACTCTTGGAAACTGTATAACCTGCAAGTGTTTTTTGGATGTTGAAACCCCAGTTTGAATTTTGGACAGGCTCACCTCCAGCCCAAAAATCCATATGTGCAGAACAGTGTCCCACAATGCAATGCATTGTATTGGGTCATTAATTCTGCAACATTAGCATCTGTTAGTCCTTTGTCCATGCAGTTTTTAAAATTCCTTTGACTGGAAGCAAACATCCATATATAAACATGACGAAAAAAAAATGGTAAAATCTGCAGGCTTCTGAGACCAGCACTCTCAGTAGTAATATCACCAGCATCTGAGGCTTGTGACCAAACCTTTGTCCAAAAAAAAGGGTGGTGTATTAGCTATGCTATACGAAAGCAATTTTCTTCTAACTGGTTGGAGATTTTGTCATTTTGAGATCTGTTGTCCTGTAATGTGATGCGATGTGTACTTGCCAGTTTTCGTTCGCACTCTGAACAGCTAGACTACAACGTTTTATGCAAAATAACTTGCATTATTCTTTTCCATTTTACCACTACTGCAATTCAGGTTAAGTACTTTGAAATTGATTAAATTTTATGGGCCATTCCTGGTTCTTGATTTAATGGTCACCTTGAGCTGATGTCCTTAACTGCTACAGTCAGCCCCAGACTTGAATATAATGGTCATTTTCACTATGTGGAAGTTTGTGTCTCGGGGGGGAGGGGGGCTGATTATGGTAGTGTAGCAGCTTCAGCATTCAATGTTACCTAATCTGCGTTTGGTTACCTTCCAGCATTATGGCAATTCGAGAGACTTTTTCTGTGGTCCTGCGTTCTTTTCTGAACTGACGAATGATATTCTGCGATTGAGAGCACCTATTAAGGTGTTCCTAGCATTGACAGTTTGAAGCTATGTACCTACTGGTGCCTGCAGGTACACCCCTTCCTGCAAAATCAGCACACAGTATAGTTAATGTCTGAAGATTGGATGGATTAAAAAACAAAGGACTGTTGCCAAGATGGACCACCAATTCCCTTAGGTTTGTGTCTTGATGGTCTTGATCGGATGGTAAGTTCCAGCTGGTTTCTCAAGGTGAAGTGCTGCCCAGTGATTGTGTGTGTTCCCCCAGGGGGGATCAGTGAACAGCATTCTGTGTGAAGGCTAAACGGTGTATTGGCATAATATGATTGTTAGAACACCTGGCCACACAGATGAAGCTTAATACCAGCTTTCCCTCTGCAGTAATTAAGGCTTAATTTAAATCCAAAGTTCAGTTTTGGCTGTTTGCCCCACAAACTGGTTTATTCTGTCTCACTCTGTTCCCAGATACTGACCACAAGCACACAAAATTTCCAGGAGTGCTAAAACATGACTGGATGTGATACAGCTATTTATAGAGCCACATGACATTTAGTGACTTCAGGGAATGTTATATGATTAGTATTGATTACAAATGGAGAAAGCGAGAAAATATATTTCGAAATATATTTATATATTTATCGCTTTCTAATGGACCCACTTTTACAATATAAAGCATATGAATGGTTTTCAAAGCATTTCTCTAACATTTGTGAAATGTTCACAAATCTCCCTTGTCAGGTTGTTGTTCCTTGAAATTCTTTGAACTCACTCCATGAAACCACCAGGAACATAGCAGTGTTTTAAGTGTTGCCTCTAGGTCTCTCCAAAAAATAGTCCTTTGCTTAAAAATGCTGCTCTTGACTATACTGACTACCTATTAGCTCTCTTACCAGGTTCCTGACTTTTGATCTTTTGTAAGGCCTGCAGTGAAGCCATAAATGACCTTTTTGAAATTGTTGATTCCATAGCCATCAAACAAAGCTTGAAGAATGATGACTAAACAAATATGTAAACTACTATGCTGATGTTCCTTTTAACTCTGATTTAGTTTTGGACGTAACTTAAAATACATATTGTATTCCCTGGCCACCATAGTGCCACAGCGATGTGGACTGTAGAAGTCAGTGATGTAGGAGGAATAGGAAATAGATGGGGGGGGTTGAGGGTGATCCAGAGAATACTTTGTTGTTCCGGCCCAGAATCTAGTTCTTTACTTGACTTGGTGAAGCGTCAGCTGCAACAGGGACAGGTTGAGTCATAAGGCAGTGAACCTGGAATGTGATGTGTTCTATTGTTCTCAGGTTTAACTGACTAAACTGACTGAAAATCAGAAAACATGAGGACTAACTGTTATTTACCTAAAATTTCACGGAGAAAAATAAAGATGAAAATTTTTCAGTAATGTTTGTTTTTGCATTTCAGACATTTTAATCTTCGAATGAAGAGGGACACCTCCTTGTTCTCACCAGACTTCAAGGTGGAAATATCAGGCGAAGAAACAGATTATGACACGTCACATATCTATACTGGTGAAATCTATGGTAAGTCAAGCAGTTACTTCTAGCAGAGGTTGTACTTTTTAAAATGTGAACCAGTTACCATGGAAACATGGCTACAATTACTGTAGTCACTGTGGATGTTGTGAGGATGTCCTAGCAATTGAACTTTATTAATTATTCTGCTTTCTGGGCTGTGTTAGTACTTGATACCTTGAAAGGTGTTTCTTCAATTTAAAGTCATTCTCTAAGCTTCTGTTAAATTTAAGTGTATAGACTTATAGTTCCTCTCTCAGTTTAATAAAGAGACTTGTTTGGCTAATGTACAAAGATTTGTAGCTTTACTGTTGCTGTGTGATTAAGAATTACTTTAAAATATGGTTTAAACAGCCCAGTTATTGGTAAGCAATAGTGTTTCCTCAGATGTGAATATAAATACTTTGTCTCCCTCCCTACACTATTGCAGAATTATAACACTTCTGTGTTATAATTTTGTGCTTGTGTTATTATAACACTTTTCCCCTGGGCTTTGCATTCTGTAACCCTACTGGTATGCGACTGTATAATTTGCATTGCGTGAGTAGCTTTAATCACTTTGTGAAACTGACTTATTTGAGTAATAATTGAAATTGTCAAGAGATTTTGCTTGTTTGGTTTGGTGCCTGATGAGTCAGAGATTAAATATTTTCAGTACAAATCAGATTAGGTTCCAGTGTAATTATTTCTCCACTTTGACAAACCAGTCAGTCCTTGTTTGCCTGGAGAATTCAGATTATTTGCAGCTTTGTCATTGAGTCTAGGCCTGTCACGATAACAAATTTTGCTGGACGATAAATTGTCACAGGAATTATTACAATAAACTATAATATATACATACACACACACACAACCAAAAACAATAAATAAAATGGACTCTGTCTCTGTTTACAAAATCGCCCTTAAAATATTAAACATTAGGCTCAGACAGGGGAATCAGGCAAAACTGCCAGTTAACACTTTTTGTTTACAAAGGTCCTAACTAACAACACAACACTCCATATGAATAAAAGCAGGTGTGGGTGTAAGCAAAAGTCCATATTGTACCGAAAAGCTGGCGTCCGATCAAATGTTTCGCCCCTCATCCGAAGCCCTGGTGATTACTGCGCATGCGCCATATAATCACGGGGAGATGGCAATCCGAGATCGCCCAGCCCTAGTTCACGCCTCATTACTAGTGATGTGTTGTTCGCGAACGAGACGGCTCTTTGAGCTGACTTTTTAGTGAACGATGGGAGCCAGTTCCTGTTCAAAATAACATTTTATTAATGTTTATAGAATTGTCCGGCTTTTTTGTCCAGAATGACGCACCAATGAGGCAAATGGGAATCAAGAGGTGTAAGTGCAGCTAGGCTGATCTTCCGATGAATGCCTCGGTACAGTGTAAGCGGTCCTGGAGCTGGAGCTACATAGCAACATCTAACAAAGCCAGAACCAAATAACTATTCAGTGACAAGTTTGCAGTATGTAACGTCCCATCTTGTTGCTGTGGTTCATCATGTTCTGTGTATGGAAGTCTCTACTTGCACATGTACATGTAGGAATCTGCTCTTTTCATGAGCAGACAAGTGTGACCGTTGAGGGGTATGTTATGGCAGCACTCTGGATGCATTGGCTTCTTTGCTTCAGGGAGCCGGGGTGACCCATTGCCCGAATGGGGTGATTTTCTGCCAGTTAAGCAAAAAATGTGGTTCACAAGCTGTCTCTGCCGTCTGTGATCCGCAGTGCATTGTTAGAAAGGGGGGAATCTGAGTGCAGGCAAGGCCCTGTTATGTATAACGCACAGTATGAGTGTCTAAATCCATGCCGACACCTTTGGGCTCAGCACGGGATCAGCACTGTCCCATCCAAAAGGCTACAGTCAACGACTTTATCTCTGCCGAGACGGCCTCCAACTCTGGTGTAAAGGCAAAGCAAATGGTGATTAAAATAAAGTGCAGACTTCCTTTAGTTTCAGGTAAAAACAAGTTCTTCCAGTTGGCCTTGCTCTGCCTCACAGGGCTTGCTGAACATTAGATATGGAGGAGCAGCACTTTCTCCCTTGAGAACAGTGGGAGTTTTGTTGGGGAGTTTTTACTGGCACACATTGAAAATTACGAGTGCCCCAACTGGCATGTCATGGACAAACTACCTGAGATAATACTGTTGCGACAGATTGAGTAGCCATCACCTAAAAATGTTACAGAATGACCAAACCTGGAGGTTGTTTTTGCTCAGGGCAGTGCGTCTCACTGGTGACTGCTGGCTTTTCTGGTTTTTGCGAGTTCTCCTGTAGGATTTGCGCTGCATAAGATGTTTCATCAGAATGTTTTATGTGGATGATAGCATGGTGAAGTCTTGCCTAAATTGCTACAATCCTTTGCCTAGTAGTGCAGATTTAGGGTTACCATCAGCTCAAGGGAATGTAAAATTACACCAGGCAAATGAATTTAAAAGGTTCCCTTTTGGTACTAGCTTATTCAAGAATTTTAGCGGCCAAGAGGCTGCCTCCGTTGACAATGAGGAACCATTGGACAATTCATATTTCACTTAAATTTTGTGAAATATGTCTGTGCGTGCATGTCTGTGTGTGCATGTCTGTGCATGCATGTCTGTGCATGCGTACGTGTGGGTGCATGTCTGCTTGCGTACCAACGTGTCCTTGTGTGTCTGTGTGCGTGCATGCGTACGTGTGTGTGTGTGTGTGTGTGTGTGTGTGTACGTGCCCCTCCAGAGTAGAACAGCAGTGAAATACAAAAGATAAAACCCTAAGATTAACAATGCTTTGAACTTTGTTCAAATTTCTTTGTGGCACTTGTACCCCACACCAAGCAACAGTACTTACATGTACAACCAGTACATTTATACTATTGTAGGAAAGGGTCAAATTTGGCACAGGGTGGCAATGAATACACAATGTTGTTCCACAGTGTATGAGCAGTACAGTAAATACAGGACTGCTTTGTTGTTTTGTGTCGGGCCCTTACTGCCATGCATCGTCGGGCAGGCCTTCCAGACGGGCAGGCCTATGCCGCCGTCTCACAGCTCCTTAGGGGTTCAGAGGTTAAGAATTAGTCTGTTTTGGTTAGTTGGGGTCAGTTTTTGCACACGTTCTCCCTGTAAAAGGAAATGATGGCTCTGGTAGAAGACGAGCCTCAGCGGATAAGGCATGTGGCGGCGGCTGAGCTCAGTCCCACAGGGAGCTGGTGGTACCCAGGCTCTTTTGCCTTTAGCAGAGCGAGTCTTCATGGCCATGGCCCGGTTTTGGCTCTTCCCCCCCCACACGATTATCTCATACTTTCCCTTTGGGTAGCGTCATTGTGACTTCTGTACGAGTCCTTTATGTGTAAAATGTCCTTTTGCATGTAAAATGCACTTGACTTATTCAGCCACTTTAAGTCCTGGTTGCATTTAGCGTGCCACGTTCTACAGTAAAAAGACCTTTGTGTTTTCAGTGGACTGTAATACTTTGATTATCCTTGGTATTATTCAAGTCTGTGCCTTACTTAAAAAGCAATTATTATTAGCTGGAAGGTTAATGGGGGGGCAGCCTTGGGGAGCCTTTGTGAAAAGGCAGAAAAGGGAGCTCTGCTTCGTACCATCCGCATGTCCCTTTGGGCCTGCTGCAGTCTGCCGCTCTGCTTCGTACCATCCGCATGTCCCTTTGGGCCTGCTGCAGTCTGCCGCTCTGCTTCTCTGCACAGAACAGCTCTTCCTTTGCTCATGGGGACTTCTTCTGAACTTCTGTCATCCCACAGGTGAGCAGGGCAGCCTAACCCATGGCTCCATCCTGGACGGAAAGTTTGAGGGCTTCATCCAGACCCACCGTGGCACGTACTACGTGGAGCCTGCCGATCGCTACCTTGCGGACCGGAATGTTCCCTACCACTCCATCATCTACCACGAGGAGGACATCCGTAAGTCTGCGTCCAGAGAGCACAAGGCCGGGCAGCTGAAAGTGACAGTCCCCGTGATCCTGATGGGTTATTAAACGTCATTCTTCATTCTCAGTGGGGAGAAACGGGCTGTTCAGAAAGTGAACAACCTTAGATTTTGACTTTTGTAAGAATCTACCTGCTCTTCAGTATTCAGCTGTCTTTGTTGGTCGCTTGTCGGGCCTGTATTGTTAAGAGCGTCGGCTGAAACCCCTCCTAGTCGGGGTGAGTCATTTCCTAGCTTCCTTTTCTTCATGTTTATGTGCATCGCCTCGGTGCCTTCACCTTTGCTGGGCCTGGGGGAGGGGTTGTGCTGTCAGGAGCTGTGCTCATTTGCTCAGCATGGTAGCAGCTTAGGAGAAGGGACGGCTGCGTCCCGGAGCGCATGCGTGTGTTTGTGTGCCTGTGTGTGTGTGTACCAGTGTGCCAGTGTTTTTGTGCGTGCACACGCCAGTGAGTGTGTGCGCCTGAGTGTGTATGCATGTGTTTGTGCGCCTTTCTTTGTTATGGTGATTTGCAGTTTGCATTCTGCCTGATTACTTCTTAAGGATGCAGTTTGTTCTTTTAACCACTAGAGTCTGAAGGTATGTCTTCTTTTGACAGAATGGAGCGACAAGTCCCGTTCAGCTGAGTGAAGTAATGGTTAAGAGTGTCTCCTTTAGTCCATCTGAGGTGTGCTTGCTGTGTGCTCGCTTAGCTCTGTCCACCGTGCTGTTGTGGATCCAGGGCCGTTCAGACGGCTGTCTCCTTGGATCCCACGGGGCCCCCTGTGGCTTTGTCACTGTTCTGTCTGACAGTTTGTGATGAATGTGCCCCTAATGCCAGCAGCAGTCCTCCTCTTCTGTTCTTTTTGCATTGTGAAATCCCCTGCTGGAGAGAGTGTGCTCTCTGGCGCTGTATAATGGCCACCTCTGCGTTTGCATTGCTGTAATTAGTGCCTCGTTTTGCTCATTTCAAACACTAAAAAGCAAGGAATTATTTTAGCTCTCTCCCTCTCTCCTTGACTTTTCTAATTCCTGTGGTTTTTCTGTACGAGGGCCTAAATATCAGGTTTTACATGTACAGGAAGTGCCCGGGCTAAGACTGTCCGATTTACCAATGGACTGCCATAAAATCTGTTGTATTTAGTTAGGTAAAGATAATGGTAGTTACGTAATGTTAATATTAAAATAATTACTTAGGTAATGTTAAAATTGACGCACGCTCTTGAAAACAAACATTGCACAGCTTCAGATGAGGTACATTACCATATGCAGTTACCTCCATTATTTCTGCTTTATTATTATTATTATTAATAATAATAATAATATTATTATGTTGTGTTAGTGAGCTTAGAAGTTTTTTTACATGCATGGGAAGGTAAAATATATGCTAAGGCAAACATTTGTTTAACTGACACTGAATAAGAATTGTACCTGTTACGACTTACCTACAAAATCAACTTGACGACGGACGAGAGGGAATTTCCTTTGTAATCTGGGGTAACCTGTATGTGGCTTGGTGATCAAAAGGCTATTGATAACGTTCTGCATTTTTATTGAAATTTTATTTTTATAGCTATACAGTGTTCCTTTGAATCTTATATGTAGCCTTACTTGCAAGTAACCTAGCAAGGCCTGTGTGAATTAAGGTTCCTGCCTTTCTTTTGCTTATTGGAATAGTGATACCTGAAATTTGATTGGGGGTGGGAGGGTGTCCATTGAGATGGTCACTTCAAAGATGCACATTTCCTTCACCCTCTTGCTGTGCGCCCCATTGCACCATCTCGTGGTGGGCAGAATATTTCGTTGCCAATGCACTTATGCAGCTCTTTGACGTCAATTCCTTTGTTCTTTAATAAACGTTCTTTCATCAGTGGCCTGAGCAGAACAGCACTGCTTCTTCTGTGCAGAAGAAAATCATTCCATGACAAGACAGCCATTTATTTCATTGCATTGAAACATTACCAACTTGTTTTGGAAGGTTTTGCTGTCTTTCAGTACTAAATTTCTGGCCTGTGCCTTAGCATGCACAGCTCTCGGAAATATATCATGGAAATATTGTGGTCGCTTAAAATAGCCCCTATTGCTTATTAAACTGATTTTACCCAGAAGTGTAGATATCTGCCGACTGATTTTTAGGCCTGTAGCTCATTTGAGGACCCTGGGCAACATAATGGAAGCTGAACGAGAGAAGAACCTGCAGCCGTCCCCGGCTGGCAGTCAGCGACAGATGCCACCATTTCACTTTCAGTTGTTCACTCTTTATTCCTCTTTTTTGATTCGGACCATAAACTGCCTGCGATTAGCATCTCAATGTGGCTTCTTTGTATACGGCAAACAAAGAGGGGCTATGTGCGTATGGCGGCTCCCCCGCGTGTTGCCGGCCTCCGCTGGTCTGCGGGCCCCCCGCTTCACCTAGGCTAACTCGCCTCCTACAGTGTGGACGACGCGTGTTCAGCTGTATGAAAAACCGATTGCGCTCCTTCGCTTTGGTGAGAGCCACCGCCAAGAAGTGGTATGCAGGCGCGACCTTGAGTGACAAAACCTCGCTGTCCGATGGGGCAATGTGACTGCTGGCCGACGCGTCTGGGAGCAGCCCACGCTTGCTTTGCAGTTGCATTCTGGCCTGGTGCTGATTAGTCTGGGTGGGAGCAAGATGTGCTTCCCAGCAGCACTGGCCTGCCTCTGCTGAGGAGGGGCCACTTCCCAGCTGTGTGATCCCTGACTCTCCAGCCCAGCCCAGGGTCTGTGTGTATATATGCCTTACATCCAGCTTCCTCAGTTTCTGATAAGTTGGCTAGCTCTTACTAGAGGAATGGGTTTTGCTTTGGTGGGGAGGGAGAGAATATTTGTTAAACCTTTGTATCTTGTATAAATATAAAGCTGTCTTCCACAAATCTGAAGGGGATGCAGTTTATTTATTCTGCATCTAGAGCAAAACAAAAAAATCCATGCAAGTGATTCCTTTGAAGGCTGGCATGAAATGCTGAATGTACAGCTCCCCACAGGAGCCCCAGAGTACTGCTGTTCTGCTTTACCGTTTTACTGGAGCAAATCCTCAAAGTTCACTGATCATGTGTGTGCTTCAGTGAAAGCTGTGTGGTTTGATTGTCAACAGTGTGACCTTTTGCAGTGGACTCTGGGTGGCCGTGCAGGTTTGTGAAGGTGAGCTGCTAACGGCCAGCGCTGGAGTCTCCCCGCTGTTATAAACTGCTGACTGGTTGGCATGCAGGCCACCGCTCGTGTGTGTGCTGAGGCATGAATTGGGGGCTGCTCTCTCTGAGCAAGCAGAATATCAGTAACCAGTCCCTTAACAAAGGGCCTTCCAGTGGGGGCAGGGTCGTGTTGAGGCCTCAGTCTCTTACTGCAGCTGCTCCACGAGCTTTGGCTCCGTCGGTGTTCAGGCTAGCTCCTTAGCTGCATGCCATCGTGTGGGGGTCGGCAAAGCAGCGTTATTCGCCGTTTCTGTGTACCAGAATCCCCCTAGTGCCTGTAGTATGTCAGCTGCCATACCAATTTTAATTGTCAACCATTATGAGCTGAGGAAAATCAACAGAGCCTTGTAAATGTGAATTATGCACATATGTAAACTCAGAAAATGTCGCAGTGTAAATTGTTCACTGAGTAAACGCCTGTAAATGGAGTGCTTTCCCAGCCACCCCTGCTGTGTCTCAGACACATTTCGGAGTGCATATCTGTCTCAGCTGGTTTTCTAAGACTTTGTAGGGCGAGGTAAAGCTCCACTCAGATCTAAGGATCTGATGTCCTGCTTAGATTTGGCCGGTATCTGTTTTTTTCCATACAGCCGTATCTTCTAGACATTTCACCCCGTTTTGGGAAATGAGAACTCCGTGATGAAGACTTTAAAAACATCACCCTTCCTTTATAGAGAGCGCTCCACTTTGTCGTTGCCACAGAACCCGCCATGTAACCAGCCCCTAGGGTGCATGGGAAATGCAGCTAACCAATTTACATTCGTGCTACTGTTAGTAATGTATGTTATCTAAAAGTTATCTAAAATAAAATTTCAGACTAAATACATTTATTTTTCTCACCAGTAGATTGACCCCTGGTGGCACTTGCTGTGCACTACAATACATCGCCTCAATACTGCTTCACTGTATCAATTGAACTGACAGAGGAGCGTCTATTTTTGACAGTATTAAAAATAATACCTTTAGGATTTCTTAATACTGCCCTATGCCGTAATACTGTCTCACGGCCCAAGCCTAGTTCTGCTAGCATTTTAGCTTTGTGTAGCTGTGACACTGGCCCCTCACTGTCCTTACCCCCGAGTCAGTTTCTGCCATTATGAATGATGGTGAGTTTGCGCAGCTGTGCAGTTATGAATGCGGTAACCGCAGGTGTAGCGAGCTGAAGTCCTGTTCGCGTTTGTGCATTCCTTTAGATACTAGGGTAGCTGCAGGTGGCCAGGTGGGGAACTCTGCTTCAAAGTCGATTGGTTGCTTGATGAGGGCACATGGCCAGGCCGTGGTCTGTTTCCCTGCCACCTCTTCCCAGACCTGCCGGTCACGCATCACCCATTTGGGACCCACCTGACCGTTGGCCTGAAGGCTTATCTGGGGGGAGAGGGTGAACCAGCATATCTTTATAAACCCACTTTACTTGCAACTCCAGTTTGAGGTCTTCAAAGGTGCTAATGAGGGCTAATAAACAGACCGGCATATGGTCTGTGGCCTGGAATCGATGCTGGAGGCTATGGACTGCAGATAAAGGGTATAAATTTAGTTTTGCTGGTTGTCCTACAGATTATCCCCACAAGTACGGTGCAGCAGGCGGCTGTGCGGACCGCTCTGTCTTTGAGAGGATGAAGAAGTACCAGCAGTCCACGGTGGAGGAGCCAGCCAAGGTGAGCCTTTTCCTGTGTGCTTTTATACCCTCGCAGCTACTCTGTATTCATAAGCATACCCAATACGCTTGTTTTACCAGCAGAGCAGTAACATCTTTATTTTAACTGTTACTAGTGCTGCGACGATACAGTAGTGGCATCCTCCAAGTGCTGAATGTTGCTTTCCTTTGAGAAAGGGCGCCCCTACACTTTTTGTCAGATGGTAGCCCCCCTCTTACTGCGCCTGGAACTGTCAGTTGGCCAGGGGATTTGGGCTGGTGATCCGGTGTCCTCCGGATTCCCCTGTATCTCTTAAGCGAGTTGAGATAAGACCCTCGCAACCTCTCTTAAATTTTTCCCCTCCTGAAAAATGGAGGCTCTACAGTGCAAGAAATATACATGTACATCTGTGTTCCCCCTGCTTCCATTTAAACTTCATTATCAGACCCCTAGGGAGTATTTCCCACATCTCCCTCAATTTCCTCTCTAGCTGCTCCGAGCCTCTTTACCCAGGTGCAAAAGAGAAGAGGAAACGAGCTTCTTTCCCAGCCAGATCCCTCCCAGGCTTATCCGTCAGCCTGCACTGGGGGAAGCGCAGATAGCAAATGCAAACATGCGACGGCACCTGCAGAAACGTTAGAGCTCTGCCTTCCACCTCACAGTGAGATCAGAACTCACGGTGGTAAATTTGTGTCTTAAGTTCCCACCCTGAAAGGAAGTCTGTAGTTCTACAATGAATGATGTAAGTAGCCAAGCAGCTAGAAGACCAGCCAGATAAGCGTAGGCAGGCTGTCTTTCTGCTGTATTTGGATTATAATGCATTGCAGTTTGATTAGCAGTGATTTTGGGCAGGATCTTCATTTAATCTTGGGCCACAGCAGGTGGGTCTTTTTCATAACTGGAGGTTGTTGCTGAGAAATGTCAGAATAAATGAATGTATGTAATGGGTAAACAGATTAGAGACAAGTGTCTTGGGTCTTTCCAAGCATAATGTTTGGCTACTGTGGCTGTCTGGTTGAATGAAGCATTTCACCACAGTGCTCCACGAATGAGAGCTTTCCAGCTGCAAACGGTGTTGCTACTGGCCCGACACTGACAAGGTCTCAGAGCAACGAGTCCTTAGGATCCATGGGCAAATTAGGTTTGGCGTTGTTCTAAGCCACTGAAACCCCTTTGGTCAACATCGCCCTCTGCAGGGGACCCATCAGAAGGAGGAAGATGAGGAGCAGGCTGATGGGCCAGTGATCTTGAGAAAGAGGCGAGCCGCACAGCCTGAGAAGAACACCTGTCAGCTCTTCATCCAGACTGACCACCTCTTCTTCAAGTACTATGGCACCAGCGAGGCTGTGATTGCACAGGCATGTTTCTGCCAGGGCTGCACCGTTTCTTCGAAATATCACATTGTGGTTATTTTGACATGTATTGCGATTGCAATTTAAAATGCAATATGTAAGCCTAACTACTAACTGTGTCATTTAGTATTCAAACTTATTTAGGCTAAAAGCAAATAATTGCACAAATGATCACATTAATAAGATATTTGCCAATATGTATTTAGCAACCCAAACATTAGTTGCAGTTAGGTAACGGCACAGGTCCATATCGTGATTTTTGATTTTTCTGTGATTCATTGTACACTACCAGTCTCTACCTGTTCAGGAAACGGCTAGTCTTTAAGAGGAAGCATATTAATAATATATGCATATTTCTGCACATATATGCACATTCGTCTTTAATCTATTTCCCTTTGCTGCACTTGGCTGACTCTGAGCTTCAATGGCTAATGAATGAGATGTCTAGAAAACCTGTGCTCAGCAAAATAGGGTGCAGGGATTGAGACTTATTCATTAAAACAACAGTGTCTCTGCAACAGACAGAGAATGTTTGTAAGGTGGGGGGAGGGCTAAAATAGCATCAGCAATACTGTAGATAGTATGGGGTGTGTTTGGCTGTGATGGACAGCCAATGGGAAGGCTCAGAGCTGGGGCCTGGGTTGGCTGGCAGAAGCTTCCCGTGCACAGTGACCAATAGGCTGCGATGCTTCACTCGGTTTCCTCTGCACCGATAAATTACCCCTTTCATCAGAACACCGTAGGCAGCAGTTGGGAGGAGAAAAATGGCAGGATAATTGGAGTCATTAGTGGGCTGTACATAATTTAGGAGCCTTTATTTGGGTCTCAGGAGCAGGCATCTTTCTGCCTGGGCTTCAGGGTTGTTTTTCGCAGATGATTTACCGAAATCTAGAGAAAAGTTGACCTCTGTCACCACTCAGCAGAAATATGATTTACAGGTAGCTAAGAAAAGGTGCTTGTTCATCTTGTCTGAGGTTTTTCTAAAATGTCTTGATTGCTTCCCAGGGTTAGTTTTTGTTATTTTTCTTTTGTTACTTTTCTTTTCTTTGGTGTCCTGCTCCATGCTGGTGTGACTCTACATGACATTGTCGGTTTGTAAGTCTCATCACTTCTGTCCCAGATCTCGAGCCACGTGAAGGCAGTTGACTCCATATACCAGAGCACGGACTTTCTGGGCATTCGCAACATCAGTTTCATGGTTAAGAGGATCCGGGTGAGTGTGTGAGAAATGCACGTGTGCCCCTTAGTGCAAGTGGTGGCCACAGATCTCTTTGGAAATGCCTGATTGTATGGCCTAGTAGCTGGATGATTCAAGCTGTAGTTGACCTTAAAATAGCGCGTTCTGTGTAGCATGCCTTGTGCTTGTACCTCTCGTTTGCCTACATGCTTGTCAGTATGCCTGGTGCTCTTCCTCGCTCTCATCCTGGGTCGTGCTGGCACTGAAGTCACTTGTACCTTTTCAGGTCAACAACACAGATGTTGAAAAAGACAAGTCCAACCCCTTCCGCTTCCCCAACATTGGGGTGGAGAAGTTCCTGGAACTGAACTCCGAACAGAACCACGATGACTACTGCCTGGCCTACGTCTTCACGGATCGTGACTTTGACGATGGGGTGCTGGGCCTGGCATGGGTTGGGGCCCCAGCAGGTATAAATATACTTGGGAACTAGACCCTGTGGGATCTTTGTGGTCATGAGATGGCTGTGTATCCACCTATTTTTCTTTGTGTAAACTGTTGCAAAATCTAAGAAACGTTGCCCGTTTCTCCTAGCCTAAGTAAGCTGCTTTACCTGGACTGCTCTAGTAAAATATCCAGCTGTCAGAATGTGTAAAAATCATGAGTTCCTTTGGGTGAGTGTTAGCTAAGCAACTAAATATAAACACATTATGATCCTGATAGCAGCTGCCATGGTAGTTGGCTTTAATGCCCGTTAATCCCAGCAAACTGCCCTCCTGTGAGATTTTCGTCTTAGTCAGGTCTTCTGGGTTCTTTGACTCTGTGAAATCTCCTTCTCCAGAGTCCAAATACTCTACCTTTTCCCTGGCTCATTTCTCTGTGGCCTTTAATTCGTTTGCACCTAAAGATTGATCCCACAGCGGTTCATCCTCTTGGAGGTGTAGCCCACACCCCTATATGTACTTCATTTGATATACAATGTTCTCTTGAGGTTTACACGTTACAGTGTTGAAGATGTGTACATTTAGCAGCAAGGAGCATAGACTGAGAATGTAAATGGCAAGTGCACTAAGTTTTTGTGCAGTTTTATGGGGTTTTAAACTTCTGCTATGTAACATAGAAGTGTAACACAACTGTATGGAACCCACTGTTCCAGTTTAAGATGTAATAAATCCTTTGAAGTTCAGGCCCTATATGTACCGGTATAATCAATCCTTTACAGAGGGCAGTTTTTCTCTTTCATCCCTCTTCTTATCCCATGGGATCTTCAGCAGCGATATGACGGACATGGGCACACAGGTTGGTTAGGTGATAGCCGTTTCATGCTTACCCAGGGATCAAACTCTGAAGCCAAGTCTCTAGTCCCCTGTGCTATACCCCAGTCCCATGATGCTTGCTGGTGTCACTGGTGTTGTTGAGGAGTTATGTTCAAGCCATGCTCTCCCGGTGGTCTTTCCTGCTGCTGGTTTGCACCTTCACAAGCCATCTGTCAGTCGATCAAATGAGAGCGTGTTCAGGGAGAGCTTTAGCGGGAAGTCACTTCTAATATCGACCTGGGTGGACTGACAGCACCAAAGAGCAGGTGCCTCTAGCCAAGCCTGGTTAATGGTCCTGATATTGAATTTGAGAAGTCACCCCGGACATGTCTGTTGGCTTCTGGACCACTTACTCTCACTGGATGCAAAGAGAGCCGTGATATGGGACGATTTTATCATGGTGTCAGCTGTGTATGTGATGACATGGAACTGAGGAAGTGTGATGTTTTGCATGGTGATGAGTGTAGCTTGTGAAAGGTGTCTGTCTTACTGTAAGGAAGCCTTACTGTTAATGCTGAAGCAGCATAGAGTCTGAACCATGAGCAGACTGTAGACCAGGGGTGGGCAATCTTATCCGCATACTGGTGTGTATGCAGGTTTTTAGAATAGCCTTTAGGTCAGCTGTTCAGACGCAGGTCTGAGGACTTTTCGGCCAATAAGTCCTCTAATTAGTAATCAAATTATGGAGTTGTAGTGAAAACCCTCATACACAGTGGCCCTTTCAGGATAAGATTGCCCACCCCTGCTGTAGACTCTAATGAATTCCCCTTTTGACATCATTATCACCACAAAGCACAATGATGTCTCTTTTTTTTCCTTCTCATAGTCTCTCAGGAGCCACTGTATATCTGGTCTCCATTTAAGCTTTGTTTGGTGGCAATGCTGCATGCAGGTCATGTATTAGTTTCTGTCCCTGTGTGTGATAGTGTCTGCAGACAAGTAAAAATAATCCACGGATTAGCATGAAGCATGCCAGTTTAGCATTTTTATACTTAATGCAGTATTAGCCTGCTAGTTAGGCATGCACAAGTTGAAGATGTGGAAATACACGTGGTTTAAAAAGAAAAGGGAGCATCAGAAGTACTGATCATCAGAAGTACTGATCATCAGAAGAACTAAGAAAAAGTATCTGCTGTGGAGCTTAAGACGCAATTAAACGGCAGACTCAAAATTAGAAATATATCCTGGATCCTGAAAGGTTGGGTTGGTAGAGGTTTGGGTGTCAGAATGCCTCTGCATGCCTGCTTTGCAATGGCTCTTTTTCTTAATCCACACCTTAAATTTCAGCTTTGTACAGGGTGTCCTTGTGTGGCTTTCACTGGCCATGTGCGATGGCACACATGCGGCCCCTGCCTCCGCCCATCCATTGTGTTCAAAGAGCCTCTTCAGCGTATTGCTGCCTGTCTCTGACCCAAGCTCTGACTGTGTGGCCATTAGCTGCAATGTTCTGTCCTGTTTTGGAATGATATCTAGCCACAGAGCAATGGCAGCACTTTCTGATCTCATTTCCAAACAGATCGACAGCCTTTTGGAAACCATGGCAGCACAAGAGTTGTCTTTTATGGGTTTGTTTTTGTCTACAGTAAAACCACGGTAAAGCTACTCTGTCCACTGCCGAGAATGACCATGGCAGACAGGCTGAAGCTTTTTGGGTTTGCAAACATCTGCGAGAGACTTCCTTGTTCTACTGCCTGCAGGGAGCTCAGGTGGCATTTGTGAGAAGAACAAGCCGTATTCAGATGGGAAGAAGAAGTCCCTGAACACAGGCATCATCACCGTTCAGAACTATGCCTCCCACGTCCCTCCCAAGGTTTCTCACATCACCTTCGCCCATGAGATTGGCCACAACTTTGGCTCTCCGGTAAGATCCTGGGCCCTTCTCCCTTTATCCTTCATCCTTAATTGCGTCAAGTAATTCATAAGAGGTGCCGTTTCTGTTCTTCATTGGCTTCCTGTCGCCAAGGTCTTAACCAGTTGTTTGGTTCCCTGTGGCCCCCCCAGCATGACTCTGGCACAGAGTGCACCCCCGGCGAGTCGAAGACCCAGAACGGGAAGGAAAGCGGAAACTTCATCATGTACGCCCGAGCCACCTCAGGGGACAGACTCAACAACAACAAGTTTTCCCTCTGCAGCGTGCGTAACATCACCCAGGTGCTGCAGAAGAAGAGGGACAGCTGCTTTGTGGGTACGTACTTACTGCTGAAGCCGTGCAGTCCAGTTTGGAGCTAATATTCATCCAGTAATTGTGTGTGAGTGTTTGGCCCCGTGAAGGACTAGAATCCATGGAGTCCCCCAGCATCATGGATGGTGTGACAGGAAAGATGAGAGAGATGAATTATTATTCTATGCTATGCAACAGTGGTGTGTCAACATATGTTAGACGGAAGTGCGTGTATGTGTCTGCAGAGTCTGGTCAGCCCATCTGTGGGAATGGCCTAGTGGAGGCTGGTGAGCAGTGTGACTGCGGCTACAGTGACCAGTGCAAGGACCAGTGTTGCTTTCATGCCAACTCGCCTGATGACCAGAAGTGCAAGTTGCAGCCGGGCAAACAGTGCAGGTAGGCTGTTAGGCGGCTTGGGCTCTGTGGAGCTTTCCCCCCACCCGGCTGCTCTAAGCGGGACCCCCTCTGAGTGAGTAACTCGCCCCTCCCATCCAGCCCCAGCCAAGGGCCCTGCTGCACCGCCACCTGCACCTACAAGGCAAAGAACGAGAAGTGCCGCGACGAGTCCGAATGCGCCTTCACGGGCCTGTGCAACGGCAGGACCCCGCAGTGCCCCACCTCTGAGGCCAAGCCCAACCTGACGTCCTGCCACAGGGATACACAAGTCTGCTTCAATGGGGTTTGTGGCTGCTGGGCTCCGTCAGGAATGTGTAATGTGTCGGCGCGTTACAGCCGGCCTGCTCCGGCTTCCTGCACCCCGAGTCACGCTGCCGCTGCTCTCCTCCGGTCTCCTCTTCTCAGGTCTGCTCCGGCTCCATCTGCCAGAAGCACAACTTGGATGTCTGCACATGCGCCAGCGTCGAGGGCAAAAACGAGAGCGAGCTGTGCCATGTCTGCTGCATGGAGAAATGTGAGCCGGCCCCTTGGCCTTCTCCGCGCTTTTTCGTCAGCGTGTGCGTGCCGCGATGATCTGAGCCTCTCGTCTCCCACAGCGAGGCCCGACACCTGCAGCAGCACCAGCTCCGTCCGGTGGAGGAACTTCTTCAATAATACAGTCATCACGCTGCAGCCAGGCTCACCCTGCAATGACTTTAAGGGCTACTGTGACGTCTTCATGAAGTGCCGTTTGGTGGACGCCGATGGGCCCCTGGCCAGGCTCAAGAAGGCTCTCCTGAACCCAGAGCTGTATGAGAATATTGCCGAATGGATTGTTGTAAGTGTCCTTGGACTGTAAACTATGTCTACTGATACTCTAAACATTTTATGGTCCAGCCTTTTGAAAAAATTTCTGAATCTTGAATCTTACAATAACAGCTTAATTGTGTTGAGCATACTTTGTGGTTTCATTGCAGCATTGACCCAAACAGGTTTGCCAGTGGAGTGGTTTTCCTTCATGTTCTTGAGGTGCTTTGTCATGTCCCTTGCAGGCATACTGGTGGGCCGTGCTGCTGATGGGTATCGCCCTCATCCTGCTGATGGCCGGCTTCATCAAGATCTGTAGTGTCCACACGCCCAGCAGCAACCCCAAGCTGCCGCCACCCAAACCCCTCCCAGGTGAGCGAGGCCTCGTCTCCAAGTCCAGAGCCGTCCAGTAGGAGAGTGATTATCGGTGGACAATCTCCGTTAATCCGCCAAACTTCAGTGCTAGGGTTTCCGTAAGACCCTCTGCTAATGTCCCTGTCTCGCGCAGGCACGCTGAAGAGGAGGCGAGCTCAGCAAGCACAGGCTCAGCCACAGCGCCACCGTCAGCCCCGAGAGGACTACCACATGGGCCAGATGAGGCGCTGAGGCAGTCAGCCCACCCGGTGCCTTGGGTCTTCTTAGTGCCTACAGTGGGAAAAGCCTCACTCCAAAGAATTACCTGTAACACACAGATCCAAACAACCCCCCCCCCCAACTTTCTGCAGAACAAACTGGCAAGCAAACACATTTTACAGGAGGGAGGAAAAGACAGGACGGCCACTGCTGCTCCTTTCTCAGAGCGGCAAACGGCTTTCTTACAATCTGACCACGGGCAGAGAGAGGAATTAAAGATTTTTGTTGTGGCATTTAATTTTTTCAGCCTTTTTTTAACATTGAGTCAGGGACAAGTCTTAACTTTTCCTTGCTATCTCTCTCTTGCTCTCTCTCTCTCTCTCCCCCTCTCCCCCCCTTTTATCCCTTTTTTTTCCACCCTCCTTTTTCATGTGAACCCCCCCCCCCCCCCCCCTTTCTACCCCCCTTTCCCGGGCTGTTCCCCCCCCCCCCGCTCCCTCCCCGCCTCATGCCCCCGCGGCTGCCGCGGCCCCCGCCCTCCCTTTAACCCCGCCTCCC
>JAODKM010000008.1:8634773-8660715 GCA_026780845.1 Petrocephalus sullivani | reverse complement strand
CCTCTCCCTCTCCCCCGCTCCCCCCCTTTTCTCCCTTTTTTTTCCCCCCTCCTTTTCCCCGTGACCCCCCCCCCCCCCCCCCCTATGAAGACTGACTGCGGGCGATGTGCGAGTCTCTGTGGCCGTTCCAGGCTGGAAAGCCGCAGTGGTTCGCGGGACCACGTTGCCAATTTAATCTCCGCAGCTTCAAAGGAACCACGCGCAGCTGTACAGAGATCACAATATGGAATTTTACACAATGTATCATATGAGGAGCCTTTTCTGCTGTTCGGAAAAAACATTTTATTAAACACTCAGGACTTTAAAGAAAAGAATTAAAGAAACGGAGATGAACGTGACGACGTCGTAGAGAATTCCTGAGGATTTTAAGACTTTTTGCGACCGCAAGAGACGGGGGGGGTCCCGAGAGCCTGGCAGGGATGACAGCCAGTCGATCTTCTTTGTCACTAGGTTCTTTTAAGTAGCTGCTGTGTTGTCAGTTGAATCGGGCGTTGAGGGGTTTATAAATGAATGAAAGTGAATTGTGTAAGAAGTTAGGGGTGGGCATATCACGCTGGGGGAGGTGGCTCTGTCTGTCTGCGGTAGGATCGACGTTTAGCGGGTGGCTGTATTCTGTTATTCTGTTGCATTTAACTTCTTTTGAGTTACTTTTTCCAGTTTTCTGTTCAATGTGATTTCAGCTGGTATATAACCACTAAATGTAAGAGGGCGAGAAGGAGGAGGAGTCACGCAGGAGGACCCGGGAGTGGCTGTGCTGTGGGGGCGGGGCTGCCATGCGGCTGCCATGCGGCTGCCATGGGTATTTTGAACGCCTCTGCTGATCACTGTTCCACCAAGCAGGGTGCATCTGCCTTATGACAACACAAGGAATGGAGTAGCCAATCACCAGTGATGCACCTCAGGGTGGCTGAAGCCAATCAGTCAAGTTTTTGTAAAGGTCAGCCCCCCCCCCCCCATGCTCACAGCTGTGTTTGTCAGGCTGGTGTATGTGCAGGTCTTTCAGCTGCCTGACAGAGGGGAACAAATTAGTCGGATTAGGGAGGCAATTTGTTCAGTTCACTTGATTGTATTAGTGCTCAGGTGCATAAAGACTTGCAACTGCTGTGCCAGCTCACACCCTCTGCAGCCTAGATGCAGTATCGGAGGATCCCCCCCCCCCGCCAAATGTGGTATATATTTAGTTAAAAAAGTAGTTAGGCATTGGTTAGAGGGCACTAAAAGAGCTCCCTGTTGCAGTGTCCCCCCCCCTCACCCGCTCGCTGCCTGTTCTGAGCCAGTTATCAAGGACAAACTGAGTGTGAAGCCGCAATTCCAGGATTCACCTCCTGCTGGGGATCAGTTATGACAGGCCTGCTCTCTGGAGGGTTGGAGGAAGCAGATTGCAGAAGTGGCAATGCTTCGCTCCAGTACTTAATCTCACCCCTAGCTCCTAGCTTCTTCTCTACAAGGTCCTGCCCAGGAATCTTGGCTTCCCTGCAGCTCAAAGGAAGGCTGAATCGTACGAGGACTTGTTTTGGGCACATGGCTGCCAGCAGTTCTGCTTTAATGGTCAATGAGGATTTCTCTGTACTCTGTGCTAAGAGGAGTTTGTGTGTGTGTTTTTTTTATTTTTTTTATTTTAAATAAAGTAGCCCAGCTGACCTGTCTGCGAGCTGTGCCATCTGCCCTTCCAAGGGGCACTCAGGTTTTGCAGCAAACAGGCCATCGTTTTCTTTTGCACGCCTGGAAGGTGACATCAGTGTGCCGTGCCTGCCTCATGTCCAGAAAGTGGGTGGGGGAGAGTTCCAGCATGGGCTAGACTAGCTTATTTTAGTGATATGACGACAAATGTGATGCATCTTCTTATTGGGGGCTTGGGGGGTGGGGTTGGTAACAGATAATGAATGCTGCCGGTTTGTGTAATTACTAAAACCCATCAGCTGTGACGGAGTCCGTGTGCATCCTCTGTTGATCCTGTAGCAGGGTTCCTCTTATGGGAGTGGGGCTGTGTGGATGTTTGGGTCATTATTTTTTTAAGCATATTATATATTTAATCAGTTTCAGACCTTGAGAGAACCTTGCACTGAGACGTTCGCTTTGGATGGTTGATACAAGCGGAAATAAGGGGGGATGGGGGGGGAGGGGGGACGCTAATTCTGTGGTCTTATTTTATGTCCGCTGTGTTTTATACAGTATCCAGAACATTTTCTTTCATTTTTTTTTCCCCACTGAAAAATTTTTACTAAAAAATCGCAAAAGTTATTGTGCAGAATATGTAATTTTTTGAAGTATTTGAAAAGCATTAATAAAAATAGAATTGATCAAGATATTGTGTTGCTTTCTTTCTGTGTATTTGGGGTTCACTGGTGTAGTTAATGTGTGTATTTGTACCTGAGTTACTCATTCTTAAAGTGTGGTGTTCTCTGGGGCTGAAAAGTTAATTGGGGGGGGGGGGGCAAATCTTATGTTTTTCTTTAGTTATAACCACAAAAATGTTCCTAAAAAGTTCATTTGCGGAATAAGTATATTTTAAGCTAGTTCTATATGTATATTGAAGTTAAAATGGTCTGTTAATGGAGTTGACAGACCTCATGGGCTGTGATATTCTACACCAGTGAGCCCGAGTGTAGTTCAGTCAGTTAAGGATCCATGCCTGGAAGGTCCTAGGTTTGAATCACAAATCACCATTGGACCTTGAGCAAAGCCCCTAACACCTGCTTCTCCAGGGGTTCCAGATGCTCGCTGACCCTGTGCTCTGACCCTAAAACCTGCTATCACTCATGTGTAATACCTACTTTTTCCATTAATGGATAACTAAACTTTTCTCTAACTATATTACTCTTGAAAGTTAGATGTAATCGCACTAAGTGGTTGATCTACAACCATTTTTTACAACCATGGTTTTCCGAAATGTGAATGTTTACCAAAGTTTTGTGTTCAGTTACAAAAAGTTATTACGTGACCTGTTTTGGGTGAGAGGAAGGCTTTTTTTGGCCCTCCTATGCAGTTAAGAATCTTTGTACTTCTGACATGTCGTGCTATGATGTTCAACAAATTGTTGGATAATATGAGTGCAGGATATCAGCATATTTGCTATCAATGTGTGTCAAATATTTGCTATCTGTTATCTTCCTTTCTTTATCCTGGTGCACCTAGTGCTTACAGCCCTGCTCCTGACTTGAAAGTGGTTTGCTTCAAATATTGAATTCTTTTAATGGGTTTCTTTAGCTGCTCTTCATTTTATAAACGGTTTGTGTCATGTGTAAATGCTTTTAAATTTTTTTAATGTGTTCCTGGTCATCACTGTCCATTCTGGGTTCAGTAGAAGGAAAAGGCTGAGCAGTCATGGAGGGGTGAGCAACATGACATCTTTAATCTGTGCTTCTGAGATCCGCTTCAGATGCAGCCCTGGGCTTCGTCCCTGTGGAGCGCACTTCCAGCCATCGCTCTGCACTCCCGCTGTTCTTGGCAGGCTGCTCCTAATTTGGATGTTTCTGGTTCCTGCCCTTAAACCCCGGTCCTTCCTGAGGCTAGCTGCCCCTGGAAAGGCTTTTCCATTCTCCTCACTCGGTTTGTTTTGATCTCCGCCTGCCGACTCAAAGATAGTGTCTGCCTGTATCAGGAGTGAGAGCGAGCCAGCGATAAAGACGATGGAATGCGGGAAACGGGAGATTGGCTCGAGGAAGCATGGGATGGAAACCTTAACAGGAGTGCATTGGGAGTCTTTTAAAATGTGATCCTCCGCTAAAGACTGAGGATTCAATGTCAACAGCATGGTGAAACAAAGCTGGTCGCTAGTGGAACAGCCAGGAAATGAAATGTTGAACTGTGTCAGGTCAAGTCGGGCTTTGTCATATCAACATTATTCAAACTCCATACAGTGATGTAAATATGCCAATATCATAATATTGCTCATATGCTAATATATGGCGCAATAGTGTACAGAGACTTACACAGTGCTTGGTTTTATAGTACTTTGTATTGGGTGTTTGTTTTTCTTAATAGGTTTTCTAAGAGATTATCCTCTATTTAAAAAAAAAAAAAATGCATAAAAATCGTTTGGTTGCAGTTGATGACATTCAGCACTGGGGGGGGGGGGGGGGGAAAATGCTTAAAAAAAAAAAAAAAAAATCTTATGGATCAAGTGAAGATTAACATTTCATTTGTATTCCATCCTATCCATCCATCCATTTTCTGTACCCAACTGTCCTATACAAAATATAATTCCAATCCAAATTGTTTCTATTAATATGCTTATTGAAGTCTTGAGATGCTGCTGAATATTCTAACCAGTATAGTTTATTTAAAACGGACATTTCTGTGTATGTATCGTGTATTTGTGTATTTTATACAGCTTTGCAGTGGGATGGTGGCGCATAAATGTGTATGTTTCTGTTCCATCCTTGTTTCATTTACAGAAACTCAGTCGCCCATCTTACAGTGTTTCCTCTCTGTCTAGGGCTTGGGGGGCTGTGAAATGTATCATTTGATGGATTTGTTACCTCAAACGGCCCTCAGTGATACAGTTTGGTGTCCTTACAGCTACTCCCCCCTCTGCATTAATAGCAGTGTCTTGTTGTTCTCCGATACCGTTTGGAGAGAGGGAGAAACCCTCCTCCTTTTCCATGGGTCCCTAACTACATGGCCAGCACAGGCCAGCCGATTCCTCCTGCAGCCCAGTCCCACTTCCCAGCTTCTGCTCTCCACCCTGCACACGCGCTCTGCTTACATCACCCCTATGGTACCAAACGCACAGTTTTGCCCTTTCTCTCCCACATCCTCTTCCCGCTGTGGAACATGATGGTCAGAAACGGCTCTCATCGACTGGCTGCTCCCCTTGGGTCCCCATTGTTGGGTGTGATCAGCGAAGTATTGTATGGTGCCGTTTGTGTGTGTATGTGCATGTGCGCGTGTGGGCGGGCAGGGGTTGGGGGGGTTAACCAGGCTGTGGTGTTTAAAGCCAGGGCTTGGCCCATGTCTTGTCACGAGCACACCCATGCGATAGCCCTGGGGTCGGAGCACGCCCATGCGATAGCCCCGGGGTCGGAGCACGCGCACGCGATAGGCCCAGGGTCGGAGCACGCGCACGCGATAGGCCCAGGGTCGGAGCACGCGCACGCGATAGGCCCAGGGTTGGAGCACGCCCATGCGATAGCCCCGGGGTTGGAGCACGTGCCCGCGATAGGCCCCGGGGTCGGAGCACAGGGCGCTGGCTTGCGAACACCACGAGATCCTGCTGCATACAGCTGAGGATGTGCAGTCGGTTATTTCTGTCCCCAAAACCACCCTCACCATGACACGTTTTGTTCTGTTACATTGCACATTGTTCATTTTAAAATGGCCCTCCTATTCTCATGCGCGTCATTGTTTACAGCATTAAACTTCCTCATTGCTGCTCATTTGTAGCACGAATCATGTCAGCGACGTCGCTGCTGCTTCTCAGGGTCGCAGTGATCATGAAGGGCGTCTCCCTGTATACACACACATCAGGGGCTTGTGTGTCTTAGAAGCCTTCTAATGCATGTTGTTTTCTTAAAGCAGCTGCCATTAACACACGAGTAAGCTTATGGTATAAGACTGTCAGACTGACCAGTGGGAATCTGCATGCTCCTGACTCTATCCCTTTGTCTCAGTACATGTGGTGAGAGGCTTCGATGAGCTGCCTGATGGATTGGATATCGAATGACTGGCGACAGACTATCAGTGGGGCGAGATTGCTCGTGCGATGCCCTCCATGCAAAGTTTGACTCGATTTGCATCTTGGTTGGCTTTAACTCCGCATAAAAATATAGAAGTTCCCTCAATTGCTCGCTCTGTACCTTAGGAGTCTATGCTCATGCCTGCAGAAAGAGCAGAAACATTATATACTGTTCCAAGGTTGGTCCAATCTGTGCATGACAAGAGCACTGTACCTTGCTACTTGCTTCTTTACACCAGACGGGGCTGCAGCCCTTCATGAGCGTGAGATGGCACAGCTAGCCTTCAGAAGGCCTCGCTGTTGGAGGAGGTCAGACACCCTAAGCCATCAGAGGGAATGCGTATGAGCCTCTGTGGTCTTCTGGCCACAGTATCATAGGTCTCTACTGTGGTACATAAGACACACCATTTGACCGTAGCGCCATTAGGGGAGGTCATCTGAATTCCCTTGTTTTGTATGGCTGTATTTTTATCATATCCGCCAAGAAGTGGATACCCAGGTACAGCGCCGCCCCTTCCTACCTGCACATTAAGCACCGTGCATGGGGCATAAGCAGCGTGATCGAGTTTGGACTGGAGGGGGTGATTAACAAGTGAGCCAGTCAGAAAGAGAGATGGGTTTACATTTTTATAGGGTACTGGCTGGCTGGATTGTGATGGTAGGCTTATTGTAAAAGGACCCACAAGTTTGACTGTATGTATTGTAATGGAAGAGGTTTTGCATCAAACGCCTAGTAACTGGAATGGATCTAGTGCTGGAGAGAACCTTCTGTTGCTAGGAATGAACCAGCTATTGACATGGGCCGGCCTGCTAAACAGCCTGTTTTAAACGGAACCATTTGGACTTCTAGTACTGACCTGCCCCCTGTAGGGATTCTGCTGTTCTTGTTGGACTGCTTTTTGGTTTTTCTGATGTGTGTGTGACAGGAATTTTTACAGAAATATTTATAAACTAACAGTCGTGAACTACTTTTCCTGATGTTCAGCTCTGCTGGTTTTAAATGAGCTATAGGGATTCTATCGTAGCTTTGTAACTATGTCTTCTTTAAAGTGCTAAATTAATGTAACATTTGTTCTCAGTCTATTCAATGTGAACATTTTCAAGTCCTGTCAAATTTGTTTGAGTGTGGGAATATTTCATAAGGTTGCAGTTTTGCCTGGTATAGCACTAAGAATAATTCCTGTTGTCATTCAGGAGCCGTGAGCAAGTCCTCTGGGCATAGAGATATGAATCTATTCTGGTTCATCTAATCTATTTATTTGTTCTTCGTATTTGTTCTCATTTCCTGAAGAGATCTGTCACAGAATCCTATCACTGCAGCCGGAAAAGGGGACCCCATTACACAGAAAAGGAAAATTGTTTTCACAAGGAGATGCCATATCCTGGAGGTAGCAGACAGCCGTGGGGAAATGAACTGAAAGTCTGCATGATAATCGATCAGTGATTTAAGGTTCTTTCAGCGTTTCATGCTTTTCTGCCGATGATGGTCCCTTTGACTGTGAGTTTTAGGGCCGTGCTTGTCTACCGCCACCTGCCTACCTCTGGTGACTGTGAGCTTTAGGGCTGCGCCTGCCTACCGCCACCTGCCTACCCCTGGTGACTGTGAGCTTTAGGGCCGCGCCTGCCCAATGCTACCTGCCACCTGCCTACCCCTGATGACTGTGAGCTTTAGGGCCGCGCCTACCTACTGTCACCTGCCTACCCCTGATGACTGTGAGCTTTAGGGCCGCGCCTACCTACTGCCACCTGCCTACCACTGGTGACTATGAGTTTTAGGGCCGCGCCTGTGTTGTTCAGAGAGTTTTGATTTGAATGCACAGCTGTCATATCTCCTTCCCCCCATTAATTGCATTTTTCGCCTGAATGATGCCTTCTCTGTCCGATAAAATAGCCAAATATCCACAGTGTTATCATTCCGCTCAATGTACATTTATCGTGATCCATTACCAATACCAAGCTGAAGAGATTAAATTTTAATGCGCTCACTTATTGTAATAGATTCATGTCCATTTATGTGAAACCTTTTATTCAAGGTTGGTTTGCTTGGATGCCTTTAAATGGCTCGTTGGAACATTTTAGTGCTATTTAGGTGAGATGTAGGAGATCGATCTCAGATTAAGCATAGACCTGAATTAAATATCTCGCATGACCTGATGAATCCTTTCAAATGTGCCTTGCGATCCAGGTGGTTGGCTAAATGTGATTATAGTGGTTTATTTGTTGGCTTTAAGGTTGATATGAGTCTGGCTTCTTATGGTAGCTGTACAGCAGAGAGACTTGCTTTAGATTTGGGATTGCCTGATATAGTGAAAAACTCATTGAGCCAATAATTGCTATACAATGTGGGCTTCCCCCTAGGAGCTTACCCTATGGTTCCTTTCATCGCCTCAGACCCCTAGCTTAGTAGACCAATCTTCTTGCACGTTATTGGTACATTGTGCACTCAATTCCTTATCATGATTGTTCCAGCTGTGCTGGTTTCCCATGAGCCTCTGGGAAAATGTGGAAACGAGGACTTTAGTTGTTCATTCTTGGTCTACACTTCTTTTAATGGATTGTTTGATTTAGCTGTTTTTTTCTGGAAATAGAAGGTCAGTTTTCTACTTATGTGCCTCATTTTGCATAAGCTGTTTGTCGTAAACATTTGGGGGGGGGGGGTGCTTCCTTGACAATGTAGGGGAAAGATTCTGGAAGGCATCCAGGTTTTGCAACTTAAGTCTTGGGTGGAGGTCCAAGGTCCAAAGGCCATCACTTTGATGGGGTTCATTAACTCTCCTGCCAGAATGGGTGTGTGGCGTGACCTACAAGTGGCTTTTCCTATAGTAAGGGAATGAGAGAGATTTGCTGATCACAACATCAAGCAGCCAACCTGGAAACGCACCTGTTTATCTAGACAATATGTTTGCAGTTTCATTTGTGTTTGTATGGCTGTGATTGTTGCAGTGCCTAGCTAGGTCATTCACACAGTCAGCTCACTGTTGCTGGCACCCAGCTGCGCGATAGTATTTTCCGTCTTTTTCAGTCAGTTGCTTGGTAGTATTTTCAGTCTTAGTGTGACACATGTACCACTGTCTGTAGCCTCCCAACCCAATGGAGCCCCGACGGGCTGCACCAAATCACCTGCAGCTCCTGTTGCGAGCTGGCTAACCTAGACGAGTCAGTCCCGCGAGTGACATGGGTCCTGGTGGCACACCAAAGTGCCGGGGGAGAGGGAATCATGCCTCATCAATTTCTTACGACCGTTTGCACAGCTCTGCCGACTGCTTCCTCCTAATGTGTTGGGAGTCGATTCACGTCGTCACACTTGGCTGAGTGATGGTGGACTGAACCAGGACCTGTGGTCAAATCCTTACGTCTGCCACTGCACTAGTCAGTAACTTCCTGTGTAGCTGGAGGTTACATGGTACGTGTCCGAATTTGTCATAGACACTGAAAACGTAGTCTTTACTGTAAAAATATAATTGAAAATGATTTAAAACAAAACTAAATAAATTTCCATTTGAATTTTTTTTTTTTTTTAATTCCATGAGAGCAGGTGCACCTGCTACAAGCAGTTTTGAGCAGTAATATGACGGAACCCAAACCAGGAACCAGGAACTATAAAAGCAACCTTTCTTTAAAAAAAAATACTGTTTAAATGTGTGACACTTATGGTCTGAATTGAGGGTTAGTGAAAATGATATCCGAACGGAAACTTCTCCATTATTTATGTTAATTACACATAGCCAACCCATATCTCCTTTGGTTAACGTGATTAGGCTATACATATACCAGCTACATGACAATGGGAGAACCTGGGAGAACAGGATTTGCCACAATTCAGGCTAGAGCTCAATCTGTTGAACCAGTAATGTCATCTGGTCTTTTGGGCCGCATTGTTAAGTTTGCAGCTTGGCCATCAGACGTCTGGCAGTGAAAAGCAAAGCCTCCTAAATGCAAGTTCTCCACTATCGTAACTGGCAGAGAACACGCAAAGTCCTTTACCATTTTCCTTTTTTTTTTTTTTACTTTGTATATACAAATAATGCAGTAAAAACCATTTGACACTGTAGAGTACAGGGTGGAGCGTGACAAAGCTATACAATGGGCAACATCTGTGCTTTGAATGCTAAAGTACATTCAGCATTAAGCAAAACGCGTGTTGGAAACGGGCATGATCAGAACTTTAATGAACGACGATGGATCCCGACAGCTAAGTGGTTTATGAAAGGAGAAAAAGCTTCTGGTCCAGCACAGGTTTGGGCAGGTTTCTGAAGGTACACACGCATGCTCACTGTGCTGTGGGTTTCAGGGGAATACTGTGCACAGAGCTGTAAAATATGCATGTTCTGAAGATGGTGAAGCACCTAATAATATCTCCATCTCTGTGGTGACACCTTTAATTAAAAAGCTGGACGCACGCTTCCTTGTGTAGTCAGACTAGCTTGACTGCTGCTTTGGTACTTAAAAACTCATCAGGAACTTGGATTTCAGTCATGCTAGATCTTTTTTCTCATCAATTAAACAATCATCCTAGTAGTTGTATACAAGCATCATTTACAGTCATTAGAAATCACCTAGCGTACTGGAGGCCACCTGTACGGCTCTCTGGTACATCATGGTAGGGTTACAGTACAATTACTTATGAACATCTGTACCTAGGAAGAGTGCAGTTGGATTAGGGGCTTGTGCGTGAAAGAGAGGGATTATCCCCACACTCTTTGCTGGGGCTTATTCCTTGATGGCTCTTCTGAAGCTTACTTTCATGAGAATGGACAAGTGAAAGAGATGGTCCCAGTTCATAGGGGCACCATCTCATTGCTTGGGAAGTCAGGAGCGAGGACCCCGGTGGGCACCGTCCCCAGCTTCAGCTCACGGCGATCATCTCATACTTGTCCTGTACGCTGCTGTTTTCCTCTTCCTCCTGTTCCTTCACAGGCTCGCTCTCATGGTGCAGCTCGATGAAGAGGAAGTAGATCACCCCACCTACCACGCCCCCGACGAGCGGCCCTGCCACTGGGATCCACCACCAGTAATCCGCCGTGCTGCGGGAACAAGGAGGCCGCAAGCAGGTGAGCCGCCTGCCTGCCTGCAGATATTAGGATATTTGAGTAGATTGTTCTACTCTTTCTAGTCTTGCCTCCCTGAGAACCTTGTTGGGTGCACCATTCCTCGCTTCTTTGCCTGTTATCTATTTATCTGCATCTCATTCTTTGTCATAATACTGCCGATAAACAGAAGTGAGTACTGCTACTGAGACTCACAGACATGTGCTGTGCGTAACTCACTCTCGACTACAGGCATTACTTCTGAGAAAACGGGATCAAACGCCCTTTGAAGTGACATCCCCCAAGCACCTTTTACCCGGCATGGGCGGCTGTGCCAGTAAGGCCTGGCTTGAACAATAAACACGGTTGCAGGTTGACTAGTTTATTAAGGTACCAGGCTCATGGATTATGAGTTCTAATCTGTTGAAAGCAGTCCAGGGTCACCACATGTCCAGAAGGTCCCAATGGTGAAACCCTAAGAGCCGGCTGCCTACTGCCCTTCATCCTCCCTGGAACCAAGACCGTTTTTTTTTTTTTTTTTTTTTTTTACTTGTTATTCCTTTCTGTGATGCCATACTTGTTAATCATTATTACACGCTTCGGAGAAACCACGCTAGGAAGCCTGTTAATGTTGAAAATAAACTGAACTGGAAAAGGTAAAAGCTGTAATATCTCTATTCAGTGTCTGAGTGCTTAACAGGGTACATGTTGTGCATTCAATTCAAGTTATTTTTATCTAGCAGCTTTCACAACAGAGTTGTCCCAAGGTGCTTTACATGGGTGTTTTGGGATACATTACAATCTGTTTGTTGTCTGATTCTTCAGCTACGTTGGACTGGGTTGCCCCTGATTGACCTGAGCGAAGCCTGCTGGAGAGACTATTTGATTGGTTGCATAATGTTTGTCTGTCAATCTTTAATCAACAAGTAAATGCACGTGAGCAGTTCCCATGCTGACCATGACCGCAGTCTTCATGTTAGCCATGACCTTTAACCAGCTGGCATCAAAGAGGGTCAATAATCATTCTAAATGACAACAAGTCTAACTGTCTAGCTGGGGGTGGGGACATTGTTTTGGATAACAGACTAAGTGGCCCCCACTAGTTATCAGGTTTCAGTACGTTTACAGAATGTTCCTGCTTGCACTGTGTTCACTTAGCTTCAGAGATCTCAAAAGGGTGGCTTGGTTGTACGTGTCATAAGGCTTCTTCTCGTTATAAATCTATTCTTCCTTAATCATGTCCTGTTTACCCAGCCTGAGAGAAATAAAACCACTAGGAAGGGTTTGGTCTGATCTATATCTATTCCATTAACCAAATTATTAGCTATAGACATTATTACATTGTGTTTAACCATTTGAACATTCAGTTTATGATGGGAATACCACCTAGCCATTCATTGCCCAGGAGTTCAAGCTTTCTTTGAAGACTGTCAAACATTTGGCTAAAATGTATAGAAGCTGGTGGTCAGCTCAGGGTTGGAGTGTATTCTGGGATACCCAAAAAATTAGATATTGTCCCAACCAGGGATTCAGTTGTCAGACCATGAATGTCAGCATTAACACTTATTTTGTAAGTATTCCATTGCATATTAGGGGTGCTGGCTTCCAGAAAAGGACTGAATGGCTTTCAAAGAGAAAGAGGGCAGTAATCGGCTACCTGAAGACTTCCATGCCCCATCCAGCCACTGCTGTGAAGACCCGGGGGCCCAAATCGCGGGCAGGGTTCAGTGGATAGCCACAGTTCAAGCCCATGGACACCCCAATCCCCAGGATGATCAAGCCAATGGCCAAGGGCTCCATCCCTTTAGGGGCACCGTTGTTCTTCCCGTCGATGATGGCCAGGATGCACAGAACCAGGATGCCTGTCCCAAACACCTGGGCAGAGAGAGGGGGCATTGGCCTTGGAGCTGAACTCCATGAACACCTTGCTTGAGGCAGGGCCTCAGCTGGGACATGAAATAGCAACCTCCAGGTTGATGTTCATTACCATTGCACTACTTACAGCCTTGAGAGAACCATTCCATGGTGGTGGGATTTGAGCCCCCGCCACGCTGGAATGGTTTCATTGGCCTTCCAGTTGGAACAAGGCTTACCTTTGTTACCCAAGCACTGTATCCAACACAAAAACAAATTATTTTGACCCACTGAGCTTTGTCCTGGTCTGCAGGGTATGGGGTCTTGCATATTTTAATCAGTACCAGATTTATATCTGAAAATGTTGAATTTAGACCTAAATAAAAAATCCAATGTGTCTAGCAGACCTCTACAACCAAAGATGTCCAATTTCCACTCACCATAGCTCATTACAAACATCAGGGCAATGTGACACCATAGATCACAGAAAAAAACAAGGTTAATTAATAGATGGGCTTTTAGGAAGTAGGGCAATCAATTCAAAGTGCTCCAAGTCTGCAGCATTAACCACATGTCTGGAAGAGCAATCTGTTTATTGAATCAGAATTACCGCCTTGCTGATCTCAGATCGGTGCTGTAAGCAGTGACTACAAATGGCACATTGCCATTAAAACACCCAGAACTGTGAAAGGCCTCCAGGCCAGTGGGTCCCAGCACTACATGACCAGGGAGACTTCTATCTACTGACCTCCGCGTGTCCAGCAACACCAGTAAAGAATGTTTGCTGTACATGATGCACCAACTAACCCAAATGTTTGCTCTGAACCCCCAGGGCATTCTGCCTTTAATGCCATTTTTAATCCTCCCAGCTTGGACATTGATAATTTCCTCTGGCGAGAACTGGTTTTGTTTATGTGGGATGGCCCATAATGGATGTTCCTCCCGGCTCAAATTTAGGGCTGTGGGGGCATTGAGCGTTCATGTGGTGTAGAGGTGCAAAGGCCTGGAAAATATTTACATTGCTTTTAAGGCCCTGCATTAGGGTGTTGCATGACACCTGTTTAATGTGCAGTTCACTCAGTAAAACATCGCATCAGTGCTGCTGTAAATTATTGTGAATGTGTTAGAATGAACAACTAAGAGAGTAAACTTTAAAAAAGACGTTAATGATTGTTATCCTGCAGGTTGAGTTCTGCAGCATGTACATACATGTGGTGACCCTCCTGTTTTAGTCACATGATCACGCAGCCAAGTGGCATAAAGCCAGGTGCATGGTTCCGCCTCATTGAATCGCAGTTTGGATCACTCACCTGGTCTATGAATCCGTTGATTATCGAGAGGTGTCTGGAGGGGTAGGAAGCAAAGATGTGCGCTGTGGCGTTGATGCCGGTCACCGACAGTATTCCGCTCGTGAAATCCATAAAGGCATCTGGGAGAATGAGAGCTGCAGTTTCAGAAATGACCATTTCACAGCTGTAGGAGTTATTCTGCTCAGGGCCATGTAGCGGTCAGGTTCTTCTGATTGTACAGAAGAGCTCTAACTTGACTCCCCAACCTTCTCAAAAAGGCTCTGAGAACTACTGTATATTAGCGGGGATCAGACAGGGAGCCAGGCATCGTGGTGCTGATCTCAGGCCCCTTTGTATTTTCTGTTCATCCCAAAGGGGCTAATTTGGACAAAGCCACCTCATAATCAATGCACTGTCCTTCAGCTTTGCCCTTGGGTGAGAGTATGAGGGACAGAGACTCAAAATCACCTTACCCATGTTGGACAGGCTGCTAGTGACTATATCTGCAATTATGCAGATCAACAGCGTGATACTAATGCCTAATCTTTACCCAACATCTGAAATGTTTTTGTGTGGAAAATGTGCTTTGACCTTAAATGCATCCGTCATTCTGAAATTAATCAATAAGATGCGTTAACAGTTCATTTCATCACTCAGTAGGACCAACAGCAGATTTTTCTGTGTTCAGATAGTTTAGTGTGAAATTTAATTAAATGAAAACTACACTTATAAATTATGCTTTGGAAAAATATCAATTTAAAATCATTGTTTGAAAATTATAATTGCATCAGTTTAAATTCTGTCAGAGGGATATTTCTGTTGTTGGTGTTTTGGGTCCTGGGAATAAGAATAGACATAACTGTCTCTTTTTGTAAATGCAGGTGGCAGCAAGAAAGCGAATAAATCTGGCGGTAAAAATGGCCACTGAAACCTCAATACTTCCCATGTCTAAATATAGGATAAGCTCACCGTAGTACAAGCCGAAGACAGCGGCCGCGCCGGCAAAGGCTCCCAGGAACTGGGCGATGACATAGACGGGGAACTTCACCAATTTCAGCCGTCCCAGGACCACCATAGCCAGGGACACGGCGGGGTTAATGTGGGCACCTGTGCAGGGGGGTGGGTAGCTGCAATGTCAGCTCTGAAACGTCGGTGCTCCCTGATGGGACGTACCCAGCTGGCCATCCGTGTGCTTCCCGTGTGCATGTGTGCCATAGTACTGGGAAGACGGCTGGCTGCGGCCAGCAGGTCTCCTCGTATCCTGCTTTGTCTGGTGACGGCCCGTCAACGGGGCCGCACCCCGAGGCAGCCCGGCCGTGGATCCGCGCGCTGTCACACGAGAGCGGTGGACACGACTGGCCGGGCACCCTGCCCTTCTGCTGGGCACCCCGCGGCTGAGGCATGAGCCTTTCAGGCCTAGCGCTGCCGTGGCATGTGTGACCGGGCCTGCACTTCATAGCCCATTCTGAGAAACAGGAGTGACTCTACTGGGTGATGCGTCCTTGTCTGTGCACGTCACCCGGCAGCAAAATGAGAGGGAACTGCCTCAGAAGACAGATCTGTGACAAGGAGCAGAGGCCCCGCTGTTGTACCCTTGAGCGAGGTGCTAGACCTGAACTGACTTGATGGATGGTGAGGTTTGAGGTTCCCTCAGTTGGAAGTACCAACAAAGCAGGTGAATGGTGTGTCCACTAATCAGAGCCAATAGGCTCCAGGCATGGTCTCAAATTCAGCTCTCGCACAGCATTTACGATGACTTTTGCCCCAGATTGCCCACTTAATCACCATGACACAACAACACATACAACTAACTAACGTGACACACAAAACTTATTCTAAAGACATTTTATATTACAGGTCAGTGATTTTTACACAAGTATTTAGGTCGCCTTGTTATTCAGTTGTATTATTAGCTACTAATGAATATAATTAAGGGCATGCAGTAAAATTAAAATAGCACAAATGAGTAAAGTGTAAACAGCTTTGGATTAACCATTACCTTATGAATAAAGGCCTGTAGGCTGCATTATAAAAGATAGAAATTGATCAGTAAGGGTTATACTGAGCTTACAGGAACGTGAGGGAATGTTTTGTTTGTAAATAAGATGTAGGACCTATTCCTATTTACTGGTATAAATGCGGGCTGGGCTGACCCCCCCCTTGCTGACACAAAAGCATAACGTTGGGCCGGGGGAATGGTCTGTTTCAGGGGACGGGGTTCCTGTGTCTAACAATGCAGTTTCCGCCGTTCTAGCCTTTAGAGCCCTGTTCCCATGACTTCCTCATGGTGGGTTATACAGCTCTCAGCTCTCTACACACTCCTGCCTAAAGCTTCAGTCTGGTTACAGGGCCTTATCGGAAGGCAAGGAAGATGTCTCTGTGTCCCCGCAGAGACTCCAAGGCAGCAAGTAACAGTGCTTTCAATGTCTGCACAAGTGGTCTGGCACGATCATAGCATCCATTAGGACTGGGACCAGACGCTAATGACCAGCACCTTCCGTCCACGTCTAATGTAGACCAGCACTGTGTCCTCAGCGTGTTTGGCTGAGACTAGTCATTCCAAACCATGTAAACCAGGGGTGCCCACACGTTTTTGGCTTGCAAGCTGATTTTAAAATGACCAGGTCAAAATGATCTACCTACATTAAAAATGCAAAATAGATGTTATATATATATTATATATTTATATGTACAGTATATGTTGGCGAACCTCGCATCACTGCATTAAAGCACAATACAATTCAAGACATTCATGGTTCCTTACTTGGCCCAGCTCCCCCACTCATTTTTTAATATCCCTTTTCAGTAGATATAAATCAGAAGGCTAGCTGGGTCACTTTGCTCGCCAGTTTTGCATCAGCTCGCATTACATTCGCATGTTCTGCCGGGTGACACGTTGGAAGAGAAGGCATCTAAGTAGGTATAGTAATTTACCATAACAAAGTTTTAATGTCGCGCGATCTACCCACACTACCCACACTACCCACACTATCCACACTACCCACACTATCCACACTACCCACACTACCCACACTACCCACAATACCCACACTATCCACACTACCCACACTACCCACAATACCCACACTACCCACACTTCCCAAACTACCCACACTACCCACACTACCCACAATACCCACAATACCCACACTACCCACAATACCCACAATACCCACACTATCCACACTATCCACACTACCCACACTACCCACAATACCCACACTACCCACACTTACCAAACTACCCACACTACCCACAATACCCACAATACCCACACTACCCACAATACCCACACTACCCAAACTACCCACACTACCCACAATACGCACACTACCCACAATACCCACACTACCCAAACTACCCACACTACCCAAACTACCCACACTACCCACACTACCCACAATACCCACACTACCCAAACTACCCACACTACCCACACTACCCAAACTACCCACACTACCCAAACTACCCACACTACCTTCTCGACCTACTGGCACCCCTGATGTACAGCATCCATAACAAACGTAATCTGTCTCGTTGCCCCGTCCCGGCCACACAGCAGCTCTGAACAGCCCATAATATGTACAAGGGATTCCCAGTGCTTCATTTTCTTTACTGTTAACACTGCATAAAGGTGTCCTTCTGAGACCTCACATTCAATTTACAGGTGCCTTGGCTTTTCATTCAGACTGTGAAACGGAAATCACGCCCATCCTGCAAGAACACGCTGCATTACCACCCTGGAAAATGGATGCCTGGGCATGAGTGCAAAGATGCTGTCTGGCAAAGATCTCAACAAACTGAAAGGTTTTTCACTCCCACAAGCAGGCAAAATGTGAACTCTGACTTATTTATACTATGACAGTAAATGGGAACGTGCTTCCCTCCTGCTGCTGCAGAGAAGTCCTCCCTCATTCTCCTCCACCCTTCTAAATGAAAGTGTTCCCACTCAGCAAGGATTCAGTCTCAGCCTGGCAGTCTTCCCCTTCCTTAAACTGAATGAGTTTCTCCTGAACTGCTGTCCAGGCTTATGCAGGCAGCAGCTGAGTGCCATTCTCTACATGCCTTTTCTGACTGTCTAATGGTGCTGCTTTTAGCTATGTAAACCTGCAGGTTTCTCTTTTAAAGGGCAGTGTATCACTGGAGCAATTCAGGTACAAGGAATCTTCAAGCTACTATACTGTTTATTTGATTTATGATACTAATCCGTCCTGCTATGATTTTTCTACCTTTTTGTAAAATTCTTTCATTCGCGGGAAGCAGGCTCTGTGCCAGTGCATGTGTGATGCAGCCTTGGAAAGCAGGTGTTTTGGCACTTAGCTGTACTGTGCTGGCGTTTTTTTTTTTACAGTCAGAATGCAGTATGGTGCATCTACACAACAGTAAAATCATGTCTATGTCATTCCCGGGGTGCGGCTTGGATCCCCGTACGTAACGGCGGAGCGACTGTCACCTGACACCCCGCCGGCTACGTAGACGGCCATCGTCACTCCCAAAGTGAAGCCGATGTGGATGGTGAGCGGCTCTCCCAGGGCGCCGCGGCTCAGCACCGTCTGTGCCACGGACCCGCAGCCAAACAGCTGTGGCGGCGAGGGGGACAGACAGAACCAAAGCGGGTCTCACAAGTGCTGCCATTCACTGCTCACAGCACACGTCTCATTCCGGAGCGTCATATCTAACCTCAGCCCATTTTATGTCAACCATCCCAAGCCACCTTGGATAGCAGCGAGGATGGAGAAGAACCAGAAAGAGCCAGATCACTGACTTGGCTAAATGTGCTTATGGAAGATGTTCAGGCTCAGAGAGGTCAGTAATTTAACCCCGGTGTGCCTGGGAACATTTGTCCTCTCTTCACTACTTCACAGTGCATGGTCAGGTCTGGTGTAGGATATATCAGCTACTGTCACGGACAGAGGCACAATGTAATGTAATGTATGAGGGCCATGTTTAATACTGCATATAAATGTCAGAAAAATCCAGTGTCACTTGCTGGAAACTAAGTGATATTTTTAAAGACTAAACGAAAAGCACTTCAGTGGCACTTCAATACCTAAATTCCTGTAAACAGTTTTATGTTGCAGGTCTGTGACTATAATTTTTTAAGTGTTATAGTTCAATGCAGTTCACTGTCTAAATACTATTAAATAATAATAAAAAACTGTTTTCTGTAGCTGTTTTGTGTATATAACCCTTCATAAGTGTATGTATTGTATTCGCTCTGGGAGACAAAATAAATATATTTTCTCAAAAACCAAAACAACAACAGATATAACTAGGTTGCAAATCTGTTGAAATGGCCCTGAACTTTACCACTCTGAGCCCGGTAAATGTCTCCCCACTCACTGTAACAAGTGTCCGCGTTTCGTGACAAAATGAATAATCGGGGACTGAAAAGAACTGAGGAAAGGATCGATCACCAAAAATATTCCATATATATTATCTTTGCAATCAGAATGAATGTTGAGCCAAAGCTCCGAAACACCTGTCGGCAACGCCAAAATAATCCTGAGAGTCTGACTTGCATAAAACATCACCGGTGCAGTGCCAACGCCGCAAGACGCGCATTCGGGGTACAGTACTTACTATTAGTACAAAGGTGCCGAGGAACTCGGCCAGGAACTCCCTCAGGATGCGGCTGCGCAGCACGCAGCACTCCTTCATCCTCCGTCTGCGCTCCGTCTCCATGTGCTGGGGGCTGAGGGATGCTGCGCTCTTATCGGGGCTGGCGGCTGGCGGCCAATGCGCGCCGCTCGCTGCTGCCTGACATATAACCCCGCGTCAGCCGCCCTGCATAATCGCCTACTTATCCCCCTCCGGTGATCCCGGCTCATTCAGCTGCTCAATCGCGTTACTCCGCTTAATGGCATCACTGCGCCACTTCGAGACGCCCTTTTTCATGATCCACTTTCAGTTTTTTCATTACCCATTTTCCACCTTTAAAAGAATGTGACTTAGGAACTTGTTTGGTTTGGGGAAAATGTGAATGGAGGGCCCTTGTAATGGGATTAATATGTGAGGCATTCACACGCTGTGGTTTGCGATTGCACAGGCACACCGGAGCCCAGATAAAGCCCAGCGAGTCTCCCCCGTACTACATGCTGACCTGTAAGTTCTTAGCCACCAGCAGCACATTAAGCAGTTATGGACAGGTATTGAATTATCACAATATTTTAATGTTTAATTTCGCCAAAATGTGCTAATAATTATATTCAAGTCGTCATCTAAACGTGTCCTTTAACCTATATAACATCAAAATAGGGTGTACGGATCGATAGGCCTACTAAAATATCGATTATTTCGATCGGAATGTTTAATATTGACAATGGATTCTTGCCTGCTTTGCACCATCGTACTGTTCCCAGCCCTTTATAATAAGCGATTTCTCGGCTTGGCTGAGACAGGCCGCACCTGTTTGCGCCGGGCTGGCGGCCCCCGCAGTCAGGGTCCGAGCCCCGCTGGCACGGACCGAGAGAGAGCCGCATGCCCTAATAACATATTCTGCTTTTTTTATTTTTTTACGAAAAGGAATCCCAGTTATCCACCAGTTTACCTTGTTTTCCAGTTTAACATAGCCGGTTAGTTACTATACCCATCGGGTTTTAAACACAATGCATGCCCGTTAAAAGAGATATCGTGAAAATGACATTAATTTATGCCAATCTGTGCGGGTTGTTGAAAATGCGCTTTCAGGCCTACTGTTAAGATAGTCTGAGGTCCGAATTTTTAAAAACTGTCGGCGGGGAAATAAAGTAGTGTTGTTTGCTATTAATAATGGGCCAATTGCACAGGCCTGGCTGATGCCGGCTGCGGGTCCCGGTGCCGGAGATCAGAGAGCGGCGAGCCGCATAGCGCGACCTCCCGGCCGCTCACAATGATCCGCTTTAGTTAAGAGGCGAAAAGCGAACAGACGATAGCAAAAGAGAGTCATTTGTCCACACTGCCTTTTGTCTGTAGGCACAACCCCCAGCAAGACCACCGACTAATTGTTTGACACCCTTGGTACATACGTCCTGTTTGGCTATAGTTTATTCTGGATTCATTTTCACCTCGTTTGTTTTTCGTTTCATAAATACCACAATAGTTATTGTAAAAAATTTAGATATGATGTGATTCCCCCCAATATTGTTCAGCACTGTTCCCCATTTAATGCACACAAAAGACTATACCATCGGGGTCAGCGCGGAAGGGGCCGTGAGCGTTTGGGATCTTAGCTAACCACTGCCCTCTACTGGACGAACTGCAATTCACCAGCTTCTCTTGTCAAACATATCCTAACCTTTACCCTCTTCTAAAATGACAATTCTAAAAATCACTATGAAATTTCCAGGTCTATTACCATGTTTGTTTGGCACATATTACTATTTATTTCAGAATTCATTTAAAAATCATTTACATGTATTTGCAGAAACCTGCGCGCACGCCTCCTTGGGGTTATTTTGGGCCTGTGATGGCGAGGTCGCCGATGCGGATCGCTCCGGGGACTGTCTGACCCCGCTTTCCCGAACCGTACGTCGCTTTGGATAGAAGTATATATAACTATTATGCACTGCCAAAATGCAACTATATCAACGTCGGTTAATGACTACTTATTACTTATCATAAATCAGTTTTTTTAGTTTATTTTACAGGTCACTATGTTATGTCGAATTTATATAGGCTAGTACTCTCACCTTACTATAATTATTTTTAGTCGAAAATGAAATAAAATCCAAAGGTCTGATGATGATTAATACCTTCCGAGACGTTGTCGTCAAACTGGAAACACTAATGGCATTTTACAGGGCAGGCTGTTAGGCGTCAGCGATGATTTACTGGCTCTTTGTGGCTTCTTTCTCATCGCCTCTTTGTCCGTCGATGGGGTAGACAAAACCGGATACCAAACCACATTCAGTTTGTGTAATATAAACCGGGGATCGTCAACCCGTCCGTACCCTGACAAACGTGTCCGTAGCAAGACGCATGAGTCCGTGACTGGGGAAAAAACTCGCTGGCCCATGTTAGTGAATACCATTCCAGGGTAAAATAAAAATCCTAAATGCCTAGTAACAAGACATCTATTAAAATTTATCACGGTTGGCCTACTAGTAGTTTTGCATGCAAACCAGATAACTTGGCTCCGTGTATTATTTTAGGACAGATGGAATATACTCGGCACGGAATGGGCCATGGTAACGGACTCCAGCAAGTGCCAGGAGCCTACTTCGACGAAACCTAATAATAATAATAATAATAATAATACGCCGCTTGAAGGCCTGAATTGTGGGGGCAAAGCCCGTAGGTTAAATAATATACATTATGAAGACTGCTTTATGATGCCGATGGTGATGATAGTCAGAGTGTGCTCGTCCTTTTCCGATAGAGGGCGCTCCGCGAACAGAAATAATAGCGGGCAGCATAATTACGCCCGTCTCACCAGACACTCGGCTGGAGGCTGTGAAAAGGAGGCGCTACAGGTGAAAGAAGGAAATGTTTTGGTGGCATTAATCAGTGTCACCTTTTCAGTAAATTGTCGTCTTTGATGTGAAGCAGGCACCTTCGCAGAGTCACCCATGCTGTGAAGAAAAAAAAGACTGTGGTGATGGACAAAAAACACTGTAGTGAGGCTTTTAAAAAATCATAACAGCTGCACGCAAATCTGTGGCTTGCATCGCGTATTGATGTTTATGTCAGGGTTTGGCCATATTTTGTATTCGTGTACATGTAATTAGGTTATGCATATCGAGGAGAAGCAAACTGTAAAATAACTGCAAAAATATCAAATTGCTAATATCTAAAGTATAATTGTGTTGTGATGCTGCAGACCCATCAATAAACCCCGAGGGTAAGCCGCTGTAATATGCAGACGATAAATTCATACTTCCATAATTCGACTGACGGGCTTAAGACAGGCGTTAAGGTTTGTGTATAGCTTAATGTAAACCGATGTAAAGTGGAGCGATAACGCGTGATTTTCTGTGTAATCCCCCAAATCGACACTGGCTACTAACAGTCACTTGCGGTCCTAGAGGAGCCCAATGTTTACTGAGAAGTCGAAGGTAAACTCTAACTAGGACGCGACACTGGCGGCTGATCGTTTCTCACAATCGAGAGACAGAAATAACTTGTGATCCCCCTGATGGCACTTCGACAACATCCTGAGTCCATCTGTGAATGTTGTAACAGCCAAGTAAGGGGAATGCGTGGCAAACGGACCTCAGCCAAAGAAAATTCACACTTGCAAAAGTGACACTTGCAATCTGCCCAGGACAAGGCTTCGGAACATTACAAAAAATTTAAAAAATAATATATGACAGAGTAAGTACATTTCCCCGATATCCTTTTATCTTTGACTTGAGAATTAAGGGGAATTTTTTATTTGCATTTTAATACGGAAAATCCAGCTATTCTGGACTATCTAATTCAGCAGTTAATTTATGGGCCTATGCACTTTTAATAATACATAAATCAGGAATTCATTGGCAAATAGTGTAAACTTTACTGATCTGACTCCTCGAGAACACGTTTTGAAACACAAATGTAAAGAATGTGAAAGGGGTAGATAGGGTGCCGCGAGCCCAGGACGGGCTGCCCCGGCGTTATCAGCTCGGGGGCTCCTCACGCCCGGGCTCGCCGAAGCGCGTTTACGGCGCGGCTCCTCCACACGCTGTTTTGATTAAACGGCCGTTCAAACAGATCTGCGCTCTCACTCAGGTGCTAATTCTCCTGTAATTACAATGCGTAAAAACCATCGTGTTCGCCACCCCAGCACAAATTCCGACACCTCCTCACTTTTCACGTTTTCCCCAAGCTCCTGATTGATGTATTGAGTAAATAAACACACTAAATGATAAACACCTTCATGTCTGGGGGGGAATCTCTTAAGAGCGTGAAGCGAAGAAAGTTCCTCCGTCCCCCCCCCCGTTAAAAGAGGGATGTGCGTATATATGTGTGCTTGCATGTGGAGGCGGGTGGGGGTGTCTCTTTTTCCTCCTGATCGCCCAGAGTGCTTTATGTAAATGTTCGATTTTAATTATATCGGGAGGACGGCCCTGCTCACTACCCAATAAAAATGGGCCGAAGCTGACACCTGGCTATAAACACAGGAGGGATTCCAAAACCCTAATCAGAAACCTGTGGAAAAAAACACAAGACGCACATCTGTACAAGAGAGACGTCCCCTGCGCGATGACTTCCAGTAAAATCGAGCTGCCCGGTGAAGTTAAGACCGACGCCGCCGCGCTCAACGCGTCTCTCCATTTGATGCCCTCGCCCGTGTTCAACCCGGAGATAAAATATACTAAGGTTTGTGATTTCTTTGAAAAACAATTTTGAATTGAAATAGTTCTGTTTTATTGGGTATTTTTTTCCATTAACGTACTCATTTCCCTTAATTCGACTCACAATACTTAAATTAAATTAACAATTAAGTTGGAAACGAATTATAAAGTTTATACAATCGATTGTATATACCATTATACGAGAATTCATTATGCCATCTCTGATCAGGTGTATGTGATATTTCTCATGAAGTCATCATACAATGTTTAGAATCGTTCAAACGCGGATCCTTCGTTTAAGATTATTCGCAGTGATATTAATGTATACATATATACACATTCATACGATGTCGTTCTTATTTTCCAGCCTGTTAATGTATCCGATGAAAATTATTCATTGTCATTTTACGTAAGTAGCGGGTATAACAAGAACTTCAAATACATACGTAACACTGGAACTTTGAATATAGAACCACTGTAACACACCAGAATGTAGGAGAAATTTAGCACAAATAAGCGGACTTTATAACTAGTATAAAGGGGACGACCCATTTGTGTGAATTTTCATTTCTATTTGATAATTAGGCTAAAAAATAAAACGTAATATTTTAAACCTGAAAATGAGAAGCAGTCTTTCCTCATAAAGTTTTGTGGTATGGGTGATCGCTGTAAGCGATCCAATATGCAAGTAATCGAAAGTTTTCGCTTTAATATAGGTCGGGGGAAAACACACACAAAGACCGACTCCAGAAGATGCATTAGTAGAATCATTTAATAACAATCCTTAAAAGTCTAAATGGAAGTGTACTGTAGGCGGACACAGGCGGTCTGCGGCGTGCTTCGGCTCCGGGCAGGTGTCGGCGAAGCGGACCGCGGCCTGCGCGCAAAAGTCTCCCGAAATGTATCCGCAACTGCGCACGGATCTGCCTCAGTCTGTTGGTATATGGTTTTAACATCAATAAATCTAATTCATTTGATATTGTATCTCATTAGTTACCAGTTGCATGCGCTGATTAGTCCTAATTTGTTTTAAATTTTTACGCATTGAAGAATCAGTAATAAAGTATTATTGGGTCTTCAGTCAAAAACCACGCAATTTTCGCGCCCGATTTGCTACGTATAACATTCCGGCAACAGCAGCAAACACTTTTCGGAGGCGTTTATATGTTAAGGAATAAAAATCGTAGCAAAGTGGTGTTTTTGTCCCCGAGAATCTGCCTTTATTCATTCCGTCCTGTAGTACATTGGGGAAGGAAGAGGGCACTGACATGAGAGGTGTCTCCCTGGCCATGCTGTAAGAGTGCTGTGCGGTTAGCAGGACGCGGAGCACCTAAGGACATCAGAAGCGCAGCAGACGGAGGGAGTCGGGCCAGTGCAGCCCGCCACCTATACATCGGACCCTCCGTGCAGAGACTCGTTTTCCGGGCCCTGATATTAAACTAGTTCTGAAGTAGCAGTTTGCGGCCCATGTTCTGCAGATCCCAGTGGGGGGGGGGATTAACGTTTGGGCCCAAAGTGCCCTGCAGACAGTCATTATGATGAGGGTTATCCTCAAGAAAAAAGTGTTTGGGGGGGTACCCAGGGAATAATTCACAGGAATTTGGGGGGAATCTACTGTGTTCTTCAGAGGATGCCTGTGATTTATGGGATGTCCAAGCAGCCTGACTCCCCACCCTCGCCCTTTCTGGGTGCACCCTGGCTGTAAAGGAGCAGCACACCAAGCTATGATGATATTCCCCCCCCCCCCCCCCCCCGCCGGCCGGGGGGGGGGGGTGGTGGGTGGGGGTGGGGGGCGCGCGCGGGCGCCCCAGGCCCGCCCCCGGGGGGGGGGGATGAAGG
>JAODKM010000008.1:8615530-8634763 GCA_026780845.1 Petrocephalus sullivani | reverse complement strand
TTCTTGGGCCCCCCCGGCTGGAAAGGAACAGCACACCCAGCCATGATTATTTTCCCCCCCCCCCCCCCTCCCCCAGCTGGCTGGGTGTGTGTGTGTGTGTGTGTGTGCGTGCGGCACACAGCCTGCCAAGCTACGCACAAGTGGCGTGTGTAAAAGGCATTTTTTAAAATGTTATTGCTCTGATGAAAGTATGAGTTATGGGTAGATATAAGAGGGTTCGCTGCTTGGCTGAGGTCTGCGGACAGGGCCCGCCGTGGTTTATGTTTCTCTGTGCTTTATGCCTTTGTGGGCCCCTGTTTTCGCAGGAAGACGTACTTCATTAGTCTGAATTTGACGCCAGCTTGTTCTTTGGACGGCATCGACGCTAGCGATTAAGCGTGAGCTTTTTCCCCCACATGCCCCATGCGGCACACCTCGAATATTCAAAATGGCCCAATCTCCACGCGTTTTCCGACACGTACTACAGTTTGATTGGACGTGTCATTCTCTCACGGTCGGATGCTTGCAGCTTTGGAGATCCGTCTTTAAGGAAACACACCTCCAGCTGTTTGTTTTACGCACTGTTTCGGGAGCACTCGGCACAGTGAACCTGAAATTAAAACATTTAGTTTGACTAGTCCCCAGAGGGGTGTGGTAGAGCTCAAGGAGGTCTCCACGAAGGAGCTGGGGCTGCGGGAGAGATAACCTCACAGAGGAAGGCATAAATTAGCCCCCGCTGATGGACCCTCATTGATGTTTTTCACTTTTTTTTTTTACGGCTAAAAGGGAGAGTGGAGACGAGAGGCAGCTGGCCGTCAGCCTCTCTGAGCTAAAATGTGCTGGAGAAAGGCATGTCTCTCGCAGGGTACCAAAGTGTCAGCGTATTTTTGCACAGACCTGGACGGGTTTACTGTCAGTCAGAGAAAATGTTTAAAGCTATTTTACTGGGTAGGAAGTAAATATTTGCTCAAAAATACAATTTAACATTAAAGCATATGCAAATTAATAGTTACAATTAAAAACAAGGATTTATGTGCTCCAGAAAGTTACAGATACCTTGCCTGATGTCTATAAGAACGTTGCTTCCTCTCCTCAGGGGCACCCCGACCATTCCGTGTCTTTTGTTAAATTTCACCACCAGCTCAATTAATTAAATTAGTTAAATGACCCAAAGAGGTATTGATTATTCGAACATGGTATGCTAGGTCGTCAGAAAGTGTGTAGGTGTACTGGATGGTTGCTACAGATATTGGGGTGATTTTGAAATGGCTAAGCTGGCACGTTCTGACAGACATAATATCATGGTGTTACCCCGACATGAAGATCATTTAAACATAATTCCTTTGATTGCCTAAGACTTTTGCACAGTACTGTAGGTACAAAGACATGTCTATTTAATATTTCAGTCGTCATGGTTACATCTGTCTGAACTGCCTCTTGTATGGTATTTCTGGTATTTCTTCCTTTGTGGCGTAAAATCAGAAAACTGAAGCTTATTTGTGTTGTGTTGTGTTCCTGCACAGAGCTGTACTCTGCACTCTAGCTATTGGTAGAGCGTGCAATCAGAACGACAGGAAGTAAATATTTGCTCAATTAATTCACATTTTTAAATAAAAGAATATTGTTTGTATTTAGGAAAACGCAAACAATGTTTTCTGCAAAAGTCGCGTTCTGCCGAGGAATACGCATTTTTGGCTAAACTCAGCAGTGTTCTTGCATTTCACATGCATAGGTCCAAACTTCAGAGAAAGCCGGAGCTTAATGTGAGCACTGTACAGTGCTGCCCCAAGTGGCTCTCATTTATTTTGTATAAGATCCTTGGAGTGGGCGCACAGTTGGCCAGCTCTCAGTAACTTTATGGTGAAGCTGCCTCCTTGTTGGGAGAGTGAAGTAGACACCATCGGCCCATTGTAGCCTGAGAGAGCACAGAGGCTGCTGCCATCCACTAGTATATGGTCCTGTGAGGGTCATCGGCCTTGCGAGAGTCTGACCCTCGCTGAATTGGAATTCCTGGCTTCAAAACAGTGTCCACACTGCGATCGAGATCAAATAGATTTGAACATAGGGGATGCTTCAAGCTGAGTGATTTATCAGGCCCTGCACGGCCCAGGGAGAGAAAACAGTGACTCGGTTGAGACTCGTCCTTCCACACACGTACACCGGGCTCACGGGGGAGTCAGAGCATGCCTCCTATTGGTGCATGATGGTCCCCCACGTCTGCAGCCCCTTTTCATTTGGAAGTGACCTGTTTTGAGAAGCAGAATTAAGGCAATAAATCACAATGTTTAATGATGGTTGGAGGTTCCTGTCATCATGCTAGAGCACGATCACTGTGGTCCGGCTCGCACCCGGCCTCGCCGTTTGATGTGCGCTCCACTTACATTTAAGTGTTCACGTGTTACAAATATTTGATAATTTTCTTTGAATTTGCAAACGGTTATCTTGATCTAAGAGCCTGACTGCATGACTAACAGTCTGCGTAAAATCCTGGACATATATCAATAGAAATTTGCTTTTGAGTTGTGCAACGCGATTGTGCATCGGACCTTTGCCAGCAGAATATTACCGAGTTCGTACCGTGAAAGTATGCGCCTGACTAGCCCTGTCGAGGGAATACTGCAGCAATTTACGATCATTGGAGCCTGTATGATTTCATGCTGCAGGGACTAATACTGTACACTCAGGCAGACGCAGACACGCAAGCCGGGGCCTCCATTGTAGCCTCCGTCGCACATTGGGTAGGATCTCCATAAAGCTGATTATCTCCAGGTATCCTACAGAGAGAGAGAGCCTCACAGCACTAGTCCTTTCGTGGTGGACACATCCAAGCTCCCTAATTGGCCTGGCTAATTAACCTGCTAATCTTCTGGTACTATAAACAAAACCTCACTTGGGTAGCTTTTATGTCATTGGCCCCGGGACTTATTTGTCTCCTGAATGTAGCTGGGGAAGTGATTCGCAGCTGAAAGGCATGGCTGTTATCTGGGGCCATTAGGAGAGCAGCACTCATTTATTTTGGATGTTCAGACCGAGGGCATTCAATCTTGATCAGAGTTTTTGACCCCCTCAGAATGACCGGGCCTTAGGGTCGATGCACGCACAGTGTGTGTTCATGGTGTTTTACAGGAAGTGGGAGGTGTGTGTGTCGGGGGGGGGGGTCCCGCTCACCCGCTAATTTGGTAGAAGAGGCTTTTCCTTTTCTTTCCACGGGACGTATTTTTGTTTAATGGTAACGTCGGATGAGGGGCAGGACGTCAATTTACGTCGACCGCCTTGGCGCCTTGGAAGCACTTGGAACAAATATGCTGTGCTAAGACAAAGTATGGGTGGTTTCTTAATGTTTTTTTAATGTAAGAGGGGACTGTGTAGCTTTCCTAGAAGTATGATAAGAGAGGGAGAGAGAAAAGCCAGGAGAGTTTCCTCGCCAAACAAACCCAGGAGTGCTGAGACATTTGGAGGGGGGGGGCACACAAATGGGAACAGTTACAGGTTTGTTATGTCAGACTGACATGCTGTCAAATAATGAGGAAAAAAATCCACAAACCTGGGGCCTTGTTTGTCCCTCCTCCTCGCGTTACGGTAATGATTATATACGCCCTGAAATGAGGCGAGGAAACGAGACTCTGAGATAAGGGAGGATATGACATTTCCTGTGGAGGGTGCAGATGCCCAGAGTCTACTGCCAAGCCGTGTGTGTCTGTGTGTGTGTGCGCGCGAGTGTAGGTCTGTGCTCATAATTGTTACATTGTGAGGACCTGATTGATAAAAAACAGTAACTTTGAATCTTGTGGGGACATTCCTTCCGTCCCCACAAGGATAACCTCAGTTTTACAATTTTTACAATTTTATAAAAATCCATAACTGCAAAAAACTAAAAAGGCCAAAAGTCTGGTTACTTATAGTTAAGGTGAGATAATTCCTTAACAAAACTGAAAAGATATATATTTCATTAAGAGCTATATTTTTGTTATTTAAAGCAGGAATTTGTTGAAACGCCCTTCATATTTGGTCCTAGGGCTCATACCTATTAAGTTGTATTAGTATAATGTTGGTTGTGCTGTCTCCTGTCTGCTTGTTTCCTCGGTGCTGCTGGAGGCAGTATGTGTATTGAGGATATGCTTGATACTTTAGCACCATATGATCTGTGTGCTGGTGCTTACTCCCCAACAGACCTGCTGCTCTCCCCTGGCCCACAGCCTGCCCCATCCTGCTCATTCCCCAGTAGGTTTCAGCTCCCAGTAAGTGCTGAATGCTCACAGCTGTCTCAGGGATGACACCTCAGGAGCCGACTTATGCCTCGCGCTGCTACAGTCCTGGGCCGGCCTCCTTAGTGCCAAGTGGTCCTCGTGTTTACAAAACAGCGGGTGGTCGGGAAGATACTAATTCCTACGTCGTAAACAGAAACCAAATAATCCTCTCTGTTACGACAGGCAGGCTTTTGTTTGGCTTACGGTTTTTTGGTAGCGATGGCAATATCGCACACAGATTACAAACATCTGGGAAACCAGATTTTGGAGGGAAGCGTACAGGCCTGGCAGCCTGGATAACATGCCAAGTCACCTGCAGCTAAATGCTACACAGCACAACAACGGGAAATGCCTCCCCTGCATAACATTCCTCACCATAGTTAGCTAAGTAAGGTAGCACCTTGTAAACCGCAGTGTCATGTTAGATGATGGGTCTCCCACCGCTTAAGCCCAAAAGTAAACTACCTCCGGTGTGTGTGTGTGTGTGTGTGTGTGTGTGTGTGTGTGTGTGACAGAAACTCGCATGCAAGCTTGCACAATCAATAGAAAAATACCAGTTCTTGTAAAAATCTTCAGATCTGATGTGCTGATGTGCTGTGTAGTCGCTTACTTTTACACCTAAATCCAGTTGGTGCTCACTTAGTGCATTAAAACACTGTATAGAGTCTTCTATTCACTATCAGGCCTTCCAGAGTTTCTCCTGATTTAAGACTGCAATAGAACCCAATGTGTGTGTGTGTGTGTGTGTATATATATATATATATAATCACAGATATATATATTATATATATATATATTTTCTTCTGTGCCCTGAAGAGTTCTCCCTTTCTGTTTCAGACAGAGAAAACTTGTCACTGACACTTTTATGAAGTGCCTTTAATGAGCTACTTTAAGAGGGGAGAGTGTGTGCGGGAGACTGCAGGCAGCCATGCCGGGAGGTGGAGCGAGCCAGCTGGCCAGTTGTGTACCTGCTGTTAATGAGAGATATGAGTGTGTGCGGGAGACTGCAGGCAGCCATGCCGGGAGGCGGAGCGAGCCAGCTGGCCAGTTGTGTACCTGCTGTTAATGAGAGATATGATTGTGTGCGGGAGACTGCACGCAGCCATGCCGGGAGCCGGAGCAAGCCAGCTGGCCAGTTATGTACCTGCTGTTAATGAGAGATATGGCTGTGAATCTGCAGGATATGTGGAGCGAGGCTGGTATCTCCCATTAGCTGCTCTTACCTTGATTTGTGGGGGCATATATCTCGGCGGGGTTCCAGGCCATGTATCTGCTGTTAGCAGCAGCTGTGGCTGTCTGTGCCTGGCTGTCTGCCTGATAACAGGAAGGGGGATTGTGTACCTGCTGTAAGTGGATGGCGTGCCTGTGAATGTGAAGCTGGCAGCAAACGCGCCCGTCCACCTCCCGTCTGCAGAAAGTGGGAGAGGCGATGCAGACTAATTGGGGAGGAATCTGATCCCGCGTGGCGCGAGTGTCTGCAGAATGGTACCGGCTGATAATGAAGCCCCCAGTCTTCCTGCAGCGATTTGTTTATATGAGGTTTTCCCTGTGAACTGGCCAACTGGAGGAGAGCAGCCCGGCTGGGATGGATGGCAAGGGTGAGCATTGAATCCATTCCAGAGCGACGGGCACTTCAGGCCTGCTCTAAAGTAAATACCTTATGCTTTACTGCCAATTAAATTGTACTTAAGTCTCTAGGTTTACAGTCATAAATATGTGTAGGAGTAAGTGAGGTTTGGGCTAGAGGGGCACTTGAACCCTGGTGTAAGATAGGCTTTCAGAGTATCTTTATCCATCCACAAATAAAGTCCCTTAAGAGCAAATGTATATAGAAAGGGGTTTCAGTGAGCAGATGTGATTCAAACAATCATCCATCAAGCAAACTGACAGCCATTAAAAACAGTGTCTGTTGGACCCGAGTCAGCGGGACCCAAACGCCATCAAAGGCTGCAGGACGATTTCATCCTGCCGCTTTGCTCTGACATGAAATACTTGGTGTATCGCATCACATACTAACTTTCTGGGAAGCAGGAATGCAGCAGAAAACGGCACTCACAGCACTGAGTGTAAAGGAACGATGCAGATAGGAATATGCTAGCTGACGCTGATCTCCTTTCTTGTAGAATGTTGTTTGTATTTCCGCTCCGTTAGGTGGGAAACTCGGGGGCCCTGGAATCTGAGGATGTCATTAAACGGGCCGCTTACATCGGAGCAAAATTCTTTGCGAGATGTTCCTCTGATCTTGTTTGTCCTCGGGAGGGGTGGGGTCACCGCCCGCGTGGGGTCTGCTGAGGATTTATGTCTCTGCTCACCCAACTGGTCACTTTCAGACTTTCCGGAGGCTTCCACACCAGGGCTATCAGGAGTAGCGGTTGCACACATCAGTGGTCTTTGTAAATGACATCAATTTTTAGATGATTATTACATACCATGTTAGTTCTGACTAAACTAGCTGTGCACAATAATTAATTACTCGGTTTGCAAGTCAGATTGCTTTTTTCCTGCAACATGGAAAGTCCCATGAAAACATGAAGGACTTCTACAAGGCCTGGGGAGCTTTCTCCTGTTAACCGCCATTCCTGATTAATATTCGTTGCCCTTTTTCTGGGGATGATGCAGTGACTGTGACGAGAGAATCACACACATATAAAAGGAGTTGAGTACAGTTATGGGCATCTGGAATATTTTTGTGTTGGAGCCTCAGCAGAAGCAAAGGTATTCCCACTTTCGGCTTTGCGTTTTTGCACTACAGAATGAGTGTATCTTGGTGATTTTCAGTCAGAAGGGGAAGTTAGCATTTAATATGAGCAGCACCCATGCCTGAATGCGCAACGTGTGGAGGCCACTTCACCATCTAGCTAATGACATTCCAGGCGCATCATTATAATGTACCGAAATCAAAAAACGTGTCTGAGCGTCAGGTGTGGGAAAGAAATCGCATCTGTTTTGGGTCTGTGCATGTGGTGAATTCTGACAACTGTCTCTCCCCCTTGCAGATTTTTATTAATAATGAGTGGCAGAACTCGGTCAGCGGAAAGCTCTTCCCTGTGTACAACCCTTCCAACGGGGAGAAGATCTGCGAAGTTCAGGAAGGAGACAAGGTTGGTTTTAAGACCCAATTTTATAGGATCTATATAAAAAGCCAATAAACAGATGTTGTTTTTTTCTATATAAAGGTAAACGGTTACTGCAGACACTCTAGTGCCCCAGAACTGTTGACAGTGCCCCACCTGATGCGATGGCAGAGAGACTAAGATGTTCTGTGTCTCTCCTGTACAATGCCACAAATGCTGTGCTTCCTGCAGCATCAAGCCTGGCACCCCCTCCTAAGGTCCTGTCCAAGTGTGGGGAATGGCCAAAAAGTAGAGAGGCCAACAGGAAGTAGAGTTTAGTCTAATGTGGTTGGGTAGGCAGGCCATTCTGAATCACCCCCCTGATTTGTGCCTCAGCGTGGAAACTCGGCACGGCTGACAGAGATCAAAGTAATTCTATCAGTCAACAGAGCAGCCTGATTTGAGGCTGTCACGCTTACCGGGCACGTGCCAGAGGCTTGAGGTTAACTTTATTTGCGTTCCCTGCTCCCCAAGACGGACGTGGACAAAGCCGTGCAGGCCGCCCGCCTGGCTTTTTCCCTGGGGTCTGTCTGGCGCAGGATGGATGCTTCTGAACGTGGAAGGCTGCTCTCCAGGCTGGCTGACCTGGTGGAGAGGGACCGGGCCTACCTGGCGGTGAGTGGCCCTCAACCAGGCTCGCTGTCAGTGCATGTATTGCTTATGCAAATCAGAAAAGACTTAGGAATTATTATTCAGGGCTCTCCTAAAACAAGGAATTCAACACAATAATGTAGGTAAAAAATGTTTGATTTTAACATTTTATGCAGAGATTCATATTGAGTCTACAAACACCTGAGTCGTGTTGTAAACAGCAGATTTAACAGATGACCGGTCAGATGAATATGACATGAAATAGAAATAGATACGACATGAAAAGAAGTTAATGTTATGTGAAGTGCTTCACTGTTAATTTAAGGTGTGTGTATGGACCTCCACCAAAGCTAAATAAGAACCAACTGAATGCCTTACATGTTTTAAAACTTGAAGAAAATGAATGAAGAGAATGTGAAGGTTTAAATTTGAAGCAATATAACTGACCAATATTTTGTCTGGATCCGCACTGTAGCTTGTTCTCTGTCCATTCAGGAGGAGTAGGAACAGAAATGGTAGACTGTCCCTGGGTCTCCACAGGCTCAAAATTCACTGTCCTTCAATAGGGCATCATTTTGAAGGATGTAATCATGTGGAGACTCATATGTTCCTGGTAACTCCAACTTAACCCATTACCTTCCTTTGCAGACACTTGAGTCCATGGACAGTGGCAAGCCATTTCTCTCTGCCTTCCATGTGGACCTTCTAGGAACCATTAAGACCTTGAGATACTTTGCCGGATGGGCAGACAAGATCCACGGATTAACCATCCCGATGGGTAAGGCCAAGGGCTTGGCTGCTTGGCCATCACCGTGATGGCTTTCTGCTAGTTCTGGACAGTCTCACTGTTATGAAGAGGTGCTTGATGGTCAAATGCACTTTGACTCTGATCCAGGCTGGAGCTGCAGATTAGCTGCACTCAGCTGCTCGGCATGTTCTCAGACAGCCAGTGTGAGAAAGAGAAAGTGAGAGAAGCCCTGTTTTAAAGACAGTACCGTGTAGAATATTCCTCTACCAGGCTTATTTCTGCTAATGCCGGCCTGTCTGGCTAGGAGCTCAGTGATTCCAGTGAGGCTTATTGCCCTGTTGGTACCAGGACTTCTCCCAAGTGAATCGCCATTAGCAGAAGCTGGCATGACCCCACTGCCGTCCCAGAGAAATGCCAACGTCATTGTCCCCCCCATGGCCATCCTTTCCGTCATTTGCTATTATAGAACTACAAATTCATCTCCTGTGCTCAAGTCCAATTTCCATTCAACTGCGGGTCGTGTTTATGGAGATCAGCTTTCAAAGGTGCCGGCAACTTTGAGCTCATTTTTTTTTTATTATGCACTAAGGGGAAATTAATGTGACCAACAAACTATCGCATCGTTCTGATCTCTCCCATGCAAGTGCCATAGATCTACCCTGAAGAAGCCCCCCCACCCCCCCCACGGATTTCCTTTTCATGTACTGCCAAGCCCAACTGGACCCCTGAATGATAATGATCCCGGTCTCTCCCCCACACTCTCTGCAGATGGGGATTATTTTTCATTCACCAGGACCGAGCCTATCGGCGTGTGTGGACAGATCATCCCAGTGAGTATCTGGCTGGCCAATAAAACGCCGCTCTCACAGCTGCATGGCTGTTCCGGGGAAGGCAGGGAAGTGGGTGGGGAAAGGTGCTGCAGACAAGGCAGATTGTTGGTGCTCCCAGCCTGGGGACTGTCGAGACACGCTGGGTAGGTTCTGGGAACTCTGGTCAGCGTATGTTTGGGCAGAACTGCAGGCCGGCAGCCTGAGTCACAAAGCCACCCAGAATGCAGCTAGCGTGGTCTGCGTTAGTGCCGAGTGCAGCGGGAAGGGGCTCGAGATGGGGCGAGGACAATGATCAGAACATTCTGGAAAGGATGACAAAACACTGCAAGCACCATGCTGTGTGGACGTACTGAAAGCCAGTATAGTGAGAAAGCAAAGCCGGCATGGGACAGTGTATTTCTGTGCGTGTGTGACAGAGAGGACACTGAAAAAGGCCTTAGAATGAGAGTAAGTCTGTGACAAGCAGAGTCAGCGTCTCCATGTGTTTAATGTGCTTTAAAGCAAATATCTCCCTCCTACTAGCCCATCACGCTACAGAACAGCTCACAGACGACTTGAGTATGTCAGACATTTTGAGAAACTTGGAAAGCTCTATGGCTACGTTTTTTGTTTAGTTAAATTGAAGTACATTTACTACAAGAGCTGTTTCCAGACGAGACATGGTGGCTCCTCACTCCTCAGTAATCACATCCACCATGATGGCAGCTGATAGCCGCGGGTCAGAGATGAATTTGTTTGCCTGATGCTGAGTTCACATTTCCCTCGGCTACAATCCGAGGTCGGTTCGGAGCGGCCGACGGTCACACCAGCGCCATTCATTTTCGGCTCCAACTTCACTGACAGTCGGGATAGTAGAAAGTCAGCAGGGGACCAAACGGCCGTGCGACAGCAAGCGAGCGGGAGCATTTCCATGCTTAGAGGCTGCTGAGTGTCTGTGTGTGCTAGCTGTGCGCCAACCCCCCCTGCACTTTGCCCTCTGTGTGCACAGTGGAACTTCCCGCTGCTGATGACAGCCTGGAAGCTGGCCCCCGCGCTGTGCTGCGGGAACTCTGTGGTGCTCAAGCCTGCCGAGCAGACCCCTCTCAGCTGCCTCTACATGGGGGCGCTCATCAAAGAGGTAACGGCCAGCCACCCTCCGCCGTACACACTGTTCACTTTTCCGCTCCCTCCCCCGGCAATCAGGAAGACGGGCTGATCCTTGATGACCCCCCCTCCATATGTGCCTTTGGACAGGCTGGTTTCCCGCCAGGAGTCGTCAACATCGTGCCGGGATTCGGGCCCACGGCGGGAGCCGCCATCGCGTCACACATGGGCATAGACAAGGTGGCCTTTACAGGATCGACCAAGGTAACTCACCAATGGGGACGCTTGACAGTAAAGCCGCCTCTTCACTCCCGGGGCGCGGGAGGCAGCTAGCGGTCGCTGTGGGTCCCTCACTCATCTGAGATGGTTAGAGGGTTATGTGTTGTGGGCCATTCGGCCTGTCATTAGCGCCCCCTACAGGAGGCCCAGCTGCGAGCGGCCTTTCATCAGGCAGGATAGATCAGACTGAGAGGAATGTTCTAGTGCTCCATGTTGTTTGCGAAACAGAGACTGGCGACGGGGACGCGTCAGGTCCTCCGGCGGTAGGAGGCGGGGCGGCCCGTGGCAAATACTAAGGGGAAAAACATGCAGTGTGGTCACTGCTCACGCAGTGCTGCTCTGGCAGTGCCCACCGGCCGCGGCACGCCAGTGTGCAGCCGGGCAGCAGCTCCTCCTGCCAGGAACATCCCCAGTGCCAGATGTCGCTGTCCCTCGTCTCCCTGGCGACCATGTCGCTGTGCCGTAAATCTCCCAAAGTGTAGACGAGAGAGCGGCACCGATGTGCTTCACCTGGTGAACCCCCCCCAGACAGTGATTCACCGGCAGAAAGGCAGAGGCGGGGTGGGGTGGGCGGCTGGGTGCCGCATAGAGGCCCGAGGTCACGCGAAGTGCCAGCCGGCCACGAGAAGGTGCTCCCGGGGATTCCCTTATATATCAACAGGCAGCCCGTGGTGCCATCAAAGCGAACTGCAGGAGAGTTTTAGGGCTGGGGGGGGGTCCATGCCAAACAAATGTTTGACGACACAACAGCTGTTCTTCCACTTGTCTGTCTCACGGCCCAGCAGGCTACCTGTTCTGGTCAGATTAATGCTTCTGGCTAGGAATAGGCTGTAATGAACATTTGCTGGCTAGGCAGACAGAAGCTCGAGGTTAGCCAATGGAAGGGAAAGGTGTGGGACACCCCCACCCCCCCCCTTCAGGCCAGCTTTGGGGAGAACCCAACTGTTCTAGTCTCTTCATGAACTTTTGGAAAGGTCTTAGTTTAGTGTGCTGGTGGAGTGCTGAGACTCACTGCGAGGCCCAGTGCACTTGGAGGCCTTGTGTTTATGGCAGGGTTTTCTATCCTAAAACATGCACCAAAAATGATTCCTTGGAAAAAGCAAGGATGCCACCTACATCATCTGAGGCCATAGCAGGCTGATTCAAACCAGTAACTTTTCTCTGCTGAAGCATCACATTTTCCCCTCCCTGATGCCGGCCCGATGGTGTAATGGATGTTTCGGATATGTGTTTGGCATCTTGCGGCTCCGGAAGGGCCCACATGGGGGCCTCTCTGCCTGGCCGCTGCCCGAATCCCACCCCAACCTGCTAACTTATTTAAATGAAAGCCACCTGAGCGATTTAGCGTTCCGGTCTCCGGGATCCGGCCGCGTATCTCTGTGAGTCACACTGAGCCGCGTTTCCTTCCGCAGGTCGGCAAGCTGATCCAAGAAGCAGCTGGACGGAGCAATTTGAAGAGAGTGACGCTGGAGCTCGGAGGAAAGAGCCCCAACATTATTTTCGCAGATGCGGACTGTAAGCCCCCCCCCCCCCCCCGCCTGGGGACTCGCAGGGAGCCGCGAAACGTCTGCTAGCAATTTATTCACTAAATTTATTTGCTTTTCTGAGCAGTAGGGTCTGAGATGGTGGGCTTTTGCGTATAGCCGCAGCCACCTGAGAAGCCACTTGCGAGTCCCGGACGGACGCGGCGGCGAGCGTCCGGCTCACAGACACACTGGCGGCTTGCCAGGGCCGTGCACCGGCCGCCGCCCCATACAGGCCTGGGCGTTACTGCAGTCTCTAGCGGCTTATCCGGAGCGGAGTGCCCTGCCCTCCGCTGCATTCTGCAGGCACTCACGGCAGCCGTAAATCAACCCCACTGGGGGCAGCCCCACCCTCCGCCTCCCCCGGCGTCACGGCCAGCCCATAAATCAGCGCACTCTGTTAGACCCCCACGTGCCATCAGAGGGGACCGGCCGCGCCCCCTACCGCCCGGCTGGTGTCGGATATCAAACGCGTGTGGTGGTGAGCCGCGCGACCATGGGAACCGGAATGGCGTTAATGGCCGCGGCATTTCATACTGTTTCTGACTCGGGGGTGGACCGCCGTGACAAAAGTGGGCAGCGGACACAGTCGGACACGTGGGGGACTAGTGTTCTGATATAGGGATCAGTGCCCTGCATCTGGGTGGCCACATTCGCATACCTCACATACATCCTTATTAGAGGTTTCCGTCACTGACGCCCGTTCGCGAAGCGCCACGAGCCGCCCAGCAGAGCTGTGTGACGAGGGCCCTGCTTCCTCCGCAGTGGACGTGGCCGTGGAGCAAGCCCACCAGGGCGTCTTCTTCAACAACGGCCAGTGCTGCACCGCCGGCTCCCGCATCTACGTCGAGGAGCCTGTCTATGAGGAGTTCGTGCGCCGGAGCGTGGAGCGGGCCAAGCGGAGGGTGGTGGGGAGCCCCTTTGACCCCAGCACCGAGCAGGGCCCCCAGGTCAGCCCGTCCGGCAGCTAGACTCCGGGGGTGGGGGGGGCTGCCCGATTGCACGTCCAAAGCTGAATTTACTGGATTTAGTGGAATTTTGTGTGAAGGGTTCTTGTGTGTTTGTCACCATTTAAAAATGTTTTTCTTGTGAGGAAATGCATTTGTGAGCTTTGGCAGAATAAGCAGTTCATTCCAGGGCAGGGCCGTTATCTCAGCACTGGAAGATTACACTTCCACAAGGGGCATCTAAGGAAAACCCACAACATACTTTTATGAATTTTTAAACTCAAACTTACCATATACATCTTTTGATTGATATTTCTGGAGATACTGAGAGAGAGAGCGTTGGCCGAGGCTTCCTTCCGGCTTCTGTGGGGCCAGGCTGGCACAGGCCCAGAATCACACCCATCTCCTCTGACTGCAGATCAGCAAGGAGCAGCAGAGCCGCGTGCTGGAGCTCATCCAGAGTGGCATCAGCGAGGGGGCCCGGCTGGAGTGCGGGGGCAAGGCCCTCGGCCTCAAAGGCTTCTTCGTGGAGCCCACCGTCTTCTCCAACGTCAGCGATGACATGCGTATCGCCAAGGAGGAGGTACACCACTCTGCCGTCCGCGGCCATGCCGTGACCCAGTGTGCGGTTTCAGAGAGATCCAAACACGCCTCATCTGTGTCCCCCCCCCCCCCGCACCTCTGTAGATCTTCGGGCCTGTTCAACAGATCATGAAGTTCAAAACCATGGAGGAGGTGATTGAGAGAGCCAACAACTCCGATTATGGCTTGACTGCCGGTGTCTTTACCAATGACATCAACAAGGCCATGAGCATGTCCACAGCCATGCAGGCCGGCACTGTGTGGTAAGGGCATTATTTCTGTTAGCGTAAAATGTAATTGTACGCCTGCAACGTGCCTCGCATTCCTGTCTTACAAGTCTGTCTGATACACATTTCGGGGGACTTTTTTGTAAAGATGTCTTGCTGCTCTGGGATTAGCAACGGCCTCACTAATGAGGCCGAATTTTACGTAATATGTTGTCTATATTCGGTTTGGCCATAGCATTTTTTTTCTTGAAGTTTAGTTTATCTTGGTTGCAATAACTGTCAATTATCTGCTGCTTTTTAAATTCTTCTCTTAAGCTCCGGACGTAAATTTCTGCGAGTCAGTATAACAGACGCTTTAAATACGGTCTGTAGTTACTGCCCATTTGAACCACTAACCGGAATCCTCAGATGGCACTAGGGGAGGGTAACAGCTGCAGGCTGTGACCACAACTGCTTCCTGTTTCCTCCAGGATAAACTGCTACAATGCCCTGAGCTCCCAGTGTCCATTCGGAGGATTTAAGATGTCAGGAAACGGTCGGGAAATGTAAGTCCGCCACGCGGGTGTGTCTGCTCCAGCGATGTCCACGTAATAATAAAGAGATACATACGTTACATGTATATAATACTCCGTAGAACCTCAGTGTCTCATATCTTACTGCTAAATTGTTGTATGTGTTTTTCCTACGTGTATGCAACTGTGCAAGTTTGAGAAAGGGTTTAAATACGATTCTGTGCCTGTGTAATGCCTGTAAACTATAAGCTTGGCTTGTGGGACCACCTGGGCCCACAAAGTGTGCGAGATGTGCGGCCGTCACTGGGGGACTGGGGTGCTATGAGCCTCTCAGCGTATGCTAACCAGCATGTGTGGGGGGTGTCTTTGTTCCAGGGGTGAGTACGGACTGAGGGAGTACTCTGAGACCAAGACGGTGACCATGAAGCTTCTGGAGAAGAATTCCTAGGCTCTATGCCTTGTCAGGGTGCCGGGCTCGTCCTTGTGTCCCGTAACTGTACTAAAAGCACTCAGAAAGGACCCAGTGGGGCCCCCAATGCCAATGCAACCGGCAGCCCCTGCCCCCCCCCCCAGAACCCCTACCCACCGTGACACATCCCACCCCCCTGCTCAGTCGCTGGTCCTTGCTGGTTACTCAGGGGTGACGATGGGGCTGTGTGCCTTGGTGGGCAGGTCCGGTACACCAGTGATTCCTAAACCAGTTCCCAGGGATCCCCAGACAGTCAACGTTTTTCCTGCTGGGAGAGAGGGGTGTTTGGGGGTCCCTCAGGACTGGGGTGGGAAAGCCTGCCTTACACGATGCACGCCTACACGCGTACAACTCACTATCACAGTCACTGCCTCATTGACACTCGGTGACCCGGTTACATAGAGCCTTGCTTACCTTACTGCCACCCCTGACCCCTGCCCGAAAGGCAGAGGGCCATCTTAGCGGTTACTTACGACGTCTGTTCTTCTTTTACTACTTAACACTGTATATCATATTTTATTGAGTTTTCTTTAATGTAAAAAACAAAATGGTTAGTCTAAAAATTTTACTCATTTGCTGAATGAAATAAGTGCATTTTATACAAATGATCTAATGTTGATGTCCATTGTTTATACAACTATGTACTATGAAAATATAACTAAGATATAAATTGATTATAGATTGTTTTCATTAAAGCCTTTTTTCAAGATTTTGTGTATTGTGCTTATTTGTCAAGTGTGTGTATGTGTGCATGAGTATGCATGTGTGTCTGTGTGTATGAGTGTGCATGATTGTGTGTGTGTCTTAGTGTGTATGAGTGTGTGTACGGAGGGCCACTTCCCGCATTGACATCCTGTTATCTCTGAGCTGACGCACAAGCCGCTCTTTCCATGATCTCAAAAGATTTACAGTTTTCTTCCTGGAGTGAGATCAGAGCAGTTTTGGCTTGGCGGGGCCCCGGGGCCACCATCCGAGTTCCCTTATCCGCGGGGCCAAGAAGATGAGGGATTCAGGGCCCGAAATCGCGGCGTGGCCCTCATCAGCGGTGGCCCAGGGAGAGGGGGCCCTGGTGGCGAGCTCTGGCCCCCGGGAGATGCGGCTGACCTCACTGTGGGCCTGCCCAAGCCGGGGCCTTTTTACAGCCTGAATGGGTATAAACACCACCCTTTGCCTTTAATCCAAACAGCACGTCTGACTGAGGTACTCCACAACGCTGCGTGACATCAAACCTGGAAAAATCTTTCTGCTGAGACTGCGGACTGGGCCTATGCAAGCTGCACAGTTTGGAGAGTTTCCCAGTGCGTGTGTGTCTGTGAGTGTGGGTGAAAAACACAGGCTAATGCCCCTTTATAAGTTTCCCCCGGCAGCTGCTACTCCAGATCGCAAGAGCAGATTCCCACAGCCTCCCTGTCGGCTCGCATCTGCGGTCCCCCAAAGGCATGTGGGCCGGTCGCACACGTCTCTTCACGGGGACCATGAGAGCCTGCCGGCCTGAAATAGTCCCCGGGTGAGGACACAGGGCCTAAATCCCTCTGGGGTAGATGGCCAGCTGCAGAGAAGAGGGATTCGGCCCCTGAGGGGCCAGAGCTCACGGGGGCTGGATCACATGAACACAGGGTGTGGTGGAGGGTGCCAGCAGCTCTGATGCCCTACGTGGTTTCCATCTGTTCCGGCCGCTCACGTTCCTGCCCTCGTCTGCCCCAGGTCCTTTCACCTTCAGATTAGTTTCAGGTTGGCTCTGAAAGGTCTGGCCTGTGTGAGGAAGGAGAGCCTATGGGGTGAAGAACACACACCAGTCCGGCATCTCTGTGCCTCTAGGGCCAGAGTTGGGTCTGCTCTCATCTTACTCAAGTATTCGCGCATCCTTACGTTTTGTTACACCGATACAGGGTTCCTATTGGTTAGGGATGCAACTGTGTAATCGAAAGATCACCAGTTTGAGTCCCCTACCTGCAAGTACCGCTGAGGTACCCTGAGCAAGGTACCATCCCCAAGCACTGCTCCCCGGGCGCTCAGGTAGCTGCCCATGTCCCCAAGCCCTGCTCCCCGGGCGCTCAGGTAGCTGCCCATGTCCCCAAGCACTGCTCCCCGGACACTCAGGTAGCTGCCCATGTCCCCAAGCACTGCTCCCCGGGCACTCAGGTAGCTGCCCATGTCCCCAAGCACTGCTCCCCGGGCGCCCGTCTGCCAGCGTGTCCATTCGCATCATTGATAATTTGGCTGGGAGCTAGCAATGTGTATCGAAGCCTTCAATGCTCAGAAGCAAGACATTATGAACTCTCAAATTTCCAGCTTAATTCACAGTAAACTGGCATTCTATATGCAAACAGGCCTGGTCATCTTTAGACCTGTACAAACATCGAAAGGAAAACTTCGAAATATGAATATTCACTTGACTCTAAATGCCATTTCTGCCACCAGCTACAAGGTTTTTCTGTTTCCCATGTTCAGTTCAAACAGCACTGCTCGAATTAAGCATAAAAAACATGATCATTAACTACATCAATTAAAAAGGGAATTCGCTGTGGAAGCAGTGACCAGGTGATGCTTCGTCCCGAGGACCCCTTAAAGATGTTTTATTCCTTACTGGACTAAAAGCTGGTCACAGCACAGCAGTAATAAGCGACATCCGGAGATATCTAGGGGGCTAAAACCTGACCTCCAAACGGGGGCCAGGCTCAGAAAATGACATGATGCTGACGACCTGATTTTCTCTGTCACCTTGGAATTGCTCCAGGGTTAAGTGGGGATCCTGTCGGACGGGTCGGGTTCTCCTGGTGTCCGCTGTGAATGACTGCCAGAGCGCCACGCCGCACTCCTTACTGTGATTTACGGAGCAGATTTGCATTCAACTTACTATCAATGTGACAGGTTGCGGGATTAAATATAGCCATAAAATCACTTAAACCTGTTCAGAGTGATGTATTTCCATGGATCCCTGGAGATGATTCACGGATATAGCTCTATATTCCAAGCTCAGATCGCTAGTAAATCAAACATACCCAATTTAAGGCCTGACAACATTCCCTCTAATGTGCGACTTCAAATGAGGTCATTTGGCTGAACTGATCCGCCGTGAAAGACGGAGAATCTCAAGCCACGGAAAACGGGAGGCACTAAACGCAGCAACCCGCAGATCACGACTCCACAGGTGACCAGGCTTTGGGCTAGAAGTTCAGGTCTTTTTTCAAGGTTACCCACACAGGCAGTCCAGAGTGAGGTATGACGCTCAGCATAAATAGGTTAGGATGGATTCTGATGAACCAGAGGTGACCATTTGTCACCAGAGGGCGGAGAAGCCTCTGGGGAGGCCAGAAAACTGCACCTATGACCCATCTCATACCTACCCTACAAATAAAACACACCTATACTCCATGATGTGCTTCTGCCTAACCCTAACACCCATCCATCCATCAATCCACTAGGGGTGCTGCTGGAGCATTGCTTTAGTCCAGAGACTTCATCTGTCTGAAGGTCATCGTATTGAATTCTTGCCAAGGTCTTGGCGATTGCAGTACAAAGATTTTGGGAAATATAGCCCTGGATTTGGGCGACGTTGTGATCTGTGGACGTCTCAAACTGACAGTGCGGGTGTTAAAACGTCGGAGCTAAATGAATCGCTGGGGGCTCAGTCAGATTCATTCAGGGCCTCGGCCGCCAGAGCCCCCGGCTTGTGACGTGCCCGCCATCCACTCTTCCGTTGATTGCCACTAGATTGCCATCTAGTTTAAGTTCACAGCGAGCCTGGAACTTCTCACAGTAAGCACAAGACAGGAACCCCCTGAACAGAAGGCCGGCCTGTCACAAAAACACACGCACTTTAGAGACATCAATCGTCTTTGGCTGGAAGCTGACACACTGCGTGCACACACAGCCGGCAAATATTAAAAATAACATCAATATGTATAATTTCCCTTGACTGGTTTTGAGTTTGAGCTTGAAGCCTTTGGGCTGTGCGTAACTCTCCTCCTGCTCTTTGTCTGTTCTTAGGCTTTCAGACAGCCCCCCCCCCCCCCCCCCCCCCCCCCCCCCCCCCCCCCCCGCCCCCCCCCCCCCCCCCGCCCCCCCCCAGGCCAGCCGCCAGGCTCTTGGCCAGCCCTGCC
>JAODKM010000008.1:8595167-8605288 GCA_026780845.1 Petrocephalus sullivani | reverse complement strand
ATGTGTGAGGTATGGCGTGCCTGTAGCATGTGCCGTGTGTGAGGCCCGGCATGGCGTGCCTGTAGCCTGTGCCATGTGTGAGGTATGGCGTGCCTGTAGTGTGTGCTGTGTGTGAGGCCCGGCACAGCGTGCCTGTAGCATGTGCCATGTGTGAGGTATGGCGTGCCTGTAGCATGTACCGTGTGCCTCAGCCATACATTCCAGACTCACCGCCACCTTGTTCTGGATAAATGATTACAGGAGGCGGATGGACAGCTGAGCCTAGTCATGTTTCTTGGAGGTTTTATGGATGAAAAGAGGCCTTTACTGGGACACGTTTGACTTCCACAAGGCTCCCGAAGCATTGCTCTGCAAGGAGGGGGCCAAGAGGGGCAACTGGCCCAACGAGGGGGGATAAGGGCCCCGTTCCTATCCCAGCCCACCACCCCCCACCGAGCGCACTCTGTACCCACCAAAGGCTTTTGTGCTGTAGAGCTTCGGGCCTCTTCACCAGGGTATGGAGTAAAGGGGGGTTGGGTTGGGCCAGGGCGCCCCTGATTCCTGCCCCAGTGCGGCTCAGCACAAAGCCAGCAGCAGACTGTCAGTACTGTCTCTCCCCCACCAGGCAGAGATCCGGCCCCAGGTTATATCCCAGTAGCACAATTACTGAGTTTTGTTTGTGATTTCTGTTGCATTACACTATTTATTACGGAACATACTCAATACGGGCAGAATCCTTAAAAGTAAATAAATAGAGTATGTACAATATTGGCTTTTGCTTCAGTGAAAGAATGTTGTGGTTTTCGGGGGGGGGGGGGGGGACAGCCTAGATAAAAATATGTCTAAATAAGGGGTGTCTCTCTGGGAGAGAGGGACAGTAAGTCCCCAGGGCCCCCCCCCCCCCACACCATTCTCTTTGGCATGTTCATAGTGTGGAAAGCAGCGCAGACCCAGCATTTGGACAGGTCAGCAAGGCTGGCGGGGGGGGGGGGGAGGGGGGCGGTGGCCGGACCGGCGAAGGACAGTCAGACACACAGACCATACACTGGGGCCCTGTGTGGCCGAGCTGGGACTCGCACAGACCATACACTGGGGTCCTGTGTGGCCGAGCTGGGACTCATCCTCAGCATCACCAGAGCAGTGAAGAAAAAGGAAAAACAAGGATGAAAGGAGGGCGTAAAATTTGGATCAATGACAGATGGAAAAGCTATGGATGTATGTAAATGATGTGCGTGTGAGTGTGGGGTCAAAACCAGTGGGAAACAGGATGTGTCACTGTTTGTGCACCTTTTAAATCCACATCCATTGCAGTGACTGCTTCCTCTTGCCATTGGCTCCCCCCCCCTCTTGGCGTTACTGTAATCTCGGCCCCATAGTGTTTTATTGGTTCACTGTTTAGATATAAAGCCGCGACTCCGAGGTGCACGCGGAGCCGGATGAGCGAGGGAGCAGATGTCGCCCTGCCACACACTGAGGGTTTCGCGTTCCTGACGTCCCGGCTTTACCCCGGGCCATAGAATATCTGGTGCTGTGACGGCTCTCACATGCAAGGTTCAGCAGGAATTGGAGGCACTGGATATATGGGACCTAAAGTAAGTGTTGGGGCAATGAGGTGCCGTGGGGGTAGCGCCAGGGGCAGCGCCTCGGGGTGCCGGTCTAAATGCCGCCAGCTAGATGGACCGGCACCCCAGCCAGTGTGTCCCCTGCCCGGCGCCCCGGCTCCCTGGGGGCCCATGGGACAGGGTGTGCCGTCGTGCTATGGCCCCATTTCCACACGCGGTGCCGCAGAAATGCTGAAGTCCGGCTTTTTCCAGCCTCTTCCCGGCAGTCGATGCCCGAGATGTGAACCCGGCTCTTGCCGGCGCTCCCTGGCATGCCCGCCCCAGGATGGCGTGCGGGGCCCCTCCACCACAGGGCCAGCTGGACTAGGCCACCAGCGTGGCAGCCAGGCCTGGACCTCCACCCAGAACCTGGCCCCGTCGCCCTGGTGATGTCACTAGGGATCAGGCAGCCCCCGACGGGGGAGCCATGGATATTGGGCGCCGGGGGGGGCGGCGGATCGCGGCTTTCCTGGGCAGACTGCGAGGAGTCTGCTTAACGGTCTGGGATTATTATGCAGCGAGGCAGGACGGGGGGTGCTGGGCATGGCCGACACTGCTCCTCAGGAGTGGGGAGGGGATCCTTACAGGCAGCGGCGATGGAACAAGCGGGGAGGCAGCCGGGGGGGGGACAGCCGTGGGGCGATTGTAATGGGTCATATAACAGCAGAGCTGGACATTTCAACACCCTGCATCAAGCAAGAAAACATGCGAGAAGTACAATAGAATACAGGCACATTACTCAGCTCCATGGGGAGAAGCTCACGCTCCATAAGACACACACACACACACAGGTGAGTGCAAGCTTGGGGGCCACGGCTCAGAGTTCAGGGCATTGCTCAGCAGTCTAACGGCAGAATTAGTCTGCCATCCCCGGGATTCAAACCAACAACCTTCTGATCACAAGCACAGTGGAGCCACACAGCGCCCCATAAATACACCAAGCAGACAGGAATGATGCAGGGCACTGTTTGAGGGGTACATAGTTCACCTTGAGGTAGAGGCCTGCCCACACACATTTATGCAGGTGCCTTAAGTGGCATGTAAGCCTATCAGAGAGCGAGTGGCTTTCACATCACACCTTTGGGCGTCTGGCATCATCTGATTGGCTGTCGGCTGCTGGTTTATGTAGCGAGCCGGATGCTGAGATTCTCTCGCAGCACGTGGCGAGCGATCGCCGTGTCCGCCCACATTCCTCTTCTTCTAACAGGAAATGGCAATGCTCAGTCAACAAGAACATCGAGAAAGCGATATCCATATCGGAATGGAGAGGAACATGCAGCAGTAATCAGAGTCACATGGAAACGTAAAAGAGACTCAACCGTCGCCACTCAAAGCCGTGTTAGCACCTGCAGGACGCTAATTTGGTCCAGTGGGGCCTGAATGAAAACTTCCTGGTCCCCGTTCCAGGAATTCCTCAGACGGATGCAGCACATGCAGGCTGTGGGCGGGAATGATGGTCTGTTGAAGCTCCGCCCCAATCCACGCACCAGTCAGAGGGCAGGGATACCAACAGCCAGGTGACATCCAACTGCAGCGTTTGCCCCGTCGTTCTGGAGGGACACAGGTCCCCGCGTGCCTCCCCGCATGCCCTACCCCCCACACCCCGCCCCCGCAGCCACTCCGGCCTGCACCCCCCCTGCTGTAAATCTGGATGAAATGGCTTGCAGGTGTCCGGATTAAAGAGCAGTCACACAGGACCTCGAGCCCGAGCTCCAGCTGGGCCTGTCCTCCTGCCAGCTTCTCGTCGCTGGTTGTTTTGTTTCTGAGATCCGCCTGATGGTGCCGCTGACGGCTCTGGGCTGAGTTACGCACTGAGCAGGATGAGTAAGAGAGCAGATGTCACCCTGCCGTATTCCTGAGAGCTTAGGGTACCTGCCTCCGCTGGTTAAACAACACAACCTTCACACACTCCCCCAGACTGCAGACGTAAGACAAGCACTGAGGGATGGCGACTCGAGGCCCTGTTATGGCAACTGTCTTCCCAGTTACTATTGGGCACCCAGTGTTACAACCCATTCGTAATGTGCAGCAAGCAGCCAGAGGACGGTCTCGAACCCCCATGCGGGGCGGGACGGGCGGACGGCCAGATGGGGCAGACGGGAATGCGTAGCAGCCCGAAACGGACAGAGCAGCAGCTGGGGAAGGAGAGATGGACAGGGGACAGGAAGGAAAAGAGGGAAGGAGGGAGGGAGAGAGGAAGTGAGAGAGGGAGGGAGAGAGGGCTTTCAAACTCACATCTTGGGGACCTCAGCCAGAGGGTTACCGAAATCGGTAACCACAGACGGAGTGGCACAAACTGACCCACCGTCCCAGCCAGTCGCTCACATTCCATTCTTCAAAGAAAAGTCTCCAGACTGAATACATTATTAATGCACAGTTACCAAACAGTATTGCGTAATAACTCATCTTCACGGGCAAAGAAGAGTCTCTATGAAAAGAAACCTTCACCGGAGGGACAGTCAACTTGCTTTATCATTTTTAGGTTCTTGGTTTCAGTTCAGAAAATTTCGGAGGCCAGCGGCTAACCTGCCCTGGCTGCAGAGATGAAGATAGCGTGGCGATGGACCAATCGGGTGGCACGCTGCTGAGGATGCGTGGTCCACCCCCCCGAGCCACGCTCCTCCCTCTTCAGCTGGAGGGGTCCCAAAGGCGGGGGTCTGATTAGATAATGGGAATGATAGGCGCTTTCAGAGAAACACAAGAAGCCCCAGGAGGCCCATCACGCTCCATCTGAAAGGGGAGCAAGTAACAGCCGTTCTGTGCTACTCCTGTCAAAAAAAATCTATAAGGGGGAGGGGGTGATGTCCGCCCCATTGATGCAGAGTACCAGGCTGGGGAGGGACGCCTGGGCTGGCCTCCACAGTGCGAGAGAGGGAGCGTGCGGGCGGGCAAGCGAGGGGCTTTCGTTTGGGAGATTTATACGGCCAGCAGATGTAGGCTCAGGATGTATTATCCCCAATGGAGGTGTTAATTCAGCGGGACTCTGGGATTATGTTGTGTCATTAAAGGCATTTCAACAACTGTCCACGCTGACATATTTCTCTGGCTGTGGGGAAGGCAGCGAGAGAGGGTCCGACCCCGCACCCCTGCTGGGAGACTCGCCTTCAAGTGCCCCCCCCCACACTGGTACGGTTTTCGGGTCTTTGCCCAGAACAGATGAGCTGAACCATGTTTCTGTCCTGGAAGGGTCTCTCTCACATCCGGCTAATATCCAGTAAGTGAGGATGAATGTTCCGCTGGCGCAGACAGCAACCTGGCCTTTCCGGCCCACAGTGCGCCAAGCAGCGGAACCCAGAGGGGTAAAATGCGCCACCACCGACCGCCACTAGTGGGCACTAGGGGCCCAAACTCTTCTGGTGTGACACCTGCAGGGAATCACACAGGAAAGACAAGTATTTCCAAGAGTGAGGCTTTTAAAGACTTTCATCTGTTTCCACTTCCAGGAAGATGATAATAAATGCTCCGATTATCTTGTTACAATGGCACCTGTCAAGGGTGTCATATATTAGGCAAGTGAACAGTCATTTATTGAGGTTGATGCGTTCTGATAGAAGGGTGATAGATAGAGTGGCTATGCTGACCCCCGTCTGCTGCCGAAAGTGCCTACGAGGGGCATGAGAGAGTCAGAACTGGACCATGGAGCAACAGAAGAAGGTGGCCTGGTCTGATGAGTGCAGGCATTCATGTGGAGGTTACTCTGACATACCACCTACCTAATTATTGTTGCAGAGCGAGTACACCCCTTCATGGGAGCAGTATTCCCCAGTGATAGTGGCCTCTCTCAGCAGGATAATGTGCCCTGTCACACTACAAAAACTGTTCAGGAATGATATGAGAAACATGAAGAAGAGTTCAAGGTATTTTAATCAAGCATCTGTGAGATGTGTTGGAAAAACAAGTGTAATCCATGGAGGCCCCACTTCGTGCCTTACAGAGCATAAAAGGGTCCGCAGTTAATGTCCAGGTACCACAGGACACCTTCAGAGGTCTTGTGGAGCCACACACACACACACACCTTTTCTAACACTCAATTTGGATCTGATCACTGCTGCCACTTCCCATTTCAGTCCTGCTGGTGCCAGTTACAGCAGCGAGTGGCAGCATCGTGGTCCCCTGTGGACTCGCACTGACGTCTCCTCCGCTTACAGCCTCCAGACCTTGTTGCACATCTAGCTCTCGGTGCTTATCAGCAGGTGAAGATGCATTTATTAGAGCGGCAGGCCGATCTTTGACACGGGCCGGCGCTCGCCGAGGCCTCCGCAGCACAACCCTGATTCCAGCGTGCGTATGTCACCAGCGAGACCTACACAGAGGGATCTCGCAGACCAAAGCACACCGATCCCATCACAACAACAGTAACGATAACACGACGGGGCAAGAAGTGCCTGCGACCGCAGCAGCGAAGCTCTCCACTCCGCTGTGACTTCGGATCAAATCAAAGGAGCAGAAAATTTAATCCAAATCAGGCTCATTTTTTTTATTGACTTTTTTTTTGGCAGGGTGAATGAGTGACAGTGTGTTGTGCATGACTGTAGAGGAGTACTCACACACACACCAGGCACAGACCCCACACCGTCGGCCGTCATGAAAACCCACAATTAGTAGCAGGTTTCAAATGACTGATAAGGGGAGGGTGAGAGTCGGGGGGCCTGGGATGGAGCCCGTGAAGCACCAGGCAGCTCAGTGGTAAAAGAAAAACACAAAACAAAAAAAAAAACAGGGAAGCCTGAGCAGTAATAGACCATAAAATTAGACAACGGAGAGCGAAGCTGAATGGCGGCTTGAAGTGGGGGAAGAATAAGAGGGAGACAGAGGCAGAAATTAAGTCTCATTTGCAGTCATTAATGCTGACAGTTTTGAACCGCTTAAGATAATCGCCTCTTGGCTGGCCGCGCTGGAAGAAGACGTCCAGCTCTCCAGCCGAGGGACGGGAAGAGACCAGGCAGCGATGATGCTGCCCATTGTCTGGGCTGAGGTTCCCGAGACAGGCGAACAAACGAGGAACACCCCCCGCACACAGACGCACACACAGGCGCGCACACACACTGGCCGGTCCCGCACAAAGCCGGGTTCCGAGTGAGGCCCATCCAGCGAGAGACAGAAAAAGCACAGCGTAACAAGGACAGAAATTTGTATTTAAACAGGCCTGCGGTTCCCTGCCGAGGGCCATTAAGTGTTATGAGCTCAGCTAAGTGGGATTACATCCGTTTTACTGCATGGTTTTACCACGCTTGTAAGACACAAAGCCTACAGGGGGACCGATTCTATTACCCAATACTGACCTCATATAAGACATTCTCCCTAGGAAACACACTTCACTCTGTTCCCCGCTGCATCTTTCCCGCCATAGCCCCAATCGCACGAATGCGAAAAACGCACTCCACAATGCGCCATTGTTCTAGGAGATCCCTACACAGCCACCTCCCCCCTTCACACCTGCAAAATTATAGCTAACGCCAGCGATAATGATGTTTGACATTCTGCCGATTGTGTTTCATGACCATTAAACGAAGTTACTACTCTCAGTTTGAAACGTCTGGCTTGGCTCCCTGACTAACTGCTAATTTACACTTCTGGTACATGTCAGCCGTGTCCAGAAAACAAGAGGCATGATTTCACTTAGATGGAATGCAAACAAAAAAATAAGTATATTATTTTACACTCTTGCATTCAGAGTCTGTCTGGTGACAAGCCCCCCCCCCCACAGACACCAGCTGAAATTTTTTAAAAAGTGTGGGCTGCAAAACACTCCCGAGATCTTCGCACTCTGGACTGGACTGGAATTTCACCACACTTCATGGTTCATCCAAAGGAACGTTTATGAAACCAGTTAAGTTCTAACAGCCAGAGAAGTCCAGAAGAACGAGAGAAGTGACCAAGATATCAGACAATGTTGTTTTTCGTTGGACCAGCAGCTTTCTGCAACACTTTTTTTTTTAATCCCCGTCAACCTGAAGTAAAAAAAAATGTTTTGCTTCCTAAGTGATTTCTGTAACCATTTAAACCCAGAACAGAGAGCAAAAAATAACACGCAAAAACATATTGTTGTTATTACACTAGTCAGATTACAAGAATAGGAATTTTCCTCCTCATTATTACACAAGATGTTGGGCCAAAGGCTTCAGTTTCTCACTCCTACGGTGTCCTGGCAACGGCGCAGAGTCCCCATGGAGGCGGCTTCCTCGCGGTGATGAGGCTCTGACAGGCCCCGGCACTGGCTGCTTAATACGGTGCCAGCCGAGATGCAGAGCGGCCGGGATGCTGGCAGCTTTTTGGCCGCGGCAGCGGACCCGAGACCTCGGCCCACGTCGCTCCTCTCCAAAGGCGCTGCCGCCCGCTCATTGTCATGCCAAGATTCCCATGCGGCCGCCATTGTGGGCACTTGACAAGAACAGGGTCGAGGAGCCCGATGTTGAGGGGCAGGTCTTTGTCCCGCCATCGGGGGGCGACCTGTGCCGTGTGACCCTCGGGTGGACCTGGGCAGGAGTGCATGGGAGAAAGGCGCAGCTTAGCCGCCATGCGAGACAGCCGTCCACCGCCGCATTCTTCATGCGCCATGCCCTACATCACACTGGAAGACAGGCGCACAAAAATGGTTTCCACTGCTGACGCCTCATGACTGACATGCCGGTTACAATACCCAGCATGCCTCACTGCTTTCGTCCCGTCTCTGTGACCAACGCAGAGTGCCATTGCGGACAACCCAAAGCTTGTTCACCCCACACCTGTCCGGTGCAGTCCCGCACTCGACACAGCATGTCTCACCAGGCAGTCCTCCCAGCATCCTCCTCTGTGATGTAACAAGCAGCCCAAGAGCCCCTAGAGCAGGGACAGCTGGGCCACCAGAGCATCCAGCACAATGACTTAAGTGGCACTTCTGCCACCTGCTGGCTCTCTCATGTCAATGCAGGAGCACACCTGCATGCATCTTGCATTTTTCACCTACAGGCAGCAGAGGCCACCTGTCTGGAGACAAGCAGAGTGCACTCTGTCTATGTCTCACAAAGACGTGATCTCAGATATGAGGCTGACAAAAACACCAAGCATCTACCTCCCTGACCTGCTGTGGACAAATCTGTACTGGACAAATCTGCCCTGATTTAGGTGGTCTCCAAACCCCCCATCCTAGATATCACTAAGTACCTAGCAGCAGAGCTGTTATACTTTCCCTCATTACTGTAACTTGACTGTAATTTTAGTGCAAGCGGACAGAGCTGCCCTCTAGTGGTGGACTACCGCTATGAACAGAAAACCTGCCTAATGCCAATTAGTCTGCAAGATGAAGAAAAAGGAGAAAATTGTATTAAATGAGCCATTTAAAGGGGAGATTGAGATGCATAGTGCATGCGCAGATAACTGTAAACAACAGCTACGGCGCAAGGCCTGTTAATCTGCAAACAAACGCAACAATCTGCAAACAAACTATGATAGGAGCATAAATCAAAAGTGTTATTTAAACAAATCCCATAGGAATGTAATTTTGCTGTAAGCAAGCAAAAAAAGGCAGGGCTGGTTTTAATTGGGGTGGGGGGGGAGTGTGATACACGGGAATCGTAGCTGTAAAAGGCCACTGAGACATGAAAAGTGCAGAATGACTTCATTTGTGTCGAGGAAAAAAAAATAAATGAGAACGAAGGAGAGAGGGTGAGAAACATGAAAAAATACAAATAATGTCAAAGTGTGCAACCTGGCAAACACACCACGGTCCTTCTACAGGGAATGCAGAGCGAGTACTTGACCAAAGCATACATCATGTGTGAAGTCTTGGGGCTTCCTGGCCAACCAGGAAAAAAAAAAAAAATTTTTTTTTTAACTCATATTTTATTTTTTCCTCCCCGATGCCAAGACTCTCGGCGATCCCCTAGAGAGGAGCACTTTCAGTCGCAGAGCCGAGCAAATCGTTTGCAGACTGCGGCACGGAGGTGAGGGGGGGGGGGGACTTCAGAATTATAAACAAGTTTGGAGAGCGGCGACAGCAGAGCCTGCAGCCCTTTCGGCATCAGCCTGCCTCCCGCCCGACTTTATCAAGCGCCCCTGTGACTGATGGCACGGGGCGGATGCGATGGGGGGGAAAAAACAGCATTTAATTGGTAACAGTCTCTGCATGTATGCAAGGAAGGTAGCCCTAATTAATACCAGTAATAGGAAGATCCTCTCCGGGCCCGGCTGACATATTTATTATTGGAAGTCAGCGCGACTCCATCTGGGGCCCGTCGGCTGATGGATCCGAACAGACCGCGGTGCTGTTTGTTCAAGCGGCTCCCACAGGCCCGGTAACGCCTGCCATTTACCGGGGTTATCAGAGATCATCGCCGTCAGAGCTCTACTGACTTCACCTCGCCGCCCTGCCCCACCCCAGCCTCATCCCAATCACCCCCCCCCCCTACCTGCCCCTTCCCCCCCCCCCCCCCCCCTCCCGCCGCCTCCCCAACAACACCCAACGCGTAGTTTCTGTTTTTTTTTTTTCTTTTTTTCCCTCCCCTCCCTTTTTTTTTTTTTCCGCTTGGTTTCTCTCTTTTTTTGCTGGCCTTCGGGGTGGGT
>JAODKM010000008.1:8583347-8595067 GCA_026780845.1 Petrocephalus sullivani | reverse complement strand
CCCCCATTTGTGGTTCAGCCTCCTGACTCGTGGCGGTAAGACGGGGCGTCAGTGTAATGAGTGTGACGAGGCAGCCAGGGAATGAGGCCTCTGTCACCATGTTGATGTTGGCCGGCCTTATCTGGGGGGCAGTGCTGATGCCTGCGTCGGCCTGCTGCCCTTCCATCATGCCCAGCTGCCCAGAGGACGGACGTAATCTAAATCCAGTCCAGATGTACGACTCCAAGCCCTGGGCAGCTTCCTTCGATGTTTTCAATAACTCACTATGCATTTTTTTTCTTAACCGCTCCCCGCACACCCACCAAAAACATCACAGATCAGTTGTGATAACGCCGGCCAATTAAAACAAGTCCTCACCTCACCAATCGACTGGAAGAATTTGAACATAAGCCATATTATCTAAACAGTGGGTTCAGCTCTAGCAATTAATCATCTATCAATCAATCCCTTTAAAAATATACTACTGGCTTGTCTGACCTGATCCTCTATCAGGTTTTACTCACCAAACTCTGCCTCTTCCCTGACTATCTTCACTCACCTTGCAGTTTCTATGACGCAAGCATACTAAAAAAACCAAGGTCTAGTATCATTATCACAAGGATTCATTCTTGGGGTGTTATAAACCAAGATCTGTCAATCAAACCGGGGCAAGTCATCCACAATATACTAAATATGCTAAAAAAATATCAAACAAAAAACAAAAAAAAAAGCAGGTAAAAAAATCAACAGCCATTTTTAAATAACATTATTTATTAAATAAAGACTGAAAAGTACAAAAATATTTTCCCCACATAATTATTTCCCTGTAACTGCTTTGTGTGTGTAGTTAGGAGCTCCGGAGGAAAGGCACCGTAAAAATGTGAGGATGTGGGCAGATGCAGCACTTAGGGAAGCTCTGAGAGAGAGTGTGTGTGTGCTGGCTGATCTGGGAACAGGTCCAGCTCCGTCTCTCACATTCACCGTCACATTCGGGTCCTTTTCTTCATCGGCTTCCATATGATTCAGTCAGCATCCTGTGCTGAAGCAGGGGCTCCCTAGTCCTCGTCTGAGGGGAGGTCGTCTCCCGGGTCGCGTACCTCCCGGTACCTACCCAAGACCCGCACCTCTGGCCCATAGGGTTCCATGCTGACGCCCAACCTCTCCGCCAGCTTCTGCGCCGCTACCTTGGCCTGCAGCTTCTGTGATGCAAAAACGCAGAGCGTTTCTCAGCAGGGTAGAAAAATGTGCCATAGGATCAAGCAGAGCCTGAGAGCCATACCGCCAATTACCTTGGATTACCTTTGTATTATATTGTATTATAGCAGACTTGGGGGGGGGGGGGGTAACTACTATTTTTTTTTTATAAACCTATACATTTTAACAGTTTTTTCAAAACCAGTGGCAGAGGTGGAGGGCATAAATGTCACTGAACAAAAATCCCGCGGTACGCACAAAACCCTGCCAGTGTATAACGTATTACTGCCCAAGTCCATATTATAAAGCGAAAGATCCCGGGGAAACATAAAAACTGTACACCATTACTAACTACTGAGGCAGTTAAGCCAATGAATTGGACTGCAGTGAAAAACACAGGATTCAGCAGCGGTAGGCCGCCCTGGGACGGGGTGTCAGAGACGGCAGGGGCAGCACGTCACCACCCACCTCGTACTGCCTGGTCTGCTCACGCAGCAGAGCTGCAGACTCGTCCAGGCTCAGCAGCAGAGCAGGGCTGTGGTGCAGCGGCTGCTGTTTGGCTGCTGTGACGTCGTCCAGGTGCTTCCGGTCTCGCAGCTTCCTGGCCTCGGTGGAGAGAGGCGACACAGTCCCCGGGGACTGAGCAGACGGGGATGAGCTGTCGGCCTTTAGAAGTGGCCTGGGAACACAGAGTCTCCTGTAGTCAGCATCATCCCACTTGCATCACAAATGTCCATAAGTGACAGCATAAATATCAACATAATCAGCTTACTGATTGGGCTTAAATTTCGGTTTCCTCACTGACACATCAATCTCGGTCCTCTCTATAATCTCCACACAGTGTGGCTTTTTCTGTGATTCCTGTCCCCAGAAAGGATTGTCCGTCACCCCATGACACAATCTGGCTTTCGACAGGCTGGGGTCAGCCATGTCCTTGGACAGAGTGATCCTCTCAAAGGCCTCTGTGAAGTCCTTCTCCCCCTCTGAGCTGCTGGATTCTCTTTCACATGTCTCCATGCCAACCACATGGAGAGCAGTAGTGTCGGGGGAACCTGTCAGCCTATTAGTATTAGCACTGTTCTGTACACATGCCCCCAGATGTACACTGGGAGAACCTACATCTCCATGTACTAGGATATTCTGGGATGTCTCAGAAAGCACTGGGCCTGACTCAGTGTCATGCCTCCCAGGCTCTCTCTGTGCCAAAGCTTGCTGATATTTAGACTGAAATTCAGTCTTAACGGCTGCCAGCAGGTCCTGTTTTTTCTCCTCTTCCTCATCTTTGGCAACAGCCAGACGAAGTCTCTGCACAAAGTCTGTTATCTTCTTCCCTTTATCTGGAAGGGACTGAACAAATGTCCTTTAAAGACAAACACACAAAATAAATGCTGTTAAATATATATATATATGATTAGCTGATAATACTCGTCCCAATCTCAGTAATTACCCACTTTCTAAACAACGAAGGTAGGTGCTTAGTATGGTCGGCATAAAATGAATAAAAGGAATGAAAGATTTCAGTAAAAATGCACATACTACTACAAAAACACAGCGATCGGCATTTTTTAAACATATTTACGTGCAGATACGTAATTAACAAACAAGCATGTGAAAAAGAGCTATGGGTGACTGAAGGCAGGTCACGAAGGTCAGAAATATGACACGATGCAGTGCAGACAGACAGCGAGCCGCAAACGATACTCCTCCCGCTTCCCAGCCAGCCAAGGAGCAAAACACCTCACTTGTTACTAAGCAGTTTCTCCTGTCGCCGTAATATTTCGCAAAGCTCTTCTTTACTCTTGCCCTGAAGATTTCCGACTTGTCCCTGCCGTTCTGTCCACGAACAGGACATTATAGTAAAGTAAAAAGCGCGCTTACACTAAGAACCCCGCCGGCTCCCGGAGGATCGCCGAAACCTGTCATGCGCATTCCGGAAGTCAGCCCGGAAGTACCATAGAGAAGCCGAGCTATCCTGCGACAGCTCGCGGCCCCTTTAATGTTGCTTTGACTAATGGATACTGCACATCGCCACCTAGTGTCTTGGAGTGTGAAAACAAGCAGCATATAACATCCATCCCTCCATCCGTCTTCTAACCGTAATGCAGGAGCCCCGGGAGCCTCTGCCAGGCAGCGCAGGGCACAACGCTTGGATGCACCATGGATGGGATGCCACTCTGCCGCACGGCATAAATAACGCACAAAATCTTACCATCATACTATATGGTAGAGGTTCTCAAGTGGTTTAGCCTCAGGATCCACATCATTGTTTCTCATTCAGCACAAAAATGTGGCGGTAAATGGCACGACAGTAGAAGTTATTTTTTACACCATTCATTCTGCGACTGACCGAAATTCGTTCGGCGACCTACAAGTTGAAAAAAACGGAGGTATGGGAAACTATGGCAAGCCGTTTTAGCTTTAATTCGTTTTTACAGGATATCACAAATTCAATTCTAACTAGTTAGAATGCAAATTCTTGATATCAGAAATTCAATTGTTAGTTATAATGTATATTTCTGATATCACAAATTCAGTTCCAACTAGTTAAAATGCCAATTCCTGATATTGGAAATTCAATTTTGGCTAGTGAAATTCAAAACAATTTCCTCATTTATTTCAGTGGGATTTGTTATTTAAACTAGTTACAATTCCAATTTCTGATATCAGGAAGTTTTAACTAGTTATAATTCAGTTTTAACTAATTAGAATTCCAGTTTCTGATATCAGAAATTGAATTGTAACTAGATATAATTAAATTTTAATCATAACTGCTTACAATTGAATTCCTGATATCAGAAATTGGATATTCAGCTAGTTCAAATTTTATTCCTAATATCAAAAATTGGCATTTTGACTAGTTCAAACTGAATTCCTGATATCAGAAATTGGAATTATGACTAGTTAAAATTGAATTATAACTACTTGATTTTGAATTGGCATTTCAAGTAGTATTAGTTTAACAATAACAAGTATTACCATTCTAACTAGTTGGAACTGAATATGTGATATCAAAAATACACATTATAACTAGTTACAATTTAATTTCTGATATCAGGAATATGCATTCTAACTAGTTAGAACTGAATATGTGATATCCTCTGAAAACGAATAAAGGCTAAAACGGCTTGCCATAGGAAACCAGCTGGCCTCCCTGCATACATACACAGAGAGAGGAGGCCTTATTCGCAACCCCAACCCTGTGGGTATGTGCCACCCACACAGTGCTGCTTTACTTCAAAAACATTAAATACAATGCATAAAACGTCCATCAACTACTATTCATAAATATGTAATTTACATTTTATATGTGTTCATTAACAATTTATGTTTACTTTCTTCATGCGTTCAAATACAATCGTTATTGCATCCGTGTGAATAAAGAATTATCATTTACCGTACTTGAAAGTTTCTCGCCACGAAAAATAGTTGATAAAACCTGCTAGTAGGAATATGCCGCCCCCTGTTGGTATTGAATATTGTTGCACAGCCTATTATCCATACTGACAAGAAGTACAGCCACGGGTCAGCATTTCATTTGCAGTTTTAATGGCTAACATTAGCAGATATACAGATTTTTATAATAACAATAAACGCAAATTGCAATACAAAAATAGAAAACAACTCACTGAGAGGCACTGGACTGGCCATATTTACATGTGCTTTGGCCTGGGTATTTTGTGATTCAGGTCATTACTCAGACCTGTTCACACCTGACTAAACGATGGCTCAGTTTTATCATTGCATTCATTCAAGGTCGTAATATTTTTCAATGAGCACATTCTCCTTTTCACATCTCAATTTACACTTTTAAACTATATACATACATAGCACATGAACGCCAAAAATGCCTAAAGCTTTTAGTAATAATAAAATATTTTATTTTATATGCATATTTTTTCTTTACAACTCGATAATAGAAATGTACAAATTTTTACAGCCTTAGGTTTCCATGATACCTTTCCACTTATGTAAACAAAACAAATGCATAAAATACTATCTGTAAATTTATGTACAATGAAAAAAAAAACTATTTACAATTATTTGTTTAAAAAATACTAAAGTATGCATTTAACTCCTGCAAACTGCAATGTAAACAAATGTAGACTTGAAAAATAAAACCTTTTCTGCACATAAGGAGCTCAAAACTGGAAATACTGGTGAAGAAGGCTGGAGCCACGTTGCTGTGAACTGAGCAATGCTTTAGATGGAATACGTGCTGCAGCGAGATGCTGAGCTGCTGTGACTCACTCCGCCTCTGTGTGTTCTGTGATGTCATACAGTTTTTTGCTTGGTGAAAATGTCTCTGCTGGACTGGAGGTCGTGCCTGGATTGGACGGTGGTAGGGGGGTTGTTTCTTGGCCTGAGGAGCGTGGGGGGGGCTGTACTGAGCTCTGCTGAGGTGGGCTGGGCTGTGCAGGATTTTGGGGGTCTCCAGCAGACCGTGTGGGGCTGGTACTGGCACCGGCTGTCTGGGAAGACCTGGACTGCAGCATTAAGCTGTACTGCTTTGGGGAGTACCTGAGAAGGCTGGACTCAATTCGGCTGGACAGCTGTGGGCCCCACCTGACTGGGCCCGCCTGCCGCTCGTCCTGAGGCCGTGCCTCTGGCCTACCCCAACAATACAGAAACACTTCAGAACAAAGGCTTCACTGTCACTGCCAAAGAAGAAGTGGGTGTTCTGGCATCGTGCTCCATACCTGAGGGGCAGATCACAACCCACTCCAACATCTTTGGTTTCCACACGTTTGCCATTGTTCTGCAGAGGGAGCAGAAGGCCGTGTTCACATCCACAGAGCGTGCCCACATGAATGAGCAGGCTTCAGCAGGTTCCGACCGCACAGTCGCACATTTCGGTCCGAACGGTGTTACCTTGGACTCTGCTGCGGCGATTCTGTCCAGGAGCTCGTTAATGAACAGATCCTTCTCTGCCACTGTAGCTCGCAATATTTCAACCTGCAGATCCCCAGAAGATGAGCAACAATTCAGACAATTTCTGTAACGTCGACTGTTGTCTTTATCAGTACATTCCCTCTGTAAATATACTCCTCGATTTAATAGGAGCTCTAGACGAGAGGACAGCAGACTGACAGCCATGTGTGGAGGAGCTGTCACAGTACATGTGCGAAGGAGCTCTGAGGAGGTAAGCAGGGAACGTTGCTGCCGACCTGTGCGTTTGGGACAGACCTCCCCTTCAGGCTCCCTCCTTCTCTGACATGCAGCTCACTCCACGTTGCTGTGTATGAGACACCTCCCTCCCTGATCATGCCCTCCACCTTCACCTCCTCTGTATCTCCTCACCTCCTCAATCATGCCCTCCACCTTCACCTCCTCTCTATCTCCTCACCTCCTCAATCATGCCCTCCACCTTCACCTCCTCTCTATCTCCTCACCTCCTCAATCATGGCCTTCACCTTCCTCTGCTGGCAGAACACCATGTCGTTCAGGTGCTTAATCCTCTCCCGCAATTCTGCGGCTTCGTCCTCCAGCTTCTGAGACCTGGGGGAAGGGGGGATGGGGGACGAAAAGCGTCAGACATCTCTGTGAACGAGGCTTTCTGCAGAAGGAGGCCGGCGCTCTTGCTCTCACTTGTTGAAGACGGCCTCGTCCACGCGCTCGGTCTGCTGCTCCAGGGCGTGCAGACGCCGCTCGCAGTCCTGCAGCTTTCCCAGCAGATGGCTTTTTTCCTTAGACAAACAAAACACGCACGAATAATAAACAGAAACCCAGATCGACCGCGCTGACCTACTCCGAACAGAAAGAGCGCCTGAAACACAAACACGGCCCAGTTATGTAGCCATTTTTACAGCCGCTAGCACTAGGCAGCATCACGGTCAAGAACATGGTCTCATAAACCAAAGGGCGTCAGCTCAAATTCCACGAGAACTCTTGTGTAAAAAATTGAACCATTCCACTAAAAGTTAACTACTTAAGACTTTAGCTACCTTGGGATAAAGGTCAGTAAGTGCAAAGGGTGAGGCGGGCCGAGGGCTCCTACCTGCCCCATGCAGTCCAGCAGCCTTTCCACCTCGCTGATCCTTTTGTCCTTCTCCGCAATCTTGGCCTCCGCCGTCCGCACCTTCATCTCTGCTTCCTCCAGACGCTTCACGTAATTGTCGATTTGAGCCTGGGTATGGGAGTCGAGCGCCTCAGTTAGTGCCGGGTGACCCCGTGACCCCAGCGCCTCCCCTGGGTACCCCGCCTGCGCCTCCCCCCGGACACCCAGCCTGTGCCTCCCCCGGGCACTTCCCCAGGGCGCCCGGCCTGCGCCTCCCCCGGGCGCCCTGCCTGCATACCTGCAGTGCCTCTATCTCCTCCCTGTGCTTCCGCTGCTCCTCCTGTAGCTGCTCCTCATAGCGGCTCTGCAGCCTCTCAGACGCCTCCTGCAGCGCCTGGGAGCTGGCCTCCTGGGACGATTCTATCTAAGGCAGGAAGAGGAGCGGGTCGGGAACCAGCGTGAGGGGGCCACAAGCTGCGTTGGGACGGCAGACTCGCAACACGTACTGCCTCCGCACAGGAGCATACAAACCTTAAAGATACGCGAGTACATTAACATATACATTACAGCACAGGAGGGGCACATTATTATATTAATGATGAATATATGAATGATAAGATGATGGTATCATAGCATACTAACATGTCTTATACACAACGGAACTTCATAGGTATACATTTTTGGCCAATAAGGTGTTAAAAGGAGAGAAACCTAATAGCTGGATTCAGACCAGCCATAATTCTGTGGAATTCGAGCTGCGATCCAAGTGCTGTCAGTCGATACCACCCTGAAATATGGGCAAGCGGGACGAGCCGCAGTGAGCTCATCATGACAACCAGGAAAGCAGAAGTAAACAGAGGCAGAGCTTGCCTCTGGCCAGCCTGACTGGGTCAGTGGCTCACCGACGCCCCCTATGGGAGACCCAGGTTAAGGTCTCGCAGGGATACTCGAGGGGGAGTGTATCCGAGGCCTGGGCACTGCTTCTACCCTCAAGGGGACGTGGCCTTCCCCACCCATCTGCATCCACACTCCCCCGGTGCTCCCCCCCCGCCACCACTCCGACCACGCGGTCCCCCGCACCCTTCGGCTCGGCGCTGCCCCCTGCTGGACAGACTCCCCTGCCTCGTACCTGCAGCCGGAGTGCCTGGTTCTCTGCGCGGGCAGAGGCCAGCTCCCGCTCCCTCTCCCGCAGTTTGCTCTCAGCTTGGCGGCAGGTACTCCGCAGGGTCTTCAGCTCGTCCTGCTTCTCCACTCGGTCGAGACAATTCTCTAGCAGGGATTTCTGCAAAAGGGACCCACCCCCCCATCAGCTACCAAATCATTCCTCTTCAGGAGAGTCAGAAGGGGAAACAGCCAGTGCTAAACCGACACATTTTCCATGCTGGGAAAAAGCCCAACCTGTGATGTGGCTGAGACTGTTACAGCCCAGAACTACTCAAAACACAGCCAGTGTCCAGTCTTCAGCCCCCCGCCCCCCTGAAATATACCCCAAATATCAGCCTCATTTTATGCAGCATTACTGAGTGTCACTGAAATCACCACTTTGGACGGAGTGGCCCGTCATTCGCTCGCTCTTTGCTAAGATTGTCTGGCTTAGGGCCTCTCTCGCCCCGGCGGGACTTGGCCGTGATGCGCTTATAACCCACATGTGAGGCACGTGCTGGAAATACCGAGCCCCAGCAGGAAATGAAAAAGCAGGATGTACAGAGGGGGAGAGAAGGGGACAATGAGCCTGACAGCTAATTCACAAGATAAGTAACGATGCTAATAAAATGACAGCACTAAGACACAAGGACACTAATTAAAACAAAGAGGCCTTTCTGGGATTGTTCACTTGGTTTTATGCTTGTTTGTTCCGGTCTGCACTTGTTTGTTCGGGTCTGCACTTGTTTGTTCGGGTTTGGCCTCGTCTGTTAGGCGTCGGCTCTGTCTTCCTGCATTTGGGCCTGTTGTTTTGGGCTCACATCCATCGAGTTGGGTTTAACCCCATTTGTTTTGGTTTCGATCCATCTACCGTGGGCTTAGCACCATGTGTTTAGTTTAGCCATGTTTGTTTGGGCTCAGCCCTCTAGGTCTGGGATTTCATTTTTTGGGCTTAGTCGCACTCATTCGGGCCTTTCTCCATTTGTTTGGGCTCATCATTGCGGACGGAAGTGGGTGTGCTGTTAGGACAGCAGTGCGATTTTACGCTGAGCGTACCTGTAGACTGATGTTGGCTGACAAGAGGGAGCTGTTCATCTGGTCCAAGCTCTCCATGGCCGTGGTTCGCACCCTCACCTGAGCCTCCAGGTCTTGCCTCTGGGCATTGGCGGCCTGAGGAGAGATATGCCATGATGCACTGGGCCACCACAAAAATCAAACACAAAACCTTGAGACGGGATCATGTACTCCTCACAGCTGGTCCATTTTGGCCTAGTTTCACTCGAAGGCAGCCCTGAAGCCCACAGCTTGGCGTGTTACCTTGATGTCTTGTGACAGCTTCTGCACTGACTGCTGCATTCCGCCAAATTGCCCGTACATCCTCTCGCGCACCTTCTCCAGAGAGTCTCTCACCTGGCAAAGAGAGGATACGGCCTCCTGAGGACTTTAACTTTGGACCGTGTCTATTGACAAGGTCAACGAGGCGACGGACTCCGAGATAAACGTTAAACAGAATTCTCAGATAGCGTAAAAATAGCAGATCCCTCCTGTGCTTCAGCAAAGGGGCCAGAGGAGCTGGCTGTCCTCCTCAGACAGGGACACACTGCTCTGCTAGCCGTCAGAGGTGGGGGGCGGGGGTGGAATCAGCCGGTGGACAACAGTAAGAGGTGCACAGGAAACCAGAATACGGGCCCAGGTTTTCGTAAAAATGAACAGGAACATGTTTATCATTTCACATTCAGCTTGATATTTTCACTACATCCTCACATGGGGGGCAGGGTTGCTTTAGCAGTTAGCACTGTGGACTTGCACCTGCACGGCTGGGAATCTGCATCCTGCTCCTGGCCGGTCTGCATGTTCTCCCTATGTCATGTACGTCTCCTCCTACTATATCCCACGGGCCACAGACATGCAGTTAGGTGAACAGATGTTTCCCAGTTGCCCATGGGAGGGGCTGCGATTAAGAGGCATCCCATCAGGGTGTACCTCTGCCTGATGCCCTGTGCTGCCTGTGTTAGCGTCCTGACCCCCATGACTTTCTCACATTATCTCACATAAGTCTTAGCAAAACTAGTCAGGGCCATGGACACCCTGGCAGATCCAAGGGACCATGTACTTTGCAAGTTCCTTTAATTCTTAAAATTATACGTAAAATTGGGTGTGGGGGGGTGACATTTTGTTAGGGGGCCCAGAAATTAAGCCCAAAAGACTTAGCAAAGTGGACAGCAAAACAAATGGAAAATTGATTATACTTTCACGGGTTACTGTGGGCTGACTGTGGGGGGCTGGGGGGGGGGGGGGAGGGGGGGGGGCGAGGTTGGGGCCCCCCCCCGTCGCCCCCCCCGCCCGGGTGTAGTTCATCTCATCCCTTAAGTGACTGACAGTCCATTCGTGTGCCATCACTTCCTGCTGGCCGCCTGGCCTCGCCTCCTGCATGGCCCCGTCTGCCCCGGGGGGCCTCTGGGGCGAAGCCTCCCTCACCCCATTGACCGCAGGAGCTGCGTGCTATGGAACACGGGAGAAGCCGCTTCAGGAATGCACAGGCATGGGGCGTGGTGTGTGCATCCGTGTGTGTGCACAAGGGTGTGAGCTGGTGAGTGCAGGTGAGAGTATGTGTGTTTATTTAATGTTTCTGACCTACGTATTTGATTTATGTGCAGGTACATGTGTATGTGTGTGTGAGGCTCACACACGTGAGAATACTTGCATGTGTGTTTGTGCAAATTTGTGTGTGTGTTTGTGATAATTACATTGTGGGGACCACAAAATGATAAAAACCTGTTGTTTTATCATTTTGTCTGTCCCCACAAGGATAACCTCTATTTTATAAATATCTGTGACTGCAATTAAAAAACTAAACATGCTGAAAGTCTTGTATTTTGTTTGGTTACTTTTGATTACAGTTGTGTGTGTGTGTGTGTGTGTGTGTGTGTGTGTGTGAGAGAGTGCATGTATGTGAGTGTGTGTGTGCGAGTGTGTGTGTGAGTGTATGTATGTGAGTGTGCATGCGTGTGTGTGTGTGTGTGTGTGTGAGCGGGTGAGAGTGTGCATGTACGTGTATGTGAGTGTGTGTGTATATGAATGTGAGTGCGTGTGCATGAGTGTGCATGCGTGTGTGTGTGTGTGTGTGTGTGTGTGTGAGTGTATGTATGTGAGTGTGCGAGGGTGTATGTGAGTGTGTGTGTGTGTGAATGTACGTGTATGTGAGTGTGTGTGTGAGAGTGTGTGTGTGTGTGTGTGTGTGAGTGTGCATGTACATGTATGTGAGTGCGTGTGCGTGAGTGTGCATGTGTGTGTGAGTGCGCGCACAGAATTTTAATAACCTGAAGCTAAGAAACAGCAACCCTAACAAATAATTATATAAATGCCCCAAATGCAGACCTGGTATCACATTTCTGCAACACAGTAAGCT
>JAODKM010000008.1:8570361-8582397 GCA_026780845.1 Petrocephalus sullivani | reverse complement strand
TGGCCTTTTCTTTCGCAGCCAAACAGAAAAGCCAAATGGGAGGGGACCAAAACTTTGTTTTTTTCTGGAAAACACCCCACCCTTCCCACCCCCCCCCCCCCCCCCCACAGCATCCTGCAGCCTAGGGGAATATGGGCTACTATAAGCAATTTAGGGATGCTAATTGGCGTAATGTGTCAGGTCTGCTGACGGAACCTGAATTAGCTGGAGGAAACCGGCGTGGCAGGGAGACGGGCAGCAAGCTGCACAGCGACTCGCAGGAAGTGAGACTGCAAGCCGCAGCTCTGGAGGTGAGAGGCCGCAGCGCCAGCCGTGCAGCAGCTGTGCCGATTCCGGGAAAAAATATGCAGTATTAAAAATTGATGCTGAGCCCTTCGCCCCGGGCTGGCCAGCCTGTGACCCTGAATAGACCCGTCACAGACATTACAGCCGAACCCGGCTTAGGCTCTCCTCACTTTGTCTCTACAAAGATGTCGACTTCATTCTCTGAGATGTAACAAAATCCCACGTGACGTAAACACAAGACGGCCCTATCTTAGCTATGTCGCCATGCCTGTTTGTTGTCTTCCCTCGGTATCGTAGAAACCCCCCCCCCCCCGCTTTATCGGTTTAGACGATAAATTCCTACGTCACTCACTTAAGCCTCAGATTGTCATTCATTCATTGCTGAGAGCATGTCCCCCATGTGGCTGTCTGTGTCGACAAAACAGATAATATCTTTAGTCTTTATCTAACCCATCCAAGCACATGTTTACAATGATTATATATGGTTATAAAAGACACCGAAGTCCACACCTTAAAGCTTGTTTTTCAACTGTGTGAATAAAATGTGATTTCAGGCGAGACTCTTTCACAGAAAGAGGGCGGGGCCAAGCCTAGACCCAGCAACCCTGGAGTTATAAGGCTGTGACATTCCCCGCTGAAGCCCTGTCCCTCTGCACACATGCACATGTGACTAAGGTAGAGGTGAGTGTGCTTTAGTGCAACATTGGAATGTTAATTCGTAGTCATCACGTGCTACAGACAGCATTCGTCTAGAGTAGCTGCTGAGTGCCTCGTAATGAGACCAGGCCCAATGTTCCTCACAAGGTGCCGTTTGCAATTTCAGAGACGGTGTGGGGCGTGCAGCGTCACGCTGCTGGCATGGGCGTCGATAGGCCCTTTTTCCTGGGGCACATGCCCCAGTACTGATCAGCTGTGCCCCAGTACTGATCAGCTATGCCCCAGTACTAATCAGCTGGGCCCCAGTACTGATCAGCTGTGCCCCAGTACTGATCAGCTATGCCCCAGTACTAATCAGCTGTGCCCCAGTACTGATCAGCTATGCCCCAGTACTGATCAGCTGTGCCCCAGTACTGATCAGCTGTGCCCCAGTACTAATCAGCTGTGCCCCAGTACTGATCAGCTATGCCCCAGTACTGATCAGCTGTGCCCCAATACCGATCAGCTATGCCCCAGTACTAATCAGCTGTGCCCCAGTACTAATCAATCAGCTATGCCCCAGTACTAATCAGCTGTGCCCCAGTACTGATCAGCTATGCCCCAGTACTAATTAGCTGTGCCCCAGTACTGATCAGCTGTGCCCCAGTAAAAACAAAAAACATCCTTCATTCATGAACATATCTCTACATTCGGGAAGCTTTATCTCCAGCCACGCCCCTGGCCACTGGGTAGATGTTTGACAAGCTGCCACACGGCCTGTTTGTGTAAACGACGATGTGTAGCCCATCGATATACGGAAAGTGAGCCAGGCGGCCCAGGAAAGCGAGAGATTATGGAGGGAAAGGTAGTGTGCTTACGAGGTTAGAAGTGGCCAGAAAAACTGAATGACAGGTTGGAGGTAAATGTTTAAAGGGTGAGTGTTTCATAGGAGGGACCAGCTGAATGTTGTGAGCAGCACTGGGATGGACAGTGCGTGTGTGTGGACTTACCGCACTGGTGCTGGCCGCCTGACCTTCAAGCTCTCCTGGCGAGAGGTCACCGGGGCGCAGGGTCAGACGCAGGCGCTGGATCCTCCTCTGGACACACAGACACACACGGGGATCAACTTCTCTAGAGACATAAGAATGTGGCCCCCATGGCTTGATATGACAGATGCATTTTACTGAATCACATGCTTCCTCATCAATATTATTGTATTTACGGCCCCAATTACCCCAATTATTTAAAACCCGACAGCACGTAATGTGACTTAGTGTTAATTCTAAATAAATATTTAATAATTTAACCCCTTAAATGACCCCTCGTGCATTAATGAGCTGCTTTGTCCGTCATTTAACAACGTGGGACGAGAAGCGCTCGAGGGACAATAAGAGGCTGCTGGGCCAGCGCTGCTAATTTTAGAGCCCGACATTCCAGCCATACGAACGGGTTTGACATGCAAAAAGAGCCGCGTCCCATTTAGGCGAGTGCAGCATTCGGCCGTCCCCGGGAGATGCGCTGCGGGTCACCTTCCGCTTCACGGTACCGGACAGCGCTACGGTCCCCGGGCTCACGGTATCCGCGGAGCGGGACGGCGAAATCCGCTCGGCCTGCGCGGATGTCTGCGGCTCTTACTTCGATCGCTCTTGCCGGCTGACGTTCGACGTTTTTTTTTTAAAGGGGGAAAAATGCGCACATCAGCTCCGGAGTGGAAAGTTGAGGATGTCAGCAGCGGCAGGGGAGCGCAGCGCCGCTGCAGGGAGCCGGCCGGGCGCACGGCGCGCATACGCACATCCCGGGGCAGAAGTGCGATCGGGGGACCCGCACCCACCTACGGGTAGTTCATTAGCAGTGCCGCGGACAGGGCATTTAAATGCAGCCATCACCACCCCGATACCACGAGAATAATAATAATAATAATAATAATAATAATAAGGCTCGGATCAAAGGCCGAATGCAGGCAAACTGTCACAGCCGTCCCAGTACGGGATGACAGACAGGCAGGCAGTCCGGAGAGCAGAGCGCTCCGAGGGACGTCTTCCGCCGTCCCCCCCATGTCTTACCTCAGTGGTCTCATCCGAGGAGTCCACAGCAGTAGTCACGGTACCCCTGGATCGGCGCCTCTGCATGTCTCCCTCTACGGCTCCGCGGCTTCCTCACACTCCCCTGAGCGCAAACATGTACACCCGCCACCCGCTCCTGGCTCTCGGCGGAGAGAGGGAGCGAACGAACGAGAGAGAGAGCGAGAGGGAGAGACAGAGAGAGGGAGGCAGTCAGTGTGCGTGTGTGTGTGAGAGAGAGAGAGAGAGAGAGAGAGAGAGAAAGAGAGAGAGAGAGAGAAAGAGTTCCACCCGAGGTCTGAGTGCTTTGCCAGCTGATAAGGGACTGAATAACAAGCCCAGAGTATTCCCCTTGCTGTGTCAGGGAACAGGGGTGCTTCCCATCAGCATTGTTGTGTGGTAGAATTATGACACCATCCCCAGGAGCCGACTCCTGGCATCAATAGCTCAGATAACAATACAGCTCTGGGCCTAGCTGCTCATCAGACCTGTCGGGCTTGATTTCCTTGGTGGAGTTCCTTGTTCGGCTTCTTGCAGACGCTCTTCTCTGCGTTGCTCCAAATATACCCAACTGGACAAACGTAGTCGCTCCTTTCCAGCCTAAAGGAAGCCGGGTCGGGAATGGGGAGGAGGTTCCCAAAGTCCGGTTGGTCCGCCTCTGGCTGGACAGAGAGCTGAGAAGTGCTGACGAGTGAGGAGCATCGTGGGGAATTTTGTTATGTTTATTATGTTTTCTCTCTTTAGGAGGAATGAAAACCTTCTCAGTAGATCTATACGTAGTCTTTAGATTTGGGGTTTAACGTTATCAAGACTATAAAATGTAAGCCGATTATGTAAACATGGCAGTTTATTCAGACGAGTGCGGCTTAACCCAGCTCCTTTTGAAGTGATGCTCTATTAATTGCTAGGGGGAAATTCATTTCCATACATCAGGAAAGGAATATAACATGCGCACACACAGTCCATAGACGCGATAAAGTGTAAAGACATGCAAACTTCCTTCAGGTAGAGGCGCTTCCTGAGGCGGACAGGCACTAACCCTGCAGAGTCCCACAGCTGGAGATCCAGATGTGTCCAGCGCCTTTACAAATCCGACCCATGGAGGACACGATCACACCTGCAGCTGTGGTTCTAAGGTGTGGTTCCCACCAGGGTGTGGATGGAGACTGGAGGGCGTGGAAACTGTCACTGAATAGATTTATAGCTTGTTTATTTAGGAGTCACGGAATAAACATATTAGTCATTATTACAACGGTAAAAACCTTAAAAATGAACCTGCGGAATTCAACATGAGTTGTAAATGCTGAACATGTAAAAACGAATATTTCTAAAAGCTAAAACAAAACATTATATGTGGTTTACAGGAGCTAATATTTAGTGTTTGGGTCAGAAACACTGAGTGCTGTTCATTGGTGTGACCTCAGCGATACATACATGAATACATCCATGACCAGACAAAAAAAATAACTTTTCATTCAGTATGACAATAATTAACTTTCAGCAGGGATTGTATTTTGGGTAGCACCATTCCAGGAGGTCCGATCCTCAGTCTGTCTTACTAATGCACCATTAGCTCCAGGAAACCACAACAGGAGTTTAATAAAAATGAATCCCCCTTCTGTGACCGCATTTTTATTCCTTTGAAGGTGACGGGTCTTACAAGAATGACTTGATATACATACCAGAGGGGCAGGCAGTATGTGATTGCGTAACGTACTTCTGGAGCAGTGGAGGGGTCTGGGGGCTAAGCCCAGTGCAGGTTCCCACAAACACGCCAGGCGCTGCTGCTCTGGGATTCCCGCTCTCCATCTGGGCCTGTTCGGGGGGACGCCCTTGTTGTCTCAGCTAGCTGAGCCGGATGTTGAACCAGCACAGGTCTCCACAAGGCCTGTCAGTGTGTACTTTGACAAGTCGTGCTCGGAATAACTAGGGGTTTTCACAGCTCGAGTCTGGTCCAAAAGTGAATATCGCCTCAGCTCTGATGACTGATGAACTCTCAGACCTACACTTCTCAAATATCATTCCAAACATACACGTCACTCTGGCATTTCTCTGTTTGTCCGTATAGCAACTTGCAGCAGCTATATATCTAGAAGGATATTTAAAAACATATATACTGTATAAAATATATATTTTTTAGGTAAAAATGTATCTAATCAGACTATATGTTGGTTTGATAAGCTTGCTGTTCAATGGGAACAAAATTGTACATTTTGACAGGAAGTTACTGTCCCCGCCTGTGTAAACACTGCAGAATGTCACATGTCAGAGAGAAGAGGGCTGCAGCTCCCAGAAGGCCTTGCAGATAACTGCGGCGGCCGGCTATCCGAAAAGAAGAACCACCACTGCTGATAATTTAGAAAAACACTGATGTGGGAGATGTTTTCTCTCCTCTTTGAAACTGTGCAGCTGAGTCCACAGGAAACCCTCCCCGTCCTCCAAGCCCAGCACCAGTCACACGGGGCCCACTCTTTGGCCAGACCGGGCCAGGCGCTGGGCTCATATACCGGGTTTAGTCTCCAGCATGGTAGAAGTTGGGCTTACATGGATCCGATCCGGCCTGATGTTTTGTGAGGCTTGAAATGACTTTTAATGAAGGTCCCAGCTGGAGGAAGAGGATGCCCTGGGCCATGGAGGGCCATTTTGAGCGTGAGAGGAAGCCAGCACTGAGACAGGAAAGCAGGCCTTCCTTCCCGGGGCCTTCCTGCACAGCCTACCCCGCCTCACCGTCAACCGGCCTCTCGTTTAACAGTAGTTTTCCTTTAACCCGCGTTTTGAATATTTACAAATTCTCTCTTCCATTTGGTTGGAAGCACTATACAGGCGACTGTATTCTGTTGTGTTTGGCAAACAGCAGACTGAGACGGAGTGTGTTCCGTTTCCGTCTGTCAGGCACCATCAGGACCCGAGGGTTTAGATAATACCCTCAATCTATTCCTGAAACCTGAGCACAAAGCTTCAACAAAAATCAGCACATCGTCAAAGGACTACAGGACTACCTTTTTAATTTGGTAGTAGTAAGAATAATTACCAGTGTTAGAATATCTTTTTTTTGTCCTCACGTAACAGCGGTAAAATTATTTTTCAAATTAACAGACATTTTCCACTAGAGGGCAACAAAGTACATCAAAACAGCGACGCACGCCCAAGATGAAGCAAGCCGATGTGACGCGCTCATATATTAATTTGCGACGTAACCTTATTGAAATAAAACACAGGATAAAAGTAATATAGAACATCACTGTTAGTCTGTTACAAATTCAGTCATTACATGTAGCGCTAAATAATACATATTGCACAACGAGTTTAAATGCACATGAGTATTGTAGGTGTACATTTCAGGTTTCAAAAATTTCAAAGAACAACATTGTTTTGCAATCATTTATTACAGGGGTGTTGCATCTGGCTTTTCAGAGTCCAGGCCTCCATTCTCCCGGGTGTGTCCACACTCCTATTTTCTCCCACGCATGGGAAAAAAATTCCAAAAATGGTTACCTCCTTAAACCCTAACAAAACCAGAGCTGCAGAAGCACACTGATCCTTAAATCTATGTAGATTGAGAAATTACAAGTGGGGGGTCAGGGGTGTTCCTTTCATGTTTAAAAGGTTAAATTGTCTGTGCTCTTTGAATTGAAAAAAAATGTAGGTCACCACCAGGAACAATGGGGCCAGGCCCCTTTGAGTGGATGGGGCTCTGGGGTCTCATTCCTCGCCCTCCGTCCGCATTCAGCACCGGGACTCCTTAAAAGGGTGAGGTCATCTTTAAAAACACCCGCTTCCACTCCTATGCAATGAGTTTTGCCCCAAGGACTATCGACTCGCCTCCTCCAGGTTTGCTTCAAGCCCCGGGGCACCATCCTAGCGAGCGACGTTTGAGGGCACTGCGGGGCACGTTTGACAGAACAAAACACCAGACACCAAGCTGTTTAGTGGTGGAGAAGATATTGATACAGCTGCTTGAATTTGGAAGGGGGGGGGGGGGAAGATGCCTGTCTGGGCTAAGGGGAGCAGACCCAAGTTACGTAGCAAACGGAAGAACTTCCACCTAACATTTGCTATGTATTTTCTCAAAGGGGGGAAAAACACAGAACAGGTTTTTAGCCAGCAGTAACTTTATTGTAACAAGGTTGTTTAGCCTTAGCAGGACAGCTATATATATGGCGAGGTAGTGGTAAGACAGACATGGACCCCTTCCCACGATGCACTGCAGTCACAGCCTGTTGGAATTACATCTAAATTTACATGATTGGCAGTTCTTGGCGGATCAGCTGTAGAAGATGCAGTGCAATGAAGCATCGAGTCACTGTGAAGCCTCAGACTCACTCTCCAAATCTCGTGGACTCGTGGAGAGACGGTCACACCCACTCGGCCGGCCGGCGTGTGCGCTGCTGGCAGGCCAAGGCACTAGACAGCAGGTTACGGTGTTAAGAAAACTGTATTAACACAGTCTTCTGTTAAACCTTCCCTTTGGCAACAACAAAACAAAACAAAAAAAGAATTTGTAAAGTCACATTTATTAAAAGTTAAGACATTATTTGGAATGAATAAGCTAGGTTAAACATTTTGTTTTCTAAAAATTAGGTTGTAGAAAAAAAAACATGTAAAATAAATGTAAATACTCAATTTGAGTGGCATGACAAATCCAACATTCAACAAAGCAACGCCTATTTATTATGTAGACATTTATAAACAAGAATATGTTATATAAAATATTCTTATGTCTTATACTGATGACTTTGTTGCATACTAAGACCACTCTGTCTTTTGAAAATATACAGAATATGTAAACTATAAATGGTGTAAGATCCCTAACATGCAGTTTTCAAACATAAACCTTCATTTTGCATATCCTTCATAACACAAAAAACGTAGCCATTTTCACTGCACTGTGGTTCCCAGTTGCTCCAGAGCACACCAGTAACGCAAGTCTCTGTGTGCAGTTTCGCATCATCGATACTGAAACGGCACAGATGCTTGAGCTAAATGCAGTCAGTTTGATAGGAAGGCAAGGCATTGCACAATACTCCATCCTCAGCGGGCCAACAGGAAGATTGTGCTTTTGCTCAGCTCTGCCTTGGGTGTGCCCCTTGGAGCCTCGCCCTTTGGTCCTCCTTCCAGCAAGGGGCGCTATGAGATGGGATCCTGACTGGATCGCTTGTACCCTAATGCTGATCTGTAGTAAATCTCCCCGTCGGTGCTCATGTCGTCGTTGTCGTCGAGGTCGGTCAAAGATGGAGCAATCGCGTTCTTTCGCCTGAAGGGCAGCAAACACTCAGTGGACAGCTCAGAAGAGCGACTTTCACAGAGAATGAGATGCACTGGAGCCGTGCAGACAGGCTTGTGGCACTCGCCTCATCTCGTTGCGCAGCGCCGCAATCTGGCCTTGCAGCTGCTCGTTGGCCTCCTGCTGCTCCTCCAGCTCCCGCTGGAGCTTCTTCTTGCCGTGCTCCTGACGTTCGATCTCCTCCTCGGCCTCGTGCATCTGCCTTTTCAAAGCTTTCAGCCGGAGGTTGAGCTTTGGGGGAACGAGGGAAAGCGATGACCATCCCGACCGATGCACCGAGAGCAGGAACCCCATGAAGGTGCATGAAACCTTCACACCGGGTGTTTCCCAAAACCCGGTCCTCGGGGACCACCAGACAGTGTGTTGCTGCTCCCTGCTGGGGGTCACCGAACACCAGGTTGGGGAAACACTGCTTTACGCCACTGCTCACAGCAGGCTATGCGCGCTGTGCCTCCTAACCCAGAAGCGGCACTTGATGTTTGCAGTGACAACTCCAGCACTTCCTTCAGAGAAGGAACTCACCTGGTCCTTCTGATCTTGCAGGGATGTTTGCTCATCGTCCACATGTATCATTAACTCCTTCACCTTTCTTTCAAGCTTGCGGTTTGCCAATTGCAGGCTGGCACGATCCCTGGTAAGAAGCACAGCTGCAGGTCAGCCATAGGTGGGCACAACACCTCCAAGCCCATGATGGGAATGCTTGGCTGGATGTCCAGGCTACCACCATTATCCAAAGTAAGAGCTACTGTGCTGCCCAACTGAGTGAGATTCCGCACCTAGTCTAAAAGTACCAGGATTTACCAGTCCTCCCAGCATTACCTTTCCTCTCCTTCCAGTCTCTCCTCCAGCTCCTGGATTCGGCCTTCCAGCTGGGAGACCAGGCTCTCCTTATTGGATTTCTGGGAGCCTTCCAGATGAGTCACTCTGCTCTTCAAATCCTTATTCTAGAAGATTCAAGAACATCGTGTACTTCCAAACACCCTCTCCATAAAGCAGCATAACATGCTAATACTATGACCCACTGAGAAATTCCTCCAGTAAAACATTGTTTTAGATCAATGTTTTTGGCTGTGCAAATGTAAAGCATAAAAATTCAAGTATTTTAATGGGTAACATTTTGAATAATAGGATACAACCTTTGATTAGTGTCATCATAACAGATTAAAATCTGCGAACCTATGATGTTCTCATGTGAACCAGGAGTCATTTCAAGTCACTGACCATTTTATCACGCTATTAAAGTCTACAGAGGCAGACTTATCTATGGCCTGTTTATATAGTGTGGCCAGAGAGCGGTCACTCAGTTCAAGAGTGGGTCTAGCACAGCGCGCCTACAAATAACAGGAGAGCGAGCACGTCCACACGAGGCGTGATGGGCCGAGACAGGCTGAGGCTCTGTGCCAGGTCCCGCTGTCCTTATTCAGCAGAGGATGTGCAGTGTGACTGATGATCCACAGAGTCGGTAAGGGGACACAGACACGGGGCTGATGGGAGACACTGCCGAGCGAGAAACAGAACGGGCACAGGGAGAGAGAGCCGGCCTGGTGCCCTCGATTCGGATGTACCGCACCGCAGCGACAGCATCCTCCACGGACAGCGGAGGAGATGAACGGCGCCGTCTACCTGTCTCTCCAGAGCCACCTTATCACACTCCAGGTCCTGTCTCATGGCTCTCTCCTGCAGAAGCTCATTCCTCATCTGCTCCACCTGTCACCAAGACACGAGGGGGGAGAGGTTGGAGTCATGGCCAAACTCGACCACGGGGAGCTCTCGGCTTCAGGACCCCCGAGGTGCCTGGGCAGAGTTGGGGAGGTTGTGTTTAGACCATTACTGGTCAGCAGTCAGCTTCCAGTGGCCTCGTGTCACTTCCTGCAGGAATTCCATGTCAAATCAATCAGAAGGTCTTGAGTTTAATGACATGATTAAGGTGAAATACCTCAAACCGCTTTTGAACCTTTACAGCATTAATTCAAATGCCTCATTTTACTCTGAAGAAAATCACTCATAAATTTCTGTGCTAACAGAAATATTCATATTAGTGCAAGATGGGTCACCAAGGCAGATAAATACATAAAACAAAAAATTCATAACAGTTTAAATCAACTATAATGATGCTACTTACTCCGGCTAAACTGATTTACAGCTGAACACCAATCAAAAGCAAACCTTGGGTGTTATCAGCCTGCCCGGTAGCACATTTTGTACAAAAGTCTCACTTCCTTCAAAATGCCCACATCCAGTGGATCCATTACCCTTCATCCATAAACGATCCAGCGAAACTCTTGCATGAAGCCATCAATGAGCAAAGATGTGTCACCTGCTCCGGTTTCCCCAAAAGGCAAGAGTTTCCCCTGATAAACTAGTGATTAAAAAAATTCCCTCTGGGCACGCCGAGTGGGGGGGAGGGGCAATCCTCTCCGACTGAACAGAGGATGATGAAGTTATAGGGAACTGAAAGCCGCCATTCTTTAATGACATTCAATAGCCCTGGTGCAGAGCGAGGAAGCGAGCGGGCGGCGAAAGACAATATATCAATATAGAAAGACTTGCTCTTCTTTTGGAAGATCATCCCAGAATGGCTGATATTTTATGCCAATTAGCAGTGGGCCCCCGCCTGCCCTTATGAATCACAGCCTACATTACTGGTGCGCTCAGCTAAGTGCTTAAGGGAGCTGATTCAGCAGAGTACAACACACAGCAAAACTAAATCAGCTTTGAGAAGGGGGGGGGGGGTTATTCTCATTCAGACAGGAAAGGTGCACCTGGTGCCAGGAGAGGCGCAGGTGCTGTTCCTGTCACCAAGCTTGCTGTGAGGGACCCCCCCCCCCAAAACACATACTTCAACAGCCTCCTTCACCACTGTTGCCTTGGCAACTCACCCCAGCTACCCGTAACCACCCTACCATTTAGATTCCATCTTTCAGCTATGGAATTAAGCAAGACAAAATGAAGTAAACCATGTTTGTGTCCTCTGTTAAAAACTAGCTCTTATGTTCTGTAACACCCCACCACACACACACACACCCCACTACACACTACGCTATTCACACACAAACGTCGCTTCTCTTTTCCTCGTTCTTCCTTGAAGGTTGGCGGCACCGATTCCGGAAAGGTCTGGCCACACGCGACCACATCCTTGATAATGGGAACATGTCCAAAGAGAGAAGTGTGGCGAAGCCGTCAGGATCAGAGATAGCAGAGAAGGAAATACAAACAAACGTGGCCGGACTAAAGCCAGCACGAGCACGCGGTTACGCGGTTACGCCGTACATGGCTGGCTGGGTAGAGCACGCGGATACGCCATACACGGCCGGCAGGGTAGAGCACGCGGATACGCCGTACACGGCCGGCAGGGTAGAGCACGCGGATACGCCGTACACGGCCGGCTGGGTAGAGCACACGGTTACGCCATACACCACAATGAAGAGCAGATGTTCCTACGAGTTTAATATTCACCCTGAGCTGTAAAGTACCCAATATCTCTCCTGGTTCACACAGGAACGGCCTAGTTTTACATCTGTAATATTTCACCCCAAGCATACATCAGGGCATAAACCGAATCTGCTCCACTATCATTCTCCTGTTAACAGCTCAAGAACAGGGAACCTCACGCATCTGAAGTCCTGGAAAAATATCAGAGAGGATAGAAACAGAGAGTAGAGACCTCTGCTTCCATCTCCCCCCCTAAGGAGGGGGGGGGGGGGGGGGGGGGTGGAAAGCTCGGGAATTTGAGAAGAACTGTAGGGACTCGGGGAAACTCCATTGGAATGT
>JAODKM010000008.1:8543874-8557624 GCA_026780845.1 Petrocephalus sullivani | reverse complement strand
GAATGCACGAGAGGCAAAGTGACAGTGCACCATCAGAGCCGTGAGCGAGAGAGGAATGCACGAGAGGCAAAGTGACAGTGCACCATCAGAGCCGTGAGCGAGAGAGGAATGCACGAGAGGCAAAGTGACAAAGTGACAGTGCACCATCAGAGCCGCCAGCGAGAGAGGAATGCACGAGAGGCAAAGTGACAGTAAACCTTGGTGTCCTCCTCCAGCTGTTTCTTAAGGACTGTCACCTCCTTCTCCAGCTGGCTCTTCTGGTCCTGCAAAACTTTCACCTCACTGGCTGCTTCAGGCGGCTGTGGAGGGCAAATTATAGCCGGCAACCCGCCAATCAGCCACAGAGCCCCCCACGTGTTACTCACCAACCGGACTTTACAACTTTGGCTTGGGTTGTAGTGCCATTATCACCCCCATGGCTGCCAATTTGTTTTGGTTAACCCTCTAAACCTCTTTGTAAAACATATTGTTTAATATCCAGATTAACCTTGCACAGTAATATTCATATTCCAATGTCACGTTTTTCCTCCACCCAAACAGAACCTTTTAATGCGAATGAAAAACTTCAATGACAGCACATTCCAGTGCTCGTTTGCCTGCAGAGTAAATGGCTCTTTTCCCACTTCTGGAAGCTTCCAAAGTCTTACCTTGTTGTCCCCTTGCACGGTCCCGGCAGCCCTTGACTTCAAGGTCTGGATTTTTTCAAAGACCAGGTTGACCTTCCTCTTTGTGGTGTCGTCATTATCGGGGCTCCTAAAGACAGGCAGCAGAAAGGCGGCTGTCATAACTGGTCGAACCGGCAAATCTGGGGCGGATCGAGGCCCATTGGCAGGCAGAACAAAGAAGGCCTTCCATGACCGTAACGACTCAAGGAGGGCGGCACAACGATCTCCATCACCCTCCTGATTCACCTTCTTAATCGCTTGCTCACGTTCAGCTCACATTTTGATAGGATGAAAGGTGTCTTGGGGGGAAAAACAGATTTAAACTCATGGCCCGCAATAAAACTCCCAGCCCATTATTACGATATTTTCGGCAATATTTCATTACTAGCACACGAGTAACCAATGACGGTAAAAAGCCACAGGGCTCTGCGTCGGCGCTGGCATTAGGTTTCATCTCCCGGCGTCTTTCTGTCATAGCGTTACACGTATAATTAAAGCCGGGCTCCTCTGCGCGGCCCCGTGCAGCCCGCGAGCTCACAAGAACAATGCTCTCTGTGTGCATTAATCACGACGGGCAGGAGTAATTCCAGCAAAAATGGGCCAGAAAACTATTTACACATATTAAAATAAAAAATGCACTCTTAAGACACACTGACAGTAGATGCCTTAATTAAAAGTTGGTGGTATAAAATTTTATTCCAATAGTAATGCCTCCAACTACCAGCTCGGCATTCCTGTATCCTTCCCGCTAGCTTGCCATGAGACCGGGTTCAAACGAAGTAACAACCTTTGGATTACAGCTCTGCTCACGAACTCCCCTCGCCATGACCCAGTACACATGGGCCCTCAGCTACACATTCTCTATAATGCTCCCCCTCCCCATGACCCAGAATGCACTGGGCCATATCTAAATTTCTCCCATCACAGCCTTCCCTCTATTGTCTTAATCAGATCAGCTGTGATGCTAACTTTCCACATTGAGGGGGGGGCGGCATTGGGTGGAACAGGAGAGTCTGTGTGCTACAATTCTTGTGAAACAACGGAAAAAAAACACCACCACACAGGCCTGCATGCAATTATAACGACGTGGTATTTTTCCATGTTTCTCTCCCGGAGATCCACAGATCAGAGGGAGGCAGGGGGCTTATATTTCAAAAGGCACACGGAGGAGTTCACGCTGCGGACATCTGCTGAAAGCACTTGAGCAACCAGTGCATTGGTGCAACGTGGAGGAGTACAAATCATACTCAGGCTGACCGATGAGAAACATGCAAAGCTCACACAGGACAGAGGAATGCCTATAAAGGACGAGGGGTAATATTTGCACAGAAAGGCTTTCAGTCAAGCTAGCCTGAAATGCGGAGTTAGCTTGTCCCTCCAGTGTTTGCTCATGGCTCCTCCCACCAATCAAAACGTGTAGTTAACACTCAACACTCAATTTGCCTGAAGTGTGTGTGTGTGTGTGTGTGTGTATTGCGCCGTCACAGCCTCCAGGTCAGGAGCTTCCAGGGATAGCCTCCCACCTCCCTAGGACCCCATGCTGGCTGAGCAGTCACAAAAACAGGCGGCATTCCTGAGGTATTAGCGACCTGGGAGTATGCTAGAGGCGGCGGAGTGCAAGCGGACGGGCCGGGCCCCGGCATGCTCACCCATCCTTCAGGTAATTGAATAATATCTGTTTAGCAGTCTCTTCATTGGTTTGCTGTGAAAGCGCCTGCTGGTCTTTGAGCAGATCAGGAGTCACCTGCAGAAAGTCGACAAGCAGCCAGTAATAATGGCAGCAATCCCCAATGAAACCTCCTCATCATGCATTATTTATTAAAATAGCGCAAACGCAGATCAGTCTTGTGTTACTTAACAATATGTCGGTAAACAATTTCGTCCTTGAGGGAAAAAAATCAAAGTGTACTTACACAAACCTAGACAGTATAGCCTACTAGACACCCAGGCTACACGGTATAGCATTAATAACGAAAAAACGTACAGCAAACACAAAACAGTAACAGTATCATTATCAAGTATAACGTGCTGTACATCGTCGTATGTGCTAGACGGTTATACGATGACAGAACAGCCCGTTCGTTCACACCAGCATCACCACAAACATGTGACTAATGTGTTGCTCTACAACGTTACGAAGGCTACGCCGTCGCTAGGCAATAGCAACTTCTCAGCGCCATTATAACCTTGGCAGCGTATCTGCGGTCCACTGTTGCCCAAAACACAGTTACGCTGCGCATGACTGTATATAACATGCCTCCCATCAATAACATTTACCGGATTGTCGCTGCCGTCCTTCTTGGGATCGCTATTCCCAGGCACGTTTGGCGAGGCCGCTGCCGCCGCACCTGTTAGGACTTTGAAAACCCGTATGGATTTGGGTTCGCCCCCTCCCTTAGACTCCAGCGGCAGCGTGGACGACCTGCTCACTGCAGTCCGGCAGCCCAGGACGGAGCTTGCGCTGTGGAGCGCCGTGCCCTGTGGGGAGCCCGGCTCACTTCCCGCCCGCGCTGCGTCGCTGGTGCTCAGTTTGCCCCTAGGGGGCGTGGTGGGGCTGCTGGGGTCCTGGGCCTGAGGCCCCTTGAGTTGGCGCAGCTGAGACGGCCGAAGCACGTGTTCAGTGGACCGACCCTGGTTCTTGCTGAACTCCTCCAGATAATTGGTGTCTCCTCGCAGACCAAAGGGGAAGGCGCTGTCGACACTGCGGGACCGCTTGCGATCCTCCGGGTCGATGCGGTTCCGCCGGCCAGCCCGGCCCCTGCGCTGGTGGCCTTCCTTGCTGTCAAACTTGCCGATGAGCTCTTCCACTGCCTGGATGGAGCCCGTGTCGATGTCGCGACCCGTGCCCGGCATGAACGGGATATAGCGTCGGTTCTGGTGCCGATTGATGGGGTCCGTGCCCAGGGATTCCAGGAGATCTCCAGGGAGAGGCCTAGAAGTCGACGAGGGAGACAAGGAGGAGAGGCTGGAACATTGGGACTGCAGCACAGGACCGCTGGAGTCGTGCCTGCGCAGGGGCAACACGTCCGGCTTTCGGCGGCTGCGCTCGAGACTGGAGCTGCCGCTGGCAGGTGGGGACGCCCCGGCATGCGGACTCGATTCGGGGGCAGACTGGGCAACGGCCTGGGTTTGGGTCTGTGGCTTCGGTTGGTCCTGAGGTGTGGGCTGTACTGGCTTCTGGGGCTTGGCCTGCTGATGAGGGGGGGACTGGACCCGTGTCTCAGGTTGCAGCTTCTGCTGAGTCTGGCCCACTGGCCAGACCTGCTGTCGGCACTGGGGCTTCGGCTCCGGCAAGAGCCTCTCCGGGATCTCAGGCTGTGGCTTCTGCTGAGCCTGCACTGCCGGCCGTTCCGGCGACTGTGCGTGGCGCCGAGGGAGGGACTGGACTTGCAGCTCGGACTGCTGCAGGAACCAGTCCTGGGACACCGTTGTGGGAGAGGTGCTGGGTTCATCCAAGCTGGGGGACGTGCCGGGGGTGATTTGCCAGCAAGGGAGACTTCCGGGCTCAGATAAGGAAGCGGCTGACGGCGCCGGAAGATGGTCCAGGTTGAGACGGTTGTTCTCGGGGTCATAGGGCCGCAGGAGCTCTGGGTGTCTCTGGTAGTTCAGCAGGGGGGACGACTTCTTCTGCGACTCCCGTATCTCGGTCACCCCGTTATGGGCACCAGGAAAGAGCGCCTGCTTGTGTGACCTGTACTCCACGAAGGAGGAGTTTTCCGGGCGCTGCTCCCAGGGAGGGGTGTGGCGGCCCGGGGCACAGTGCTCGGCGGCGTCCCCGCTGCTCTCCGGGTCCCTGCAGGGCGATGGCTCCCGCTGGCGGTTGTTGAGCACGACGTACGGGTGCCCGCCGATCCCTTGCACGCGGATGCTGAGGCCGTATCTCCCAGACCCGTTGCTGGCAGGTCTGCTTGGGCACTCATGCGCCAGGTAGCCCGGCGATAAGCTGCTGGGTACGCCACCGACTCGATAAGACTCCATCTCCATCAAAGAAAATTTTTTATAAAATTTTTTAAAGCCCTGTCGCTGGATGGAAGATTCACAGCTGCAAACAAGCACAGGATCTGGTTATTGACAGACACAAGATTCTATTTAACATTTTGAAATGTTACAACTGGATTACCAAAAATCAACCTACCAACACCTTAACCAAGAGAGAGAAAAAAAGACCAACTACAACATTATAAAGAAAGAGCAACAACTAACAAAACGGTAAACAATCTTTGAAGCAATTTAAATTGTGACTGAAAGGCAAGGACTAGTGCGTATACAGATTTTACCCACAATCTCTCTCTCTCCATCTAGGTGACGTTCAAGGCGATTCCGGTTACTTTATCCATTCATACAGACAAGTGCTCTGAGGTTAAGGGCCCTAATGAGAGGCAGCATCCTGACATTTCATCCAGACACAGCTGGTAAGATGTTCCGTTTTCCTTAATTACTACTTATCACACGCTCACTTATGAAAAGTGTCAAATGTGTGTCAAGTACCTCTGTCACAACGGACTTCCAGGGGAGAAGGGCTTGGCATGGTTACGGACACAGGCCCAAAAGGAGTCCTCAATGGGGTTTTGCCAGATCACTCTTGAACAAGGTGCTTTTCAGAATTTTACCCCATATTAAAAGTAATAGAAAACAAGGCAGCCATGGAGAGTGTGGCTGAAATGACAGACCCAACCTGAAGGCCAGTCATTATCCAAAGACACTCATAAAACAGATACTGATTTTTTTTTTTTTAATTAGCCCCAGTAGGCTACCCTGCTTACACATCAAGAAACCATCAAACATACAACTGTCTGGAGACTCACTCCCGGTAGACTTCACTCGCCTATCAAACGTCTTCAACTAGCTGAATAGAGGGCCTGTTTCAGCCATCTGCACTCTACACACACAGATTCTTTTTCCACGAGAGCGCTATCAGCCAAGGCCAAGATACAACGTTAAATAAATAAAAATACTGAGGAGCCAATCAAAGCGCAAGGAGAAAAAAAAACAAAAAAGAAAACAGAAAGTACAGTGTTGCCAATTCATAGATCATATGCTGAAAAGATGCAATGAGTGACCTTCCAGCATAACTGAAACAAGATATAAAAAGTGGAATTGTCCAGGGTGTCTGTAGATACAATGTTCTGTTGTATTTACAGTGGGATTTTGGACTCCACAAAACATCACTGTTCATCAATACACATCATATGTAGCAGAGAGCCGGGCATGTGCAGTTTCATAAAGCCACAGTCTGCGTCACAAAGTGGTCCTGGGGAATTGTTCCGAAATTTCATTTTGTGGATCTATGCTGACTTTGCATTCTGAAAAACTTGAATTTTCAGTTTTAAGTAGCACGCTTTAGCAAATCTAGAGGAATAAATATACATCTTTAATTCAAGAATGATCTTCCACAAAGAGCAGGTACATGCCAAGAGATTGGATTTGGGGGCAATTCCCCAGATCAGTCTTCAGTTACCTGTTCAATCAATCAGGTTGGGACAAAAGCCAAAAATTAACGAGTGCAAAGCCTGGTGACATGTGTCATCAGAGATCAAGGGTCAACAGTATAAGAAAAAGGCGGCGGACTCATTCTTCGAGGCACACAACACACACACAGTACAAGAACGGTACAGTACTGGTGCCCTCCGTCCCGACAAGAATGCAGAAACAGCCACATCTCCACTTAGAGTATTTTAGGTACATAAACCTGAAACAATGTTAGCTATAAAGGCAAACAACAAGAACACACAAAGAATGGGAGGGTATCTTATTAATACTTCCTTGTCTTCTCCAAGACGTCTGACACATCTGGCTGTGTCATTTGGGAAAAGGAAAAAAATTACTGCCATCATTTACATTATTCATCATTTACACAGCTCCACAGAGTGATTTACAGCACAGTTATAAAATGTTTGTATGAGGCAACCAAAATGCTTGTAGTTTGGTTTTGATTATTACTGCAGCAAGCTTTGCTGCACACCAAGGATCACTAACAGGCAGAGCACATCAGATAATGATATGGGGACCTTCTTAGCTGAAGTAACAATGCACTGGTGGAGTACGTCAAAATACAGTATGAATCATTACTTAATATGTTCTTTTTGGCAGAAAGAAATGGAACTTCAAATTGTTGGCCAGTTGTGTGACATTTGATCAGGGAAAGGAAATCCTTACACACGCACACACACACAGACACACACGTTTCCTGTTGTTACTAGATTGCTGTGGACATGCCTGGGGTCACAATTAAAAACGCAGAAAACAAGATGGGTAGGAGCCATGCATTTCTGGAAATAAGTAGCTCACGTGAAGCAATTGCGTCCTAGCATTAAACAAAAAATATGTATATACACAACAAAAGTAATGCCATCAAGCAGCAGACCATGGTGTAACCATGAGTTGTTGGTGGCCAATGAGAATTAAAGGAGGAACCAACAGGATCTGAAATCTATCCCTGATTTTCCGAGAACCTAAACTGATCTACCCGTTTGTAATCAGATTCCAAGAACCTACAAATGACAGTGTCAGTATCACCCACCATAAGAATCCGAGTCTCCGAATGCCAGGTTTTGGTATGTGCTCGATTGATTGGCGTTTATCTGAGAGGGGGAGTTATTTAAGCTCAAAAGACAAACAGGAGGTCTGAACAATGCAACTCAGACAATCAGACCCCATGCAGCTGGGGACAATGAGGAGTTATCAGTGCTCTCTTTTCAGGACTACGGATATTAGCACACCACGTCCGACCAAACATTCAAGATAGAAAACTCATCGCCCTATCGCCATCACACCGAAAGCAAATGTGAGAGTGCAAACGGGCAAAGTCACATTCCAACTGAATGCGACGGCAAAAGGGCGTAGAGATACGTCCCAAGTTAAAACCTCACACACACCGAAGCGCACAACAAATGGGATTAAAAAACACGCAACTGCCGTGCAACTGATGATCAGTGTCTATGGCACCGAGAAGGACACAATCCAAAAAACTGTCCCGTTGTATGTCTTCTGATCTTACACAGATCGCTCCATTTAGACGTGCTGGTAATGGCAATACTCTAGGGAGCATCAAACTTTCCAGGGTTCACGGACGGAAAGAGAACAATGTGGGGGAGTTAAACAGCTGCATCGCCTTATCCAGAGGAAGGCTGTTTCGGCACCGAAAAAAATGACAATAGCCGATCCGAGCCCACGAAACACGTGGATTTCCAGGGCACCGTGCCGTGTGCTGGGGAGGCGTTGACGCGGCTCTTTTCCGCTCATTGTCCCCAAGGCCAAGAGACGCCTCTGCCGGTCCTCCTGTCCGGGAACCCCAGCCAAAAGTGGCCGATTTCAAGTTGCATAAAAGAAAATGTTCGGGATCTTCAGAAACTTGTGCCACAAATCTGACCTGTGCGTTTAACCCGAGTCATAAAGGAGATTTGGGCGAAACCCTGGCAACGGTGAAGGCGGAACAGCCCGCAGCAAAGTGCGCCTCTCAACAGCTGATAGAACGTTACAGAAACGCGCAGAAAAATGGGGAATTGCGGAGAAGGCGAAGAATGTGACAACGAAAGACAATTAGAAATCAGCAGCACCCAACGCCTCTTTATAGTTTTCATTTCATTAAAATGGACAAGGAGCCTTAAGAAAGACTCGGCGACAAAACTGTCATTTTCAATCTGCAGCTCGCTCCACAGTATTGGCCAACTGCTTAAAACGCCCATTTTCCCCCAAAAAGCCAAACTCAGTTATAGTTTGTCTCAAAGTCATGGGAAATGTTCACGGCGCACACAGCAGGACAAGTCAGAAGGAACGCGACACAGCTGCCGCTGTTTAATAGTTTGTAACAGTTTATGTCACATATATTAAGCACTAATGATCGCGTAAAAGTGTGAACCCTGGTTTTAAAAGGGATTTCCGGACACAATAGGTTCAGGTTAACTCTTCCCAAGACGATGGTCGCTGCTGGTAACTGTATTTACTAATAGGAGTGCCACAGCTCCCGCAGACGCGTAACTTCGCCAAATTCGAGCTCTGTCAAGGTGATTAAAAAGCGGTTATATAAGATCCGCAAACTGGGACTATAACGTTTATGTCGGCAATTTTGTAACAGTTAGCGGATTAGCTTTGGTGCTGTTGCTGGAGGTGCAACGTGCTTCCAGGAGCCAAACAGGTTCCAACATTCTCGTTTTTAAAGTAGGTGATGCAAATAAACTAGAAAGGCAGAAATCAGGCTTACTTCGCACGGATGAAACACGGTGAAGGAATCGCGACTAAAATCCATCTGCATCGTTCCCACGCCGTGCTTATTCCAGCACTTAGAAGACGAGCTAAACACTTACCAGTAAATGACTTCACACGCAGCACTCCAGATCGCCCCAAGTCTCAGCGGATCGCCTGAAGTTTTAAACAAAGTGCCATCCTTGGAGGAGATAACCAAAACCACTTGTTACAACTACTTGGCTAGGCAAATCAACTCCGACAAGCTGGAGTGAGACACAGATCCCCGCCCCGTCTTTAAATCCACCCCTTCTACTCCATAACTAGCAGGAAACTTCGGAGTAGCTTGTGCACGCCGATCTGATCCAGGATCAGTTATCATCAACTTAAACCATCTATGCGGCTAAAGGCAAAATAGGGGAGGTTCGAGTCAGTAACTCACATAAACACCCAAAGCACTCTTCACGGATCACTATAAGGTGGCAATATTTTTTGCGCTCATCTTTTGAAATACAAATAGTGTGCGGACCAACTCTGAGCAGGATAAGCTGTTAGAAGGTGGATGGAAATACCAAGGGTGCAAAAAATGACAACGATGTCATTCATCAGGGGGTTATTCTTCTTATCCTTGATACTTTTTGCAACGCTTCATCTGTGTAATAAAACTTTAGGCACCAGCCTGACAACCTGTAAGAAAATGCGTACCATATAAACCTTTCCTCCTCGTCCACAGTTCTGGTCGAATCACGACTTTTTAGACGGTCGTAATAAGTAACAAACCAAAGAGGTGTACGTTTAATACGTGCAGTGTTCATTTTAGCTCGGATGAGTCTGAAGTTCAGTAAAAAGTTCTATAGCTCCATCTAGTGCTCATTTGCATTTATGCAGGACAGCGGACATCAGCTGATGCGTTCGGATGTCAAATTGTCAGGCTGCATTCCGCTAGTGACAACATAAAAGCTTGAACAATAAAATACCTAATCTGAGAGTGGCAAATAACGCAACATTTCCACCACAGCCCTTCTTGCTTAACAACATAACGGAAATTGCTCAGAATATAACGACAATCTGAAATGGTTTCTCACGTACAATTCGTTATCATTCTCGAATACAGATTAAATTTGTCAAAAAAAGCTTCTTCCTCATAACCACAAATGCACGTCCTTCCAATTTTCAAAGAAATATTAGTGCTTAAATGTGACACTAGATTACAAGAACAACAACGTTCTGTTTTTTCCATTATCATCTTAGGAAATTATGACAAATTATAACAAAATAGCAACCGCGCTTTATGTTGATTCCAAGGATTTGCCCGTCATTTATTTCTCACTATTGAGACAGAGATATTTGCAGTTAATGTCAAGGCTAGCAGTCCATAATATGGCTGTGATTTAATTTGTTTCAATCTGTGTGAGAAAAATATAAATCGCTACAGACTTTAATCCGAACTGACGAACGGGGTATAGAGTTACGGAGGAACACAAAGGGCCCCTGTCTAGCGCGGAACTGCGGCAGCTGGGCCGGTGCGCATGCGCAGTAGGCTGTTTTTCCTCCCCGCCGCTGCTAGACCGAGTCTGTCAGAGAAGCGCAGGTTTTGCTGCGTCTGAAGACGTTCTTATAGTGACAGGGCTTCATAGAAAACATAAGGGCTCTGTAACTGAATCTCCTCACCACCCATAGCTGGGTTAATGTGTCCAAAACCGGTGACTTGAAAAAGTTATTTTGTGAATTCTCGTATAACAATGCCATATACAATGTAATCTGTACACGCGTTTCCATGGAAATGTTGCATTTCTTTTTACTTGCCAGTTAATTACATCGTTTTGTTGTGGTATTACGCGTTTCCCTGCTGACTAGCCCCTCTTCCTAACTTTTTAACACATATACAATTTTACTTTAAGAGATCGAAGTATCACGCAAATCTGTACTTGGAAAAAATATGGTTGGATGGATGGATTGGACGATTAACAGTCCATTTTGTCGTGTAAAATGGAAAGCAAGTTTTACCATTTCTTCAGGGTCGAACGAGGAGGATTGGTATGACTCTACGGACTACGGGAATAAATCGGAGTCAGGACTTTTCAGTCACCAGGCCCCCTAGCGGTTACATGTGGAGGCCGCAGATTGCTCCAGAGTGGATCGTGTGCTGGGTTCCAACACGGTGGTCCCACGCTTAAATGAAACATGCTCATTTCCCACTGCTATAACGGACCGTGACTAACTCTCCACAGCATTCCCGGAGTCCAGGAGGAACATTTATTTATACAGCTCAATGGATCTGCTATTAAGGTCCTTTAGGCATGACAAAAACATCACAGACACTATGGTAAATGGTGAAAATGATCCATTACGAAGCAGCTTGACTGAAACAGAAATATATCATTGCAGATGCTGATTTTAAGGACACCAGGTCACCCGCCGAGGCTCATCGTGCATTGCAGAGGGAGTTGTTTATTGCATTCCTTGCAAGAAGTGTGTTGAAATTTACATCCAAGAGAAAAGGGGATCTTGAAAGATAGCTTCGTGGAACACCTCTGCACAGTCACAACGATGGAATTTCCAGTTCCAGTGGCCAGATATTTTAACTGTAATGGATACAACTACTGATAACATTGTGAGCTGTTGCTATAGAACCAGTGTTTAATGAAAACAAAAATGACAATCAACTCATCTGCTGGGCAAGAATTTGATGACTTAATGGAATGAGTATTGTGCATTAACCCATCTTGAAGAAATGGCCTTTCTATGACTACAAACCTGCTTGTTACAGATCAGCTTTGGTAGCTCTCATAAATGTGGTTGACAAAAACCTAACCTAATTCTGATATTTCCTTTATCTGTGTTGTGTATGAATTGGACAGGTATTTTAGAAAAATTACATGCTGATGTCATTGTGCTACAGTCTAGCCATAGACTTTGCGGCCATTAAATCATCATGCTGATTTTCACCTCTCACTGTGAATTGGACAGCAATCTGAGCTGTGGCTGGAATCTGTACACTCTCCCTCTCACACACACCCCCTGATAACACTGTGCAGATGTTTTGAGCCGTCTGAGCTCTGGGACAAGCTCTGCGATTCAGATTTGTCTCTTAATTGCAGTAACAGGGCTAATGTCACCGAGGAGGAATGTGCAGAGTGTTCATTGTGAGAAGCGGGGGACCTCGGCTGCACACCGCAAAGGAGTGTTTCTCCTGCCTCCATTTCGACTGTGAACTCAGTAAAGCTGGAAAGGTTGAGTCAGATCATCTTACCCTTAAGAATATGTCTCTTCACTTTTAATTTCATTTGTAGCAAGGAGAGCGCTATTGCCTATTATCCATTGTTGCTTTCCCAATTATGACTGAAGATTATTTGGGTTCAGGCTGTCTTCATAATCTAGGGTAATAAGATACATTTATTATAAACTCACTCTCCATGGCAACTGAACTAGATTTTATGTTGTTTAGAAGAGGAAACATTTTAAGCCTGCCGTATTGGCTAAGCAGTACTTAACCAATTGTTGATTAATAGTCAATAGGCCCATTATCGCAAACAAATGACTGTATAAGTCTGACTTCAATATAAAATCAGTGCATCAAACAATTTGACTTTGTGAAATTAGTTGTGGCTCTTTATAGAAAACGCCAACATTTCCCCTCAGTCTCTCTGTATATTCAGGTACCCTGGTGTGCCGGAGAAGAGGACGAGGAAGCATAGGCATTGGCTCCAGAAGAGGTTCACCTGGGACTTAAGAGTGAAACCAGGAAGGTGCTAATTACAGGAGCCCTTTCAGAACTCAGGGGTCCCAGGTCCCTGTCGCTGTGGGACATGCAGACATTTTCACACATAAGCATACGTACCGCGTGTGTCCCGCAATGGTAAACATCTGAAAAAAGAACGGGTTTCCAAGCATGGGACAGAATCATCTTCCATAGTAATTTCATGGTGCTGCACCAGTACAAATGTTAAAAGTTCATTCTGCATGTTCTCACCTTCTCTCCATTGCGCAGCACTCATTTGGGTATGACTAAGCTCAGGGTCAAAAGGGAAAAGAAAAAAACTAGGGATGAAGGTGGGGGGGGGTGGACATGACTGTTAGCTTGAGAAGCCTGTAGCATGTGACAGTGTGCTCGTCAGGGGTCAGCCGGATGCAGAGACCCGGAGACAAAGGCATCCTGCAGGAATACGGATGGCGGACAACATGTCGGAACGCGATGAAAAACGCTCGTACAGTTTTGTTAAAAAAATGGCACATTTATTGCTACATAAATGTTATATACATATTTTTCCTGTTACAGAGACAGAAACAATTGAACTTCTTGCAGCTGGCTTTTTGATGTGCATTAACAATACCTTGAATTTTGACACAGGTACAAGTCTTTAATCACCCGAGAGTGGAGGCTGGAGACCTAGATGAGAAGCACACCATCTGAAGCACTGAGCTTGTTACAATACCCCATACATACTAGACTGTAACTACAATCCTACTATGTTCTTTAGGTTGCTATTTGTAAATTTCTGATAATAATGGACAGGTTATGGTAAGTAACCCTACATCTTTACTACCTAATATAATAAAATAAAGTAAGAAACTTTTTTTTTTTACTGAAAACTTTTGATTTCAAAAATCTAGAAAGAGTAATATTTAGAATTCAAGAAACTTTCTTACAAGATTATTGTATAAAAGACTAACTACAGTAAAAATAAGCCAAATGTTTTTTTAATTCAATATATTTTTTTATATTCATGGAGGAAAGCTTGTGGGCATATGCTGAAGCTCAACAAAGCCAAAACAATTACAAGGAAACAAATTCAAGAAAAACAAAAAACAAAAAACAAAAAACACAAGGAATAAAATAAACAGTGGGATAATAAACAGTAACATAAGATAATTAGATAAACTCACTTACTAAACCTAAATTC
>JAODKM010000008.1:8500383-8515547 GCA_026780845.1 Petrocephalus sullivani | reverse complement strand
ACAGTGATGAGCGAGAGGTGAGGCGGCCAGGGAGAGGCACAGCGATGAGCGAGAGGGGCGGCGGCCAGGGAGAGGCACAGTGATGAGCGAGAGGTGAGGCGGCCAGGGAGAGGCACAGCGATGAGCGAGAGGGGCGGCGGCCAGGGAGAGGCATGGCGATGAGTGAGAGGCATGGTGGCCAGGGAGGGGCACAGCGGCAAGCGAGAGGCACAGTGGCCAGGGAGAGGCACGGCGATGAGCGAGAGTCACGGTGGCCAGGGAGAGGCACGGCAAAGAGCTGATTTAGTAATTCTAAATCAGCCCCATCTATAACATTGCATTCTGTGTTTCTCCCCACACAGGGCTGCAAACACTCGCATGAAAACGTGAACATGTGACACGGCACCAGTCACTCCGCCTGTGAGTAACTGCGTGGTTCCGGATCTGCCAAGGTGAGAAGCCCAGCAGAGTGTCTTGTCAGTGAGCTGTGATCACGATCTGTGTGTGTGTGTGTGTGTGTGTGTGTGTGTGAGTGAGTGAGTGAGCGCGTGTGCCCTCCCAGCTCTCAGAAGCTACAGCGCCGCTAATCAGTCATCACTCAAGCTCGTTGGCACAGAGCTGATCAGTGCTAGAATCACACTGGGAGAGAAGCAAATGAAATGGCGCTCTGTCTGTGTTTCAGTGTCTCTCCATGTTTCTGTCTCTCGTCGTCTGTGTGAGTCTGTCTCTCTCTCATTGCCTGTGTCTCTCTCCTTGTCTCTGTGTGAGTCTGTGTCTCTCTCCTTGTCTCTGTGTCCGTCAGTGTCTCTCGCCTTGTCTGTGTGTGAGTCTGTGTCTCGCTTCTTGTCTGTATCTTGCTCCTTGTCTGTGTGTGAGTCTGTCTCTCTCCATGTCTGTGTTTCTGTATCTCATTGTCGGTGTGAGTATATGTCTTGCTCCTTGTCTGTGCGTGAGTCTGTGTCTCTCCTTGTCAGTGTCTGTGTGCTTGTGTTTCCTTGTCTGTTTCAGGGTCTGTGTGCGCATGTGTCTCTCTCTGTCTCTCTCTCTGTGTCTGTTTCTGTACCTCAGATTATGTCCCTCGCCTTGTCTCCCTGTGTCTGTCTCCACATCTCTGTCTGTCTCTCTCCATGTCTCTTTCTGCATGTCTCTCTGCATCTTCTCCTTGCCTCTGTGTCGTCTCTCTCCCTGTCTCTCTGTGTCGCTCTCCTTGTTTCTGTCTGTCGCTCTCCTTCTCTCTGTCTCTCTCCTTGTCTCTCTGTGTCTTTGTCTGTCTCCTTGTCTCACTGTCTCTGTCGCTCTCCTGTTTCTGTGCCTCTGTCTGTCTCCTTGTCTTGCTGTGTCTCTGTTGCTCTCCTGTCTCTGTCTCTCTTCTTATCTCACTGTCTCTGTCTCTCTCCTTGATCCTCTGTGAGTCTCTCTCTCTCCTTGTCCCTCTGTGTCTCTGTTTGTCTCCTCTTCCCTCTGTGTCTTTGTCTGTCTCCTTGTCTCACTATGTCTCTGTTCTCCTTGTCTCTCAGGGCTTCTGTCTCTCTGTGCCCCAATTCTTGTCTCTCTATCCATCTAAATTTCTCCGTATTTCTGTGTCTGTCTCTCGCCTTTTCTCTTTGTCTATTCATACGTCTGTATCTCTCTGCTTATGTGTCTATGTGTGTGTCCATGTCCCTTTATATCCCACTCTATGTCTCGCCATGGACATCTCTATATCTGTCTGTCCTTCTCTGCAAAGGCCCAATCACAGCAATGTCCGTACGGCTGCCTAGCTTCCTGCCTCTCAGATGCCAACAGCCGATGGCCCCTGCTGCAAATTCTGAGGACGCAGGCCTGCGCACGCACACACACACACACACCATCTACAAACATACATTTAAACATACGGGCACATTAACTGTAGGCACCAGCTGGCCTTTTCTGATAGACTTCAGATATCTTCTTATGGGGGATATGCATTTAAAAGCATAGTATGCCCTTCAAAAAGGATTAACACACAAATATTCAATCTATATCCATTATCATACTTAAAAATCATACAGCTGCCGGAATGTAAATTGCTGTAAACTATTTTTATGTCTGGCGGGAAGAGAGGTAGAAAAATAAACAGATAAGTATTCCCAGGCAGGGAATAATAAGGAGGAGTTGTGTTCATTATGTTTATCAAGCAGCTATTCAGGCCTCAGGTGGGCCCGGTGCTTAGAGCAGCAGAAGCTTTCAGCGGGGTCCCCAGCTGCACTCGTGCCTTCCAGGTAGACGGCGCTTCCCCTACACCGCTGCCCATCTCCAGCCCATGCCCCCCGCCCCGCCTCAGGTCCCCCTATCCCAAGGCCACACCCCAGCCGCCATTTCCGGCAGGGTGGGAGAGGAGGTCTCCCCCATGACGTTTTCGGAGCGCGGGTCAGAGGGAGGGGGGAGCCCGTCCGATTGGCCACTTTGAGTTATGAGTCATAAGCGTGCGCCTGCACCCGTATGTTACGTGCTGACAAATAAAAGTGCTACACCATTTACACAACAAAGAGACGCGAGAGGCAGCCAATCACCCTCTGCCTGTCTCCAGTGTCTCGCTGCCCATTGAAGGAGCTGAAACACTGCCCTTCTCCAACACCCGGGATTGGCTTCCTCTCAGCCCCCGCCCCCCAAACAACCAAGCCTTCAAACACAAATCGCCCCCCCCCCCCCCACTCGGCTTCGTCTCCCAGTGGAAGCGGCGCTCCTGACTCCCCAAGCGACGGCTTTCGATTATCGTGCTTAATAATGAATGCCCAGTCCCGAAAGCCTGCTCACTCTTCAAAGCCTGCTTTTTTGTTCTTGCGGGATGAATCTTCCGGCAAAGTCAGGGTATCTCCGCAAACTAGTTGCATTCAAAGCCTCCAGTGGTGGGGGCGCCTCCAGGACCCACCGGGGCCCGCGCTGCGAGCAGCCTGGGCGAGCGCTGCGTGCATATTAACGACCCCGAGCTGGGCCACAGGCAGCCTGCACTCCGTTGGGATTATCACACATGGAAATTTCTCAGATTCTCGGCTATTAATCTCTGTCTGTCCTCCTGTTTGGTGACATAATGACTAATTAAACATCAAAAGACCTGCACTGGGTCTCTGCTCTGCCAGTCCGTGGCCCTGATCCCCCCCCCCGGGGGACGCAGCTCTGTGACAGGCCAGAGCCCCAGGTCGTCCCCCCCACTAAATACACAGAGAGCCGAATTAAAGACAACACCACTGATCCCTGAAAAGCGAGGGTGGGGGTCAAGTCAGAGCCCGAGCAGTCATGTGGGCGCACGCACACACACACACACAGAAATACACAGACACACACACGCACAGACACATGCACAGACACACACACACATGCGTCTGTATCCATATATTTGTGGTGATTCTCCATTCATTCCTATAGGAAAAACCCTAATTTTAACAATGACAACCTTAACCCCTATCCAGCCTTAATCTTAACCATAAGTAACCAGACAAAACACTTTCGGCATTTTTATTTTTTGATTTCATTCACAGAGTTTTATAAAACTGAGTTCTGTGGGTACCGAAAAAATGGACCCAACAACGTCAAAACAACAGGTTTTCATCACATTGTGGGGCCCACAATGTAATACATACACAACCTAAACGCACGCACGCACACACACACACACCCACCCACCCTGCGCGCCTCGCTGTTAACAAGCTCCGCGGTGGGAGTGCGTGGAGCTGGCGTGACATCTGCATGTGTGCATGGGAAAGGGGGGAGGACTGCAGAGGAGACGTTTCACTCACGGATGACGGCAGCCCTGGGGGGACCTTCCGTATTTTCTTTGTTTGTAAGGGATCTGCAGAGAGTTAGGAGCAGCAGTCAGTACACATGAAGGGCAGAGCGCATGAGAAAAGCCTTGGGCCTGGAAAGTGGGCCCACAGATAAGATCGCAAGAGGCACCAGATATTAATACTCATCAAGCTGTTTATACACAATGGCTACGCAGAGCACCCCACAGTCTCACACTATACTAATGCACTGTTATTACTGCAGAACTAACAAACCATTAACAGCAGTGTCAATTCACAAAGATTTACAGAAATTGTTTTGTTGTGAGTGGATGAAATGTCACTTAACTAAACCTGAGCCAACTCTACATCCTGCTCAAGTTTCCTCCATCCCTCTGACGTCAGTGTTTCCCAAGCGGGGCCTTGGGGACCCCCCAGACAGTCCAGCAGAAATGTGGACCGCCTGGGGCTCCCCGAGGACAGGATTGGGGAACACGGATCTGAATGGCCAAAGCGGCCCATTTGGGCAACGGGGCGGCTGCCGGGCGGTACTGACCCATGGAGGCCGGATCCTGGAGAGGTCGTCGTCTTGGGTTGGTGCCGGAAAAGAAAAAGGGAGGGGCAGCCTTTGCAGGTGCGGTGACAGATGCAGGGCCCGCCAGGCCCATGTCGCTCCGAAGGCCCGACTGCAGAAGGGAAGCAGAGCGGGAATGGGCTGAGCGTGCGTTTCTGGGGGTCTTCCTCCCCGAGTCTCCTGCTCCACTTATGGGCGGGCTCAGCCGCACGTTTGTATGCCCTTTCAGGCCAACATCGAAACAATGCGACATTCAGGTGATTTTCACCGTGTTTCCCAACAAACAAAGGGCCATTCCAGCCCCGCATGGCAGGAAGAGGCACGACGAGCGTGCGAATAACCAGCTGAGATTTGGAACAGAACCCTGACAGTGCGTCAGAGCCCAGCCGGCTCCATTATGCTTTAATTTATGCCAGATTATTAAAGCCGAACTGCCTCTGTTCACGCTAACACACCCCTTCTTGGAGGTCAGGAACTGTAAGAGTCACTTAAAATTTCACTTCTCGAACCAAGAATCCCTAAAAAATAGTATCATCTTACGAAACAAGACCTGCTTTGACTCCCCCCCCATGAAATTGATTCTAAAAAATGAATTAAATGTATGAAGAAAATCTTTCCAAACTATGGCAGGAAGCCAACCACCACCATTCCATCTTCACTATGTAATGGTGGCACAAACTGGCAGCTGGGGTAGGTGGGGCCCTCACTGTGTGGTTCCCCGGGCTTCCCTGAAAGACCCTGGGCTTAACACTAGAACAGGAGAGTTATTGGCAGAGTTAGACACACACCTATTAATAAGGGAAAGACTGTTAACTGGGGGACGGCGTGTGGCAGACGAGCCCAAGGGGCCGACACCGGGCTGCCATGCCGTTAACAGCCTCACTGAGCGCAAAGAGAAATCCATAGCAGCAGCCGGCCTTATCGATCCCCTGTGGGGGCCCCTCCGGGACAGCGACATTGATTCGGAATGCTTTTGGCCCACGGAATCTCCAGGCCCGGCTGGGACACGCGGGACGGCCGGCCGCAGGACGGGAGGGGCACGACGCGCAGGGACCGCGTGCCTCATTAAACCATCTGTCTGATCTGGGGAGCTATTGGCGCACACCTAAAAAGCTTAGACACTTAATGGGCACAGCAGCCACCACAGAAGCATGAGAGCTTAAGGACACCACAGTGTCAGACCGTCTCCTGCGAAACATATATCCAATTACTGGATGTCCACTCAGCGGTGGAGAGCAGGCCATGCACGGCGCCTGACACCCCTGGATTAACATGCTAATCTGGGGACGCTCCGTGAGTAGCCCTACTGCCACTGCGCACCCTGCCGGCACGACCTCGAGGAAGCTGACGCACCTCTGACCCACATCCACTTGTCTAGTCATCCATCAGCAAACTGGGTTAATGGGCCCATTAATGCTCGATCCCAATTAGCATAAGCATTCGCTCACCTAATTCGGACACTGGGAGGCGAGCTGCCATTAGTATTAGCCGGCTTGTTGACAGCAGACCCTCAGTGGCACGCATAATGCAAGTGGGCGACGTGGAGACCCTTAGTGTCCGCAAGGCAATAAGCAATGAATCTATTTCTACCAGTGTGGTAAAACGCAGCACACACTATTTGGCATTAAGCTAAAAACACATTTCCCCCTCACGTAACCCTTCCTATTCATTATTAAATGATGCGGCTGACTCCCCACTGCTCCTCATTCGCGATATTAGAGAGAGACCCCAAACTGGATCGGTGATCCCAACGACACATATCCAACACCTACAGGAAGCCTGTCAATCAGTCTGTTAATGCAAATAATGTCAATTTGCTAGCTGGCTAATTAAGCTGATGAAATCAAAAGCGACAGGCTGATTGTAAACAGCACAGCCGATTGTGGATCGGGATTGGCAGCTGTTGCAGCAGAAAAAAAAAAAGAGACTCGAGAACCTCGCAGTCACAACACAAAAAGGTTGACATGTATCCTCAGTGGCTTACAGATACTTTGAGCTGGGAAAAAAAAAACCCTCCTTAAAACCAGGCAAATGCCTTGCAAAGTCAGTCGTGACAAATCCCCACACAGCTGACACTGGGCCATCCTAATATAGACCTATTTGGCATTCCCGATTTAGATCCATTAGAATGAAGGCCATCAACTTGCACGACATCATTCTACTGCCGGACAAATAAAGAGAGAGGAGGTCAGGGAGAGTCTGGAGTGACAAGCTGTCACAGGGACTGCCACCGTGACATTGATGTGCCACAACCAATCGGATTCCAGCGCCTTCGCCCAATGCCATTAGATCCTTACAGCAATGCTAAATGAAAGACAGTGACTCTCTCCAGCTATCAGTGTCAGTCATTCTCTCCGTCTCCTCTCAGGCAACCGGAGGCTGATAAGAAACAACAACTACAAACTGAACGTGCAGGAAGAGAGGACGTTTCAGATTTTGACGACCTGGGATTCACTGGGGCTAATTAAGACGGGAGTGTGCGTTTGTAATGCCAAAAGCATAGCTTCTGATGTAAGAAGACAAAGGCAGGTAACAGCTAAAAGCTTCAGAGGAGTGAAGACTTAGTGTTTGACCCAGGCAGTGCGCGTATGGGGGACACAGGAGCCAGCTGTCAGCAGCAATGAGGAAGCAGTCGCTCACTCCCAAACCGGCACTGAAGGAGGCTCCTAATACCTGGAAACTCTCTCACATGACACCTGCTGCACTAGCCTCCTAGCATCTGGATGCACCCTGCGGGACGAAGGAGTGCAGACTCGCCGGTAATGGCACTAATCTGTCAAAGGCCGCCTGTCCTGGCCACAGGTTCCCCTTCAGCTCCTTCCCTCACCGCGCCGTGGACAGACCGCCAGAAGGCCACGGTCCACACGAATACACGTAGGGCGGCAACATCCTCACGCAGGCCCCTGCAACACCCCCGAGGAGTGCGGGCACCTGGCGATAATCCAAACGTTTGCGGGGGCCAAATCGACCCCAGTGACAACCCCAGTGATCCCAGTGGTCCCTATGACACTGGTGTGTGGTGAGAATCTTAGCAAACTAAGGGGCCCTGGGAAGACTGGGTGAGACAAACAGCAACCGGGGCTGGTGAGACCCAGTGACAATCCCAGGTGGGGTCGGTGAAGTTGGTGAGGCGGGCGGCAGAGTCATGGGGGGCTCACGCGCTCCAGGCAGCCAGAGGACGCAGCTTGCCGGAACATTCCGCACAGCTCGCTTAATGAGACCCGTCGTTCAGTGTGTCCGCATGGCAGGATAGCGCTGCTGAAACAGTCGGCTCGGCCCGCCGCGATGACAGCACCGTAACGGATGGCCCGTTCCACGAAATAATCGCAGGCTATTGCACCGCTGTGAATGCAGATAGATCGCCCGCGCGCCGCATTTCCATACACTTCTCGGCAAAGACGTGAATATAGTTGCATCCTTATTAAGTTTGCAGGATGTGTTACAGGAAAATTTCCAGCTTCCAGCAGAAGGTTATGAAGCTGGCGCCAGGCACTCTTTGGCTCATTAAAAACGTAAACACGGCGTGATAATCTCTGCACCTGAGACGCAGTTTCCCACGTGCCGCTGCACCACAGTGTGAGCTCGGCCCGCCACTCGAAACACAATCAAACGGATGGCGACAGCAGCTAGCAGCCTTATACATTATTAACAGGACGCCTCTGCGGCCTGAATTCCTTCTGCATTCCCGCTTTTTTTCCCTTCTTCCTGTTTTTCTTCTGTGACGAGACAAACGAAGTCTCTGCCAGGCTCAGATCTCGCAGCTGCGGTGCTGCAAAGATCCCCGGTTCCCACACAAAACGTCTGCAATCCACTTTCTAAAGGCAGCTGTACGCGTGAAAGGCAGCGCTACCCCATGCACTGATCACAGAGGTACTTGCTCTGCCCTGGCCTGAGCAGAGACTGCTATCTGTTTAAGGTTTGGGTCTCACTGCAAGGTCTACAAGTTATCAAGTAATTCACATAAAGCAACAGACTGCAGATAAATCACTGGGGTAACTCCAAAGTAAACCTCAGCACAAACATTTCATATGTAAATCTACCCAATCCATCCATCCAATCCCATCCCATCCCATTCAGTACAGCAGTGTTTCTCAATCCAGTCCTTGGGGACCCCAAGGCAGTACACATTTTTGCTCCCTCCCAGCTCCCAGTGGAAGAGCAAAAGGTAGCTGGGGAGCAAAAATGTGTACTGTCTGGGGGTCCCCAGGTACCAGGTTAAATAAGAGGGCAGTAGAGGATATGCAAACCCTACTGGTAGAAACTAAGGCAGGCTGAAAAAATGGCAGAAATCGTCCAGGCGCTGAGGAGGACACCTTCTGAGCCAAAGATCAGGTCGAGCAAAATGAGGCAGAAAACTCAAGGCCTGAGAAACTCCGAAACTGAGAAGCATGGAAAAGTGGGGGAGTTTGAGAAAGGCCCTATCTCCTCTGGCGCCGGGACAGAGAAGATGGGGCACAGCATGTGCGGCCTGAGAGAGTGGGGCTCGCCCCCCCCCCCCGATCGGGCCGCACCAATTCCCAGAATCCATGACTTCCCTGAGAACCCTGGGGTGCCGATACGCCTCTTATCTCACCCCCTCCGCCACTTTCTAACCGAGCTTCTCGCAGGGTGTTTACAAACAAGCCAGGACTTTCCCAGACCCCCCCCCCCCCACTCTCTTCACCTTCATCTGAGCACTGAGATGCTTCACTCTGCAGACACAGCTGGCGTGAGACACAAACCCTCGGCTGACAGCGGCGGAAAGCAAACAGGCCGCATTGTTCATATTTGCCCGCTTGCGTAACACATAAAAACAATGAATGCGAAACCTGTAGTGTATTACTCATATATTACACGCATGCACGTATTGCGCAACAGTGTGTGTACATGTGCATGTGCTGTACATGTGCCTGTACGTAATTCCACGTGGACGGGTGGGTAGCGGCGGCAGCCTTTAACTCACCGAGCAGCCAGAGATGCCGGGCTCCCGGCCGTATGTAGGGAAGGGACTTCTCTCTGTTTTACCTGTGTGCAGACAAGGGGAATCCCCATCAGACAGATACGTAGCACAGACATGTCGCACAGAGGCAGACACAGCCACTCACAAAGAGCTCTGCGCAACAATAGTTAGTGCTGAATGTCCGGCAATGCTTTAAATGTTTACTTTATTAGGCAGACCAATCCTCTAGGACTGATCGTTGAAGATATCAGCCCTAGCATAAAATCCAAACAGTCTTGATAGTTACAATTCACGACAAATTCACGAAAATCACAGGACTTCACAATACTGGAATTTTTTTCCGGTCTATGCGCGGAAGCATGTTTAATCCGTGTTATTGGGAATATGTGCTCAGACAGAGTATGCCGCTTCCTAACAAGGCGTCCTGATCCACAATGTAATCGGCCATTGCTCTAAGGAGGACACTTATCGTTCAGATATCGATTGCTCTAACAGATAGTGCGGGCAGACTCTGGCCCGGAAGGGCTCTGTCAATGTCAGCCGGCCCGTGTGTGTTCCCCATAGCTCAGGGCTTCCAGAGAGCCATCAGGAACTGGGCGAAACGAAGGCGCACCAGCATGAATCATACTCTTCACATTATCTAAACTCAGCAGTTTTACGCCTATGGAAAAAATGTGAATCGTACATAAAATGATAAACAACTTTAACAACATCATACATTATTCTTGTCAGACTTTCAAACATTTCTGGAACAAATGGAGCTTTGAAAGTAAATTCTGTTTACTCTAGGGAAAGGTAAATATTTTACTAAGTAAAAAAGTTGCACAGCACAGATTTTGTTTTACCTCTTCTGAACATTTTTTTGCCAGGGGCGGGGGGGGGGGGGGGGGCCAAAATGATTTACAGGGATTTAAAGGGGGTTTCTCGAATGCCTGTCCTTGATCGGGGACCCCCCCATTCAGGGGCGGGGGGGGGTGGGCGGGGGGGGGGGGCGGGCGCATAAGGATTTACAGTGATTTACAGTGGTATCTACGAATGCCGTCTCATGATCGCGGACCCACGCATTCATGAGCCGTTTATAGAAAAGCACCCATCTGCTACTTAAAATGACTGAATCAAAATTTTCAGCGCGTATGTCTGAGGGGTACCGAATGTACGCGAAGGCACACCGAACATCCGCGGAGGAGCTGAGCAAATTAGTCACGCTGGCTTATTTTACTATTCTCCACTTCACTTGCCCTGCTATCGGCGTCCTAAAAGCTGATATGTGGGCAGCTTCCCCTGCAAAGCGGCCTGTTCTAGGTGTGGATTAGAACACAGACGTGCCAGGAGCTCGGAGGAGGTGAGATGCAGCCTAACACCGCTAAGGCGGTTAAAGGAAGCCCCCTTTTTGTCTCATAATCCGCAAGGTGTGGTTGCGCAGTGCCGCTGGCTTCTGGGTTTGTGGCAGATGCACCGATGGCCTCGGCCCGCCGCGGCCACACGGGCTGTTTATCCAGCGCGTGTGTTTTGTCTCTGCCTAATGCGGCCGCGCTGCCTCTCCGCAGTGAATTATTCATCGTGCACGCTTTCGGTTTGAACCGCGGCCAAAACAGCGAGGCGCGCACACACACACACACACACACACACAAAAGCACGTGCCCCCCCGCCCCCTGCCAGCTCAAGGCAGCCCCGGGGCCCAGCCAAGCCAGGCGTGAAGACACGCCGAGGGACCCCTCAGCCAAGGCGCGACAAACGGAGGGAAAAATACCACCCCCCTCCCCCCCCCAAGGAATTAAACGGTAAACGAGCATTTAGCTGTTCAGCGTGAACACATTCACCGAAGAATGCGTCGCTCAAAAACAAAAAATATGTTTGCATTCTCACATCACTGCACAAAAGTGCCATCGTTTGCTGAGATCTTAAAGGGGAAGTGCACCCACACTTCGCTTTCATTCAGACATACAGAGACTCATTATCGGGAGGGGGGGGGTGACTTTCCCTTTATGTTGCCCAAATGACGGTTCCTGCTGATGACCTAAAAAATATAGCCAAAAAATTTAAGTAAACATGCAGATCATTATCATAAGAGCTAAAAACTGGTTATAAATAACAAAAGTAATTTCGAATAACATTGGAAATGAATGATCCCAAATTAGACACAACGAAACATGTAGGAAATGTACAAAAATGACGCTCTGCCATGATTAATAACACACACTGATCATCCGCAGCCACCCCCTTTACCCAGAAAAAGCCCAAAACCTTTGGAATGCAAGAAATCAACAACGTAAGGCCGCCCCAGAACTGCTATTGCATTTTGTTTAAGTGTCACTCCCGAATGTTTGTGCCAAGTGCTCTGGCTGCGAGGCCGGCGTTTTAGGGGAGCGCTGCCAACAAGCACAGCTGTGAAGCCACTGCCCCCCGCCCATAACGCCCCCCCACGCCAGGGCTGACTGCGAGCCAAATTACTCATTCAGTTAAGGGGGACGAGGCGATGGCAGCGGCACAAAGAGGTGCCAAGTGGCGGAGCAGCAAAGGGAGGAACTTGGGGATCCTGTTTGGAGGTCAGTGTTTAACAGGCCCCTCGCCCTCCGCCAGCCCTTTCATCTGGCCCCTCCATCTCCTCCTGGCTCTGGCGTGATGCTTCGGGCCCAGAGGGTGTGGCCAGCAGCCCGCCTGTCCTGCCTATCTACCAGCACCTCTTAGCCGACCCTCCGGACGCGGCACGCGGCCCCAGATAAAGCGTCCGGTGGCCGCTGCTCTGACACACCCCCCCCCCGCGGTGGCCTCGCACTGTGCCCCTGCCGTCTCTTGGCGCCGACCGGTCACCCCCAAAAGCAGAAGTGAATCTCTGCTGCGGCTGGCTGGGCTGAGTGACTGCGCCTCCCTCCTGGCTCAAACCGAAAGGCGACATCAAACAGCAGACTGTCACGGCCAGGGCCACAGATTGCGGCGAGGCTTCTGAAATAGGAGGAGAGGAGGAGAGGAGGAAGGGCAGACGGCACCGGCCACGCTGAAGGAGAGAGGAAGAGGATGGGGGGCCGGCAGCGCGGGAAGTGGCACGGATGGCAGTGCTGACAGTGACTGATACCGGCATTAAACTCCTTCCCATATAGGGTAAACAAGTCATTAAAATGTCATTAAAACATTTCTTAAAGTACTGAGTAAACTGCTTAATATCCTCACCGCTACAAAGCTGAGTCCACTGTTTTATTGCGACATAAAGCAAAATGAAATTCAATGACAGTAGTACAAAAAACAGCTGAATTACAAAACGTGTAACATGCAGGTAAACACTAATTTAATCATTTTAACAGCGCTTATATGCCATAAGGAACTGGCTTCGTTGGAACATGCTTTGCATATACTTGTAGTAAAATTAATTAGCCTTACTATGGCTAAATTAGCTATAGATACAACAATGGTTAGCTAACATTAAAAAAGACAAACCAAATTCAACTACTGTTATTAAGGTTTGAAGTCTTCATTTAAACGTATGAAGATTTACCTCAGAAAATTTTATGTTTAATAAAACATTAATATTATTCTTTAAAATGAGATTCAAATGGTACGGCTCATTGCTGCCACCTACAGCTGAGCTGAAAAATGCAAAGTAGATATGGGAGTGAAGCTTGATATGCTTGTAATGCTAAAGGTAGTTCTCACAACTAGGCCAGAACGAAATGAGAAGATCTGCATTTCCCTGTGTGACACTAAACAGACTCCTCACGGAAACCTCCGCCTCTGTGACCTTCAAGGGAACCCAGTTCCAGAACTTTGGGTCCATTACCTTGCGCAATATTGCAGCGTCTACCTCGTGGGATGAAGAACTTGCCCTAGTCTCACATTGGGAAGCCTGAGGAAGCCTGAGGAAGCCTGCTGTGCGAGCAGCATTCAGGAAACCCGCTGTAAGCTGTGCCTCTTACCGCCACTGTTCTTAGGGATCCCTAACAATACAGAACCACAGCTCGGTGAGCCCACTTGTGGAAAAGTGACCTCAGACCCTCCCCTAGTGCCTGCTGTTGGCCTACCTTCTCTGACATCACCCTCGGGATCTTCATAATCATCTTCAGACAGCTTAATGAGCTCACAGATTGACGTTATAGGTGAGCCTGACCAAGCAAGAAAGATCAGAGCACATCACACTGGCCACATGTGCTGAAAATGACAGGTACCACTGCCTTTTCCATCATGTTCTTCATATTTTGCAAGGAAAAGCCACATAATTATTCTGCATCCACAATCTCTGCAGGCAGCCACCTCGACACCTAAGGAATAAGGATGCATATCTTGAGCACCCTTCACCCCGCACAGGACACGACTGCTCATGCTGCTCGTCTATCTTCTGAATGTATACCTTCTGATAATAAGACACATTTACACAGACAGAACAAGACACAAGCCATTAAACTGTAATTCTCTCTCATGATCCACTGAAGTTTGAAATGAGCCTATCCATCACAGCCAACTAACCTGCAGCAAGAAAATCATTACAAAAAAAAACAAGAGACCAATTTCCGACGAGCTGCACCATGCCCTGTTTATTACCTCCTAATGCAGGCCTACATTATCAGAGTCCCGAATTCTGAAGAGCCTTAATACCGTTATTGCTGTATGTGTTCACAGCAGGTGCAGCCGGGATAGATGGGGCAATATTCTCCAACTGTTCCATTACTTGTCTCTGACAGATTTTTTTAACGGACAGCCTGAAGTTTGAGCTGAGCAGAGGGCTTGGAAATGACTTCATCACTCTCCTGGTGAGGACCAGGCCGCTGCCAGTGATCCTGGAGCCTCCACGATCCGCTGACACATGGAGGGTCCCGGGTCGCAGCAAACGAGACAATAAGCATGTCCGTCTGATGGAACTGCAGCTCGACTAAATGGGCAGGAGCGGCCCGGCGGAGCATCGCAGAGCCTCCCTCAATCAGCCTTCTCGCCGCTCATTAAGCACAACATTTCTGCTGTATATAATGCATACGAGACAAACGTATATCGAGAGATACGTTTCCCGGCAAAATGTTTACAGTGCAGCAGAACGCTGAGGGCGGTTGGTGGGCCGGATTGTGGGCCGTGAGTGTTTGTCAGAACACACTCACATATTGATCGTGCCGTCACAATGCAGCCATGGGCCTTGTTTTGATACTCTGACATACAGTGATCTAAACTCCTCCGGGGACCAATTCAGAACGAGCCACAAAAACAGCCAATTAGTGAGTATGTTCCACGGACCGCTGGAGCAGCCACGCTATGCTGGGGTGCCCATTGTTCCCCGCCCGAAAAGCGTGCCTGGGCTGAAAAGGGCAGAACCCCACTCCTTAAAGGGCTCGTAAGAGAGGGGGGAAAACAGAGACACAGAATGGGGAGGGAGACAGCAAAGGCGAATTCACACGCACGTTTCCTGAACGCCTCCCCCAGCCCCCGTTTGCATGATCCCAACTTGAGCTCCTATCCACACGTTGAGTCCTGCAAGCCCACCGCAATCCATTATCCCTGTCAAGTTAATGTTCCGTGTTGAGCCATATGGCAGAGCTGCACGTGCAACAAAGGAAATTCCTTCAACTTGTTATAATCAGCAGTTTCAGCTGTCCAAAAAAAAAAAAGAAAGAAAGAAAAAAAAAAACGACAGCTTAAACAGCTTTATTGTGTTTGGTGCATTTTCTGTTAATATCCATGGCGATAACAGGAAGCGGGACGGGCAGACGGGGAGGGGGCGTGGGACGGGGGGGGAGAGCCGAGCCGAGGCCGAGCGCGGGAACAGGACGGGGCGGGACGGGATCGCCACTCGGGACACTGTGCTGGAGCAGCGCAGAACGTGCACATCGCACTGCAGGTGCCAAGGAGCCCCTTTCTATCAGGGACGAGAAACCGGGCTCCCCCCCCCCCCCCCCCACCGACCCCACCAGACACATAAAACCCCCCCCCCCCCCCTCAGTGACCCTGTTGGGTAGTA
>JAODKM010000008.1:8459158-8488277 GCA_026780845.1 Petrocephalus sullivani | reverse complement strand
GGTCATCTTCTAAAGGGAAAAGGAGAGGGGGGGGGGGCAGAGAGGAGGGGTATAAAAAGAGGAACCCCAGGGTTGAACAAGCTGGGCTGACGTGGTGAGTATTACCTACTTACCCATCATGCTGGAGTTCATGAAAGGTGTCGGGGACAAGCCTTCGTGGGACACTACTCGACTGTCACTCAAGTGCTCACCATAATGAGGGCTGTCTGCGAAACCCTGGGGGAAGAAGGATCACATTATTAGGCTGCACCACTAATCGAGTGCTATGACACTCCTCTAATTACTGAGGGAGGCACTGCCATTGGTCAACTGTCCCCCGAAACGGTCGATTCGCTCATCTGCATAAGAAAAAAAAAACAAAAACCAAAAAGGGAAAGAAAAACTATTTTAATCTTGTTTTGATTATAAGCGGGGGAAACATCGCCCCGGAGAGCAGGGAAAGCACAGATGTTTCCGAAGGGAGACGTAGCCGCAGCTGCCTTAAGGTTACCGCTGCTCCACTGCTACTCCTCACACGAAAGCGGTCTGGCGCGCGCGCGTGTGCTTTAATAGGCGACACGTCGAGGCACGGGCGCGACAGCACACCGCTGTTATGCTAATCGCAGTCACTGCAGCGGCGGAGTCACGGAGCCGCAATGATCGAGCGGACGTCGCCCCACCCCACCGAACGGACCCAGATCATCAATCATCCAGGGGAAGCCGGCATCGGGCCCGGGAAGCCCCCGCCAGGGGTTCCGACCCGCTAACCGGGCTGTAGGCCGTCATCCAGAGGAACAACATAACAATTAGCCACACGGCAATAGCAAACCTTATTTCATTACATATACATGATAAAAAAATGAAAAGCCCTCCACATAAAAGGGCCATTTCCAGAGCTCCGGAGGTGATTTCGGCAGTGCTGCACAGAGTCTTTCTCACGACGGTTATCGGGGTCCTTGGCTTTGGTCTAAATATCAGTCACAGTCGGGTCTTTTAAGACGCCCGGGGCTGCCAGCGTAGCGGCTGCCGGACCCGCAGTGGCACTAATCCCCGGGCCTGTGAAAATTTGCCTCCAGCTCGGCCCAAAACTACATTAACTGCCGGCGGCAGGGAGGCACGCTGCCCGCCTCCATTTCTATAAGCTTTTTCACAAATTCATAGCCCTCGTTTCCGCACACGCTACAGAAATATATGTACATATCTCTGGCGGGCCGGCCAGGGCAGCCGCGGAGATTGCCCATTGTGCGGCTGTCAGAGGCGCAGTTTCCCCATCAATAACGCCATCAGCCCGCTCATTGTTAGTGCTGCCCCCCTTGCAAAAGTTCTTGGGCCCGGACAGGGCACCATGGCCGCCATTTAGCGAGAACTCCAAAAAATGCTGTTGGATCAGAACCTGTTTCCCTCCTCCCAAAAAAATGGCTGCCAGATCGTGACGGGGAAGAGCCGGAGAGGTGGTGAAGAGGGGAACCGCATGGTAACAACCAGCCGCTCACTGGCCCCCCACAGGGGACGCTCAGATCATAAATCACACAGCATCCGTCCCTGGTGAGCCGCACAGTGCCACTGGCCACTCGGGTGGACGCTGATGTACGCTGTCAGTCCGACCTGAAGCCCGGCTACCGCTGGCTAAATAAGTGTCAGGCCGCCGCTTAAGGACGCGCATCACGGAGCCCCGGGCCGGCCCAGGTGAGCCGCTGCCTGAGTACACACCCGGGGGGAGGGGTAGGCCAGACGGGGAGCGCCGGACGTGGCTGGTGCGGCCCGGGCAGGCGGGCGGTGGCCAGCGGGGGGTCTCCCACGACAATGGGCCCTGCTGTCAAAATGACGCGCCCGCGGCCATCCAGGATGCACGGGGAGGAGCCCGATCAAGGTCAGCCGGGCCGGCGGGGGGCTGCATTCACCGCCGAGCGGCCCCCGCGTGTGAGCTCAGAGAGAGAGCTGGAGAGAGTGGCCGAGACTCGCACTGCGGCTCTGAGGAGGCTGACGGAGACGGAAAACGCAGCGACTCAGGGAAAGAGAGAAAAAGCCGGCGTGAAAAATAACGCAAGATGCACAAATAAATATTCACAAAAAAGGACATGTTCAAAATAGCTATAAAAAACAGACCTGGCCATTTTGGTCTGGGTTCTGCTGAGCACTGAAGCTGCTAAGGCAGAGAGTCATTCTCTAAAAGTCTCACCCTAAATCTTACATCTCTAGCACCATTAAAGTGTAATTAGTCGAATTACCTCTGTAGCTATCTAACAGGTCGGCCCCCTATAGCAGCACTCCTGATCAGAGAGCCCCTGACACATCATCTCATGCCGAGGCCCGTCACCGTCACCCCACGGGTGCTCAGAAACGCAGAGGCACTGCTGCACATTTCAGCCGTGCGCCCCTCCAGTTTTAAGGGATTAAAACATATGCAGAAGGCACCCAAATTTAATGCAGCAGCGCTGGCTAGGACAGGTAGATGCGAGTTCACAGGCCAGAAAGCCGATCATGAAAAATACGGCCGGGTTGACAGAGATGCACCCATAGCCAGGGGAAGCAGACCCATGAAGAGAAGACTGATCAGCTTTGTGACAGACAAATGCATCAATCAGAACAAAAAGAACATCATCCCTTTCATGTTTTCAGGTGTTAAAATAGGTGTAAGATGAAAAATGGTAAATGAGAGAAACAATAATTAAAATCTATTTTAATTACCCATCAACACTAATTTACTAATTTACTCACTCATTATTAGAATGTCCCTTCTCTCTGGCAAGGTAATCCGTTGCTCACCGACAGGACGGTGCTCAATGCCTAAATACTGCCACTGAAACTGTGGGCAAACACCCAATGTGAGGTTCAGATATGAATCAGGATCCATGTGACTGGCATCTCAGGGCTGATTTGCTGACGTCAATATGAGTGATCGTGTTTATTGTGAAAACGGTGCAACCTGGACTAACTAAACCCGTTTCCCCGGAGCGACTCCCATCTTCGCTGCACAGAGGTGCGAACATCTGTCTGTTTACGGATGCCTGTCCCTCATCGCATGTGTGTGTCTGTGTGTGTGTATGTGTGTTGGGGAGGTGGGGGGGGGCTGATTTATATGCACCTGGAGCAAAAATATCAAGCGTCTCAACCCTGCAACTGGAATCAGCCTGCTGGCTGAGCCACAGCCCACAGACGTTGGTGCGGGAAGGACACTAGGAGAATAAACAAGGCCGCGCCGCGCTGACACGCCGCCGATTTCTGATAGGAAGTGACACGGGAGTGACGCCTAATGAAATGCAGACAGGGTGACAGTGACAGCCTACGTGTTAAAGGAAGGAACACATCTTCAAAACAAACAAGCGGCCACAGGCGGTGCCAGTCAGAGAGATGAGGGGAAGTGAGATGGTGCCCCGGGGCGATTCGGGTCCCCGTGCCACGCGCACTCACAAGCGGCCTGACTGGTGGTCTCACAGACAAGATACAGAAAAGCACAGAAGGCCGGTGGTCTCACGCCCTGGGCGGCCGTGTGACATTCACTGCAGGCCGGGCAAAGTGATGCTAGGGATGCACACTCTGGCACGGGATTCACTCTTAAATCCTGCATAATCCAGGAAAAAAAGAGCTGCCTATTACTTCATTTTTTTCCTGCAGTTCGCACACTTTTACCTATGAAAAAGTGACATTACAAGGCTAATAAGAGGTGCACAAAGAATCCATCCACCTGTCCGTATTGCGTAACCACTTATCGGGCACAGGTTCGCGGGGAAGCTAGAGCCAGTCCGCGGCGGAGCAGGGCGGACGACTCCCGGAATGGGAAGCCAGTCCGCGGCGGGGAAGACGCTCACACACTACGGACAGCTCAAATACGACAGGTCACTCATCTGCACGTGGCGAGAAGGCCAAAGGAACACTGGGAGAACAGGGGCACACAGCGAACGGGATTTAAAATACCGGCATGCGGTGTGCGAGAAGTGCTAACCACTGTGATATAAGGAATTCAAAAATAATACTCAACTAAATAATGATCATTTTCCAATTTAACAAGCAAGAATTGTCCCAAAAAAATTCAGCTGAAATTAATATTCCATTCATACCAAAGGAATGAATGAAAGGATAAACCTTTTCAATCCAATGATACCGTTGACATTTTCAGGTTATTTTCGAGGGAGGGGAATCAGATCACTAAAAGGCTAAGATTTTTCAAAAATGGTGATTTTATGTAAGAAACAGTCAACTGCAGTAACCACTTAGCGAACTGATTTTAACAGGTGTCTCAGCCTTTGTTATTAATGCAGACAAAACATTAGCGCACCACCATTACTCTCAGCAGCGTGTGCTGAAAGATTTGGGCCAAAGGGCTAAAAAAATGTATGCATAGATATATGCCGGCTTGGCCACCTCACCTGATGGGGAGTAAGGCACTGGGACTGCTCCGTCACTACGTAACCATGGTACCACGCGCTTCCGTAAGCCGCCACTCTCGGCAACCGGCTGCTCAGGCTCCATTTATGATTTTAATGGATGACATCTCCGGAGACTGAAGGGAGTGGGAATTGACTAATTTCTCAGAGTAATTAACTGTAAGTGATTTCCAGAATGCTCATCTGACACGGTAACCTCCCCACCAAAAACCTCTTCTTTCCCAAAGCAACAACAATCTGAAATAAATCACACATTTAAAACTATGTGTACAACGGAGAATAACAAAAAATTTTTATGCCCGCATCTCGGAGATACATTTTAAATAAAATTATTTTATATTTCTATTCTATATTTTTAATGATTTACAGGTTAAATCTGTGGAATCTCACGTACAATGTGAGCTGCATTTCTGAAAGGTGTGCATCGTGAAAGGAAATAAATGATTATTTAGAAGTGACAGCTGTACTACAAAGCCCACCGTTCCAGTCCCTCAGCCTAGTCGCCACAAGTCGCATGTTTGTTCCTGTGACAAACAACCGACGGCCGAAAGAAAGAACGAGAGAAAGAAAAAGAACAAAGGAAAGAAAGAAAATTTAAAAAGGGGAAGGAAGCCGTAAAATGCTATTTAGTGCGTGAAAAGCGAAACCAAAAATTAATAAAATTAAATAAAGAAAGCTATACTCTTGTGTGTTGGTTTTAGATTTACTCAGTTCCTCTTTCCTTCGTTCTTCAGAAAAACTGAAAAGTACAATTCCGAGAAGTAGAGAGACAGAAAGAGGAAAAAAGGAAAAACTAAATCAATAAACAGATCAAACTGCAGCAATTTAAATTAATTAAAATGTTGAAATGTACACCACAATTCTCTGCAATGTACGATAAAACTCTCTCTGTATTATATGTAGAGCATTTCACCCCTTTTGGTGGTTAATAAGGTTCCTGTATTTTTTTCATTTCTACTTTAATAAACAAATCATAACCATCCCATATGTCATTAAAATATCAGTAACGGCAAATCCAACACAACACCATTATCATCAACCTGAGGTGTGTGGAGACCCAGAAAAGATTAATCAAGTGGAATGTAAACATGCTGTAAAAAAAACCAAGCTTCTTTGGCACGCCTTGTCGGGACAGAGTTATGGTCTAGTTGAGGAGGGGAGTCTTACCCTGGAGGACTCGTAGGACGGACTGGGCTGGCCACCTGTGCCCCAGGACGAATGGCTCCTCTCCTCCATGCCTGCGAAGGAGAGCGACATACGCGATTCATTTACCAGCCCAAAAACAGTCACCTCTCTGCAGCCGGACCAAGCAGGGACGCTCTGAGGAGGGTGTGCGTCGGGGGTGGGGGGAGAGGAGCGGAGAGAGCGAGCTAGTCTGCACTGTTTGCACTACATTACGGTCTGAGATACAGCTATGACCTAGACGCATGGCCCAGTCACAGGGGGAGCAAAAAACAAAGAATTCACAGGGTGTTTAAAAATAAAAAGGGCCTGTCGGAAGTGGTGCTATAGAGACGGTGCTTTTTGGTGTGGAGGTTGGCGGCCCTCTGTAGCAGCAAGGCCCGTCTTAAGGCCTGAGTCATCAGGGCTGTCTGCTACAATTAATTTGAGAGGAAAAGGGGGGAAAAACAACCACACCAAGAGCTGGTGACTAATCATTTAGTTCTGTTTTCAGAGGCTCTGCTTTCTGAGCATGCAGCCAATTAGCTGCACATAATTTATGGCGGTTCTCATAAATTGTGCAAAATTCCCAAACTTACACTAACACACTAACATTGACTAACAGCAACTGGAATGAGGTCATCTGCTATTGCATAAGATCTGAACCTATAAACTAAAAAGAAAAAAAAAACAAAACAAATATTGAAACATAATGAAAAGAAAAACACTCCTGTATTTCCAATTGTCCATGGTAATAAAGACGGCCCGTTTGGCTAACACCAAGTTGAACTGCATGGCTGAATCCAAAGCACGCTGATATTTGCATCTGCCTGTGGTACAAAGACTCAGAGGGCCACGGCTAGAGCGGAGAAATCGACATCGCACAGATAGCGGCGGTGCGGACTGAAGCCAGCCTCAGCTGAGGAGGGGAGCTGGGCTGGACCCGGATGAGGCAGCTCTGCTGCAGCTAATTGACTGGGGGCAGGGGCCATAGAGAAGAACCTCTCCTTTGGGAAAGGAGCCTCGATCGCGCTCCGCATCCAATCCCCAAGACCTGCAGCACCCCCGGCGCCTTGGGGACATGGCCCACTACCTGACATACCACTGACCTGTGCCGCCAGACGACGCTGCTTAAATATGCTGACCTCTATCTAATTGAAAATGCTTTATTTTCAAAAGCAGCACATCACACTTATGGAGGTCAGGCATTAAATTACAGGATGCAAACAATCTCAGCTCACTGCTGAGAAAAGGATTTCTATAAATTGTCCTGTAGTATGGAAATCAACTAGAAATAATCAAAATTCACAATTTCTGTTATATATTAAGCATATTTATAAGGTATTTATGCATTTTAAAAATATGTCATTAAAATGTTATAAACAACCACATCATCACTAATGCACTTATGGACAGAATTCTACATCTGCAGTGCTTAAAGCCCTCTGGGCACTCTCACTTTCGTTTCTTTTCACATTGCAAACCAGCCCCCCCCCCCCCCCCAAAATCCATGCCGACATTTGGCACGTGACACCACGCCCAGCACAGGTCAGCGAATGGCATGAGGAACTTCAGAAGACAAAGAAGTAGGTTATCGGGAACTGCAACTTCCCCTATGGCTGTGAGATCTTTTTCTTCACTCCTCCAATGGGCATGAGCGAGAAGCACCATGCCCTGACAAGAAAGAGGGAGCCCTCACCAGGCCTGGCATGCAGCACACAAACACAACAGGGGGCGGCAGAAAAACAAACTTATGCAAGGTGTCCAATGGCACCTGACCTCACCGAGTGAATTTCCCAATGTACATTAGTCACATTAATGGAATAACTAGTTAATATTCCAAAGCTAACTAGAAGTTCTGTTATTTCTGGCAACTCCTGCCTTAAGCACAACCTTATTAGTTACATCCACAGTGTCTGTGAGGCAAGCGAAGGATTTGAATATAGATATTAATCTGGCAGGAGGCCACAATCTCTCTGTTTGTCTCTAGTGGTTTCACGTCTGTCAGATAAGAGGTCACTTAAATGTCTTATCTCCTACAGCACCATGCAGCCATATTTATATGTACATTCAGTATTTGTCACTGTATTTATCAAAACCACTATATCAGCGTGTCAGAAAGAAAAATGCAGCCAAGAAAAAAGAATGAGTGGCGGCTTACGGAATGAGTGGTGGCTTACGGAAGCGCGTGGTACCATGGTTACGTAGTGACGGAGTCCCAGTGCCTTACTCCCCATCAGGTGAGGTGGCCAAGCCGGCATGACATTAGAGTCAAGCCGAGAAAACAGAGGAGTGAGCGTTTGAAGGCCTTGCGGGCTGGACAGGGCCATACACAGGCTGGAGGGAGCCGCACATGGGCTGGAGGGAGCCGCACACGGGCTGGAGGGAGCCGCACACGGGCTGGAGGGAGCCGCACACGGGCTGGAGGGAGCCGCACACGGGCTGGAGGGAGCCGCACATGGGCTGGAGGGAGCCGCACACGGGCTGGAGGGAGCCATACACTGGCTGGAGGGAGCCGCACACGAGCTGGACGGAGCCACACACGACCTGGATGGAGCCACACACGACCTGGATGGAGCCACACATGGGCTGGAGGGAGCTGCACATGGGCCGGAGGGAGCCGCAAACGGGCTGGAGGGAGCCGCACACGAGCTAGACGGAGCCGCACACGAGTTAGATGGAGCCGCACATGAGCTAGACGGAGCCGCACACGGGCTGGAGGGAGCCGCACACGAGTTAGACGGAGCCGCAGACGAGCTAGACGGAGCCGCACACGGGCTGGAGGGAGCCGCACACGAGCTGGAGGGAGCCGCACACGGGCTGAGAACCACAGCGCTCAGGATCCCCATAATTTCCACAGTTTTCCCTGCCACATTCCTTCGAGGGCTGCTTGACTGTTCAATTTAAATATATATAACAACCAAGGATCATCCACAAGCCGCTTTCTTCGGACAGTGACACGTCTCCCCGGCCCATACAGAGACAAACCCCAGAATCAGCATACATGCTAAAGCCAGTGGAATAAAACAAAAAATAGGATAAGTTTAAGGTGCATTAAAGCAGGAACTGAAACCACAGTGGAAAAAAAAATCACACCCATTTGCCACAGAATCCAACATACAGTACTATTTTCTATTTTCTGCAATGTGACAGTCATAGTAAAACTGCCCTTTATATACCCTGATAAAAGATGGAATATTATTTCAACACACTAGACTGCCACTGGTTTCCATTTCCAAAGACTGAACACCAAAGACCTTTCTGAGGCAGCTTCTTCGCATAAGTGCAGTACAACGTCATGTCCGTTACAGTCTGAAGCTAAAACAGGACTGAGAGTACGTGGGCACAATTCCTGAGAAAACATAACCTGCTTACCACAAAGGGCCAACACCCTGATACAGAAATATATAACTCATAATCTTCTCATTCAATAATAATATTATTATTAATATACAATAATAATCAGGTCTAAAAATAAATTTTAAAACTTGTTGCAAAACAAGTTTAAACATGTTGCGAAGGCAACATACTACCAACATGCACAAATACTGCATCTTCAAGGGACAATCACATGTCACTCTTGGCTGATTAAAACCGAAAACGCTGCACACACTCCAGAACTTTGGATATTTCATTAATAACATGATGGGAAGCTTTGTTTACTTGTGTCGCACCATTCCCGTTCTTCGCCATGTCTGCTGGCAACGCTAAGTATAACACCAACACGCATCTACGGTGGATTATTGCTTCTGGCCCGTTTACCAAAATGTGGAAAAAAAACTCCAGGTGCTGCTCAGTGCATAGGGTACAGGAGGTGTGTTCCTGGCTATCCAGCCAGCTCTACCAGGACAGAAAGCCACACGAGATAAATCCACACGCCATGATGCTCCCTCTGCCACCATCCCAGATCCCCAAGGCCAAGTACTAGGCTCTCTTCCTCCTCCTCAGCATAAAGAAGCAGGGCGAAGAGTTTCCAACCTGACAAATCAAACACCCACCGAAAACGGCTTCTCCCAGCCCACATCCGTGCTTCCGGCTGGCTTGCGACAGTGACACGGAGAACACGTCCGTCTAGACGTAACATTGTGAAGTCACTTCCTGGCTTTGTTATGTTTTTTTTTCCCTTCTCCTCCTGTCACATAGCTAAGAAACAACATATTCTGTTGAGCAGCACAGCGGCCAAGAGCTGTGGGGCCCTCAAAAAGGTAATCTCTCAGAATGACTCCGGAATACACAGATGCACAATGTCACTCTCATCGCACAACTCAGCTTTAAAAACATTTCAAAACTAAAGCGATGACGTCAGAACCTGACTTAATTAGAACTGCAATACTGCGTTAATGAACAAACTTCATAAACTACTGTGAAAATACAGTTTAATAAATACACACAGAAAGGAGGAAAAAGGCATATAGTCTGCAGATGAGGAGTCCTAACAGAAATACACTGTAAATGTCAGCGACGGCAAAAGGGGATGGACAGCCTCCTAGAGCCAATGAAAGTAAAATATCGGCCTCCCTGTGCGACAACCGTCCGCCATGTCAGACGTTAGCCGTCCCTCCCCCGTGCCCGAGCGATCTATGCGGTAAAAGGACGAGCTGTGAGGCTGACAGGCTGTGAAGCAGGGAGCCAATGAGAAGCCGCGGGCTGGGGCCCCGATAAGACCACGGCGGGGCCTGTCGCAGCAAAGTCGGAGGTGTCGCAGCACCGGAGCGCACCTGCGCTGGTGAGGAAGCGGGGGGGGAGGGCTTGTCAAGCCCATCGAGGCATCTTCATTAGACAGCCGCTGCCGCGCTGCAGGACTCAGTCATCCGAGCAGCGCTGTCAGGAAGAAAGGGATCGCGGGGAAGCGAGCGGCACGGAGGTGCCGCCGCGCTCAGATTAAGGCTCGGTGTATATCAGAGTGTGTCACGGAGGCTTTCCGGAAACAAAGGGGGGGCCGGGCGACGCAACAAAGCACATCAAAGGCCCCACAAACCGGGCCAGATCTGGAGCACAGCTTGCAGAAATTAACGGGTTTTTTTTTTTTTTTTTTTTCTCCAAGCTGTTCGCTCGTAGCCCTACAAGTCACACTCCTGTGATGCGTCTGCCAGTGGTGAGAGACCCCCCCCCCACCTACACAAGTGCCGTAAGAACGCATGCCCCAGGCTAACAGTGCCAGGCCTTCTCAGGCTTCTCACGGAATCCAGCTCGGGCCGACGGTGACGCCAGCCTGTGGGTAAGGCCTCCGTGCCATAATTTACGGTGCCCAGGCAAAAGAGAAACCCAACCCCCACTACCTCATTCTGTTCCCCCTACCGTGAAGAACAGGCCCCCCGATCACTGACCTGGGCCTCACGCTTCAGGAAAACGTCACCCTCTGATGTCATGGCGAGACGTCCTTTTCCTCACCTGACATTTCCAGTCAAGTGCAGCTTCTTGCTCTGCAAATCAGGATCCCCCCCCCTTTCAATCTGCAGACATACACACTTCGTGTTGTCTTTTTCAAATGGGTGTGTTCCGCTTCTAAAAACGTCACTGCGACATGCACATTTAAAGTGAGATCCATCATTTACACATTTCTGATTTCTAACACCCCTTTTTCCAAGGATCCCGCGGGGCTAGAAAGAGCTAAAAGGAGCCGAATGTGGCGGCAGAACTGTATCATGGACTGTAAAAAATGACGGCTGTAGGGAGCTACTGCCTGGGATCCACACAAAGAGAAAAAAACACACAATGCTTGTTTTCTCCCAAGGAAACTAAACAAGCATGTTATTGGGGCAACATGAAGCTATCAAATGACAAGGGGAAAAACCCTGCATCAAACACGACTATAACCCAGAGAGAAGCACCTGGCATTCTGTGGTTTGGTTTAGGGGGATTCGGGGGGGTGCTGTGGGTAGGCGGGGGTAGGTCATAGCTTTGGCGCTCTCCCACATTTTAATGTTAATCCCCCAGAAAAGATAAAACTAACAAGCGAGAATCGCAACAGACCTAATCTCACCTGAGACGGCACAGAACCTTAAAATTTGCAGGTAGGAAGTGGGTCATTCTACTGAGTTCTTTTGCTCGTTTAATGAGCTTGTAGCCAGTGGGCGGCTGTGCTAACCTCAGGGCAGGTGGACTCAGCTGAAGTTGCATGGTACCAGGTTACAGGAAGGTGAGGGAGCTGACACAGAGTGCCCACACCCCACAGACGCACCACATTAAACATGTGTGGGATCTAGCCATGACGCTGCAATTCACAGCGTAACAGTGACCTTTTACGAGAAACCAGCCACCTAACTAGATGGATGACACAGCTGTGTCCCTGACAGCCCTTCCCAGCAAAGAGAAACCTGAGGAATGGGTTTTTTGTCATCCCAAACTACAGACCCACTAACAGCCTGAGCTACAGACCCGCTAACAGCGCACGGTGGGTCTTCACTGCCAGCCTGAGCTACAGACCCACTAACAGCTCACGGTGGGTCATCACTGCCAGCCTGAGCTACAGACCCATGTGTGGGCCATGTGAGGTGGTTAACATTACTACTTACATGTTTTAAATGATAAGACATATTCGATGTTGACGAGTGATAGGCAAATGTTTGCCTGCAGAGTTTGCAAATAGCCTTTTTAGGGTCGTCCTTCGACTTTTCAAAATGATCCCGCACTTTGGACTAACGTTTAGTCGACTATTTGGGAGCAGCCCTAGTCATCACCACCAGCCTGAGCTACAGACCCACTAACAGCTCACGGTGGGTCATCACCACCAGCCTGAGCTACAGACCCACTAACAGCTCACGGTGGGTCATCACCGCCAGCCTGAGCTACAGACCCACTAACAGCGCACGGTGGGTCATTACTGCCAGCCTGAGCTACAGACCCACTAACAGCTCACAGTGGGTCATCACCGCCAGCCTGAACTACAGACCCACTAACAGCGCACGGTGGGTCATCACCTCCAGCCTGAGCTACAGACCCACTGACAGCTCATCGAAGGTCATCACTAGCCCATCTGCTCCACCATGAACAGAGACATGGGAAATCGCTGTGATATAACACAGGAGGGGGGAAGTGACAGAAATATCCATCACTAAAGAAAACACCACTCTGCTCACCTCTACACACACCTCTACTCCGATTACATGCGAGTATCTGTGACACACACTGTGTTCAATCAGTAACACTGCACTCGCGTTTGCAAAATTAACAGCCTCCAAAGAACTGCACAACAGTCACGGGTATGGAATAAAAAATTAACATCAAATACGCTGCACACATATTTAAGTATATATGGAAAATGCACATATGTACATAGTTATGTATATATGCATGTGTAATTATTTCTGTACGTATGCATGTCTGTATGTATATGTGTTTGCGTATGTGCATGTGTGTGTGTGTCCCTGGGAGCAGGCGCTTAAACACACAGGCAGGTTATTAAGTGCCAGCTGAAGGGGGCTTGTGCTGTACCCTGCCGCGATGACAGCTAATTACTGCAGCCTTAACTGCGATAATGAAGAGAAATGGGGGCAACATTAATACAAAGCCAGGGGCCACAAGGCCAGAGGCCCACAGCCAGGGGCCCCAAAGCCAGAGGCCCAGAGCCAGGGGCCCCAAAGCCAGATGCTCCACAGCCTGCGACCCTGAAGACAAGACCCCACAGCCAGGGGCCTCAAAGCCTGAGGCCCCACAGCCAGGGGCCCCAAAGCCAGAGGCCCACAGCCTGAGACCCTGAAGACAAGACCCCACAGCCAGGGGCCTCAAAGCCTGAGGCCCCACAGCCAGGGGCCCCAAAGCCAAAGGCCCCACAGCCAGGAACCCCAAAGCCAGAGGCCCACAGCCTGCGACCCTGAAGACAAGATCCCACAGCCAGGGGCCTCAAAGACAAAGGCCTCACAGCCAGGGGCCTCAATGCCAAAGACCCCACAGCCAGGGACCTCAAAGCCAAAGACCCCACAGCCAGGGACCTCAAAGCCAAAGGCCCCACAACAAGGAGCCCCAAAGCCAGAGGTCCACAGCCTGCGACCCTGAAGACAAGATCCCACAGCCAGGGGCCTCAAAGACAAAGGCCTCACAGCCAGGGGCCCCAAAGCCAGAGGCCCACAGCCTGCGACCCTGAAGACAAGATCCCACAGCCAGGGGCCCCAAAGCCAGAAGCCCCACAGCCAGGGGCCCCAAAGCCAGAGGCCCTGTTGAATGTTGGGCAGTAGCCGGTCGCCTGTGAATTATTATTTTAAATCCCTTAAAAGGAAAATAATAAAGCAGGGCTAAGGAAAGGGGACAGGCTGCCCGGTGAGCTTCCCTCACTCCAAAAAGGAAGGAGATTGAACTTCAATTTCATTGGTGTAGTGCGCGAGGCAGCAGAAAACCCATCTGAAAACCCAGACCCATAAATAAGCAGCAGGGTGAGTGCAAAGGCACTGGTAAACAAGTCTGCACAGGAGGGAGGCCGGACAGCCATGGTCGGGGATTAGAGAGGCCCACAACAATGGCTTCCCCTCATCAGCATTTTCTATATCTGAAATGCAAATCCTGATAAAAGTATCAGGCCTCCGGTCACGCTCAGCTACACACTCTGCGTCTGCTTCGCAAAGCGCTGGCTGACCCTCGACCGTGGAGCGCGTGCGTGTGTGTGTGTGTGTGTGTGTGTGTACGCGCAAATGAGAGGATGAGGCATAAGTCCGTCACAGAACAGCTCTGACGGCGAAAAACGCGGACCCCCTTCCCAAGAACATTTTTTTTGAGGCCATGATAATTAACACAAGTAAAGAGGGACTGAAGGGGGGAGTTTTGAAATAAGCCAGCAGGAAGGTTATGAAACGGGACTTTTCAGTTTAACAATATTTGATCAGCTGGGTTTGCTGGCAGCGCGACGGGCCGTACGTAGGCTGCTCCCCGCCGACTCGCCGCTGGCTTCCCTCACATCTGCTCAGGCATCCCATTGGAGATTTTCAATACTACGCCGCTTATCTTTAAAGGCAAACAAAGCATGGAAGGGAGAAAAAAACACATAATACCAACAGGCCTGTTGGCAGAGCTTGAATTAACAGAGGGAAAACAGGAAAGCCACAGTAGCTCGCGGGGGCCGGGCACGCGGCGCACGTCAGCGGCCCCGGGGGACCAGGACGGGTTATACACTCACTGCATTTCAGCTGCATGGTCTCTGGTCGTACACGTCCAGCCACTCTGCCACGCAACTCAGGGCCATCAAAGCTACCATCATGTGGCATCAGCCTGGGCTTCCAGGTGGCTGGCGGAGGACAGCCCCATGCCCTCGGACTGCCTGGGAGGATCGGGACGTCTTAATAGCCATCATCCATAGGGTGCGGGGGCAGAGCTTTAATGGTGAATTTCACTTGGGGAGGGATGTTACCTCACAAGCTCTGAATCACCAATAAACAAGGGGAAAAGGACATCAACCATTAGGAGGCTGGTCTAAAATGCACCAGGGCTGCATAGCCGTCAGGATGAGTCGCGGTGTTATAATGCTGTGGACGGACACGTGAAAAAAGCCTGAACGCTCAGGGCCCGTCTGAGTATCTTCAGGCTAAATGTTAATGCTGTGCCTGTCCAAGCGAGCGGGCGGCGATGTCACGCCACTGCCAATCTCACGGGCACCTCCGCCATCGAGCTGCCCGGGTCACTCCTGAAGAATTAATCCCAACGTGCCCATTAATTTCCGGCCTGCTACTGCTGACCCGGCGTGTGAGGCGGGAGCCGGAACCGGGCAGGATGCGAAGCTCCTCCCGGGCGTCCCTCTTCACGGGCAATTCGGCGATAAATCCGCTTAGGCACAGCCGTCCGCACGGCGGCCACAATCACGGTTTGGCCGTGCGGGCGCGAGATAAGCAGTGGCTCTCGCCGTCAAAGGGCTCTCTGCCTCTTTACAGCAGAGACTTGGGCGCCATCATCTGGTCTGGGAGTCTCTGCTGCCTGCTTCCAGGATGGAGCATGTATTCCCAGGGAATAGCGCCATCAGCGGCACAGGAGGCCGTGTCTGGCAGAGAAATAATCCAGGGTGTTAGGTGTTGGTGGCCTAATGGTTAGGGAATCCCCAGTCAGCAAGGTACCACTGACAGACCCTGACAAAGGTACCGCCCCATACCACTGCTCCTCAGGCGCTGAATCAGCTGCCCACTGCTATCTCATAATGTCACAAATGGGTTAAATGCAGAGGACATTTCATTGTTGTGTGCTGTGGTATGCTGACAATCACTTTCACCAAAGTGTTCACGCAGACCCAGGTCAGGGGGTCATACAGAGATGCTGTAATTGTCCTCATTTTCTAATAATGTCCTGTTCCTTGCATCATAGGTCCCCCCCACGATCACATGACACCCATGCTGTTGGGACATGGGCTTCCTAGATGGTCTTACCACACCCTGAGCAGAGTTTCATTCGCTCCTATCCCATCCGTAGCCTCAGGAACCCACATCAGGGCGCCTTATGGCAGGGTGATGTGGCGGAGCCTGGCTGGGGGGGGGGTCCCAGTTTTCCACGTCTGGCCAAAGCAGCACAGTGAGGCCAGCCAGCTGGGGCGTTCAGCCCCTCGCTCACGGCGGGCTCAGTGCCTCCAGCCCGCACTCCCTGCTTGGACGCTGAGAGGTCCTGTGGGGTATTTTCTGAGACCCAAAGAGCCCCCCCCTTTCCCAAACAGCCTGAAGTCATGCCATGCGAGTACAATCGGCCCTATTCATCTCCCTAACCACCTCCCCCTGGCCCCAGCGGCAGGGGCCGCCGTGGTGTCAAAACCCTTCAGATGTCTGTGTATCACTCGATCCAACCGCACGGGCCCAGCCAGCTCGCAGCGGCAGGTGGCCCGACTCTGCCCCCCGGGACACAGGGGCAGGCCGCCCCACCCCTGCAGCCCACCTGAGAAAACCTCACCTCTGACCCCAGCTGAGCTCCAAGTTTATAAGCTCACTGGCAGTGGGCAGCACAGATGTGGAAGCAGAGTCGAGCTGCACTGTGATAAGGGGAATGTGTGCGAGCAGAGGCAACTGACCAATCACCATCCACCTCTCATCCAAAGCGCACGTCCACCACAACTGCCCACTGGACAGGATACATGGGGACAGACCTCACTGTCCACACGCACATGTCCATAATGCACATACACTTCTAGCGACACCAGTTAGGCTTGACATCTGTTAACACATTTATGCTTTTAATTATATGTAGATTATTTCAAATAATTATAATTAACAACTTACAGACATACTTTCTTTTTTACCATCCAACAAAGGCCAGTCTGAGCCTGCAGCGCATTCATTCAGATTCTGGGTCGCTGTATATGATGCTAATTTGTACAGTAACTATTGCGACGCACCCCTTGGCGTGACTGCGAAACGCGGCAAATACGGCACCGAGTAACCTGCCTTCAAAAGACCTCCATTGCCATGGCAACAGGAGGATTCTCTGTCAGGAGGTGACCTATGATGTATACATGAAAGATGTCCAGAGTGACTGAATCCGCCTTGCACAGCCGGGCAGGCCTGTACGCACAGAAGGCCCCCAGTCTGGGACGCGCGGGAGTGACAGGGATTGGCTTCCAGACGCGTGCACGACTGACTGATGGTTCATGGAGTATGGGCCGTCTAAAAATAAACAGCCAACGTGGGTAGAAAAGCATCCAGCCTTAACGAATGAGAGAAGGGTTATCAAACAAGGCGCCAGAGAGCACAAAAAGAAAAGGAAAACACCAGGGTAAAAAAAGAGGAGTGTGGTAACAGGTGAGGCCTTCAGCTCAATTTTATTCTTGGTGGGTCAAAAAAAAAACTTTGATATGTAAAATAATTTAAGTGCTGAAAAGGACGGCATTGACACATGCATTTGACATAACATGTTGCTTTTTTGAATAAATGCTTCCTTGAATGACAGTGGGACTTAGCGGATGTTTTAAACAAAAAAGCATCGTAATACAAACGTACAAATCCTAGGAAAAGGCTTTGAAGATAAGGGGGGCTTGAGCAGAGTGTTGTCACCTTGCATATCTTCACCCTTTGTGCCAGGTGCAGAGCAGCACAAACTCCTTTTGTTCACCGCAAGAAATTATCTAAAACTGCACACAGTACCTCTCCAGCTTTCACCAGTTTTTTCCTCAAAAAAACAGAAACCCCTGTGGCTGAAACTCCTTAACAATTAATTCCAAATAACACTTATATGTTCTTCTCCCGGCTCATTAATAATTGACTGGCGGCGGTTCGCTAATCCGCACTTTTAGATGAAACGCATACCCAGACTAAAGCCTTTGATGGCGTCTGGAAACCGCGTCCATTGAGGGGGACAGAAAGGGGACCGGGGAGGACCAAAACTCAACAGGACACGGCGGCTGGGAGATCAGACTGCAGCGTCTGCCGAGGGACCGTGCTCTCGGCTGCGTCTGCTCTCGGCTGCGTCTGCCATCGGCCGTCTGCAGCTGGGACGGGTGGCTGCGGCAATCCAGAGTGAGGAGAGGAATAAGCCAGCTCACCTGGCTCTGCGCTGTCAGTCAAAGGCTCATTAACATATCTTCAATAAAACCTGCAGGTGGCTATCGAGAACCAGGACTGGACGCCACTGGCACGGCGCATAAACCCACAATAAAACATTCTACTGCTGGCTCAGAGGTAGCATTCCTTCAAGCTGAATACTGCTGGACCTAAAGTTGGTTCTGGTTATGTTCAGAGATACTTAGGACTTTCATCTACAAAGGATACGCTAGTTATGTGTCTTGCTAAGCAAAATAAACACAAAATAAAACAATTTATAAAGTACAATTAAATTAACTTTAAAGAGATCAGCCGGCATTATGGATCATTGAGGTTATTGAGTCTTCCACTGCTTGCGGACCTGTGCCTGACCCAGAAATAGTGGGCAGAGGGGGAGATCCTGAACCGTCGGAGTTCTGGCCGTGAAGACGGAAGGAACCACCAACACAGAGAAACAGAAATGCAAAAATAAAGCGAGGAGACGGGTACCAAAGGTCGCCTGGAACCTTCTGCCAACTGGCGACTCATGTCTTAGGGGAAGCAGGAAACAGGAGCCCACGGCAGAACCACATGCAAAAGCCGGGAGGGCATGCAAACCGCGTGCCTTGGAGAAGTGCGCAGTGCCGTGACCTGGCCTTGCAGGCAGGCTATCAGTGTGCTGCCCAGCAGCCCCGCAGGAAGATTCCTGTGCCGCCGATGCTCTGCGTGTCACCTACAGGCTGCGCTGTCAACCGCTCACCATGCCGCTTCTGACATACCGAGGTCCCACTCTGGCTTTGCCATTTATGCCAGTTTGGTGACACTCACACGTGATTCACGGACAACAATGAATTAAAAACAGCTAGTGGTGCACAGATTCAGAAAATTTGGCTGATGTTGATAATTTAGTCTAATATTACTGATACCTACAGTAATACTGATACCCAGTCAACCTGTGAGTTGCATGAATCTGAAGTGAAACTGATGTCGATGATGTTACTACTTAAGATGCCATGAATGTATGAAGCAGCAACATTATATAATGCAGGCAGGGAGACGTCAGCAAACTAACACCGACTTGCGAGACTAGCGACGACTGAAGTGGTGAATGAGCCAAAATGTGGCAGAATCCCTCGTCCTCCAGTACGGAAAATGGCTGATCTTGCAACGCAATAGCTCAGTTTTTCAGTGGTCATCAGCTCGATCAAGATTGACACAATCAGACTCATGCCAATGTTAATCTTAATTTTCAACGAATGTTAGGACAATACCAATATGTTGTGCATCTCTAAAGACGGCTGGGAAAAAAAACCTAATATTGTCAAAGGAAAAATTCCGTTCTTAAAAAATAAAAAAAAAAAAAGACTGGAGTCACAACACAGTTGAGACCCAAAGCCTCACAATCTCTGCTTTGAAGAAACACAATAGCGGTGTCAGTGCACAAAGCGCACCCCCAGACAGATTTCCCCGCTCCGACCCTTAAAACTGGATAAAGCTTTTACTTGATTTTCTACATGGATGGAGCCGGCTGACGGCGGGCGGGCAGCACTGCTGTAATTCTGCCCGTCCTCCACTGGCCGCCTCTCCATAATCGCAGAATGACACAGGCCGCTGCGTTAGGGCTCATGGATGCTTGCGCTGCACTCGGATGCCGACTCACAGAGTATGTGCATCAATACTTGTGAGCAGTAGGGATAGAGCATGGCTCTGCAAACCCAATGCAAAAAGCTTAACCTTGTCAACATGACTCATATAAGTAAAACACACAACGTCCACTTCGAGTGTACAAAGGACAACAAATTAACTGCGTTGAGTCATGTGATTTTCAATAGGACCCCTAACACGGCTTTCTTTTTCGAAAATAAACTGTTTTAGATATACACTGAATTCAAAAATAACTTCACAAAACAACCATGGACCAAACACTGATCCAGCACATTGTCTTGGTAATGTCACAGCCAAAGCAGACATGCCATCTTAAGTGGGCATTTGATATATTTTTTGCAATGCTGCATCCGTGTGAATCAATCACTCCACCGTGCAAGGCAGCGAGAAGAAGGTGCGCGGAGCCAGAGAGGCCCGTGCCGATGTGCCAGGACCGACAGAGATGTTTAGCCAGTTTGCTAACTACACACCGCCCGGAAACACATCAGAAGATATCTCAGAGGCATGCAAAGAAACAACATTAAAAACCCCTCAGCAGAGATGCAGAGACATACACATCCCATGAGAGGCCGGTTTTAGCACTTAACCTAACTGAAGAAAGAATAAATATTAACCATCAATGTCAATTTAAGCAAAACAGTTTTTTAGCAATATCAACATGCACTCAAACACAACGACTAATGGAGATACATGTGTAACGAGTGTGATAAGCTACATGTCCCACCCCCTCGAGCTGACATGCTCCCCTCCCCCAGCGACACCACATCACACAGCCAAAAAACAAAAAAATAAAAAATAAATGCACAGTGCATGCTCGACGATGGCACGAACCTGAGGAACTTCACAAACAAGGGGGGCAGAAGAATGAATCGGTTTGAGAGTCAACAGAGATGCCGTCCCGCGACCTGGGAGCCTCCGGGCCCTAGCGCTTCACTCGTTGGCTTTTTATCGCAGAATATCTGCTCGCCATGCACGGCATTCCAGCCCCTTCTGGATTAGCCATTTGAGAGGGAAATAAAAAAAAGACGCACTCCTGCCAGTAATATACTGGCAGCATTTACGCAAGCTGACAAACAAAACAATGACTGACTCCTCTGAACGCAATTCTATACCTAACTTCATGTCAAGGTTAACTGACGATTGCCTGGTTCCATTTTCTAAAATGTGTCACGCTTTATATATTTCATTTTCATTATAATAATCATTATTATATAGACATCACTCGCTCGAGCAGCTGCACATTCAACTCGATTTCTCATTAAGTCTTAGTCATCTGCTTGAGAAAATGTGGAAGGTGAACGGGACAGGAAGAGGGGAAAAATATATTGTTCTGACTGCATACATCATGCATCAAACTGCTAAACAGAACGTGTAACAGGATACCTGCACATGTGTAAATCATATCCGCATAAGCTAATCAGCTGTTGTCTAAACTAAGGCAGTATGCACACGCACACGCACACACACAGGCTAGAGCTAATACAGCACTTTCTCTCGGCACAATGGCAAACAGCCCCCTAAGTACGCTAAGTAAGGGGGCCTCCGCCAGCAGCAGAGAGAAGCATTTGCTCCTGCGATCGCGGCTGCCGTGATATGAAAGCCCCCTGCCTTGCAGGAGAATCCCAGGAGCACATTCTCATCTCCAAGAAGGAAAGGGATCTTTGCTTAATACAGAAGAAAATATTTTTTCCCAAAAATGTGAATTTCCTATAGTAGTATTGTTAGATTTAGATTTCAGTAGAGCCCTAAAACACCAAAGGAGATATCACAGCAGACATGCCCAAGGTTAAAATTAAAAATATTTGCTCATATTTTATATGCCATGCTAGAAGTTGGTGCCTGAAACCCTGAGTGAGCTTGCAGCCGATCCTTAAGTGATTGCAATGTAGCCACGTTACTGTTCTGAAGGACACGTGCCAAGATGCCGGTCGTGACCTCTGGAGACCATGATTCGAAGCAGTACGCAACTTGTGGCCACCTTTCCTGTCGCAGAGCACTCTTAAATCATAACAATTACACATCTTTGGTCACAGCGTCCCGCCTTCGCTTCTCCCAACCCAGAATTCAGTTATCCTCTAAAAAGTGTTTCCTTTACATGGCAGATAACTAGAGCACAAGCAAGGCTTTGTTGCCGGGCATAGGACAAGCGGGGATGAGACATAATGCGCAATTGTTGCCCTTCTCCAAACGCAAATCAGACAATAGTGCAGTTTTATGGTTTGGGAGCTATACCAATTAAATAAAGGCCCATTTTACTGACAAACCTTTATGGTTTTTCAAACCCACTGTGGAGATCAATGTGCCAAATGACAGCCTCCCCTTCACATCAAAACCCACCGAACAAATGAAGATGACCCACATATGACACAGTAGAATCACACAGAGAATCAGAAGCGTGTAAAGACCACAAAAATGGCTTGTCACTGGGGAACACGAGCTACAGGAAATCCCCAGCTACTAATATGTGACTCGCCCAAAGGAAGAACTGGAGACAGAAGAGAAGTACTCGGATAATCTCACAAAAACAAAAAGAAAAGCAGGGGAAAAATGCTAGCTTTGGGGGGGGGTGAGGTTGAAAAAACCCCTTGAACTTTCAGAAAGTTAAAAATAGATCGAAAATAAATAAAGAATAAAATTAAAAAATTAAAAATTAATCTGCAGGCACATGCAGAACAATACCATGATCATGAATACATCAGTCTCATCAATCCTTTTAAACCCAATACAACAATATTAGACAGAAAGCTTTCATGCAAATTGCTACAATGAGTAAGTTATGGACAATTACCTTAATTTTCCAACAGATTCACTTAAGCATAAAGTACCTAGTGTAAATAGCAAATTCATATGCCATGTTAAAAAAAAAAGTTGCCACTCACCGAAATGTAAAAATTGTTACGATTTTGTTAGACAGCACTGACTGTAACAGAGTAACTGCGTAATCCAGCCGCTAAGATTAAAACGGCTCCCTCGGGCTTTGTTATCTGAACTTTACTTCCCTTCCGACAGCAGCCAGAACGTTCCGATTCCAGGTGGATGGAGTTTGAACGCTAAACGTGACATTCACGGACTAGTACACAGAACACCCGGGTACAATAGCTGAACACTGATTCGACATACTCCACTCGCTGCCTGCATGCATAATTTAGAAGTCTTAAAAAAATACATTTTTAATACGCCGGAATACGTTGGAAGCCCTCCATCCATGAGATTTTCTTTAATATATATTACTAAGCAGAACGCCACGGCGCTGCTGGAAATGCACGAGACACCGGGCAGCGTAAGCAGGACGGGCACACCGCGCGATGGAAACACGACGGAAACACGACGGCTCCAGAAACATGATCCTACCTGATGCACTGAACTGGCCGCTTCCCAAGGTGGTTGGCCTGTTTTTCCCACTGTTTACCGGAGGAGAAAACATCTAGCAGGGGGAATACAGAAGACTCAGTGTCCCTAGGTTCTGATTAAAAACATCAACACATAATTCATACGATCTGGCTTTATTAAATATATTCATATGAGTCGCTTTATTAAATTTACAATGCTATGCAGTCATCTAATTCACTATGTTTCTAAAAATAGCAGTAATTTTACTTAATTAAAAAAATGGAAATATATATAATCATTGTAAAGATAAGCACTGAAATGTACTCAGTGTTTGTTCAATAACAATCTTCCTTTTAAGTAAATTAAGCAGGATATCACATGCTACGGGTTCCTGAAAAAGCAACAGAATACACAATGACATAATGAATAATTAATTTCCTCATTTGGCGGAGAAAAAGAAACTGTTGAAGTCTTAATATACGTGTGCATATGCGTGGACTTGTTGACCCACAGCATTAAATCTGAAGAGGTCTAGACATTAAGTTCAGGTGTCATGTTTTGTTTTGGGTTTTTTTTTGTAAACACAGGAGCTATTCACGAGTAATCAACATCCTTATTTTGCATATTCCAACAAATATCGTTCAGGGGGAAAAAGGAAAATATATATGTATAATTAAGAATTGCACAAAAACTTAATTAGCAGCGTCCTACCGCACTAAAATCCAGGAGATCACTCAATTCCTTATCAGTTCCAATAGCGGCAATCCGCTGTTGAGGGTTCATCCTGGCGCTCCTTAACTACGCCTAAAAAATAAGCATGGAAAAGCGTGTGTGTCCTTTTCATCTATCACGCATCGGTAAATGCCGACGCCCGGCGCCGGCCGCTAACTGCGCGCTGCCCCGTGAGAGCCGCGGCATCCCCGGCGTGCAGGCGGACCCGGAGGGGCCCGGCTCCCGGGCAGTCACCGGGCATTAGAACGCCAAGCCGTCGGGGACGCATCGAGGGACGGGGACCAGATGCGGAGAGGACGAGAAAACGGCTAAAGGCGAGGAGGAGTTCACAAGACCATAAATACACATATACGTAGGTTACATATGCATACACACATGCACACTGTACATCACACATATTCATTCATACATACATATTATACACACACACACACACACATATATATATATATACACACACACACACACACACACATATATATATATATATATATACACACACACATGAATATATATACACACACACATATATATATATATATATATATATGTATAAATATACATATATACATATATATATGAGAGACGGGGAGGCTGCCGACGCTGGACCCGCGGCGGGCAGCGGGGCACCACCAGCCCCACGTACGCGATGCGCTCCGGGCATCAATGCGGAGCATCGCGGCCGCTCCGCTACAAGTTACTTTGGCCAGTTGGGCGGCAGTTGGGCGGCAGTTCGGCGGAGCCGCTCGGCGCGGCTCCCGCTCGGAAGCATCCCCGCGAAGTGGCCGGTGACACGGGGGGCGAAGCGCTCAGCCCCGGCTGGGGGAGCCGTTACCGCGCGGCCGCGTCTCACAGCTACGGGGCACCGCGAATCCGTCACGGGGGCGCGGCACGGCGCGGGGCCCCCAGCCCGTCCTCCCGAGCCCGTCCTCCCGAGCGGCTCCGCAGGCTTTCTTCCATCCCAACTTCTTTCGCCCAGTCCGAAACCCCCCTTTCAAACTCGTCACATTATTTCTTTTACCTTTTTTTAATTCCGTTAAAAAAATCCAACTAGGGCGATCTGGCGTGAGAAGGGGGCTCTCGCTTTCCTTCTTCGCACCCGGCCGAGCTCGGAATCACGAAAGTTGCCGTATTATTTAGCAAAATATTCCCTGAATGTAACTTGCGAGTTTCCCTTAGGCAGACATTTTTGCTAAGCGAGCCGCAGCACCACGCTGACGCTCGGTGCCATATCCCTCCGCCCGAGCAGCCCAAATGTACTTTTAACCCCTGAAACTCCAAAGGGACGTCTCCAAGCACGCGCTAAATGCATATGATGATGAACGGACCTGTGCACGGAATGAGTATTATACTGCTGCACGATTCGAGTAATTCAGACTGATATTTTTACACAACGGGGCTTCTTACTTCCAGTCCCTAAATGATCTCATCACTATTTTAGAATGATGCATTATTTAATGTGTAGTTCTTTTTAACATGCACAGTCATATTAGGGACCAATCCCATCTCTTAAACAAATAAAAGTCCAACAGTCGTCACAATTAAATTTACTTTGATCATTAATCAATTAGACTCTCCAACTTAGATATTACTCTTCCTCTTACGTAAAATATCGGCATTTAAAAGTGCTATGCTTTTATGGAAATAAACAATTGCACACTTACTAATATAAATGACATGTATCCTACCTTATTTATGGCAAGTATTTCGATATCGTAGTAGATTTGGTTGAAAAACAGAGCCTTTGGTGTAGATTATGCAAATTACAGAGCTATTTTTTAAACGGTGACAAGGCTTTGAGTCACTGATCTCTAAATAGATGTCTTATAACCGATATTTAGACTGAGCCTGCGTATTTATTTATTATGCTCGGGGGCATCGGGAAGGATATGGAGTTAGACGAGTGGGCTCAAAATTCTCGGTTAATCATATTCTCCTTTCGCCTTTTTTTTTAAAGGGCAAAAGGCATCGAGTATTTTAGAAAAAATATATATATGTTCCCCAAAAATATTTTCTATATTCGGGTACGACCTGTAGGCACTTATACCTACATATCTAGCTTCGCGTTTTTCGTACGTCTGAAAAGTTCAGACTGCAACAGTTAATGTTTTAATATAGCGACATATTACATCATAGATATCTTATAATTTACTTCTATATACGCGCACAAAGGTTGGGTCTGCTCTCAGCGCAACTGTAAAAATGAACAAAAAGGTTTCTTGGGAAAAATTAACAATGCGTCGGGACTACTTCTTCTTCCGCTGAAGCAAAGAAAAAAAAGTGGCGTGCTGCATTCACCGTTTTGTTGTTGGTGACTGACAGGAGATTACCGGGGCGCTCTGTAATGCGGCCGCAGCCCCTCATACAGAAAGCAGCGCACCTTTCATCGGTGGACGCACAAGATGGGACATGATGTGTTTCCTTCGATTTTGTCGTAAAAAATGATATCCGAGTTATCAGACAAAGATACACACGTAGGCTAAACACCTTTCAAATTACGGTATGAGTCATTCCGCACGTTATTCTAAAATTGAGAAAAAGAAACAAAAAGTTGTAATTGCGATCTATGTACCATCAATTATTGTTATTCTGGACCTACCGTTAATACATAATACAATGCATCAGGTATATTATCGCAATTACACATTTTTTATTTGGCAAATTCTTTTTCTTAATTTTATAATAATGTGTACTTAAGCTGCAAAAAAACCGAATACCTAAGCAATTTTGGGTAAACATATACGAAACGTTGGCTTGTACGCAAAAATCGATTTGTTTTTCTGATATACTCAAAGTGAAATTACAGTTCTAATCGTATAGCGATTATGGCCGAAATACTTTGATTTCACACAATTAATAACTGTCATACCTAGTGCAGACGCATAGCCTATTAATTGAGGCAATTTAACACTTATAATTAGGGCAAAATAAATTATTCATTATTATGTTTTCGAAAATACGTCTGTTAAAAGTCATTGTAATACAAAGCAGTATTCCAATTTATAATTTCCATGCATGGAATATCGTTTTAGATATTAAAATTATTCAACTAATAATTTCTGGGACTTTTTGACAAAAAATGACAGACATATCTAGGTGTAATACCATTCAATAAATATGCTTACATTCAGTTTAATTATAGAATGTTGTATTTAATTCTTAAATGTTATACTGTTGCTACACTATGTCAAAAACTAATTTTACTCTTCAGTTTTCTACCGTGTTTTATAAGGTCGTTCACATTGAGATAATGCACATCAGTAAGCGAACTAATAATAAGATAGCAAAATAGCAATATTTTTAAACTTATAGTGCCACCTGTTGGATGAATTACTATTACTGAACATGCTTTGTATTAACTGTAAAACATTTCCAGAGGAGCGCCACCTGTTGAGCCTTAGTAAGCATGCAAACATTTTGTGGTGTAGCATGATGACTTCGATATCGTGTGATGTGTTAAGACTAATGAATGAAACAAATGCATGAAAACAGCATATAGGCTATATTATGATATCTATATACGATATATATTCTCTATCTTATAGAAATTTACCATGGTACATGTATAGAAACTGTCTCGGCTAATGAAGCACTAGCACGTACCGATTTCTACTCTCCTTGCTCGAAATTTATGTCGTCGTTCATAAGCGGGATTCACGTGAAATTTGGCTTCTTCGCAGACATATACTACTTTGCCTCTACTGAATTTAGTTGTACACATAACTGTAACCTATTTGCGTTACAATTCTACTTTGAACGCTTACAAATCGGGTTAAAATTGTGTTCTTATTACGTTAAAAATGCATATTCTTCATATAACAGTAAGGAACGCATATTTCCAGCAATGACTAACACCAGTGACGTGCGGAGAGGTTCGTGGCAGGTGATGCACTGGCTCTTTCAGAACAAAAAATAAACATACGGAGTGCTATAGTGAGCTTGATTTTTTTATTTTTAGCCAGCCTGCGGGGAATAATAATCCCGCGGGCGCACGCCCCCTTCAGTGAGGCAGAAGTACTGGCTGCCTCACCTCGCGCTTTTTTATATCAGATAAGCAAGACTATATTTTATACACATAACAAAATTATCATTACCTATTCTATGGAAAGTGAGACATATAATATAGGTGTATGCAAACATGACATTGGTGACATACAGCGAGAAAGCAGAAGGCGCGCGCTCGGCGCGGTCTGTGAGGGAGCGCGCGCTGGGAGGTGAGGCTCCTCTCGATCTGAACGGGAAATACGCAAATCCAGCGATTTTCATTTTAAAAACGGATTTAAATAACTGGAATGATAACAAAATTACATTTGTAGCACAGAGCAGTAGACAAACATGAATTTTATTTTATCGTTATTTGTTTTTTACTTTTCATGACGACAGGTGCGGCCACCCCTGACGCACGTCCCTAGCTAAACATGCAGGCCGAGTATAACACGCCGGAGGTATATACAGATGATGAATGTTTTCTATATCAATTGCATACCCAGCATTCACTTGTAGTAATAGTGTAGTAAAAATCAAAAATTGAACGGAGTACAGATGTACAGTTAAGTGTATATATAGGGGTCGTTCAAGTCACATCGAGGCTGGCTACAGATCAGAGAATATCCACGTTTACTGTTAGGTAATGTTAAGTAGTGATGGCCGATTCGCGAACGAATCGTTCTTTTTAACTCGTTTTTTTAGTGAACGAGTCGAACCGATTCGTAAGTCTGAACGAATCGATTTTTAAAATTATTTTAAAACGTTTTTTAAAAACGATCTTTGGATATTCAACATCCAAAAGCATTTTCAGATTTATTTTTCATTTTCCGTCAGCGCTTGTCTTATCACTTTTATGTTCATTCTTTTCTTCGTCACTTACAGATAGATAGAATACTTTATTTATCCAGAAGGAAATTTCATTCCTCACTTTTGCGTTAGTAGACTTCCTGCTGGTGCCGAGAACACCCGAACGGCCGAGTTGCTGTATAAGCGAAGGGAGATACAGGCTCTAACTCGGTGATTCCAAAAACCCGAGAACCCGTTCGATGAGCGAATCGAACTTACGGTTTTCGGATACTCGGTCGGTGGCTCAAACGAACGGTTCGCGAACCGATCCTAAGAGCCCTCGCGGTGTTTACTACTGCGAAAATGTAGTTAGTAACTCCGAGTTACGCTGTTAAAAAGAAAATAATAAACGCAGCTGTTCATCATTTATCACAGCAGTAAATTATTGCATTTCTGTATAATAAAACTATATGTATTTCATCAAAAACAAACTAAGATATTTATTAACTTTGACGTTTACACAACAACGTATGCAAGTTCACTCATGCTCATTGTATGTGTATGTGTGATTGTATTGGCAATATTGCAGTTGTTGTTAACTGTCATGTAGTCCTTGATACTCATGCACATGAATTTGGCTTAAGTAAAGAAAATAAGAACTATATATACACGCGTGTTTAT
>JAODKM010000008.1:8443973-8455217 GCA_026780845.1 Petrocephalus sullivani | reverse complement strand
CATGTCGTCACTTCCGGCCTCGAGGCTCGTCATTTGACTCGTATCCCGACCTCCAGAGGTAAAAGGAACGCACGATAGGTACAGAAGTGTGAAATCTAGAACCTCCCGACTTAACAACTCCTACTTCCCCACTGCCATCAGCTTCCTTAAGCCCGCAGGAGTGTGAATAATGGACATCATACTACCATACCATACTACCTCATACTGTAAGTTTTTGCACATTACACTTAAAAGTATTTATTTTCCTTTTTTTTCTATTATATTGTACCTCAGCATGTTTCTGTGGACAGCAAAGAAAGAATCTTATTGCACAGAGAAATGTACTTTTCTACATACTGTACATATGACAATAAATCTTGAATCTTGAATATTAAAGTCAAATTTCTTATATCAGAAATACACATCATAACTAGTTACACATTAATTTCTGATATCAAGAATTTGCATTCTAACCATTTGTAAGTGAATTTATGATATCCTCTAGAAATTAATAAAAGCTAATACGGCTTGCCATGGTACCGCACGGGCATGAATGGGTTGTGAACCGAAGACGGAAGGAAATAGCGAGCGGCATGTCAGGAATCTATCGCGGAGCCAGGCGTACCCATGATGCACCGCGGCTGGGAACGGTCCTGGCGGAGCTTAGATTGTCTATAATGCTAAACTGTTATAGCGTACGAACGGTAAGCGCGCCTTTAATTTATGTTCCGTTATGTAGCCACGTTAACCGCCAGGGAATAACATTTTCTTGTGCGTTTTCGGCACAGTGGTGAAGAAAAATGCCAAGTCGGAACGCAGTGTGGCGGCTGCAGTTGTTGCGCCGGACGCCATGTTCGGCTGGTTGTTACTGTAATGCGCGCCAGCTGATCAATGCTCGCCGATTTACAGGCAAATGCATCCGTAATACGTGCATGTGCGCCCACAGCCGAGGAGAAGCCACACGCCCGGCGCCTTCTTTGAGAAGATAATGGAAAGTTGAGTTATTTCCCCAGGGATTACATGCGGCCATTCGCCACTATTGTTTACAATACGTACATGGAAGGACAAGGGCCGGTTCGGGCTGCACTGCACTGTCTGCTGCCTGTAATCGGCAGCAGGAACCCCGGAAATTAGCCTCTTCACTCTTCAGCTTCTGGGAATTTTCGGTGCAGCCTTAAATCAGCACCGGCCCGGTTTTTTGAATGAACTGATTATCCATTTAAGAATCGGTGTGCGTTTTGCGTTAACCAAGCGTTATATAAGCGCCGCACTAATGAATTCTGTAATGCGGGATATTTGTTGCTAGTTATTCAGTGCACGAACATCACATCGTGAAAGGGACCGTCCAGTGATCCGATGCAGCAGCATTTGTATGTCCGTCGTTTTATCTCATTATCACAGGTTCCTGCCGCTTGGTGAAATTTGTTAACGTCAAGACATTTCCCCAAAAGCCGCACCAAAATGTCTGAGCTTTTTATGGAATGTGAGGAAGAGGAGTTGGAACCATGGCAAAGGAGAATACCAGAGATAAACCTAGTAGATGACGACGACGAGGATGACGATGAGCCCATCTTTGTTGGGGAGATCCGTGGCTCCAAAGTTACTCCCAACACAAGGCCAAGTATGAATGCTTGTGTGCTTCTGGTGCCTCTGCTGAGCTGCTCTTCACCATGGGTGACTGGAAGACTCGTCAGAAAATGGTCTTGAGTCGGCTTCAGTTCTCATGTGTTCTGTCCTCAGATCCTGCTGTCAAAGCCCCCAGCCGGTGGCGTAACCCACCTGCGCCGGTCCAGAACGCCGTGCCTGTTTCCCCAGTGCAGAGAGCTGGAATTGGCACCACGGCCCCAGTTCAGAGGCTCTCGCAGCCTCCCGCCAGCACTCAGGCGCTGTCGTCTGGCCCTTCTCAGCTCACGGTCAGAGCAGCGCCCCAGCCAGTGGCCAAGTCCCTGCTCATCCCCGTGACGTCCCAGCCTGGCTCCAGTCCCGCTGTCGCACAGAATGTGTCCCACACCCTGACGGCAGTGTCCCCACAGCCCATTATCATCAACAATCAGGTAACCGTGGCCCCCCCTTCACACTTCAGTGGTTAAATCAGTGTTTTCGGATGTGCTAGTTGAGGATTTGCCTTTGATGTGGTATGTTGTATCAAAATGTTTTTGTGTTTCTGATCTATCAGGGATATATATTGACTTCTCCCCAGATATCAAACAACTCCACCTTCCTCGCTTCTCTTGGGGGTCAGTACCCAAGTGGTGCATCTTTTGCTGTACTTCCAGGTACCAACTTTTTAATAATAAATAAATAAATAAATAAAAAACAGCCTGTCTTTGGAGGAGAGTCCACACACAGGTTGGAGGAGGGATTTGAAACCCCACCCCTGGAGGTGTGAGGCAACAGTGTTATCCACTAGGCCACCATTAGAATAAATTAGTCTTCTTTTAGAATTCATATACGCCTCCTTAGATTGGCACTGAGTTAATTTGCTTAAATGTTTAATAATTAGCATCTTCCTAACCACTTCACCCCCTTTTTTACCCCTTCATTATTGTGCCTGCTGTTTTATTTATTCATGTCTGATCTGGCCAAACACTAATTGATAAATGCTTATACATTTATAATGTAAAGACTGTTGTAAATGCATAACTACCACAGTTTGACTTTTGAAGGCATTTGAAGTGATTAGGGCAGGTTAGCACCTGTTTGCCTACTGTGAAATGTTTTGTCCACGCAGCTGGACAGCAGCTATTGCAGCCGGTGGCACCAGCCGGCCCAGTGCCTGGGGTCGTCCACAGGCCTCAGGTTCAGCTCATACAGAACAACGTCGTCACCTTGACCAGCATGCAGAGGCCTCCTCAGGCCAAGCAGCCACCCACGCAGTTCAGCACCAATACCCTGACGGCCGCACGCACGAGCTCGGCCACACTTCAGCCGTTACAGCTGGGCTCTTTGGCATCACAGGCTAAACCAGGCGCCTCGGCCAATCAGAAGAGCTTGCCTCTGCCAGCTGTACACGCTGGCAGTCACACAGGTATGACTGTGCAAGCTCTATCCAAGGAGTCTCACATGTTGGTCTAAACCAGGGCTGGCCAACCCTGCTCCTGGAGAGCCACAACCCTGCAGAGCTTAGGCGCAGCCCTAATTTAACACACCTGATACTGATAACCAGGCCCTTCAGAAGCATTTCAATTAGAGTCAGCTATGTTGAAGCAAAGCTGACTCTAATACTGAGACGCTTCTGAAGGGCCCGGTTATCAGTATCAGGTGAGTTAAATTAGGGCTGCTAAACTCTTAACTGCTGTTTTTCATTCATTGTTTTCCCTTGACAGCACACTCTACAGGCAACAGCAGCACAATGAAGCGAACTTTTCAACCTAACTCGATGAATCTGGCGAAGAAGTTCAAACTGGAAACTGGTATGTGTCTCCTGCTAACCCCCTCCCCCTTTGCCTCAGGGACTAGGTGACTGAACAGAGAGCTACGTGTGGAAGAATCCCTCATCTCTCTCTCTCCTCGGTTGTAGGGTCTCCCAATGCTGTGGTTTCCGTGCAGAATGGAACACCCTTCAAGAAAAAGTGTCCAAAGTGTAATATTCAATTCATCCTTCCGGATCCCATGAAACGGCACATGAAGGTGGGTCTGAGTTTCGCCCCCGACACCCCCCCACCCCACCCTTGCTAACGCTGGCATCGCTAAGCATTTCCTGCTTGTTTTTGGTGATACGGTTGGCAAACGGCTGTGCAGCGAGGACTGTGGTTCTCGGCCTTACCATTTTCTCTGTCTTCCCTCAGTACTGCTGTTATAATCTGATAAACAGCGTCTTCCCCACGACATCCACGCCTGACAGGCCGCCCTCACCTTTGCACGTGAAGACCACGGGGAAGGGTAAAATAATCATGCTGGTTTCCGACTTCTACTATGGGAGACACGAGGGGGATAAGGTGCAGGTTGAGGAGGAGAAGTCACATACCACATTCAAGTGTAACAGCTGTCTGAAGGTCCTGAAGAACAACATCAGGTAGGGGTTCACGGCTGCCTGCGTGTGTTGAGTGCATCGGCAGAGAGCCTTCTAGGTTGCTCTGCTAGGAGTTGCCTAGTTTTGCAGATATTGAATGTAGGAATTTCAATATTGAATTCAATACTGAAAATTATGGGAGTGACTGGCATTTTTCTTTGGTGATTAAAGCATGAAAAATACATTTTAAAAAATGTCAGCAATATCTAATACCAGAAATGTCACACACCGGTCACATCACTGCGGAAGATACGAGCATGAGAGATCTTCTGCACAGTGATACGATGGAGGTCGGTAACAGAAAATAGTACGTGGCTCACTACAAAGTCCTGGGGATTATCTGCAGTAACCGGGTCATGATTTCTGCTAAGAGACATTGCTGTTATGAGCCGAAGGTCCTATTTGGGGCTGGCCGTGTAGGCCGTGTAGAGCCCTGCATGAACTGAACGGCTTTGCTCTGGCTACAGCAGACTTCTGTAAGCTCTTTTAACAGGGGCATGCATTGTCGCAGCTGTGCAGCCAGCACCTCTGTAAACTCTGTCAGGAGAAGCCAAAACGGCAGAATCTGGCCCGGGAAATGGAATTTGCCCGGTCAGTCGGCAGTTGCCTGAAGGGTCCGGAGATTGGTGGTGCCGGCGGGAGGCCGCCGTTGAGTGAAAGCAGGGGGGATTTCTTTGGCTGTCCGTGTTCATAATGGCAGATTTGCGTGTGTGTATGAACGGCGAAGGGCTGAAAGAAGGTGGCTTATCTTTCTCAGACACTGGATGTTGCTGGCCAGATGCATTCTTGCTGCATGCTGGCCTTCTCTAGCACCATGGCTAATATCCCCATGTTACCTCTGTACCAGTCTGACAGATTCAGAATGGCAAACGCAGATCTGGGAAACTGGTTGGCGTTTCGGGAGATCCCTGCAACGAATGGATGCAGCTGTACGAGGGGAAATGAAATGCTCGTGGAGTCAGACACAGGGAAAGCGTTGTGCGTGCAGGCCGGAGATCTGTCTGAGAAAACGGACGCCAGCATAAATAAACCCTTTTTTTTCCCCCCCTCGTTTTGGGATTTTCATAAACCCCAGATGAAAGCCATGTCAGGAAGCAGACAGGCGCACGAGTGAGGGGACGTGCGCACGCATTGCAGTTTCTGTGTGTTTATTCACCCGGACTGGCGGATCCGGAGCAGTTGGGGGGGGTGTGCCCTGATGCCTGTGCTGTCTCACAGGTTCATGAACCACATGAAGCATCACCTGGAGCTGGAGAAGCAGAGCAACGAGAGCTGGGAGAGCCACACCACCTGCCAGCACTGCTACCGGCAGTACGCCACGCCCTTCCAGCTGCAGTGCCACATCGAGAGCGCCCACAGCCCCTACGAGTCGACCAGTACGCTAGCATCTGTGCACTAGCTTTACGTTGGCTCTGTAATGTTGGCGCCATGCTCGGGTTGTCTGTCGCCGCTAGTGTGCACGCGGGGTGTTTTCTGACTTTAATTTAATACCGTTATCCTGTCTTCTGCAGCTAATTGTAAGATCTGTGAGCTGGCTTTTGAAAGTGAACAGGCACTCCTGGAGCACATGAAGTTCAACCACAAGCCAGGGGAAATGCCCTATGTTTGCCAGGTAGGTGGGTAGGAGGATTTCAGCCGTTATGGGCATGTTTCCTGAAGCAGAATTTCTTGCTTAGCCGAATAACTTGTTTTGGACTTCAGCTTCGTCCATTTACATTTATCCCAGACTACCTTAGACCTAAGTTATCCGGCTAATTAAGAAATCCTTCTTTGGGAAACGGGACCCAAGGTGCTAGGTTGAATCACCTTATTGTGTTTATTTTTTATTTTTATTCTGTTTTTTTAAATCATGTCAACATTTCATAATGTCAATTTTTTTAACTGTAAGCCTTCTCTACAAGGTCTGCAACTACAGGTCATCGTTCTTCTCTGAAGTGGAGGGCCACTTCCGGAGCGCACATGAGAACACCAAGGACCTCCTCTGTCCTTTCTGCCTGAAAGTGCTCCGCAGCGGCCATACCTACATGCAGCATTACATGCGACATCAGGTGTGAGGACGTGGCCCCCTGTGGCCCGGGCTGCCGCCCATCGCTTCCCATTGTTATCCTCGGTATTATTCCTTGACGTGTGTCTGTGCCGCTAAGTGGCGACGGTGCATAGCTCTGCTAGCTTAGCGCCGCTCTCGGGCCTGATGCAGGGAAATCTGCATGATGCAGTTTCGGTCCCTATGGATTTGACGACCTTTTTACTGCGTCTGAAAGTCAGTAGAGGGGCTGGTAATCTGCAGCAATTAATCTCTTAGATCAGCATAGCTTGCCATTGCGACTTCTCTCACATGGCACCGTGCAAAAGTGTTAGGCAGTCGAAGAAAATGTTTCAAGCACAAGATGAACACTTCTTCCGGGCCAGCCCAGCCATCCCATGTGTTCCCTCTGGGTACTCCGGTTTCCCCCCACAGTCCAAAAACAGTCTGAGGTTAATTGGAATAACCAAATTGGCCATCAGTGTGCATAGTGTAGAGGTGTACAAGTGAATGGTGTGTGAGTGTGCCCTACGATGGGGTGGCGCACCGTCCTGGGTTAGGCTCTGGTCCCCCATGACCCTGAATATAACGCGAGTATGGGAAATTGATGGTTAGATGGATGGGCAGTTCAATGACGAGGCACTGATTAGCCAAATAAGGTGTGCTGGGGGTCAAAAATACAAAAAATGCATGGGTGTATATAAATACTGTGGTGACTTGGTTTTGAAATGGTTTTGATAGCACTATTTGACAAATGCACCAACATGACTATTTATAAATTTTCTCTGCCTAATACTTTTGTGCAGTGCTGTATATTTTCTTTTGGTGATAGACTTGAACTGTTTTTGGTTATTCCCAAGTCTTTTTTTTTTATTTTATTATTTTTTTCCTTCCCAGAAAAAGGGAATTCATCGATGCGGTAAATGCAGATTAAACTTCCTGACGTACAAGGAGAGATCGGACCACAGGGCTCAGCTGCACCGCACCTTCAAGAAACCCAAAACCCTGGAAGGGCTTCCTCCTGGGACCAAGGTGCATGCTCTTACCGACACACTCGCATCTCTGGGCTCCCGTCATAAACGTCACAGTATTTATTCATTTGTTTGCCTTTGTTCCCCTCGGCCTTCAAGGTGACGATCCGAGCATCTCTGTCCGGCGGCTCCTCCACGTCCCCCAAAAGCCCCGAAAAGTCTATAGTCAGCTTGGTCCCCGGCAGCCCCGCCCCACGTCGGCTTGGGAGGCCGCCGGTCAGCACAGTGAAGTCCAAGGCTCTGCAGGTGACCAGCGCAGCCAAGTCCCGAACCTTCCAGAGCAGGAGACAGGAGCGCGTGTCCAATTCCAGACAGCTGGAACGTAGCAACCTGGCCCTCAAGAGCCTCCGGTGAGTCCAGGTTCCTGCGTGGAAAATAGTGGTGAATGTCCATTGGCTGCACTTTTCCACTTCTCTCTCTTTTGTCAGGAATGAATTTGGGACACAGTTGTGTGTTGAGTGCTATACGGAAGTCTGGGACTTCTACGCACACTATCCCCTGCTCATGAAATGCAGCGCGTGCAAGTACCAGACCAGCTGTAAGAAGTCGTTTGAAAACCACATGATCAGGTACCACCAGAAGCACGTTGGGCTGGCACTTCCTGCAGATTTCCCGCGGCTGCGTGACCCAAGCTGTCGTCATCTCTCTGCAGGTTTCACAGCGCCATCTCTAGGGACAGGTTCCGGAAGATGCGCAAGTCCCCGGGAAAGCTGCGGTATGGGAAAGTGGCTGTCCAATCAGAGCCGGCTGTTGCTTTTTGACATTAATGCCGTGATTGGTGTAATGTCACTAATCGCATACCAAAAGTCTCCTTTACTTGCCTATCTTGGCTAAAACAAACCAGTAGAAACACAATGTAAAAGTAGGATATTTGCATGGCTCAAATGTCTCCTTATACCAGTGTCGTTGTTGCTGTTGTTGTTCTGCTAAACATGCAGAGTCTGCCATCGTTTTAAGCAGTTTTATTCTGAAAAGCTCTGATGTCAAGCTGTTACTCGTTGCAGGAGCTTGACGCTAGTGTGTCTTAACTGCGACTTCCTGGAGGACGCATCTGGCAGCGACCTGATGTCCAAACACCTTATTGACAGGCCGCACCACACATGCCAGGTCATCATAGAGAAAGGTAACGCCTGGCTGCACTACGACCCGACTCTCTTATGCTCCTGTTTGACTTTTGTCAGCAGCCAGTAACTTGTAAATGTTCCTTATTTGTTTTCACAGGATCTTCCAATGCTGAACCCAAAAAAGAGTGAGTAGTTTCAGCTTGGAATTATGGGGCCTGTAGTCTGCAATTGTGGTTATTTTCCAAAAATTCACCGCAACATTGTGTAAGAATAGTTTTGAATGTGTGGTTATTTAGCCATTACACCAGTTTAACAGACCCTTTTGTCTAGAGCGATATAGAGATTAGGAAAGCTTAGGGTCACCCAACAGGCTCGCTCAGCGTCCCTAGTGTGCCTGACGTCCTCACTTGAAGTTCTAACAGCGACTTGATTGCTCTGCTGAACCCACATCCTTCTGGACATGGACACAAAGTTCCAATCCGCTGAGCTAGACACTGTCCCAGGATATGTGATCATACTGTGTAACTGCTGCCATATTTTGTTCGAAAACCTCAAATTATACTTGCTGGTTCCTCCTTTCATTACATCACCATGCACCAATAGTATACCAGGGTGTCCATCCTGGAAAAAGCCTGGAAGTCCACCCAACTGTCCAGCACAGTCATTAGGGGGGGGTCCTGAAAACATAGGGAATAACCCAGACAGGATGCCAGTCTGTCAGTCGCATACTGTGGGCAAACCAAAGGCATCGATTTACCTGACTAGACAGGGAGTTATTCTGTGTATTTCTCCAAAGGGCTGGAGACCAGAACTTGTCCAGATGCATTGGTTCGCAGAATTAAACCCTTCTTCAGGGCCTGGTTCACTGCTCTGGTTTACTTCAGGGTTTACTTAGGATATTCTTCCCTCTGTTTAGTTTGTTTTTCTGTGCTCGTCCACAGACCGGAGCGTGATGCGCGGTCTGCTCAGGACACCAGTCAGTCCAAGGTTTGTCAGCTGAACCTTACGAAAAGCAAATACTCCTGTCTATAAAATGCAGATGATACTAATAACGTGAGTTAATTGTTTCTGCCTATAGGACAATGAAGTCTCTAATAATGGGTGTAACAATGAACAGTCCTCCTCCAAGTTGAACGGGTAATGGTCACTTTCCAAATAGATCTACCCGTCTATGTCACGTAACTTGGTTTGTGTCCTGAGTTTTTCTTTCTGCATTGTTTCAATTTTAGCAGTAAGGGCAAAGATGGCGTCCAGGACCCGGTGTCTGTGTCGAGCCCTAAGGAAGCTTCTGGAAGCAGGGATTCGGAAGCGCTGTGCGGAGTGCCAGAGCAGCAAGAGGGAGGCGCTGCTGAGCCTGACGCCGGGGAAACGCCACAGCCCAAAAACGCCGAACAGCGCAAGACGCGGGAGGCTCCCTCTGAGCTCAGTCCCGCTGAATCCCACAGCGAGGCCGGCGGTCCGAGGGACTCGTCCCCCCCCGATGCCAAACACAGTCCCGGTGATGGCATGGCTGCCGGGGAAGAGAGCGAGCCGGCTGGGGATGGCGTCCCCTTTGAGGAGTTCCTGAGGAAAGAGGACCAAAGGGAGGGAGCAAGCACCGCCGGCTCCAAGCAAGGCTTCGTCAGCCTGGAGCCCCTCACGCCCTCCAAGGTCCTGGAGCACGAGGCCACGGAGATCCTCCAGCAGGGAAACGGCCTCCCCGCCGAGACGTGCACGGTGGCTGCGTCTGAATGTCCGGATGCCAGTGGATGCCACACTCCTGAGGTGGCAACGGGCCACGGCTTAACTATGGAGGCTGCAGGAAAATGACTTTTTTTAACAAAAAAAAAAATCTATGTTTATGGAATATGTGTTTGTGTTTTTGGGTGAGGGGCAGAGGTCAAGAGAAATAGGAGAGAACTATACCTGTATCTTTTTTTTTTTTTTTTTTTTGTGCTGGCATATATCGGGTGAGGGGGTGTCTTCCCCCTGGACTTCAACCTCTGAACAGTTAACTTTCAACGAAAGTTATATCACTAATATGTGTGAATATCTGTGTTGTGAATTTGTTTGAAGTTGTCTTGTAGGAAAATTTTGCTGCTTTTTTAAGTTCAAAGTATAAATATGAAATTAAGACAGTGGGTTGCATTTCTGAGACACTGCCTTTTTAGAAACCATTATTCACTCTGTTCTTCCTTTACCTGGCATGTTTAAACTGTATGGACTCTCTTCCTTGTGACAGGTTGAATTAAGTGGCTTATGGGCATGTATCAGGGAGTGCTTAGTTCAAACCAAGGGCTCCATAAACAGACCCATGTTGTAAAAGTCAGAGAAACTAATTCTGATATTTTTACTGCTCTCTTCTACGGTTAGATTTAGGATTTTTTTAAATCCATCAACTGCTCTGCATCTCAGTACCATGGTATAATCTCCCGTGCTACTAGGTTCTGTGCGTCAAGCTACATGTTTAAGAGAAGGATTTGAAAGGTGTCTGGGGTAGTTACTGTTGGCTGGTTTTATGGAAATTGTAAATAAAAGCCATTCTTAATATTCACTCTCAATATTAATCTCACCAATTTTGCTTGGCTGTAGCTTAATACAAGTGTAACATCCCATTTCCGTGTAATATTTTTGTTAGGGTTGCACCATTTTCATGAAATTGCTGTTCTTGTCGCCCTCAATGGGCTTCCTTGCTGAAGATGGCCTTTATGATATGGAGGTGGAGTAGCTGAACAGAATCCAGTTAGTCTGCTGAACAGGTCTTCACTAGGGGGTTCTGCAGACATCAATATCTGCAAGGGGTGGGTGTGAATGACATCAATGCATTGACTGATACTGGAAGGAGTTTCTCCCCACAAAAGGTAATTTGGGTGATTTAAAATTTATTAAAGCAATTTTGTACCAATTGGTATTTATTTGTAGCCATGTACTTGCAGAGGTACAAAGCTGGCTGGCTTCAAACTCTGACAAGTAAGGACACTGTTTTGTGAAAATGGCTTGAGGTAGGGTTCTGTACATTTTTTGTATATTATCCACTAAAATTCTCCCCCCCCCCCCCCCCCCCCCCCCCCCCCTCAAAACTACCCCCCACTCCCCCCCACCTCACATAACATACGTGTGTGTGAGTTATAAAAAAACAAAAAAAATTAAAAAAAA
>JAODKM010000008.1:8411753-8423024 GCA_026780845.1 Petrocephalus sullivani | reverse complement strand
TTTTATTCACGCCTAGACGGCCGATCTGAGTTCGGTTCGCGCGACAGCCGGTCCCGGATTGCAGGTCGGTGCCGCTGGCCGCCGCTGAGCTGATGACAGCGGATGCGGTTCGGCGGTGACCGTGAGGGGGCTGCGCTCGGGTCCGCCTGCCGCCGGCAGCACAGGTCGCGGATTTGTTGCACCGAAACCGGTTGCATTTGGGTGACACGTTTCGTCTGGCGATGCTGCTACGCTGCAGCAAGACTTAAAAAAAATGCATCGCAACATGACGGTGGGGAAAGAAATCGAGCGCCGGTCCGCTTAGGTGCATTCGCTGGGGGGGGGAAACGAGCGAATAGGGATTTCCTAGCGGGAAACGGGATGCGGCGGACGGGTTCCGTCTGCAAGTGCATGTCTGCCGGTAATGCTGGCTGCTCGGGATTCATCGGTATTCCGGTGGTGGAAACGCTGACTCGATTTTTTTAACCCCCTCCCGACTCGTCCACCCCACCCTGTTTTCTGCGTGCTGTTCATACAGAAACAGAACCCGCCGTCTACCTATAGGTCAAATCACCGGGCAGTACCGGTACTGGTGGCAATGATTTATTTGTTTTTTTGGCGGTATATTTCGTGGGAGAATATTATTATTATTATTATTATTATATTTGCACTGACGTTCGTTTTAAAAATAAAATAAATAAAAAAAGCCACAGGAGATGATTTAATGAGAAGAGCCTTATATTTTCTAATGGCAGCCGTGTACGGCGGCATTGCCTGCATGCTACCTACGTGGGAAGCCGTATGTCTGCTCTTAAGCAGCAGCTCCCATGTGACCATAGCGTAAAAATGCTCAGCACATGCATTGTTCTGTTAAATAAGGTTTTAAAAAGAAGCTTGGCATATTTTTTTACCGTTCTTCTTCGCGCGTCACGTCGGGCGATATATTTTTCTCAATATGTGCCGCTTAAATTGTTTAAAATGCTCAGTAATGTCAAGTGGATGTTGCGCCTTGCCTTTCAGCGGACATGGCAGGAGACTGAAATTTTAGGTCTAAGCACATTTTTTTTTCTATATATGACACAGTCTTGTTGGTTGGTCAGCAGGTGTAGAACATCTTATAGCTGGTGGTAGAAAACCTTAGAAGATTCTTACAGAATGTGTTTTGGGAACGCAAATTAAATTCTCATGTTCCCCTGCTCCAAAGATGGGATAGAAGCAGACAGCAGGAGCTCAGTGATGAAACATTATATAAATAAAGAAAAATAAAAAGCCAGAAAGAAAGGAAACGTGTAGCAGTGAAAATGCAAATGTGCACAGCTAACACTGCTAGATGCTACCCATAAGCACAGTAGTTGGTGAGAGCATCCCTCAGACTCCACCCAGATAACCCTATTAAAGCCCCAGTTGGCGTTTATGCTGATTAGGGTCAGCTGGGCCACTTTATATGAGTAATCAAATGCATCCTGCTCAGGTAAGCCAAGTCATTAGGCCATTTTCTTCTCGGTTCACATATAAGTTATATTAGAATAGTGGTGGGGCTGGTGCAGTGGTTAGTGCTGTTGCCTCGCACCTCTGGGACCAGGGTTCGAGTCTCAGTCCGGGTTCCATGTGAGTGGAGTTTGTGTCCCCTCCCTTGTCATTGTGGCATTTCCCCCCACAGTCCAAAAACATGCTGAGGTGAACTGGGTTGCCAGATTGCCCTTGGTGCATGTATGCATATCAGTGGTGTAGGGGACACATGGATGTAGTAATGGTTTAGTCCTCCTGTATAATGCACAACTATCTTTCATCAGTGCTTATCCAGCACAGGGTGGTGGTTTGCCTGGAGACTGTCCCAGGGCACACACACAAACTGTAGGCAATGTAGGGGCACCAGTTTGCCTAGCTATGTGTTTTTGGGCTGTTGGAGGGATCTCTTGTGCACAAGCAGAATATACAGACACCATGTACCTGGGCTGGGAACCAAACCCCCAACCATGGAGATATGGGGGCTCGAGTGATAACCTCTGTTCCCCCCTCCACACATAAATGGTACTGCTCATTTAGTATGGCTTAGACTATACACACAAATACATGTATGTGCAGCTTCCCCTAGGGAAAGTGAAAATATTCAATCATAGACTTATAGGTGCTGAATAAGACTTAAACATATTTGTCTGGTAAAAGATGGAGTGTAATGGGAATTGGAGATGCTATGACCTCCCACCAATAATTGTTTCATGGGTTTGAAATTTATTGAAGACGGATACATGTTGTCTTAATGTTAATGCATAATGCTTATGTGTATGGAAAAAAACTGTGTTCTAAGATTTAATTGGCCTTTTAGGATTGTAATGTACCATCCTGTAGTGGGAGACCCAAATCAATGGTACTCCAGGTAAGTGTGTTTGACAGTATTATGGATTTACAGAAACCACACTCAGAGGCTTTTAGGTGCTCTCATATTTTTATTAAGATCTGAATGAACGGATGATATTATCAAATTTCTACATATGTCTCATCTTTTCATTGCATATATTCTTTACAAGAAGCTTTGCCAAAAGGGCATTGGCCACTGTTTTGATCCATAAGTAGTATGGCTCACCTCTCGTCTAATGAAGTCACAGGGAAGACATTCATCTAGGCTTTTCTCTGTTCTAGCACCTAGTAGGTGGAATGAACTCCCCCTACATGTTGGAATTGCTGAGTCATTGGGTGTCTTCAAACAACGACTACAGACCTACCGCTTTCAGAAATACCTGGGGATTAGCACTTCTGGTATTATACTCTTTTCATTAAAAAAAAAAAACGTATTTACTGAACAGAGTATTAGACAGATGATATTCTTAGCCTGGTTTTTATTGAGCCAGTATCAGAAAATGTAAATGTAGTATTTTGGCTTAAAAAATACTAGAAATCATTTCAGAAATTTTTTAATTTATACATTTGAAATTTTTTTATTTTAATTTTAAAGTATGTTCTGCTCTATTCAGTATCTTTCCCGCCTCAAGTAAATCAGTATTAATAGCCTCAAATTGCGCATGAGTATTAAGCCATGTTAGGTTTGACTTTTTGAAGGCTGACACTTTATACCAGTATTTGTCTCTAATATCTACAGTTTGGCATATTAAACTAATGGGTTAGTATAAGTGCTTCTGTTCCTATTTTAAAATAGTTTTTCTCTTTTATACATACCACTGAAGCTCATTTGTTATTTAATAATTAATGCTTCAGATAGAGGAATCACTTTTGCATGCTGTAGCTGGCCTGTCCGGGGTATACCCTGCCTTACCACAGAGAGGCATAATGCTTATCAACAACTTCTGCAACACTTTAACATCTCTAAATGTTTTTTTCTATGTGCCCCAATTCTTATGTTAGCCTCTATATTATATACCACTAAACTTTCCACTGGCAGTTAGCCTAATGCATTCCCTAACGGTCTTATATGTTGTGTATGTGTCTGTTTATATGCTTTAGGTAATCAGTTTTTATTATAAACATGTTTTGAATAATTGTGATTTTGTTTCAATTATAGAAAATGACAGGACTAATAAGGCTTGACTGTTTGGCCATTGCTGCCTGCTCAGCCTGGCACAGTAAGGCTGCTTGCTGTTTTGTGACCATTCGGGGATTCCTTGCTGAGGGACCTACCATATTTTGGTGTGACAGAAAACAACTCATCAGCTGTCTTGCCAGTAAATCCCTTGCGAAGGTTTAGATGAGCAACCGGCGTATCGAGATTGTGATTCACTTCAAATAGTCAGCAGCTTTTATTAAGCCACAAGTGTGTGTTGATCTTTCCATTCAAAACAGTTGTTGACTCATCTCACATTTCATTTATATTGGCCACTGTCAGATTTTCAGATTTTTTCTGTCCTGGTATAACTTTCACTCCATGAATCATTCCAGGCTCTTTTTATGGACCCCCTTTGGGGGCGGGGGGCCTTCAGGAATATGTTTAGGTTTTGGATTTGCTAGCTCGTGTAAGTGGATTATATTTAGTTGAGATTTAAAGGGCACACGCAGTGTTTCCTCAGAAATTAAACCCTGGGAATTGATTTTGTTGGTTATAGGAAGCATACATCAATCAACTTTTGTTGATTTTCTTTTTTTGTTGTGTTACTTTTAAATATTCCTTTATTATATGTAATGCATTTTCCTTTATGGGGCTTAGAAGTCTAGTTTCATTCTGATATATTAGATGGTAATACTAGGCATTGTAAAACTGTCAGTACATTTTTAAATACAATGTCCGAGGTAAAAATTGTATTTTGTTATATTTTATTCAAAATGTCTGTCAGAATTAGCCATGGTGTTGACCCCTGGGTAATACTAATAAATTATGGGCACACCCTTCCATAGCTACCAATGCATCCTTTCTTTGCAACTTGAAGTTTTATTATGCTACAACAGTGTTTCCCTATCTGGGCTTCGAGGACCTCCAGTCAGTCCTCATTTTACCGGGAGCTGGGAGGGAGCAAAGATGTGGACTGTCTGGCAGGGAGCAAAAACGTGGACTGTCTGTGGGTCCCCAAGGACCCAGTTGGAAAACCCTGTGCTACAAAGGTGTTTTGCTGATGCTTTATAAGCTAATTTGTTTTGATCTAACTCTCCTGTGTTAGATCTTGCAGTTCCTATTAGAAGATTCAAGCACAGGGCTTAAGGTGGACATACACCTTTGTGGCAATATTTCCTGCTCTGTGTTGCTGCGTCCAAGGCTGTTGTCATGGTGAATTATTGAAAATGATAACAGGCAGCTTTGGCTTTCATATCCTGGTTACCGTAGCGGTGTTTTCGGAGGTGCACTCCGCACACCCGTCATCCACTCACTGGTTGAATGAAACGAGATTAAATGTTTTTTTGCGTAATTCATTGTGGAGTGTTCGCGTACCAGGTGGTCATGGTGTTGCATTTGGATGTGAATGTCAGTAATGCACAGTGGCACACAGATCCAAGCCATGCTTGTTTGTGTTATACCTGCTATAAGTCCTTCTGAATGCGGTTTTTGACAGATTACATGTCTGCCAAATATAGAGCGTATGTTATGTACAGAAATTCTGCCCCCTTGAGTATGCTGGCTTAATTCAGCCATAGGCAAGAGATCCTTATTTTTGCAGTTAATCTCTGCGCAAAACATAAGTAAGGTGTGGGGTTTGGACCCTACTTCTGGAAATCATTCTTAAAATGTATTGACAGTTGAGTAACAGGAAGGCAGAATGGCCCGAAAATCATGTTTGTTATTCCTGAATAACTGTTATGGTTTGTGGTAATGTGTCCATAGAGGTTGTTTTCTTTGGTCAGTATTGAACGCTTAGAGTAAACTTAGACATTAACTCCATGGTTTGTGAATAACTTGCAGTAATTTTTTGCAATTTGTTGTGAGTCTTAATGGTGGATTAACCTGCAGTTCAGTTATTTCATGTAACAAATCTACAGATTAACGGTGTTGCTTTGTTGGGAAATAGCCTTCGCCAATCTCATCTTGCTGTCCATTTCACACAGTGACACACGTGCAGATGAGGGAAAGTTTGGGAGTCACAGTGCAGCATCCAACAGTGGTGTCACTCTATTGTCCTTTGGATTTGAACCTGCAACCTTCCGATCACAAGGATGAGTTCTAACACTAAAACTTTCCTCCCATAATTGACTGCAGAATCCCTTAGGCTTTATTTAATGATTGGAAAATGTTTAGTCAAAATAATAAAATAAAAGCTATTTGAAAATTCAACTATTGGTCAAGGAAAGTTTAGATGTGTGACTTGGGTGGACGTCCACTAGTCAGTGAACGTTTAGAGGAACCTGCTTTGGCCGGTGCTTGCCAGGGAGTCTCCTCACTCTGTGCACGAGAAGCCACGCTTCAGAGATGCTTGAACGGGCTGTAGAGGGAGTGCTGGCGCTTAGTGAGTATTGTGAAAACGTAAGAGGAAACCGCAGTTAACAAGGAAGCCTGGAACTGTGCTGTAGCGTGCAGGAGAAAACATTCAGTAAGCAGAAGGGAGTCATTCATCAGATGGGGGTGACTGATTTTTACATCTGAGATTAAGCATCCAGATTCTGTGTGAGAAAAAATAAATAGCTGCAGTGAAAAAATACAAGCAAAGGAGTAAAAATGGCTTTGCAGGGAAGGTAATAGTGGGAGAGCTAATTGGTTATGAAAGTGTAATATTGGGTTAGTTAAGGTTGGGTAATAGTTTTTACAGCTGGATTTCATTGGCTGGGCTGGCACTCGTGTAGATGCTTTGGGGATTACAGATTTGGCACTGGTGCTTACACGGGTAGTGTTTGTTTTCTGGAAGCTAAGAATAACCGTCCCGCTTGTCTGGGACTTGAAATGGGAGTTCTCTTGGTGTGGCCTGAGGCGTCCAGCGATATGCCCGTCACGGCGCGGACAGGTCAATGGCGCCCGTGTTAAGGACCTATTTTACATAACCAATGGAATTTTACATGGATGCCCTTTATAGGCTGTGTTGTTACAATAATTTATCACAAAAACATTGAAAGATGCGTGTTTCAAGGTTTGCATTTTATTGATATGAAAATGCTTCTAAGTGGCTGAAGTTGTTGAGGGATGTTTTAATATGAGCTGATACTTATAACGCATATATTTTATAAGGGGTTTGTAGTGTGGATTTGAGGCTTCTGATGCCTGCTTGTGCAGACAGATGGTCTGCTCAGTTATTTAGGTCGCCTTCCTCGCTCAGAGGTTCTACAGAGGGGCCTTTTCAAGCAGCCATCCTGAGGTTGCAGGTCTGCGTCCCTGAGCACCAGGCTACCTGCCATCCTAAATGGGTTAATGTCATGCACAGTCATATTTATCATTCTGAATTTGGGGTTTGCTTCAGTGGCCTCTCTTCCCTTGTATTTCGTTGTCCCCTTAATCCCTTTTATGATTTGTGAAATGGCAGCAATGGTTTAAGTGTTCTGTACTGAGCTATTTAAATAGATTTAAGTGAAAATGATTTAATATAGGTTGTATTATTTGGTCGTGTTTGTTCATGCAGATTACGTTCGCATTTTGTTTTCGCCATTGCCGTGTAATCTGCGATTTAAGCCGCGGCTGACTTTGCATTTGCGGAAATAGTGGATTAGCTTGTGATGCTGTCATGTCCGTCCTCGTAGGTGATTCCTCTTGTCGAATTAAAATGGAGGCTTTTATCGCTTCTGGTTTTATCTGTGAAGCCTGAAGTGGAAACTCATTTTGTGTGTGTGTGCCTGTGAGAGAGAACCGAAGGGAGGCAAGTAATCCCAGCACAATGTGGATGAATGTCTTCAAAAGGAATTTGAAATGAGCTTTTCCAATTGCAAACATGGCAGCGAAGCATGTTTCTCCCGTGCAGCTCTCCTGTTGCCAGGGCAGACATTTTCTTCCTTGTTTGTTGTTCTTTTTCTGTGAATGAACAGTAGAATTCATTCACGGGTGGGGGGCAGAATGGACAATCAGACAAGCAGAGATGTTAAGTGGTAGCTTATTGTACGGTGCGTTTGCATCTGCTTTTATGAACAGCGCTTGTGTTTCTGTCATTCTGTAATGGGGGAGGTCTGGACCCCAACGCCTCGATACACTAGCCTCTCTCGAGGGCGTGCTGAATAGGAATGATGTGCGAGACCCGCTTAGATCCAGTCAGGATGCTTTCCAGCCCCAGCTCAGTTTTGCCCTTAATTCCAGGAAGCCTTATAGATGAAAACATATCATTTGGGTGGGGGGACAGAAGGAGGCATTTTGATCACGTCGCTACAGAGACCTCACACACTGGGGCATCGATGCTTCTCCTGACCGACCCAGACGTGCAGCTGGGAGGCAAGCGTCTCTGACTCAGGAGCACAGCCTGCCCCTGAGTTTGAAGCATCCATGCCTACTTTTAGAGCACTGAATATGCCATTTGTGAGCCTCTCCGAGAAAGGAAGATATAAAATCATCAACATGTGTTATGCGGCTGATAATCGCCAGTGAAAGCTCCCTCTCTCAGTGGTGCAGATGAAAATAAGAGTTTGGTCTTTATTGTTGTTCTCTGTTCCATTAATGGGTTTTTTTCTGCTGCTGTATTAATAAAAATGTTCCATTAAAGATAGATGAAGTTTCCCTTATAAACAAACATCACAAAGCTGATGTCCTGAAAAGTGGAGCATTTATCTTATTTATTGTAGATATGTTGTCCGTAGAATCCCACCGTAAAGGGAAATCACTCTCATTTTCTTGATGAGGTTTTGTACATAAGATTTTTTTTTTAGGTAAAATGTAACTTTTAAGCAGATTATAACAGTCATGCTATTCTGGTTTTTACTGGAAGATCACAGAGAGTCAAATTTCTATGATTTTCTTTTGATTTTTCTTTTCCTCTAATGCTGTCAGCAGCTGCCGAATCAGTTTCTTGCTGTCTGATGCTGGTTGATATGACCAGTATTTTAAAACATTCACACATTTACCTCCATTTAAAAAAAACACCTTGTTTCTCTTGCACAGTGTAAAGAGTTTCTCTGGTACAGTGAAAGCTGCCTGTCTGGAGGCCTATGGAATGCATACAGGAAACAGTATGAAATTGCCAACTGTGACCCACATGTCAGTGGAGAAATGCAGGAAAAGAAAAGCTTCTGTTTATACTTACAGGGAAACAGAGTGTTTGATGCGGAATCCTACCAGCACCAAAAATGCTGGTTTCTTCATGGATAACCCCCAGAACGTAGATGAGGGTAGTCAAAAGCGAAAATGACTTACCCTTGTTGCCTTGTGAGAGGGCGGTCATACTCCAGTGAAATCTTAACCTCCCCATTTATGTTAATTAGACGTATCCTCCCCTTGCTTCCAGCCAGCCCTGTGGAATCTGTCTTCTTCCTGTTGCTGTGTATCACAACCCGCGTGGCTCTACATTAGTTCTGCCTGGTAGGCTTTCAGGAAACCCAGACCAGCGTGAGAACATCAGAGCCATGGAATGAACCGGTGTGTCTTAGGTGAAGATCTTTTCCGTCCAGAAGGTGACTTCTCAACCCCAGTTCCATTTTCTCAAAGAGGGTCGTGGTGCCTGCATTCATTTCTTTTTTTATTGTAGGCCACAGCGGAGACGTTTGTGCGTTGCCTCCTCCTATTGGAGTATGTTGTCTATGTGGCGTTTGTGCAGAGTCCGTCTTTTTTAGGGTTCTATGATACGAATGATTCCAATGTTGGATTCACTTTGCTGACGCCTCCCTTGACCTTCTAACTGAAGTGGAAAGAGAGAAGACTTAAAATCTAGAGTCTCACCTTGCAAAAAGGTGTCGGCTTCCAGGATCATCTTTGAGGGGGTTCTACTGGTTAGTCATGAGATCATTCATTGGTTTTAACGTTGAAAGATGCCTCTGAATGTGGCTAGGATGTATAGACTTCCTGAAGCTTTCCCCCTCGGTAAGACATTTTGGATGGGGGCACCAGAATCCACTTAGACATTAAGTTCTACTTAATCAACTGACATGGCGGTTTCGCTGTCAGCGGTGCCTGTCCTGTGTCCTTATCCCCAAAATTTTAATACATTTTGTGTTTCAGTTGAAGGCAGTTGACGTAATGGATTTTAAAATTTGATGTTACCTCACTCGGCAAACCTGACCAGGATGGGAGGATGGATAGATATGTTGTCCTGGTGGTTATGTATTTTATGAAAAATCATTACTTGGCAAAAGAGTCTCTAATGACCATCTGGTGGATACTGTAGGTGATTTAATAATATTGTCCCTACTGAGATGCTGTCCAAACCCTCTTCAAATTGTGATTTTTGCAGTGATCTGGTCCAGATTTTGGTTATTGTAGTGAATTTGCCTTAACCCAAAAATCTAACAGGCCTTTTAAAATTTATTTTTAAAAGTAACAGAAATCAAATTCTATAACGACAATGTGATTTTCATGTAGAGCAGGATCCAGCATCCTGAAGCGTGTAGTCTAGTGAATCTGATTCTCTAGCAGGCAAAACATTTCCTTCAATCAGAATTAAATTTGCTTACATGTTCTGCATACCTACACATTAGCTTTGCGTTTGTATTGCATGTATTCAACAGGAAAGCCTTGGTATGTAATATCAATGTCTCGGGCATTACCTGGGTATTACCTATAAGCAAAGCACACCTCATGGTGCATTTCGAGTTCATTCTAAAGCAATATGGCCATTTGCATGACTGCTTTCACGTCTTTAGGGTAGTAAAAGTGATGCCTCTAAATGATTGGATATTTTAATGAACTGGAGTCCAGCTGAGGACATACTGTGCATTGGTAAGCGCTCACCTTAATTAACTTGGGTCTCCTTCCTTTAGAAAGGGTATTATTCAGCAAAAAGACCAATTCCTAATCTCAGAGAGTTGCCACAGAAGAGCTGTGAGTACTCTGTTTCTTCAGGTGACTGAGAGAGGCACAGTTTAAGTTTACAAAAACCTCAGTGGGCACAGACAAGGTCAGCCTTGAGGGACGCTTTAATATTAGTTACCGATTTGACAAAACAAGGCTTTGAATAGAAACTAGCTGGAGACTGTTTTAGATCAGAACACAGAGAACATTTTCACAAAGGGTGCTCATCGGTAGAGTAGTGGACGAGCTGTCCTCTGATTCATTCCAGTCCAAGTTCATGCCAGGTTTTTAAATATCAACACATGGTGTCAGTAATTTTATTCAGCCCAGAAAATTATGTGATTATAAAATGTTTAAAGTCTTTTCTTGAGTCACCCCTCAAAAAAGTTTCCTTCCTGTGCGAATGGCAAGCAGGCCAGTTTGATCCCGGAGTGGAAGTATCTAATGGGCACTTTATTAGGATGTCAGGGTTTTAAAAAACACACCTGAATGACAGCTGTCTCAGATTTAGCAAAGTGGGAAGCAAGAATCCGCCCATGTAGCTTGATATAGCTGTGGGGTCCAACACAGGAGACTGCATCATACCCTGGCGTACAGGTGACATGCACGTCCATCAGGAACAGCCGATTGCTCTCCCTGTAACCAAAGAGATTGTGCTCAGATTCCCGTTTCCCAAGCAGGATACTCTTTATTGATGGTGGTTAACATTTCTTATCTCAGTGTTTTTGACCATTTTAACCCATTCTAAGTTATGCGTTGCTTGTATAGTGCATTTTTGCTCTCTAAGGGCACCGCTGAGGGTGTGGGGATGGGAAACCGGGACCTGGCGGTGGTGGCAGTGGCCTGGGGCTGAGCGGGGGCTGGGGCTCCCCCCGACTGCAGAAGGCGATGGCCGATAAGGGCACTCGTACCGCGAGCTTCATTTTAGGGCAGCGCGGCTTTCAGGCCGCCTCTGCACGCCTCTGTAGCCAGTTGCTAGGGTTTAGTGGCAGCAGACAGACCCCCCC
>JAODKM010000008.1:8385635-8411740 GCA_026780845.1 Petrocephalus sullivani | reverse complement strand
CCCATCGCCCCGCCTGCCCACTGCTGCCTTTGTGTGGCAGCCATATTGAGACAGCAGTCAGCATGGCCAGCACCCTCACTGCCTCACTGTTTACATGCTGGGTAAATGATGCAGGAGGACCAGCCGGGCCGGTTTCTGTGCCATGGCTGCCCCGGCCTGCTCTGCCCTTTCCAAAACCGGGCCGTTCTGGAAGGCGGCCGAGCGCCACGCTTTTCAGCCGGGTAGGCGTGCGGGCTTCCCTGTCCGGGTTCCGGATCGGCACCGCTGGGGGGCTTCCTTATCCGTGGCCGGCCCCTCCACTACTTTTGGCCAGACGCACGCTTTAGAAGGGGCTTCGGTCTGAGCCTCTGCTTTTGGTGTGCTGCTGTTTGCAGGCTGTCCTTGTAGTGAATTGGTTTCCCCAGGAACTCCAGGTTCCCCTTATAAAAGTGTTTCTATGCGCTGCGAAGCCCTGGAATTCCCGGCCTTCTGCTGTGCTCTGTCTGGGCCAGGCTCCCTGCTACCTCGCACTGCTAAGTGGTGTGTGTGTGTGTGTGTGTGTGTGTGTGTGTGTGTGTAGGTTTGCATAGATCACATTTGGTAAAATCTGCAACTTCCTTACTTTTGGGGACATTTTTTTAGGTCTCCATTAGGATAACCTCAGTTTTATAAAAATCTGTGAATGCAATAATAAAACTAAAAATGTCATTAGTCATGTATTTGGGTTGGTTACTTGTGGTTAACATTAGGGATGGATAGGGGTTAAGGCTGCCGTGATTGGGATTAGGGTTTTTCCCATAGAAATTAATGGACGGTCCCCATTTAGATAGGTACGTGAGTCTGTGTGTGTGTGTGCGTGTGATTAATTCAGTATGCAAATAGAATAGAATTATATAGAATCGTGATACTTTATTAATTCCTGTGGGGAAATTCTCTTTTTTCACTTTGCCCCCTCTTTCTCCATGCAGGTGAGAGCAGGCCTGGGGGGGTCACACTGAAAGGCCTCTGTAAGGGCCCACGGACATGTGACTCCTGCAGAGACCATATAAAAATATGGAATATGCATATTATATATTACAGAAAAATACATGAAAATGAAAGATGGCAGTTCTTCATGCCAGAGTTGGCCGTTGAGGCTGTTTGTGGGGTCGTCACTCTTCTGAGGTGACACTGAGCACATGCAAAGCGGAAGCGACCATAAAAGCGAGAGGAGGAGGGAAAGCGGCCGGGCAGCTGTGGCGGGATTCAGCTGAGCACACCAAACGACAAAATATAAAAGAATAATAATCCTCTGTGGCTCCGCCTCCCCGCACGCACGCACACACACACTGCATGCTGAAGGTCGTATGAATGGAAACTCGCCTCTTGTCCTTCCGTGCCTCTGGGGCACTGTGGAGCCCATGAGGGCTGCCTCGTACCTCGCGGTGCGCGATTCGCCGGCAGACTCCCACTGCGTTACAACCGCGTTATCCTGCCCAAAACATCTGTCGCGGGCAGAGCGGCCCGGGGCTCCACAGGGGCGATTAAAGGGTTTAGTTTGTCTAGTAGAGCCCCGTCAGGTGTCGGCGGGGTGGCGTATGGGAGAGAAGGGGGTGGGGGATGTTGAGTCGTGATTGAGTGACAGAAAAACAAAGGTTCTGCGATGCAGGAGAAGCCGCCCCATGCAGCCGCCTGTGCTGTGGATGTGTGACATCCATCGCGTGTAAACTGCTCCCCATAAATGATGCCAGGCCAAGCTGACCTTATATGAGGCCCACAGGTCACATGGTCTTTTCTAATAAAAGTCAATTACGTCTAACCTAATAAAATCTTACCTTAGTGACAATTTATTGTATTTACCTACTAAAGGTCCACCTAGAAACAAGCAGTGTTATCAGTCCCCTCACACCTTGTAATTGCTAAATAATGTGCGTCTCAGGGTCTCAGTTGACAGTGTCATGCCCAAAGAGTTTTTTGTGTTGTGGGAATAATTGCTTTGCATTGCTAGCTAATGGCGTTGTAGGGACAGGCTGGTCTGGGCTATAGACTGTGAAATATTTTTCTCATTCCGAGTCATAAAAATCAGACTTATTGGCCATTTGCAATTCGAAAGTCTCAGTACGTTCCCATGGAAATGTCATTTGCGTCGATAGCCCAAGCCGACCTGTCCTGACGTGACGTTCCTGTGGGCTTACAGCATGAAATTGGGTCAGAGTGGAGGGTGGGCATGGAGGGGGGGCACCGCAGCAGTAATATCATTGTTTATTTGGAGGACCCGGGCGACCACCTCCGAACCTCGTGCCCATGGACAGTGGTGCCAAATTGTAGCATACAATGGAGTATGTTTTGTTGTCAGATGAGTATGACACCCCAGCCCTGTGTCAGGTGGTTAAAGCTTGAACTCTCATTTGGGGGGGGGGTTCAGTTTTTTCAGTAGCTGTACCGGTTCACAGCAGCTCCTGGAGCACCAGCCCCCCGTGTCTAGACAAGGTGGTATTTTTAGACCTCTGATATTTGACATAATATCTATCTGTGCATCTCCCTTCTCTCTTTACACATGGCAACACGCAGAGCTGAGATATATCTGTTATGGAGGGGGGTATGTCGGGGGGGTCCATGCTTCACATTCTACCGGTATATTAATAAGTATGTTCCTCGCACGCTCCGGTTACATATTTACTATTCTAATCTCTCTGTTTTTCCCCCCCCCACAGCAAATCTGTACAATCAAAAGTGGACAACATATTGGTGAGTGATTACTGGCCGCCATGACTTCATTTGTCTTGCCTTGTGCGTAAGGAGCCCCGCGGGCTTGTGCTGCCGTCGGCCGCCGCCGTGTCGTCGTGGCGTCTGAGCGCCCGGCGCGCCGCAGCCAGGTCTCCGTCCGTCTGCCCGAGCTTGGCGTCCGGCTGACTCATTTCCTGCACCCCGGCACATCCTTCGGAGGAATCCGTCCGCCGCGTCTTAAGAAGGCGACAGAGGGGGTGAAGTTTGTGATCGTTTACGGGGGCGCAGCGGTGACCTTCAGGGGTGATGTCAGCTCTGCAGAAAAGCCCCCCCCCCCCCCCCCAGCTGACGTAGTGGAACTGCATGCAAATGCAGCATGCCTTCCTTTCGTATTAGTGAAGAATTGGAAGGGAAAAAAAAGGCGGCAGCCATAAGGGACTGTAGGGGGCTTCTGGGGGCTGAGAGATGGGCGTGTGCATGTAGATCTGAAGCACATATGAAATATGGATGCATTTATGTACGAATGGACAGGTATGCATGGCCTGTTTGCTAGGAAATGGTTGTTATCGCAGGGGAAAGCAGCATCATGATGACAGGAAGTCGGTTTGAGATAATTAAGAGGTAAAAGTGACCGTTAGGCTGAGGAAACTATATGGAGAAAATTCACCCTGTAGACGACCCCTGCCTCGTCTGCCTGGGTCTGTACCTGCTGTCTGTCGGCCTTAATGTCGTGCAACGTGGCCACGGCCAAGTCCAGTGCTGCTGAACTGTAGCTGCTGGTTATTAATGTGAAACTAGCAACTAGTGGAAGAGAGCCGGGAAGCAGTGGCGTTTGTGGCGGATGCTATGCTGGTCAGGCCTGGCATTAAAAAAACGCTTTTAAAATGTTCATATCCAATATCAGTGTCAAAAATAAGGCACAACTGATGGGTCTATCTTGGGAGCCTTCCATAAGTGGCACCAGCAAAAAGACATCCTATAGAAAGTGACCTTTTTCCGGTCTCAACACCAGCACAAGGATGGTATACTTGCATTTACATTTAAAAATCAGTTTATACATGCGCGCAGACTTTTAGAAACGGCGAGGATATAGTCTTTGCGTTCCATCCTTTGTAGTACTATCTGAACCTGAATGAAAGCGGAGCGTGTTGTAATTCTGTCAGCCTGATTTAGCAGGCTTTCGGGTTCTTCCTTTGCATATGAGACACTGATTCATATGCAGAGTCACTGTATGCAAACATGGGAAGGGACCCCGACTCCTTCACATGTTTTCCTTCAACCCGGGACGTGCCGTTCGAGATCCGTCCTGTTTCACTTTCTGCACATCTTGCCTGCTGAGAGGTTCCGCCGCGTTCTCGGTCACAGACGCAGGTCCCGGGGTTCATTCAGATGCTCCTAGCGTAGAAACCGTGACTGGATTGGATTGCGACTCGAAACTGGAGCGCTGGATGCTATAGCAACACGAGGGGTGGATCAAAGATGCTCTTTCTCTTGGTGGGGAAGCGGCGCTTGAGAGAGGTGCGTTGCTAGAGGTTCCTGATCCCTCGCTGCAAGAAACGGAGGTTAAAAATAAACCCTGGCCCCCCTGGTTTGAGGGCTGCACCCCCGTATGCTATTGTGATCGATAAGGTTTATCTCCATCGCATGGCCTCCCTTTCTGGTGGGGCAGTTAAGTCACTACACTGTTTGGTGCATTTTTGTGTGGAGGGGTGGATTGGGCACGACAAGCGCGCTAACAGCTTTGGGGACTCCCTGGGTGCTTCCGTGTTGCCTGACGTGGTCTGCTCAGTACCCCACTGCCTCTGCCTTTGTGCCCAAAGGGCTGCAGGTCCTAAGAATTCTCCCTTTGGCCCTTGGGGCCAAGAGCAGAAGGAGAGGAGGCAGGTCTGCTAAGCTGGGCCTGTGAGACCCACGTGACCTCCATGGTCTAGACTGCCTCCGCAGACCTCTCTGGATGTTGCAATCCCACACAGAGCCTTGCATCAGAATCTGTTGGTTAAAGTTGCTTAAAAGTTGTATTCTACCTCGGTCCCTGTTTCCCCCCCTGCCAAAATGACGGTTTTTAAAGCCTTCTGCTGCCAGCCCCTGTAATATTCAGTGTTTATTGGCCCCTGTTTCCATGCGCTGTGATTTTTCCACTTAATTTATTAATATAATACCTGCAATCACCAGTGTCACATAGGGGCAGTGTTAAAAACAAGGTATAGATGAACAGATTAATAAAAGCCATGTTAATATTTAGTGTTTGTCTCCCAGGCCACTGAATTGTTTATGAGGTAGATGTTGGTAAGTTCTTTCCAGGGCAATGATAGTGGGGTCTCAGCCGTGTTCAATATGCACCTCTGCACTCTGAACCGAATCACTCTGGATGGTGGAATGACTGTGTGTGTGTGTGTGTGTGTGTGTGTGTGTGTGTGTGTGTGTGTGCGTGCGCGCATGCACCAGTGAGCCCAGCTCTCAGGACTACTGACCTCTGAAAGTGGCACAACAGTGTCGCGTTGACGTGCAGTTGATGAATTGTACGCTACAGCAAAGCCTTCGTGCCGATTGGACGGCTCGTTGAGCCCGGCTGCGGGCGACCGAGTTCCGCAGCGTGCCATTCGCTGCTGGCCGGTGGGAGTGGCCTCCCTTTTGCTCAGCTCCTTGCTCTGATGGGATGAGCTGCCCCACTAGCACAGATCATGGAAAGCTGCCGCTGCGTGTGTGTATGCGTGCGTGCGTGCATGCATGTGTGAGTGTGTGTGTCTGTGTGTGTATGTGTGCGTGCGCGTGTGTGTGTGTGTGCGTGTGTATGTATTAATGTGCATGTGTGTGTCTGTACAGCAGTCACTGTAGTGGCAGTTTTGCTGCCATGATCTTCTGGCAGTTCAGCTACACCTTACCTGACTGGTCCCGCGTCCTGTCCCTGTGGCTCAGGGAGGTGTGGCTTGGGGGGAGTGGGGGGGGCCAGGCTGCTCCTGAGATGGTAAGAGATGGTTAGCGAGCAGCTCTCCTTTGTCTGCCTGTGCTGGTGGCCGCGCACGTGCCGCTCTGTGTTTGGCCACTGGCTCCACGCACACACGCCTTCTTCAGAGCCTCATCCCTGCGCCTGTCCTCGTGATCTCATCTGTGTAACTCCTACGCTGGTGAAACACTAGGAGGCCGAGTGAAGGACCACTGTTCATGTCCCCCCCCCACCCCCCAAGTCCTCGTCACACTGCCGACATGCACACGCGCACGCCGCACTACTGCTGCTCAGCAGCTAATAGCGTTAGCCATTCATGAGCTCCGGTTTCCCTTAGCAACAAAGAAGCGAATAGAAAAGATGGGGTGAGATGCGTCTATTCTTAGAGCCCAATTGGAGCGGGCGGAGCGGTCCGGGGGGAGAGCCGCGTTTTGGCGGCGGGCCGCTGTGTCTCTGCTGCAGCTAACCCCGGTGAGCGGCTGCTCGGCCACTTCGCTCCGCTCAGGTCCTGCAACGCGGGGGCCAATTCGGCCCCGACCGCGCCCACCTTCCCGGAGCTGTCCCCCCATCCACCCTGACGCGCGTCTGGTCTCTCTGCAGCTAGACGCACAACGCACCTCGTTTCCTGAAGCTTTTCAGGTGCTCGGCAAAGGTGGCTTCATCACGTTTACGAGGCTTGTGCTCCTGTCACCACACACGCAGATGCACTTTTTCCACACACAATCATTTTGTGTGCAAATTTTTTTTCCTAGTGCTCATTTTTTTGCACAATATCCTTGTATATTACATACATGGTTATATTCCTGTTCTATAGCGGACACCATCAAAACAAAGGTCTTGTTTACGTCGGATTTACTGTCTGTCCTGCTGGCAGCGGATTAGGTATTTCTCGGATTAACGCGACCTCGGATGACATCATCTTGTGGGGGTGGGGGTGTGGGAGAGAGTTGAGGAGCTTAAATTCCCCTGGAGCTGTCTCCCAGTTCCTGTTTTTTCTGGCTCATGTTCCTCACTGGTTTTCTGACTGTTTTGTCTGTATTGTAGCCTTTCGGGCTGAGTTGCCCTCCTGGTGATGATGTGTTTTTGCGCCGAATAACGTGCCCCACCCATAGAGACACCTTTTTTTGGCAGTGCATCTAAGGGTCTGGGAGAAATTTGTGTCACAATCGGATCTTGGTGGCGGTTTTGTCGGCCCTGACGGCAAGGCGGCGATGGTGTGAGTAACGAGCCACGCGCATCGCATGTGTGGACCCATTAACGTCAGTTTCTGTCCATCGCTCTGTCCCCAGACGGAAGGATTTGGGACTTTTTTGCACACAATGATAACTGGGGCACCGTAAAACCTTACTCATGCTGTTTATGGGAAAGACAGCCATGGCAGTTTTAGAAAGATGCAACATTTTTAGTGCATTTTTTAAAATTCGCATTTTCAAGCGCTCAGCCCTGCGTTGGAGAGCTGTTCCTGGAGCTGGTTTCTCGTCTGCCCTGTGCTACTCCAGCAGAATTTAAATCGCGCCAGCCCGTCCCTGCTGTCTTCCCTATTCCCTTTGAAGCTGCGGGTCGTGGCGGGGGGGTGGGGGGGCTTCATTCGCCGTTTGTAGCTCTAGGCCCCCTGGCTTGCATGCGGCACCTTAACATGCGCTTATCCTTGTTGCCCACCAGAGTTTTGACAATTATTGCAATGTATTGAATTTTTACATTTTTTTCCTCATTCACCCTCCAACACGTACAAGTGTTTCTGAAGCAACTTCTCACGCTCTGCCCTTATTTATGTCCGTGGTTTTGTTTACGTGCCGTTAGGCCTGCCCCCGCACCTTGGCACCTGTCCCCGGCACCCCTGCCCCCATCCCTGGCCTTCCTGGCCTTATTTCCATGCGGTGGGGCTCGTTGCTTCTGGGTGTCTTTTCTCCGTGCGTGATGCCGCCTTCCTGCACGCTGGCCCACCCCGCGCCTGTGGCGACCGCAGCCTGAACGCGCAGAGGGTTTTCTCGGTGCGTCGAGATCCAAGGCGCCGCATCTGTTTTTGCTGCTGTTCGTTTAATTAAGCTGCACAAAACAGATTAATATTGTCACTTGTTTGAGATTTAAGGGGGCGGCTGATCATCATGCAAACTTAACAGCATGAAATATTCAGAGCAGTGGTGTGTACAGGGCAGCCATCAGCGCTCAGCCTCATGCCTCCAGCGTTGTGGGTTCAGTTCCTACCCATAGTTCCTCCCACATCACTTGTAATCCAAGGACTTGTGCTTTAGGTCATTTGCTGCCCCCGGTACCTTGCGGTGCTCAGTGCCTAGTGTGGGTCTGGCGTCCCAAACATTGTGCCCCTTGCATTTTGCCCCCTATATTTCCGAGGACAGGCTGTAGATTGACGCTAACCCTGTACTGGGTTATCGTTGTGAAAAGATGGATGCATGACTGCTTGGAAACGGAACGCCTTAAAAATATTACTCTCTTCATTTTTTGCAGCAAGAAGTTGAGAAGTTTACAGACATCGAAAAACTCTACCTCTACCTTCGGTTGCCTTCTGGTCCCAGCAATGGCAGTGACAAAAGGTAATCACTCCATCCTCCTGAAGAGGGTACAGCTTGTGCGATGCAGCACAACTATGTATATTATGTGTAATTGTTTTAGGGGGTGGTGCAGGAACCTGCTGGGGTCAGTTTAAGCCCCTGTCTCCAGCGCAGCCCAACTGCATGTTTTGCTTTGACGCACTTTGAGTTAAATATATTTATCTTCAGACTGCTTCGCCGCGGCCCTCCATTCGCAGCAGAGCACTTGTCCATTTACATTAACTGCCACTTCTTAAGTTACAAGGTCCAAGTCCATCACGGGCTTTTCCCCAGTATAACGTGGATCAGAACCAGACGTTTCCTGTTGTGGTGTGTTCTTTCCATTTTTTTTTCTATGGAAGACAACTTTATTTTTACTTCCCATTGCAATGGGAATTCCATTGCTGTTGCGCTGTTTTCAGCATTTGGAGATTCATGGAAAAGCACAAGTGTCCTCGTGTCACCAGCTCTCTGTCTCCATTAGTGACCGCACACCTGGTCGTCACCCCCAACCACAAAATGGCACATGGCATTCGTTAGGAATGCAGGTCCACCGGTCCTGGATCGCTCTCATGCTGCCAGGTTCTCTCTTTTCCAGGAATGGAAAAGGGGAGCATAGATAACAAAACTGACCTAGAGTAGCAAACCGAAAGCCGAACCAGGCTGGCCAAATTAAATGGCTCCTCTAACCCCCCCGTTCTCTTCCAGCGACCAGAGCTCCATGTCATCTAGCCGCACGCAGCAAATTCATGCATTCAACTGGATCCGAAATCACCTAGAGGAGCACCCAGAGACCTCGCTGCCCAAACAGGAGGTCTACGACGAGTACAAGTGCGTGGGAGCATTTTGGCTACATGAATGTGGCCTCTATGGCTGCAGTATTCCCTGTTGTCATGGGTTTTTAGGATTGTGATTTACGGTGTAGGAGGTGATTCTGCTTGTTTCACAGACATTTCTAGTGCTAAGTGCTTTGGTGAAACACTTGCTCACCACCTTTACATGCAGTGCAGTATGTAAAATGGAAATGTTCCTCTTCCTTTGTCATATGTTTCTATAGTATTTATTTATAACTAGGTTGATTATGTATGTAATTTATGTTGTGTTGTTATGGAGGCAACTATGTGTAACTCACAATGACAAAAATCCTTAATACTTGAAAAAGCTTCAGAAAAATCACCAGTGGACATTAAGCATTGATAATGTCACAAATGTACGCCACCAGTGAACATTAGTCACATGCGGTTGTTAAAATAGTCCACCGTTATCTAATAATCAGGTTAGGAATTTATGAATGCAAAATAGTTTGTTAAAAATAAATTCAGGTCACACTTGTGGAGGTCACATAGGGATTTTGGGTTTGATTTTCTTAGTTTTATAAATTTTTTTAATCTTGAAATTTTTTTCTTTACAGGAGTTATTGTGACAGTCTGGGCTACCACCCCCTCAGTGCTGCAGACTTCGGGAAGATCATGAAAAACGTCTTTCCCAACATGAAGGCGCGTCGACTTGGCATGAGAGGCAAATCAAAATATCCTTGCCTGGACAGCCTCTCGCCGTCCCGCTGGCGGGGCCTCGCTTGCGAACATCTGCTCTTGTAGTTCATCTCGACCCTAAATATAGAGCCGGAGAGGAATGAACAAACAGCGGGCCAGCGGCCGCTGCGTGGCGGGCGCGCTTTGGCCTCTGGGGCGACGGGCTGGCCCGCTACGTTCCCCAGGCGCTTCGCGTGCAGGGCATTAAGCCTTTCAGGTCTCTGACGTCTGACGTATCGGCATTTGGAAAGTGAACAGAGGCGGGGCCAAATTAAAAATGTTCAGGGCAGGTGAACTCCGCAGCTAACGGCGTGCGCGCCGGTGCACTTTTTATTTTTACTCAAGACGCATTCAGAAATAGACCTTGTTTGTTTTCACTGGTTGCCATGGTAACCGAAATTCAATATGACCTTCTGAGCAAACCGGGGGCCGCGATGGATTTTAAGAGGTGGCGTGCGTAAGAGCGCCTCCATGTTTCAAATGCTATCTTCCGTATAGCTGTGGATTTGACTCTCCGTGGCACGTTTGGAAGTGCCAAGCTGTCCACTGTCAGCTGTTTGTGCAGCGGGCTGCGCTGCCGTGGCAACTGTGAGCTCGGGGTCAGAGGCAGCGGCATGTCGGACGTGGCGGTCGCGAGGAATTCACAGGCCATTAGCCGTGAACTTATGTAGCGATGCTACATCTCCTGTGGAACGGCGTCAGATTAATCATGGCCTCCCAGGGCTTGGTGAACCACCCCCAGGCGATCCAGCGATGTCCAGTCTGAGCAGTGGGGGGGTTATGTGTTTGTCTGCTAATTCTATCAAGCAGGATTGTAACGTTTAATTAAAAAAATGTTTGCGCTGTCTTTTGGGCCCCTTCTTGCAGCATGTGGTGGAGCACCATCCCACTGGCTGGGTTCAGCTTGACTAGTCATGCATTTGTCCTGGCCCAGGTTGTCAACATGGCCATGGGTTCCTGGACCATGATGGAATCCCTCTTACCCGACTGCCTGAGCTGTCTTCTGTTGGGTGTCATGTTTAATTTTCGTGCCACATCGGTGCTGCTCCTGACATGAAGCTCTGCGGTGGACGCACAGGTGTATTGCTGTAGTAACAGTATAGATGTGCTGCTGTTGCACCATAAACCCACATCTACATGGACAGCGCTGAAGCTATCAAAGTTGCTTGGGATCAGATCAAAAGCTTTTGATAAAATAAGCTCTAGAAAAATCACTTTTTTCCTAGCTTTTATTCCTTAATTCTGCCTCACATACTGTTACAGTGGGCTAAGGAAGAAGGCCTTCGTACACATGCCGTCGTTACCCAACCTGGACTTGCATAAAACAGGAGACGGGGTAGGTGAACTTGCTTCCTCACCTCGCTGGGCTCTTCCCCCATCACTGGGTGACATTTCTTAAAAGGTTGCTAGTTCAGGTCCAGAGAGCAAAAGTCCAGACCAAGATTTTGTTTCAACCAACCAGCTGAGTGCTCTCTGGACCTGAACTACCCACCTCTGGAAACTGGTTAGCAGAATAATAGGAAAGTGAGCAGTTTAATGATTTAGTAAATGATGGTTTAATGATGGAGGAATAACCTAGTCTGGGGGTTGGAGAGACGCAGTGATGCTCACGCCATAGAGTACCTAGGGAAGCAGCTGCAAAGCCCGTGCGGACGGTCTCTTACCGTACCTGTCTGCCCCCCCCCCCGCCAGTGTGAGGTGCTGGAGGCCTCGAGCCAGCTGGCCGGTGCCGACGGGGAGGTGCGCTCGGCCGCGTGCGGCCTGGTCTGCGAATGGGCCCAGAAGGTGCTGAGCCGGCAGTTCGACTCCGTCGAGGAGCTGGCCCGCTTCCTACTCAGCAGCCACTATATCGGCACCAAGTCCATGGCGGCCCTGACGGTGATGACGGGGGCCGCTTCAGGTATGGGCCCGCGGCCGTATGCGCGTGCGTGTCGGCCGGCCTCACTTGGGCATGATAAAATGAGGGACGAAGGCACCCACACAGGAAAACACAGCTGTCGTTGTTTGGTAACAAGAGCTAATTTGCTCCATTCATACAATGGGTTGTAACTCCTCCCAGCCAGATGTGATTTAAGGGGAAGGAGCGCCATCTGGTGGTTATTGGTAGAACTGTCAGTAACTGCATGAACTTAGTGTTGTATGGTGTACATTGGCCTAATGTAACCTAAGAGAATAATTTTACCCCACCAAACACACATTCATATTCTAATGGTAAAGATTCACTCTGCTCACAATAACTCTTCCCCCCCGGCACCATGCAATCTCAGGGACAAAAACGCCAACACAGGCGTCTGCGTTTGTGCCAACTGCGGAGGCCAACTCCTTCCAGCCCCAGGTGAAAACCCTGGCCTCGCCCTCCATTGATGCCAAGCAGCAGCTGCAGCGTAAGATTCAGAAGAAGCAGCAGGAGCAGAAGCTGCACTCGCCGCTGCCGGGCGAGGCCCAGGCCCGCAGGGTGGATGGCGGCACCCCCGGGGCAGGGCCCAGCATCCCCTGCAGAAGCCCCGCCCTGCTGTCCCCTCAGCCAACCATCGGCATCGTGGTGGCCGCCGTCCCCAGCCCAATCACGGTAACTTGCACTTGTAATGTATTGTAACTGTATTGTAATTATGCCTGTAATTTTGTGTTGCAAGACAGGCATGGATGTCACTTTCTTGTTGAATTGTTTGTTTACTCATTTGATCACTTTATTTTATTTATTAATGAATCTTATTGATTACTTTGTTATTGATTTTTTTTGGCTGTTTAATATAATTTTTGTGTGTGTGTGTGCATTTGTTCCCTTCCTAGATTTCTAGAATTTATTTTCATTATTTGTCATCGCTGATTGTCTTGACGTGATTTTGTCCTGTCCTGATTTTTAATGACTGATAGAAACTTGCCTAACATCTGCCACCCTCTGTAAGGTTGTTTATTCTCACCTGTTAATTACAGTGCCTCTGTTTCTCTAGGTGCAGAGGAGCAGGCAGCTAATGACCTCTCCCAGCCCTGTGGGTGCACCAGAAGGCAAAGTCGTTCCGGTCAACTTTCAGGTGGTCACTCAGTCTGTGCAGTCAGTGAAGCAGTGCCCCAAAACGCCCCAGAACGTCCCCGCCAGCCCCGTAGGCGACCGCTCGGCCCGGCACCGTTACGCCCAGATCCTGCCTAAGCCGTCGGCCAGCAGTGCCATCACCCTGCGTTCCCCACCCACGCTGCTCATCACCAACAGCCCCATCAAGGCTGTGATGCCCACGCCGCACGTCAGCTCTGTCAACGTGGTGAAGATGACCGCCATATCACTGGCACCCAACGGCAGTAGCACTAGTGGCTCCACCTCTACCCCCCTCCGACCGGCCTCTGCTGGGGTGGGCAGCACCGGATCTTCAGAGGAGCCTAGGTCCGGCACACAGGTCCACGGTGGTTCTGTGGTTCCAGTGCAATCACCCGTGCCCAGGCATGGACGCATGGCCACGACTCCTACAATCGGCGTGAAGCCGGAGCCTGAAGCCATATCTGATGCTAGGCGGGCAGATGGGCTGCCTGCATCTCATGACCCTGACAGTAGCCAGAAGGGTGTGGGAGATGCCAAGCCCAGGGCTTGCAGTGCACCCACACCACATGCCAAGGGGTCCCCAGCACTCCACGGAAAGTCCTCATCCAATGGCAGCACTGTGGCAGCTTTCACCGGCAGCAATAATGACAACAGCGAGGGCACTTTGTACTTGACCATTTCGCACCAGGCCACCAGCATCAGTGTGTCGCCCTGCGGCAGTGCCCAAGCCGCCTCATCGCTGAAGGAGGTCTGCCTGGGGTCTAAAAGCCCCCGGAAACGCACGAGCATTGGGTCTGAGTTGAACCAAGCTCCCGTCAAAAAGGTATTTGTCACCCAACAGCCAATCATGGATGCGGACAGTCCCAAGTTGAATGTCGGCTCAGCTCTGAAGAAAGCTCCAAGGGCAGGGGCTCCAGCCCGACCCGAAAGTGCACCAGCAATCGGCAAGGTGACTGTGAAACTCAACTCCACCATCCCAACTCGAATTCTCGCACTGACTGACTCTCCCATCACGAATGCAAGTGGCTTCCAAGCAGTTATTAAACCGCAGGCCATTCTGCAAGACAAGGACGAGGAGACCCCGACTCTGGATGCCGATGACCTCCTTCCAGGGACCTCTGCATCCAGTCAGACCCTTTTAGAGCAAATCGCCAGCAACTTGCAAGCTGTGGCCAGCAGCTCCGGAGTACTAGACTCCTCCGCAGCAAATGGGTTTAAGAGCTCTTTGTGGGAGGATGGGCAGCTCGACAGCATTCAGCAGCAGACCTATGTCCAACAGTTACCTGATCATAAGCAAATAGTCACGCCAGCCATGGACCAGATACCGATCATGGCTTCAGATGCCAGTCAGCTCAGTCTCCACCAGGACATTGTTGACTTTGCGGGAGGCCAGTCCAGCGTTGACTACTTTCCATTTAACGACGATGAAATGACCCAGGACAGTATCGTGGAAGAGTTGGTGCAGATGGAAGAACAGATGAAGCTGAACAGCAGTCTCCAGTCTTATGGTGGCTGTGTTGACGTAACGCTACAGGGCCAGTCGACTGTAATGCAGGGTGCCATGCTGGCCTCCCACCAGGTGGGGACCCCCTTCTACCACTCAGCCCACAGCAGCAGCACTCCTATACAGACGCCTACGCCCACCCCAACGCCTACCCCAACGCCCACCTCTGAGATGATGGGGGGAAACCAAGGCCTGACGCGGGAGAGTCCTTGCTCCAGGATGGCGCAGACGACCCCGGTGGACAGTGCCCTAGGGAGCAGCCGCCACACTCCTATTGGGACGCCGCACTCCAACTGCAGCAACAGCGTGCCCCCCAGCCCGGTGGAATGCAGGAACCCCTTCGCTTTCACGCCCATCAATTCCAGCATGACCGGATACCACGATGCCAGCATCGTCACCAGCAGCCCCGTCAAGCCCATGCAGCGGCCGATGGCCACGCACCCAGACAAGGCCAAGCTGGAGTGGATGAGCAATGGCTACAACAGCGCCAGTGGGACGTCGGCTGCTTCGGGCAGCATAGGGATTCTTCCCAGCTACCAAGATCTAGTGGACGACCACTTTCGGAAGCCACACGCCTTTGCCATTCCTGGACAGTCCTATCAGTCCCAGTCCAGGCACCACGATTCCCACTTGGGCCGCCTGACGCCCATTTCTCCAGTTCAGCAGCAGGTCGCCAGCATGGCAGGTCTGGCCAAGCAGGAAGGCTTTGCTGTGCCCGCGCCTCTGGATAACAAAGCGGCGACGACCCCGTCAGGTGCCGGCACCTTCCGCTGCCGCAGTGTCAGCCCGGCCGTGCGGCAGCGGAACCTGAGCGGCAACACGGCCTTGGCCAGCATCGCCAGGTCCACCGCGTCCTCTTTCAGCTCGCCCGTGGCCCCGGAAGTGCTCAGCATTCTCGCCAGCAGCCCAGATGTCGCTGTCAGTAGCATGGCGCAGAGGAGCCAGTCAGTGCCCCTCAACGTGATGATGCAGACTGAGGTGCTTCCAGTGCAGAAGCCAGGCAGCAACCAGAATATCACCAGCGTCCTGCTGAGCAAGATGGATCCAGATGGCGATGATGCCGTGCGAGGTCTGGGCATCAACAATTTGCCTTCAAACTACACTGCCCGCATGAACCTCACCCAGATGCTGGAGACTGACCCCAGCCTCTCCGGTGTGGCTGACACCCAAGCTCTTATTAGCCCCGGTCCTTCCACGTATGAATTTCAGAAGCCGACTTACCTCATCAAGAACGCCAGAAGTGAACAGATAAGCCTTTCCTCTGTTGACAGCCAAGCACAACCACGGTCTGAAGAACAGCAGCCAGAGTCTGAAGAACATCAACTTCAAGGTCAGTCGGATCAAAGTCAGACAGTGTTGCTGAGCCAGGACCCACAGCAGCAGCATCTGGACTTCAACACCACTGTCAAGGACCTCCTAGGGGAGGACGGCCTGGACCCAGGGTCCCAGTTAGTGGGGCAGGTGGCGTCGGAGCTGAATGCCGTGGCGTCAGACTTCTCCATCACGTCGGAGCTTTCCAGTAGCATAAGCGACCTGAACACTTTAGACGCGAACCTGCTCTTTGACCCCAATCGGCAGCAGGGACAGTATGAAGACTCTACACTGGACGAACTGAAGAACGACCCGATTTTCCAGCAGATCTGCAATGAGACTGTGAACTCCGCTGGCTTCGACTGGCTGGAGAGCAAAGACCATCCCACAGTTGAAATGTTGGGTTAATGGTTTTGTTTAGATTTTTTTTATGATTGAATGTTACTTCTATTATTTTTTTTGTTTTTTTCTTTCTTTTAGAGAACCATCTCTACGTAAAGGTTCTATAGCACACTGCAACATGAACCTGGACACTGGCATTTTGTCCAGTAAGAAGTGCCGGGCCAAACAGAAACTGTCGTTCTTTCTGTTTGGGTTTTTTTCTGTTTGTTTTACTTTGTGTGCTGCATCAAGGTGCATTGCTGGTGCTATTATGTCCTCGTTCCACCCTTTTTCCTTAAAAACAAAATCCTAAATGATCACAGCTGAATAATTTAGTTAAAAAGACATGAAAGCACTGTTGCATTAGGACAAAAAAATATTTGAAATGTTAATTTGGACTAGCATTACTTTTTTCCATTTTAAAAAAGAAACTTTTAAAATTTTATTTGGGCAGTAAGTAATATTGTCTCAGTCACTTGAGGTCATATTTAAAAAAAGATTTGTTTCGTAGACAAAGGATGCATTATTTTATGGATCAAGTATTTCAATTCTTGTAGACTGTTCTTAAAAGGCAACCTTGTTTACAAAACAGGTTTTTAAAAGAAAAAAAATCATCTTGCTTCACATAAATTCCCGAAGACTGCATTGTGCAAAATAATTTTGTGGAGAGACTTGTGGAAGTGTGCTTATGGATATTATAAGATATGTCGTATATGTACATACATGTATATTAATTGGCTAATCAGAATATTTCAAGTAGCTGACACTAATAGTTTATGAAACTTTCCATTCAGGATTATTAAATGGGTGCTTGTCATAAGTCGAATTAAAGGGACATGAGATCGTTTACCAAATCAAAACAAATGGCTTTAACGTCCAAATGGCAGTAAAGAATATTTTAGGTCAATATTAACTCGTACTGTTTTTTCCACAATGGAAAAAGTAATTTTTTTGCCAAATGACTGCATTTTTGAATTGGAAATTTAGCGTAGGGCTAGGCAGTGTCTGGTGATCTAATGAACAGGTACCCACATGGTGCCTCCATCAGAGTAAGCTTCATAGCTCCCAGTACCATCTAGCTCACAAATGAAGTAAGCATTAAATTAAATGGCAGCTTTGGCAGATCAGTTGGTAAGACACATGTACTGTTAAATTCCGTCCCATTTTGGATTTGAACAAACATCTCACTTTGTCTCCACTTGTTACACTGGATGCTGTAAATCGCCCCGCAGTGCTGCGAGCCGATGCCCGGTGTATCAGTGTACGTCGATACGTTTGCAGTGTGGCAGAGGTCGCGGCGTCCTTGAAAGCAGCGAGGTTATTCTTGGCGTTCTGTCCCAGCGGCTTGCTTCCCTCCCATTCTTTCACTTGAGTATGTTCAAGATTCAACTCATTTGCTGGCAAAATAGGAGATGTAAAAAAAAAATATATATATATGAAAGCCGATGAGTTGTTACTGAAAATATTAGGATCTGAAGTAAAGTTAGAAACACCCCTATACCAAAGTGTTAATTACTGAGGCATTAGTAGAGGATATGTATGACAATTAGTTGGAGGGGTTACTTGTTCCTGGTTTAGTTGTGCATTTTAATTGCGTGTTTGCAACTATGCATTTCTCTTTAATGCCGTGTTTTAGCTACTGAGTTTTACGTCTGTTGATTGCATCCTCAACCCTCATTATTCCTCCTTGAGTTCTCAGTCTTGGCTGTTTCATCTTACTCACTGAAAGTACTGATGGTGATATTTTCTTAGCTGAGAAATGTGTAAGCCCCTAAGTGAACCGTCATCGCGCGGCGTGGTTAGGTATTAATGCAAAACCAGACAAACCAACCTATTGAGATGCAATGGAGCCATTGACTCACAGCTTGCACATTTGGGAATGCATTAGAATGAAATGCATATCCCTGTACTATTGTAAATCCAAAAGGAAAATAACCTGGACTTTCGCTGACTAACACATGGGACATTTTTTTTCTAGCCTGGAATAATTGTTCAGTGCTTGTTTGGGCTTTTAAAATGTTAGACTACAGGTGGAGAAGCAATATAATTTATGAAACTCTAAGCATTTTAAAGTGCATGTGCTACATGTATGTCTCAGATAAGCGAGAAGTAATTTCTTATTTAGGAGAAACACTGGTATTAATCTGGGTCCTTTGTTTCTAAAAGAAATTTTAGTGAGGAACTGCATAGCAGCTTAAAGATCACACCGTACAAGAATCATTTTCTATGATGAATAACAGGTGTTTTGGAGTTAGCCAAGTTTTTTTTTTATTATTATTTTTTTTATTTTTAAAACTAAAAACAGAAAGTCTATAGCCTGGTGAAAATCAGGGGCTATTCGAATGCTAAAAGGTGCTTCACAATCCTCTCTGAGTAGCGATTTTCAGCTTTGACTCGCAGTGTTTTAGGGTTTCAGCCTTCGCAGCCGTACGTCCATACCAAAGAAACGCTGTGCAGCAACACCAAGAAGAAAGTGGAATCCATGCTTATTTTCCATTCGCTCTCCCATTAATGCTCTGCGGTTAAAATGCTGGCTTATTCTGGCAAACAGGTTGGACATTCTGTGCAAATATGGTCTTGTGAAGGCTTTCATTGTTTCTTTAGCCTGCAGTGGGAGTTACCGTGTGGAATAGGAGTGCGGGTGGGGTGGGGTGGGCTGGGAGGGTGTGGGGGGGTTACATTTATATATGTAATTTTGAAAGCGGGCAGCGTTTCCGCAGCACTGAGAACCTTGTGTTGAAAAGCATGCTGAGAGCCACACTACTTAGTCTGGTATTTAAAACTGTTGAGGTGGGATGTTCTCCAGGTGAATTTTGTTGTAATTGTTAAAAATCCTGTTGAACTTCCATTTGTATATATGACAGATTTACAGAAAACAAACCCAGTCTATTGAGAAGCTGTATTATAGTAATGATTCTGAAATATTTCTGTGCCCTATCAGAAATACTGTACTTATCATCCTTCATCCCGTAGCGCCCCCCCCCCCACCCCCCCATCCACAGAGAATTTTTCTTCAGAATTTCATTCTTGTACAGTCAGTGGCTTCTGGCTCGTCTGTTTCTTTTTTTGTTTTGTTTTGTTTTTTTTTTTTGTTTGTTTTTGACATTTATAGTGGTCCGAGTTTGCAGAGGAGATGTGTGCTTAGCATAAGAACAATAGCGTGGCTTATTCAGACACATCCGTGACATGTTGGTGGGATGCGTATCGTCCTGTGACAGAGATGGAAATTCCGCGGCTCGAAATTTCAGCAAGCTTTCGAAGGTTCACATTATTGCACTAAACTTTTTATGAAAAGGGTTTGGCATCCCTTTTAGGATAAATGCAACAATTATGGCCCCCAAAATATTTTTTATAAAGAGTTTAAATAAAAAAAATGTTAACTAAAGAAGGAAACATGTCATCTAAAAAGTGACACCATTTAATTGTCTTATGTAGCAATTTGCATTGATCTCAGTGAGATAAATCTAACTCATTCTCATGCAGGAGAATATAAAAAAAGAATTAAAGAAAAATTTAAAAAAAAGAACTTTATTAAGTCTGTCACCATGTCGATAAATGATCATTGGTGTGCACGTGTGTTGGATTATATTGTACAAACTATTCTTTGTTACCACTTTCTTTCCTGTAATGCGGACTGGTTCTGTTGACCAGCAAGGTATAGCTAACTCACTGTTGCAAAGTTAGTTGCATTGTTTGATGTTTACTAATTCAGATTAGTATGTTCTGTATGTTCCGTTTTTTTGTTTGTTTGTTTTATTTTTTTTAAGAAAAATGCATCTTTGTGAAGATTCATTTTCTAAACTTTTTTTCTGCAAACCTGTTTTAAAGTAAGCACTGATCTTTGGACTCGCATTATGAAAAAGACTTCTCCATGCACAGGGGGGCCAGTCTGCACCCCTTATGCTGTATTCTTCACTGACCCAATAGCTCCTCCTCTGAACCCATCTAGCTCGTAGAAGAATCTTCCATCTTGTTGTTGTCTGGTGTACAGCGGACCGCGCAGTAGTAGCATTTCAGCTGTGTTTTTCTTTTCTTTTTTTTTTTTTAATTGAAAGTGCTCACAGATGTTGAGAGTTTTTCTAAGTGGTTTTAAAAACCAATAAACTTTTTTTTTAAGGAACCTGTTGTTTCAGGTTTTTTGCTATCTCTTCTGTGTGATGGATGCTTTCCCGTGGTTCAGCATTCACTGTGAAATTGCTTAATTGTTTAATTTCAGAATGCTTTCCTAAGAACTTGCATTTAGAAAAGTAGCCACCTTAGGACATACCGTTTCTCTGAGACCCTAAAACGCATCAGCACTAATGTAAATTGTAGCTGTGGCAGCATTTCTGTTATTGTGTAGTACTGGCCCTGATCTTTTATCCAAGTCAGATCAAATGCTTGACAATGTGAAGAGTAAATCATAATTTCATATATCATCCTGAATGGAGCAAGGTAATACACACACATTACACAGTGTGACTTATCAGGGTAAAGCCTCCATACATTTCATTATGATTATTGGTATTGTATTACAACTCTGTCTAGACATAAAGTGTATTAAGCATCTGGTGAGTTTTTTATAAATCGATTTCAGGTTAACATTATAAAACTCCCGGATACCTGTAACACATACAAAATTAAAAATATACTTAGCTACTGTTTTTTGCAGTCAATTTCAAGCATAATGTGTAGGTCCTATTTGAAATTTAAGGTGACTAAAATAATGGAGAGCGGAGTAATTTTTTTAGTTTGCTTTGCAATAATTGTTTTCATTTAATTGTGTTTTTATTGCCGGTACTTTGCTAATCGACTACATTTTGACGACTCAGCTGCAGACCACCTTGACGAGAAAATATTTTTCGGCAGCAACAAATTTCATCATTTGGATACATTTCTTGTTTTTTTAAGATCTTATCCCTAGAAGCTAACTTCCAAGCTAAGCGAGCCTCAGGCTCCACCGGCCGAGGGATCAACGGCGGCGCGCTCCCGCGAACAGCGTCCCCTCCCGCCCGCAAGCGCGGACGCTGAACGCGCCTTCGGTGACGTCATGGCCCCGCCCCCGGCGGCCCCGGCCCCGCCCCCGGCTTCCTGTTCGCCGCGGGTCAGCAGAGACGCGCCGCTGGGGGGCAGGAAGGTGCTCGCCGTTTACATTCGCGCTACGCGACGGACTTGGAGGAGGCGGAGGAACAGGGGGGCGGAGGCGGAAGAACAGCACGACCGGGATGGTGGACAGCGACATAACAGCGCCACATATGACAATTTAATCTCCGCCGTGAGAGACGCGACTTAACGCTGGAAGTGTAACCGCTGGCCAGCCGCTGGATGCTGAGGGAGGAGGCGGCGCGCGTCGCGGGGCTGTGAAGTTAGCTGGCTGTCACAAGTTTGGCTAGTTTGTCCCCAGCCCTCAGAGCATACGCAGAACAACGGCCTCAGGCATGAGCACGTCCGCGGTACCGGAGGTCCGAGGGCTTCCGACTGACGTGGTGAGATACGCGCGCGCAGAGGATAGTCCGTGTGTGTGTGTGTGTGTGTGAGTCCGGCCATATCGTTATATGTCACTTATTTGCCCGGGAAATAACAATACATATATGTTATTGCGAACGCTAAGAATTAATCCATATGCAGTCATACTGGCACCCATTTCTTATTATTGATGATTCTTTTTTTTTAAATTATTAACAGCAACAAATGAAGTCGTCGTTATTGACAGGTGCACGTTTTGCTTGGGCATTCCTGTGTGCTTCCTTGGGCTCGCCTTGCCCCGAGCTGCCCCGACCGCACCTCGCCCCGTCACGTGGCTGCCATTACTGGCCACAGGGCCAGATCAGCGCCAGATTTAACAGCCGCTTTGCCCGGGCCAGTCTCAGACTCGGCCCAGGTAGGGTCAGCTCTGGTGTCTGGCTCTAACCAGCCTCCCTTACATCTTAATTTCTTAATCACCAGAAGAGGTTGCTGCCCCGAAAGACCCATTTATTGGTGGTTCTGTATTTGTTGTTTAATGGATAGATAGGTACAGGTAAGAAGTACCAATAGATAACAGGATAACTTAAGACAGGTAATGTAAAGGTGTGACTGGCGGCAGTGCTGGAAATGAGGATTTAATCGTGTCATTTCTATGCTTATTCATGTTCCATGCTGGTGATGTGTTGCCGATCTGGCAGGAGGAATCCAGGATTCTGAGAGTGAAAGTTGTAGCTGGAATTGGACTCGCGAAGAAGGATATCTTAGGGGCCAGGTGAGTAGGTTTGGGACTCTTGCTATTCTTGTTTTAAAAATGACTTGTACTCCTTTTATGTCATTGAAGAATCCCGTACAGTCATTTTGGCATGCCAAACCAGACAGCTTTCCCAGGGTAGGTTGTTATAGCAGCAAAGACAGGAACACGCCAGGCTGGTTTTGTGATTGATTTATTTGGCTTATGAGTGTTTCCCAATTTATGGTGACATGAGAATGAGAGAAATTATTGCAATAAGGCTGAAATTTTGCACAGCCTTTTGTAAATAAGACTCATGTTCCTCATTTTGTACTATATCCTGTTGTGTATAGGCATTTGAGAATAGTGTTTTCAACAACAGTTTCCTGACAGTAGTAGTTCTCATGCGATATGATATGATGATATGACATTACACTATATTAAACTGATCATGCTGGGGAAAAACATCTCTTAGTATGTAGAATGTCTGTGATCTCAAAATGGTTGAATTCCTTTTTAATTCAGGTCTATGAATAATTACCTGCATTCTTCTGTGATGGCTATAGGTGTCACTGTTTTCAATGGTTTTTTATCCCCAGCATAGAATTAGAACTTTGTGGCACAGTGCTCCCATATTAATATTATGTATTATTAATGAATCATGAAAACTATAAATCAGTAGAGCTGTCTTGTGACCTTCTCCATTGTCCCTAGTAGTGATCCTTACACAAGAGTATCACTGTATGATCCCGTGAGCGGAGAGCTCACGAGTCTCCAGACTAAGACCATTAAGAAGGTAGGTATCCATACTGTGACCTATGTCCACTTGCAGCTGCCACTGTATCTTATTCTGGGAATGGCAAATGACTGCAGATCTTTGTCCTTTCTCATTGCTATTCTCAACCTTTTGCCTGAAGACGCTGGACCCAAAGTGGAATGAGGAATTCTATTTCAGAGTAAGTGATCTTAAAGTGGGTCCTGTTCTTATTTAGCTTTGTGTTTTTTTTTTCTTCGTGCGTGGTACTATGTTTATTTCAATGTGATTTATTTGGTTATAACAGAATTAGTTTCTGGCCTGGCGATGAAGGTCATTTGAATTTCATCTCCTGTTGTCACATAGGACATATTCTGAGTTAAGTGTTGCTGAAGTTGAGGAAGGTGCTTACTGTGCAGTTGTTGTTAGGGATACAGCATTAACTGCCTCCAGCTGACAGCGGGTTTATCTTGGCTTTTCTGGCACAGTGAGGTGGTTTCCATTAGCTTTAATGATATAAACCCAGGCTGTACCAGGGTTCATAGCCTTGATGTTTCTGTCTTGGTGGGAGGTACATACTCATATCTGGGAATGGCAATGGTGCGCTGTTTATTTGGGTCTCTGTGATTGGGGTGAGAAAGAGGCTCATAACTTTCAGTTATATTCCTCTCCTTTGCAGCCGAGCGAAAGTTTGGTGTTAGGCTGCTTTTTGTCGTTTTTATCTTTCAGACGTGCGTGATCTGCTATTTTCGCTACCCACCCAAAATTTTTGCAGATGCTGTTGTAAGCGCTGGTTGGCTCAATAGTTTGTCTAATAAAGTAATGTGGGGTTTTTCTGTCTGGTGTTCAACTGTTTGGGTCATGGATCAGCTTCAGGCTGATGTCAGGTGAGACATTGACACCCACTGCAGTGGTGGCTGATGCATAGGGTTGGGCGATATTCAGTTTTCAAACGTGATATGTCTTTTAATAATATCGTGATATACGATATTATCATTCCCACGACTCCAGCGCTGAGCAGACCGATGAAAGTAGCGAATGACTAGAAACTAAGCTCTTTTATTGAGATTTTAACAGCCTCTATTCAGGAACTGAACAAGCCCTGAACCAATTACACAAGGAAGTCAGATGCCAGACTGTCAGGTACACACACAGTGGGGGATTTATACAGAGCTAGGGACACGGGAGGATCAATCAGGGTTCACATATGACACCGGTGACATATGCGTTCAGATAATTTCCGAATGATCCTCTGGTGTGAATGGAGCAGGAAAATTCAGCGCGAGCGAGTGGGCGTGTTAATGACGTTTCTATGATGGCACTGGTGCAAAAACGGAAGAATATGTAGCTGCTTCGTGTTGGTATATTACGGAAGCATATCGCATTCATCTGGAAAAAAATCGTTTTTTCCCCCCCCAAATGAATGACATAGTCATCCTGTTTTTACGAGTAATATTTTCCTGCTTTTCTGAAGTAACAAGACAACCTTTCTGTTTTTTATGGTGCACGATCCGTGTAGTTTAATCCGCTTTTTTTTATCTTGGTTTGAGACATATTTCTAAATGTTGTAAACGCAACTTCGCAAAATGTCTGGACTTGAATAGTTCTCCGGAAAATGTCCGGAGTTTGTGTATGAACATGGGTTTAGCTACAAGCAGCAAGGGCTGATAATAAGCAAGAAAACCCTCTAGTATTTTCCCTTAATGAGCAGGTCAGCAGCCATCTTTGTGTTCTTCTTTGTTTTCTGCGGGTGTAACACCTGTTTGACATCGATAGTGAAGGCTGCCAACATCGGCACGATAATATCGACATATCGCCCAAGCCTACTGATGCATCCCCAGAATAATCCACTGCGTAGCGCTCCCCCCAAAAAAAGGGTACAGCCCTGCTATGGTTTTATACTCCTTAAGGTACAAATTATTCTACTTAAGGTAGAAACAACAATAAAGTATGCCAAATGGTACAAAACTGTTCCTCAGAGTCCATTTCTGTACCTTAAATTGTGCATTTACCTACAGCTAAGGTACAGCTAGCAGACCCTTGAGGTTATAGCCCCAGTAACAAGTAACTGTACCCTCAAAGGTACAAATTGGTACTTTGCTTCTGAGAGCGCATGGGAACTGTTAACTGAGGCATGACCGTGTTGAATCTGCGTTAAATACATCCCACAAATCACCTGCAGTAAGTGGTCACGGTGTGGGTGTATAAGCCCCAAACCCAGTGTGGCTCTGACAGCTGTCGTGTGCAGAAGCACGTTGCCACACGCCGTTGGCCTCCCGCCTTCCTCCCGGCCGTCCTGGAGCCTTTGAAGGGCGCTAACTGGGGCACAGGCAGCTCCTTCTTCTCCGCGCCGCTTCTGCTTGTTGATATAATGGCATGCAGCTGGGTCTTTCCTTTTTCTTCTCCTTCATCAAGGATTGAAATCTGTTGAAGTCGTGGGGGTGGGGCTCCTGCCTCCCGGTTTCAGCTGAAGGTCGTGCAGGAACCTGGAGGAGGCTTGTTATTTATTTCTTTATTTTTTTTTCCACTTTACTTTTTTAGGTCAAACCTGCATTCGTTGTTATTGCAAAACAGAGCTGTTCTGTCGCATTAGTTGCCTGTGAACCCCCCCCCGGAATTAAAGAGAGACAGCCTTAATTAGTGGGGAACTTTAAATTATATAGTAATGGGTGAATTACAACCCATCAGTGTAGGGGCTGAAGCGAAGCTTAAATAAGACGTGGGCATGAGAGGTATGGTGCTCTTTCACGATGATGCTTTAACTTTTAACGTGACCTGTGTTCTTATCAACAGCCCAGGCCGTGGGGCCACGTCCCAGGGGCATGCCACCTGTCAGAGTGGCCGCTGGCTCTGCATGGCAGCCATGTCTGTTTTGCGGGGGAGGTGGGGGGGGGGGGTGGCTGCCTGCTCATTGCCACCTTGGCATGGGCCCGAGCGGTCTGGCCCGCTCCCCGCTGGATGTGCTCCTCCTCTCTTAGCCCCCGCCACATCGCCAACTGGACGCAGGTTACGCTTGCTGTGCTATTTCTCACGCCTCCATCTTATTAATAGCGTTATATGACACATTGTGGGCTGCCTGCAGGGCATGATTGATAATTATTGCTTTTGATTTCCATCCATCTGCCAACTGCTTATCCTGGTTAGGGTCTGGGGTGGAGGGGAGGGGGGGGGTTCCTGGAGCCTGTCCCAGGCAGCACGGGGGACAAGGCTGGGACACGCCACACAATCATACACTATAG
>JAODKM010000008.1:8365729-8375936 GCA_026780845.1 Petrocephalus sullivani | reverse complement strand
CGCCCACCCCCGCGGCACACGCCGGGCGCCCCCACCCCCACCCCCCCCCCCCCGCGCCCCCGCCCCCCCCCCTTCTCCATTGTGTTACTTGTTTGTTTCCCATCATCTCTGTGACCTGCAGCTGTCTTTCAGTTTGTTTCTTTCTTCCTAGTTACTATCAAACTTTAATAAACCACTGTTTTTTTTGCAACACATGGACGTCAGGTGCTTTATGAAAACTTTTGAATACTTTAGACCTTAAATAAAAACAATAAAAGTAGTGACAGATTGCTTAATCTTAGTCTTAGTCTTAATGTTGGACAAATGTACTGAGCATTATCAGTATTACTGTCAACAGTAAACCACAGTAGTGGTTTAGCGTTAAACGGTGAGCCTATACCTGTTAACGCTGCTAAAGTTGTCAGTTCAAGCAGAAACCAGATAATAGTGTCTAAACGCTGCCTCTAACATGTACGGTTCCAGCTGCTAGATAGCTAAAGGCTGAGGGCAGACTGTAAATAAACCGGCTCTTTTGGTTGTTTCGGACTTGTAGGATTCTGCTGACTGCAGGGGCCTGTAGCACAAAGCAGGATTTCTTGCTTAGCCAGATAATTTGTCTGATTTAAGATACTCCAGTTTAATTTAGCTCAGATTAGCTTAAACCCAACAGTTTAACCAGCTATGTAAGAAATCCGGCTTTGTGATGCAGGCCCCAGGGCTGCCCCCTGCTGGTCTGTTCGCTGTGGGTCTTTGGTGCTGGAGTCCTCATACGTTTAACCCATTCAAGGCTGCTCGACTCGGTTAAAGGTGCCTAGTCTTGGACGCACGCGCTGGCGGCATATGCCTTACAAGGCCCGCTCCGCACTCGCTCGGGTCCGCGAGGCACCGCGGCCAGCAGGGGAAGCGCTGACAGCTGTGTATGCCACCAGCCCTGGGTCCAGTAAACACAGCGCTGCTGACGGCTCGTATTGATTTGAGCTGATTAATCACGAGCTGAAAATAAACGGTTCTGAGAACTGGAACCAGAGGAGACGCGGACTGTGATGAAACAATGTGGGCGTGTGCTGACATGAGGAATCCAGGCACCGATCAATCCGCCTTCCTTACACGTGATGAAGTAAGATTTGCTTGAGTTTAATCTATATTTATTGAATGTTTTTTTTATGTATTAGGGGTTGACTGTGCCATTTTTTTTATCATGTCCCTTGGCGATTGGTGTCCTGTGGGCTGTAATGCTTTAGGGCAGTGTTTCCCAACCTCAGTCCACATTTTTGCTCCCTCCCAGCTCCTACCGGAAACATGGGCTGTCTGTGGGTTCCTGAGGATTGGGTGGGAAACACTGCGTTCCTCTGTGAAGATGTCAGTTGTTAGCCCCTGTATCCTGGGATGTCCCGCTGTGCTTATCGTTTGTGTTGGGCCGTGTCTGGGGTTCCCGTCGGTGTGTGGCAGAGAGGAGGGGGGGCAGCCTGTGGAGAGCAGTGTCTCGTTCATCCTGTGACGAATCTGTCTCTCTGTCTTCTCTCCGTACCAGACGAGGGATGATTTCCTGGGCCAGGTGGACGTTCCCTTACACCAGATACCAGTAAGTACTTACCCAGCCAGTCAGCAGTGGTGAGGCAAGCTTTGTTTCCCCTGCAAGCATGCTCCGTCAGGATTTTTAGGTTCCCATTGCGTGTAGTTTCTTTAGAATAAAGATTTGAAGTATATATTTGGTGCTGAACTCTGGCATTCCCACATTCTAGCTTCTAATATCTGCGGCATCTGCCCCTTTAAATTTGCACGCTTTTGTGCTAGCTCATTCGTTCCACTGCTTGACTTCATTTTTCATACCACCCTGCAGTGATTTCATTCACCACTATAGTGTCTCTGATGTCAGCCCACCCAGGTCCATGGGAATAGCTGCCTTGTGTTTGGACAGCACTGTCAGTGGTTTTGGTCCCCAGCATACGGCGTCATTACTATCCTGGACATTGATGCCTGCTCTTAGTATAGTTGCTGCTCTAGTTGTTTTGTGATTTCTGCCTGCTCTGCTGTCATACCGGAATTCCTACCCACGTTGTTTTTTGCCGAGTTGCTGCTTTTCAAGACAGATTGTTTATATGTGACTGTTTATATATATATATATATATATATGTATGTGTGTGTGTGTATATATGTATAATATCAGTACATTCTCCATAGATTCATACATAGAATATTGTTTCCTGAGTCCTTTTTGTTTTTTATTTCAGACAGAAAACCCTAACATTGAAAGGCCGTACACATTTAAGGATTTTCTTCTTCATCCACGGAGGTTTGCTTTGCCATTCTTACTCCTGCACTTTCTGTTCCTCGGAACTGGTGGAGACTCCGAATGTGTTGACTTGAGGTTTTTAGCATAGCCAAGTCAAATTGGAAGATTTTACAGTAAAGCCTTTGTTTTGGAAGTAAATGCGACATTGGTCTAGTTTTAGATTGTGTGTCATTGACAGTATGATAAAATGATTAGAGATAACAATGTTAATCATATTTGAAACGTGAACTTTTAAGATTCGTTCCGCTTACAGAAATATTTTAGTGTTGTATCAAATGCCTTTTTTAGATTAATTTAAATGCATGGACATATTTTGAATATTTATATATTGATTTGTGCTAGAATGTCACATTGAAAACATTGTTTTCTATTTTTTATGTCCTTTGTCAGTCTTGAAACAAAACATGTGCATGTTCATATCAGGCTGACTCGCACGCTTCCGATAGGAATGTGTAGAAAAGGTGTGAGTGGTATTCGTGATGGAATCGCAGGATTCCCCTGATGAGGAACGTGCTGTGACATTATTGGCCATGCTGTTTTCCCGAGATCCCGGCTAGTCTGACTGAGCGCGTGTGCCTATTTCCTCCTCTCTCTGTAGTCACAAGTCCCGGGTCAAGGGTCACCTGAGACTAAAGATGACATACTTGCCTAAAGCTGGCGGCTCTGACGACGACGCTGGAGAGCAAAGCGAAGATTTAGACGTAGGTGTTTATGAAGCCATTTTACTGTTCTTCACCGTGCTGTGGTTCTTAGTAGCTTTTATATGTGGTTTTCTTGTCTGTTTGACTTAAATTGTGTCAGTTAATGTTCACTTTGAGATAACCCACCAGGAGCAGAGCTAAGAAGTACAACAGGACATACAGGGTTCGGTTGTTTGTTTGCTCGGGGTTAGAGTAAAGCAGGGAATTTGCAGACCACTGTCTTTTATCCTGCGCATGGAAATTTGGTGTCTGAAAAGCCGAAATGTATCTGTCACACGGAAGACCGGAACTTCCTCCTTTAATGACGGGAGGCGTAGCCGCTGCTTTGACTGCCAGCCCCAAGTCCCTCCGGCTGCAAAACAAATGCATCCCTTAGATGGAGTATAAAGTGGGACCGTATCCGAGCTGTTCGCGTTGCCGTTTAAACATGTCACATAGTCCTGGCCGTGTTATATTTGTTTGTTTGCTTACTTATTAACTTTTTTTTTGGGGGGGGTGCACACACAGCCAGGCTGGGAGTTTCTGGACAGCCAGGAAATGTCTGGACCGCGCCATCATCATTTGCTGCCGGTGCTGCCCCCTGGCTGGGAGGAACGGCAAGACAACTTGGGCAGGACCTACTACGTCAACCACGAGAACAGGACTACGCAGTGGCACAGGCCCACGATGCAGTATGTACTCCGCGTTCCCTCGCCGTCTCGGTGTCTGCGGTTGCCGCGGTGCCGCGCAGCGGCTGAGGGTCTTCCATGTCCCCCTTCGACCAGGGACAACGAGGACGCAGCAGAGCGCCGGAGGAGCGGGCACACGGAGGCACGGCACGCCTTCGCCGCCCGGCGGCAGATCTCGGAGCACGAAGACAGCCACCGCGAGTCGCCCGAGGTTGAGGTCACGCAGCCGGCAGCATTTCCGACGTCTGTGCGTCACTTCTTGTTTACAGTTTCCTCTCGCCCCCCTGTTTTATTCCACGTTGACGCTGCTCTGTGAGATGGGGGTGACCTGTTTCAGTGCGGCGCGGGGAGCTGGCCTAGGTGTTTTGGCTGCACTGAACGCCGCGTTGTGGAGGTTCCCGTCTCTCCTGTAGGGCAGCCGATACGTGCGAGTAACAAAAGTGTGCCACTTGGCAAGAACGAGATCAGGATGTTCCCCGAGCGGCATTTAAAATTACCCTCTGAAAATAGCATCGCATTTCAGCGTAGACTTTGTGTGATAAAATAAAGACCTTAGACTGGTAGCAGCCAATAGGCAGCACTCAGGAAAGAGACAGAATAAGAATATGTCAGCGGGCTGATCGCTGAATCGAAACCTTAAGTAGGCAGCTAGACAGTGTTTTGCGCACCTTGGATAGAGGGCAAAGGGCATGCGGATTCACGCGCATGTCGGCTCTTTGCCACAGAGCTGGGAGATCATCACCGAGGATGAGACAACGACGTACAGCCATCAGAGCCAGCGGTCTCCCTCGCCGCCCCACTCCCCCCTGGAATTCCACGCCCTCTGCGAGGATCTGAGTCGGCTGCAGGCCTCCGGGGGGGCAGGGCCAGGCGAGCGCCACGCCTCCCTGACGGTAAGCTCCTCCTCGGCACCTGGCTTTGTCTTTCTGTGCGTGGCCTCTTTGTGATATGCAGGGGGTGGGAGGCAGGGGCCGGAACGCAGCTTATGGGGTGACTTTCCACCCCCAGTGCACCCGGTTCCTCTGCGGTTCCCCGGATTGGGCCATGCCAGGAAATCCAAGGACTCTGACCTGTCCTGCGCAAACACATTGAATTATGACTCCAATTACGGCGAATATGGGCAGCCATGATTCGAGGGCTCAGTGCTCAGACTGGTCTCACTTTCAGCCGCAGGATCGCTCCAGCGCCCGTGGACGCTCCGCCCATACGCCGGCAGAGGAACACCCCGCACTTCCTATGGTGTGTATGCCCCCCCCCCCCACCCCGTGTCATCCCAGGACAGCCCTGGCGGATTTCGGTTCTTGTCAGTTCTGTACATGGGGCAAATGGAGTGGAAGCCAATAAGGGCGCGACAGTAACCCTCCAGCGGGATGATACTGGATCCCTCGGTGCTGCAGGGAAGACGTGTGGCAGAAAGGTATTCTGGCACGCGGTCCCGGCTCCCGGAGGGCAGCAAAAACAAATTCTAGGACCCGGGTCGTTTGTTTTCTCCGGGTATCTGCCGGAGTTGTTAGCCGAGCCTGGCTGCTGGTCTGCGCTTCATGCAGGACCATGACGGGCTCTCTGGCGGCCGTGTAACCGAAGTCTGTGTGGCCGGTGCGGCTGGGCAGCTGCGGGTTTCGGATGCCGTGCATTCTTGTCTGCTATCGCTTGCAGTGCGCTGTACGTGCACCAGCTCACCTGGGCGGAATCATCTGGGGCGGGCCGGGCAGGGCTGAGGCTCACGGTAAACAGTGCGGCAGATTCCCCGCAGCCGGCCACCTAGCTATGCGAGCATCCCGCATCTTTCTTATGCGTTTGGTATCTCTGCCGTTTCTGCCCCTGGCAGCTCTTACCAACCTCAGCTGGATTGCCCCCAGGCTGGGAGGAGAAGATGGACAGTAAGGGCAGGGTGTACTATGTCAACCACAACAGCAGGACCACCACGTGGACCCGGCCCCTGGTTCAGGTAGGGCTCTGTCGGTGGCTCTCTGGAGCAGGGGACGGTGGCTCTCTGGAGCAGGTGTGGAGTAACTGCTTCTGGTTTAAGTCGCCTCTCTCCCTTAAATGTCGCTGTGTTCTCGCCCTCTCTCTCACTCCCTCAAAGATTTCATAAAGATGGAGTTTTAGGTGCCTCCTTACCCGTTTCTGGGTTTCTGGTAATTTGAGTAGTTTCTGGAACTGCAGGACCGGAAAATCGGGACTCTCCGCTTCTCTCCGTGGTTCACGGATATTTGGCAGTTTGTTTCACTGTACGGCTGCTCTCCTCGGGTTGCTCCAGCCTGGCGCTGTCCGCCTCCTGTTCGACGCGCTTCCATTCCGCTCTTACGAATATCCGCTTCTGTGCATGTATATGTGAGAACGTGTGTGGAGGTGAGCTCTAAGTGCCGGGCGTGATCTGCAGACGACCACGGAGGCTGCTCAGACTGCCATGAGCCCCACCCTGTACCAGCCACCCCTGCTGTCTCCGGAAGTGTCGCCCCAGCACTCCCCCGGCTCTCGGCCCAAACCGGACTGCAGCTTCATGCCCCCCGGCTGGGAGATCCGCAGCGCCCCCAATGGGAGACCTTTCTTCATCGACCACAACACCAAGACCACCACCTGGGTAGCTGCTTTTGCCCTCCGCGACCCCCACGGGCCTCTTCCCTGGGATGCCTGCTCTCTTACTCCATTCTTCCTCTGTCTGACTTCCCGACAAACAGGAAGATCCCAGGTTAAAAATCCCTGTACACATGAGAAGACGACCTTCCCTGGATCCTGCTGACCTTGGCCCGCTCCCAGTAAGCTTGCTCAAAAATCATTATTGTTGATACATATCTGATGCTGTCATCAGTCATGTAAGTTGATTCGTTACTGGAGAGATTTGTCCCGCTGTTGGGCTCGGCTTCCAGCAGAGTTCCTTTTAGAATCCAGATGAGCAGCCTGGCCATTTGTCCACATATGTAACAAATATACTACATGCTGTCTATTTATGCACATTTACTAGCACTTTGTCTGAAACCAAATACATGCAGTATAATTCAGGTGACAACAGTAGTCAGTGGCAGGAAAATCAAATGAATTAAGGGTCTGTCAGGATGTCGTTTCAGAGCCCGTCGAGTTTGTCCCATTAAACAGCCAAAAGATGTGTGAGAGTTTCTGTTGTGCTCCGCGGGTCTCACGCTGCATTCCATTTACCTCTGAGGTCCGTAGTCTGCGCTGGGAATGACATCACAGCCGGGTTAACCGCGTTCCAGTACAGCCAGTCAGAGAACCTTTTAGCGGTACCAGGGACCTCTTTCAAACAGCAGGGTTTGTTTAGCCAGATGACTATTTTGCATAACAAACACTGTAGCAACAAGTCCAAAGATATCGGTTAGATGCTACTGGTATGTACGACCCATTTAGTGAGCCGCAGGTGGGATGTCAGTGCTAATAAACTGTACACCGTGCAGCTTTCCGAGTCTGAACGCCGACCTCTGAATGGAATGTAGCACTTGTGCACGAATTATGTCTGTTTGTGTCTGTACAGCCCGGGTGGGAGGAGAGGGAACACAGCGATGGGCGGATATTCTACATAGATCACAGTACGTATGACGCGCAGCATGCTGCCTGTCCGTGCACACGCGTGTCTATGCACACGTGTGTCTGTGCATGCACGTGTCTGTTCCGCACCGCTGACTTTTCTGTCAGGTGCTCTGGTCTGATGCATTATTCTTGTTTGTTTAGATACCAAGACCACGCAGTGGGAGGATCCCAGGTTACAGAATACTGCCATAACTGGTCCAGTGAGTACACCATGAACTTTCTCTTCCGGGGCTGTGTCTCTTTAAACCAAACCAGAAGTGCACATGTGGGCAAGATGCTGAGTAGTGAAGCTAGGACAGGGGCTCCCATACTGAGCAGGAGTCATCTTTGAAATAACTTTCTGTTTGTGGTTGAAGTCTTATGCTCCATACGACATAAAGGATTCTGTGTGCAGCAGCTGAGAGTAAATTTCCCCTGTGGTTCTGTTCAGGGGTAATCACTTCCTAGGCCGCTTTTGTTCCGGATCACATTTAATCAATGCTCATTGCAGGAATAAAGGCCCATATTTGGTGTCATTCTTATGACATTGTGTCCATTCCAGGCTGTGCCTTATTCCAGGGACTACAAGCAGAAGTATGAGTATTTCCGGAAAAAGCTGCGGAAGCCGGTAAGCCTGATCATTTTTATCTTCCGAGGCTCGTGTACCCTTGAGGCAAGGTGCACTGGGAGATCTCGCCACTGTGACAGCTTAAGAGGTGGCTCTCAGCTTTCAGATTGTCCCCTACTGCCGTATTCTGCGTGTATGTTTGCTGAAATGTCAACATTAGCAAAGGTTGAATATTTATTGGTTCCTTCATTCATTCCTTACACTTAAATTATCCCTTGCCGGCTTAAGACGTCTTACCGGCAGAATACATCCCCCAGAACATCTCTCTCCCTCAGGTGTAAGAGAGTCACCCCCCTCCCCCACCTATCCCTTTACAGGCGGAGAGCCCCAGCCGCTTTGAGATGAAGATCCAGCGCTCGGCTGTCTTGGAGGATTCCTACAGACGCATCCTGTCTGTCAAGAGGCCAGACTTCCTGAAGGCCCGTCTCTGGATCGAGTTTGAGGGGGAGAAAGGCCTGGACTACGGAGGAGTGGCCCGAGAGTGGTTCTTCCTCATCTCTAAGGAGATGTTCAACCCCTACTATGGCCTGTTTGAGTACTCAGCCACGTGAGTGTTAACTGTCTCCTTCACTGCCCTACGATGGACTGGCATCTTGGTTAGGGAGGTACCCCTACCTTGTGCCCTATGCCGCCCTACGCCCCAGCTTTTCTCTCTGACCCTGTGCTGGGATGTGATCTGGTAGCACTTTGCTATGTCTTGTGCATTCATGACCATGTGTACTGTGAGATATCTGCCTGCTTCCAGGACGATGTCCTCCAGAAAAGAAATGTACATGTGGTATGAATTTCTTTCAATTTTCATGTGTTCCCACTCGGCCACAGGGATAATTACACGCTACAGATCAACCCTAACTCGGGTCTGTGCAACGAGGATCACCTATCCTACTTCAAGTTCATCGGACGCGTGGCAGGCATGGCTGTGTACCACGGCAAGCTGCTGGACGGTGAGCACGTGGGCACGTGGGCAAGTTTCATTCTATTATTCGGAAACATTTTCCGAATAATAATAATTCTCTAAATCGATTCTTTGGCCGCCTAAATGCCCGTTCTATTTGATGTGCAGGTGTCACTAACTATTCATTAGAGATTGCTATATTCTGTAATATTCTGCTTTTCCACCGCACCAAGTACGGTACTTTTGGTACGGTACTTTCGGTACTTTCGCTTTTTCATTGACTTTTGGTCAAGTACCAGTACCAAAAGTTGAAGTACCGAAAGTGCCAAACCAGTTGGGGTAGAAGTACTAAAAGTACAGCACTTGCTGCAGTGGAAAAGCACCCTAAGTGACTCCCCTACGTAGTGCACAGCAGGCTATCCCTTGCATGGGGGGGAGGTGTAAGTGTCATGTGCAGGTTTCTTTCAAACCCCTATACAAATCCAGCCCCCTAAACCTGTTCATCATTACATTATAATCGTTTTTAGTTGCATGCGCTAGTTTCTTCTATTTAAAAAAAAAAAATTACGTTTTACCTTGTATTGCTGTTATCTGTTTACTGTTGTATAGCAGTAATCCATGGTTTCCTAGCAAACTGCAGTAACATTCACATTAATAAACATGGATGCCATATCATTGGAATTTAAGATTATTGTCTTCAACTGAAGGATATATTTATAAATGGTACCCCACCCCAGTATCCGCGGGTGATATGTTCCAAGACCAACCGCGGATATACACGAACCATCCGTGGACCCTATATATAAAGTGACTTTCGTGTACTTACAAACTGTGGTTGATAAATTACGCCCAGTTGCCAAAATTAAATGCAGCAATAATAAAGTACCTGGTACATTAGTATACAGTACTGTACAGTACTCTCTCGAATGACGGATTCTGGCGTTCTCAAGAGACGATAGAGCATTGGAAAAAATATTGTGTCCAAGGGTGACAGAGCAGTGAAAATCATATTTCTTTATACCCCTCAAAGGACAAGGGAATTATATAAAACATATTGTTACACATTTTATGATTATTATCAGACTGCAAATTACTAGTAATAATAGTTTCTGCTTCCAATGCAAAAAGAATTTTTCAATTTCATTTTATTAATTTATTTTTACATGTTTTTGCTTGTACAATGTCCCCCGGATAAATGGGGGGTGGGTTTCAAACAGTTCATAAGACTTTAAGTTTAATTACGCCACAACAGTTGCATTTTAATGGGACTATCCCACTCCCACTTCCAGGCTTCTAACCCAATGCACAGGCAGATAATTTTGTTGGTTGAACAGATACAGATAATGATGTTTCTGTGCACATCTGCTGCAAATATTCAAATATATGCCAATACAGTGGTTGCCCTCCCACAGCACACCAGGACTGTGTGGTATAGCGCCAGTGCCCTCCCACAGCACACCAGGACTGTGTGGTATAGCGCCAGTGCCCTCCCACAGCACACCAGGACTGTGTGGTATA
>JAODKM010000008.1:8352332-8362372 GCA_026780845.1 Petrocephalus sullivani | reverse complement strand
GGGAAACAGCTGGATGAGTCTTTCAATCAAGGAAATGAACCAGTCAGAGCACAAGAAGAACTGAACTGTTTAGCCAAGTACAGGAGCCTTTCAGGTTTAAAGTAGTTTGTAAAACCCGAAGTAGCTTATAGTGTCCCTCCTGACATGGATTAGGTGGTCACCCTACTCCAGGCCTCACGTGGGTCCCGGCACGTCCCCCTGCAAAACATGAGACAGGTGGAGAGCCTTAAACTGGCTGGGGTCTGGAGTAACGTCTAAATGCCACATCTTACATGCATGTTTGAATTTTGAAGGTGTTAGTGAGTGGCTTCAGAGTTCAAAGCCGACCCTGGGGGCCGGTCTCCCCTGTAGCACTTGCCTGAAAGGCTGGTTCTGTGTCCCTGACCCACTAGACCGTGCTGCTCATGGACGCAGAGAAGCGCATTCGCCTTCTGCAGTTCGTGACGGGGACGTCGCGCGTGCCCATGAACGGCTTTGCAGAGCTTTACGGTGAGACGGTCCAGGACACGACGCTAACCCCAGCATAATGCTGTGGATATGCCCTTCTGCTGATTCCCGTTTTCTGACTGATCTTTGTCCGGTTAGGGTCCAATGGACCTCAGCTCTTCACCATCGAGCAGTGGGGCACGGCAGACAAACTCCCCCGCGCTCACACCTGGTGAGGCGCTCCCCTCAATAATAATAATAATAATAATTAATAATAAATAACAAATAAATTATTTAGTGAATCGATGCAGTGTATCATATGATTAAAATTAATGTCTAAGCTGCATTTCATGTAGTTTGTTTAGAGTTTTTGTGTCACATGGTCTGAGGTATTCTTTAATCTACCCCCCCCCCCCCCCCAAAAAAACAAATAAAAGCTTCAACCGCTTGGATCTCCCCCCATACGAGTCGTTTGAGGACCTGCGAGAGAAGCTTCACATTGCGATAGAGAACGCCCAGGGCTTTGACGGGGTGGATTAGAGCCCCGTGTCCTCTGCAGTGACGTCACTGCAAAGAGTGCACGGCCGCGGCTCAGAGGTGTGCCGCGTGTCCACAGAGACTCCGGACTTGTGAAACTGGCCCAGTCCTGGGTGTGGCTGACCCTCCTGTCATCCTCTCCTGTACAGACAACAAACAGAAACGAGGTTGCACTTTGCTTCAAATCAACACAACTTTATTCCAAGTCTGCACACAGCACAGACGCCTTTCAGGGTAATGCCTTCCTCAGTGTGCTACAAACCATGTGCAGTTCCCATTTAAAAAGGCACATCCCTGCAGGCTGACTGATGATAACACAAACAGGGGTGATGACAGGTCTCTCCTGTGCAGACCAAGCAGAGCGACATGGTGGTACCCTTGCTTATGTGTTTGTACTATTGATCATCTGTAGAGTTTGGAAACTCTTAGCCTTTTATGTATCATCCATGTATTAAGTATAATTTGTGTACGCAAATCTCTGGTATAGCTTGGATAACCTGTAGACCTGCCACGGACGCTGCTTTACAGCTGTTATTGACGTTACATCAGCGTTCCGAAAACGCCTCGCTGCTCCTTCCAGGAAGCTGGTTTTAGACTTTTAGCCTTGAATTACTAGGAAACTTTATAAACTTCAGTGTTAAAGTTTCTTATGCACACAGATGCAGACTAACTGCAACATATGACCATCCCAGTTGTTAAAACATGTTTCCTTCTATAACTGGCTTGTTCTTTTCAGAGTATTGAAACTTTTTTTACTCTTCACTCTAAAGTATAGGTTTGAGTGATCTTATGTTTACAGAGTCTTGTAAGTGTACAGAAGACTGACAATGTTAATCTTGTTTTTTCAAAAGTAACTTTTTTATTGCTTTTCTGTTTGAAAATTAGTTGTGCTTCCTTCAGTTTCTGAAGCTTTTTCAGTCTTCAATTGTGTTTTTCACCCAATTAGCTATTTAAAATGTATAGTTTTTCTTAATTCTGCTTTTGTGTATACTTGACTCCTGAATAAATGTTTACATGTAAACATAGCTGGATATAAGCACAAACCTGTTTCACAACTAATATACTAGACTGTTAAAATACAAACCTTTTTATAAAATATTGTATGAAATATATTTGATTAAGGAAATTGTATTCAACTATGGTGAGATTGTTTAAAATGTATAATTAATAATAAAGTTGAATTAATTAATGAATTCATGTATATATTTTGAAAATATTATTTCAAACCTGGGAAAAATAACTAAAATAACTATAGTTCATAATTGAATTTATTTTGGTGTTTAAAAATGTGCATGGCAGTAATCTGTGGATTCATATACAAAGTATTATAATTAAAGGAATGTGACTTTCCGGTAGATTTGCCCACTTTCACTGTTAACCAGGCTGATTACCTCATAGACTCATAAACGTGCAGAGATTTTAGTTTGAGCTCAACACCTCTAAACTAATACCGGTACTTTTGTGTCACAATTAAATGTGAGTTATTTTTACACTTTATACAGAACATTTGTGTCTGTATTTTTCACCAACAAAGGTCTTATTGCTCCCTATCCCAGGTAGCTTAGGGCACATGGTAGGCGTACACCCTAATTTGGAGACCTGGTCCTGAGGAAGAGCTCATTGTGCCGTGGTGCATTTTATAATGTGATCCTGGTGGATACACAAGATCATTTTAAGGTCTGTTAGTTCAGTCTCCCTGATTTGTGCCAGCAAAGGGGGTTTAATCTACTAGGTTTCTGGTGTTACTGGTGCCTTTCCTTTCACAAGCAGACTGTCAGGAAAAAAAATTGTGCCTTTTAAGGGTACATTTACTTGTTATGGGGGCTGTACTCTCAAAGGTCTGCCAATTGTACCCTAGCTGCAGATAAATGTACCTGTACCTTTTAACATTTTTGTACCATAGGGCAGGGGCGTAGATTTAGGGTGGACGGAGGGGACGTGTCCCCACCAATATCCTCCGACCATTGAAATGTCCCCACCAATAATTTAATCCACGTAGTCATAGGTCCCCACCAATGTCCAGAGCAAATCTACGCCCTTGCCATAGGGGATACAATATTGTTGTTTGTACCTTGGGGTACAAAACTGTACCATGGCTGTACCCTTTTTGACAGTGTATGGAACACAGTGTGTTGTTAAGGAGTTGTGCTCGTGCCAAAAGGCACCTGATCCAAACCTCAGAAGTAGTGGTCAACCTAAAAGTGTCATGGGACAAAGGTGTATATTTTTATGGCTGGGTTATCAATAATAGCGGGACGGCACTAGGTTCCTGCCACTGTCTAAAGGCACGTACACGATAAAATAATTATTTGTTTTCTTCGCGTTCGCTTTCGGTGTTCACACCAGCTGCAGTACTATGACGATCCACAGGGGGGCGATATTTCTCGCACACGGTTTTGGGCCCAGTTCACAGATAGGTTAAGAACAGTGATAAAACACTATTAATCATGTCAGGAGAGGTTAAACTTCTGAAAGGGCTATTGAGTAAAATATATTTAAATTTTTTTAGTTTTTTTTTTCCCAGATTAGTTTTCTATAAATGTTCATAAAACAACTTTTGCTTATATTTTCATTTAAAAAGTAACACGAATATATTGATGATTCCAGCGTTACATGACTAAATTACCCTACAAGTGACGGAGAAATACGGTATTTAGAAATGAATTTGACTTGTCAGTGCATTTTATAAAAACAAAGACAAGGTCAATATTTTAGAGCGAAAGGGTCGATTTTCGTTATCATGAATACCTGTAATCAATGAGAATTCAACTGGGACCGCCTAAAAGCAAAACTGTAGTAACTGTGTCAAATATATCTAAGTCACACTACGGTTCCTTTCTCTAACTAAAAGAAATGCAAAATATTGAAGTATTAATTATTGTTTCGTCCGGTATTAGACTAAGGTGGCAAAATACAAAAACATTTTAAGAATGATCTGTCTGAAACACTTACTCATTAAACACTCATTGGCATTTCTTGTAATATGTAATGAGCCTATCCATTGCTGTGTTGGACTGAATTGTTTTTAGTATTTAACAAAGTTATTTTAATGAATATTGCAGCAGGAATGAAGAGGAGAGAACAGGAGGAGAGCTCTTTCAGAGATGGCCTGCATGAATAGCTTGATAGTATTGTCCGGCCCACGGCTACCACTCCTCTCTCCCAACCCCCAACCAAATGTGAATGCTGCAGGCTATGGGACCACCCTCCCAGGGGTCAGGTCACGCACAATTCGATTCAGCCCTTTGGACACTGAGGGTCACTGGGGATGGTCCTTTTCTGGAGCGGGATGACCTGGTCCTTGTCCAATGAACAGCTTGCCCAGAGCTGCCGGATCTCCTTTCCTTGGGCCCCTGGAACAGTCATACAATGGTAATGACTTTTACTCTATTGATCTGGAATGAGAGCCCAACCTGCACCAGTATGGATATTTCCAGCCCCCCGCCCGATTTGCAGATCGTCAAGCCAAATTCTAAAGAGAAGCCATGGGAAAAGCAATTTGTTCAACCAGCACATGTAAGGTCCAGCACATGTAAGGCCCAGCGCATGTAAGGCCCAGCACATGTAAGGCCCAGCACATGTAAGACCCAGCGCATGTAAGGCCCAGCACATGTAAGGCCCAGCACATGTAAGGCCCAGCACATGTAAGGCCTTGCCATTTGACTGTGATTCTATGCAACAGCTCCTCAACTGTATGCACAAAGAGCACAAATCCATGATAAATTCTTAGCCGCGGTATGTTGTCAGTGTTGTCTGTCCCTAGAGTGCGCAGAGAACCTTTTAAGAAAAATGTGATGGTTCACATGGATGCATTATTTTGAGACTGAATTATTAATTTAAGGAAAATTGAAATTTAACTGTGTCATGTGATGTTTAATGTTTAGACTTCCATGCCGAGAAGCATCTGCTGAAACATACAACAAAGAGACAAACAGGTATGTGTGAGACGTCCACAGAGGGCTCTCTGGCTGCTCTCATGGACAGCTGATATTGCAGCTGGACCTATTGTGCAGCTTCTGAATGAGGATCCAGGGGGGGTGAAGTGGACCCCCCCCACCCAAAAAAAATGGACACTGGATCAATATCGGCATTTACTCAGCAGCTGCCCTGCGACTATCAATATCCTCTCATAATTACCAGGCGCGCTCTCGAACCCAGGATCCGCATGAGTGTCAGCTTATCCCAGCAGGTGCCAAAGCTTACTGCCGCCTGGCTGGCCACTGTCGTCTCACCTTTGGCTATGGAAATCCCACTCCTCCAGTGTGGCCTCATGTATCATGTCTCCCTTCTAAGCAGTGCTGAAAGGCCCCAGATATGCTGCTACAGTTCAGATAAACTTAATCAGCTCCTTTGGCTTTTTTACACCCTCCAGGCTGTGCTCTACGGACAGTGCTTCAGTTTGGTTGGCTAAACGGGACGGAGTCGACGGCGAAGCCTAGTGATACCCTCTCTGTGCCTTTCCTGAACTCTCCAAGTATATAGCTGTAATGCTCAGACAGGGAGGATCCAAGGGTAGGAGGTGTGGATGTTTAATTTGGGAGCTCAGATTGAAGTCAGAGACAAGGCAGGGTCAAAACTGGTAAGGCAGAGAAGCTAAGCAAGCCAACGACGTAATCCAGAGGGGAGGATTCATGTACAGGCGATGGGGGGCAGGTTGGGGGTAACATGGGGCAGGTTGGGGGTAACATGGGGCAGGTTGGGGGTAACATGGGGCAGGTAACACGATGGCAATCGGCAATGCAACCAGGAAAACTCACAGGCAAGAATCGTCCAAGAGTCCAGGAGGTCAGAAACAAGGTTGTAGGCAGAAGGGCTCTAACAGACATCGCCCGAGGCATGGCGACTGAGGGGGGGTCGGCGTGGTCGGTGCCCATCGAATGTGGCTGTGACATAGCACAGAGATCTGCGACTGATCCAACCAGGTGTCGACATATTCATTCCAATGCATAACGAGGACGACATGAAGCGTTTAGTTTGACTGGTCGAGAAGGAGATTATCATACAGTTTAAGAGGGTTGCTAATCACAGTCAGCCAGTAAAATTACAATACAATGCAGGGGACAAATCAGGCCCTCGGTCAGTGTCTGGCAGGAATACTTTCCGACAAAGGAAGATGCATAGAGCCTCTTCCGTAGCTCTTCATCCCACATAAGCAGGACATGATTCTTATTTGACTGCATATTCAATATCCCCCCTATCATAAAACAGTTTTATTTATACATGGAGGTGCTTCTGACTGCTGCAGGCTACACCTTCACCATTCCACTATGGCAATGCACTGAAATTCATCTTTGTGGGTTTTGTCAGTGAGTCTTATGCGTATGCTGCCTCAACCGCCGCCTTTCTCAGAAGGAGGAATTCTGCTGGTTAATAACCAGATCAACAACCGGAGCCAAACGAGCTACGCTGTGGTCTGTGGTGCTGGAAAACCTCTCAAATATGCAGACAGCGCATGCAATGCTGAATTCTGGGTAACACGCATGTTGGCGTGAAGTCCCCTGCTTCCCCTTGGGAGAGAGAGATCCGCTGTTAGGCGCGTTTCAAAGGCTGCGGGTCACTTTACAGAAGGTGGTGTGAGGAGGTGAAAGGCGTGTGAGCTGAGCTGCTGTATGGAGTCAGCCAAAATGGCTAAGAGATTATTAGGACTGGAGGGCAGGGCTGCCTGGCCGAGCCCTGACTGCATTTGCTAGCCTTTTGATACAGCGCATAGCATCATTGTAATATGCTACATACCTGGCAAAACTCAAAAAACTCTTGTTACTCATCCTGCATTAACGTGAGCGTTAATTTTGATTTATCATTAATAAATCCAATCTAAAAATGCCCCATGCATGTGAACGATCATCTAAATTTATAACACATTTTCGTAGATACATGTGTTTAAATAGACCTTTTCCCAGAAATCAAACAAATGCAAATTCGGATGCAGTAATTTTACACCATGTCCAGGTTATTTTCAGATTTTTGTTATAACTTGATGCGCCCAACATATCCCAGAAAATTCAGGCACGACCCTTAAATCGAACTAGACGATTACTCGTAAAAGTAAAGTTTTTGAATGATGTATCTTTTTCTTACTATCTTATTGTTATTTTGTTAACCTTTTCTTATATGTGGCCCACATACATGCTCATATCAATCAAACAGCCTCGGCTGCAGTACAATCAAAAATATTTACAGGGCTCACGTGCCTGTATAGCAGAAGCTCATGTCCGCGATTCGGCGGAGGGATACATTCCCGTTCCCGGACTGCTCCGGCCACCAGCGCGATTTCGCCGCGTTAAAGTGGCCGTGTTACTACGCCGAAGGAAAACTAGTGCCGGATGCGGTGCCAAGCGCGCTCAGTTCGAGCCGGGATACGCACGCGTCGGAGCGCGAGGCAGGCAGCCTGCGGAGTTAGCATGCCAGAAACATCCCGATAAATGGCGTCTTCGGAAAGGAAAATACACCAGCGGCTGCTGCTGTTTGCAGTATTTCTCTCAGTGTCACGTAAGTTATTTTCTGAAGAGAGTTGTTTTATTTTCCTTGCATGCGATGCATATGTATCATTGCGAAGCGCACTGACAAGCCTGCTCTTATTCGCTACATCCATGGTAGTTTTATAATAACTTCTATATTAAAAGCGTATTGCTCCTTGTCCAGGGCCAGTTCCTCTGCCTTATGTGTGTCGCGCTGTGTGTGCTGGCCGTGCTCCCCCGTGGCCAGTGCGCCGGAGTGCGCTCCTCCGGTCCCCCGTGCATCGTGCCTTCTCGGGCTGTGTCTCAGGCTGGCATTATTTTAATACACGCGTGTTATTAAAATCTGCCCTCACTTTGGGATGCATGGCAGATGTCATACGGCCCGGCAAAGCCGGTTGCATGCTGATTTGTTTTAATCATGTGAATTTAAACGCAATTGACGCAGCATTCGATTGATAAGTCAACGCTTTGGATTTTACTTTGCAGTAGAGATTGCAGAAAAATGTAAAGCCTATAATATTCTGCGTTACATACCACATAATATATTGTGTTTTAAATGGCTTCGGACAGCTTTGAAAGTCCTGTGCAAGGCGGAATTTGTACATTTAAGTGACATTTACTTTTAGTAAACTAACCCACATGATACGTACGTAACTATATCTTATAATGGGAAAAATACGTTATTTTTAATTGTACCCAATGAAATATTATTCTTTACGAGCATTTTGAAATGAAGTCGTCACGCCAAATACCCTCCTTTATATGGGGGAGTGGGAGACCCCTTTTAATTGCCCCTACAAGCATGTTTATATCCGTATAATTATAGCGGCCGATAGAATCATATGGCATAGTAATGGCATAGAGCTTCTCGGGGTACTTTTCAAAATAACTTGAAGTGTCAGGATGCTTCTTAATAAGAGATGTTTAATTTGGCTACTAATGCTTCTGTTTTTACGTCTTTATACAAATACTCTTCCATTTGAAACAAATTGTTGAGACTGTCCAGTGCTGTACTTTGGAGGAGATTATGCAATTCGAAACTTCAAAGCAAGTAACTTTATGTAATTTTGTAAATGCTGCAGCAATGATTTTGCAAACATTTGTATGACTGGTGTGGAAATACAACCAGATCCATTGTGTGACTTCTGTCCTGTGACTTATAATTTTAAGTTATCCTCCTCCTTCAGCTAAGTCCAGTCCAGGAGAGCTAGTTGTTCGGTAAGGCGGAGGCTTTTCCCCCTGGACGGCGACCCGCTCGCTCACCTGTCATGCTTCTCTCCTCGTCACAGGTGTGTCCTGCTTCAGTGAGCTGTTCTTCGTCAAGGAGCCCCACGACGTGACGGTAACGCGGAGGGACTGCGTCGTGTTGGACTGTCAGGCGCGCGGGGAGGCGCCTATTGCCGTCTCGTGGCTGAGGAATGGACTGAGGCTCTCAGAGAGCGAGCGCATGTACCTGCTGTCCAACGGCTCCCTGTACATCTCCGAAGTGGAGGGCCGGAAGGCGGACAGGTCGGATGAGGGATTTTACCAGTGCCTTGCTCAGAACAAATATGGAGCGATCTTGAGTCAGAAGGCTCGCCTAACTATTGCAAGTAAGTATTGCTGAAGTTTGGTTCTGTGCCGTGTGTTGGAGCAGAAATGGCAGGCCTGCCTTTAGGTACCTGATGGATGGGATTCTGGGTAGGCCGGTGCGTGGGTTTTTCTTTCTGTACCTCTTCGTTTGTGCCTGTGGCTGTGGTGGAGCACAGCGATCCTGCGCACTCTGCCCCGGGCATGGCTCACCAGTCCCTACAGCATGGGAAACATGGGCTACAGCAGCATGTTTGTGGCTCTTTAACTAGCAGGCTGTGAGGTCTTCAGTCACTCAGTGTCTGCTGGTATGAAGGTTGCATTGTACTGGTACCGTGGTATGCAGAAATGGAGGGGTGCGTGAGCCGGAACATAAGTGCAGCCCGGAGTCCAGTGTTGCAGGAGAACCCGCCAGACCTTTCAAGTCTCCAGCGGAGGATAGAGATCTAAAGCAGTGATGGGCATTGAAATTGCTCTTCTGTGGGTATCAGGAGGATGAAGAAAGGCATCTCGCATCAGCAGCAGGCTGCTGTCGCTTCCGTCTTAAGGCGCTGTGTCTAATGTTAGGGCGGGTAGCTTAACCCCTTCCTTCAGAAGTGTAATTCCATTGTTGCATTTTGGGAATCCCTGTTCCCTAATCCGTCTATTAGCTGAAGAGGCATGGGTGCTGCTGGCTTGGGGGGGAGGTGCTTTTTTTGTGGAGGGGGGAGGTGGGCTAATGCCTGTAAAGTTAGAAGCCCAAAACTTAGAAGTTACTCTGTGAAAATGGGTCCATTCATGTGCAAATCAGGGAGGGGAACTTTCAAAGGTTAGGAGCTGTCCAGGATGTGGCTAACCCCAGCGCCAAGCAATAGATGACCCCTCATTCACTCGGCAGGCTTTCATGTCGTTATTCACAAAGTGCGTGGTCACCACGAATTGTTCTTTTGGAATGCAATTTTTTTGTGGCGCATATAGGAGCTGGCCTTTTTGAAGGGAGCGAGCGAGGCTTTATCAGAGCTATTCCCCCCCCCCCCCCCCCACTCACACACCCCCATCGGCGACACCCCA
>JAODKM010000008.1:8295110-8307884 GCA_026780845.1 Petrocephalus sullivani | reverse complement strand
CTGAGATTGAATATTGAATTGCCAATTGCAGAATGAATTGCCATTTGAATTTATGTGCACATAATCTTCCATAGTTAACCAGCCTCTGTTTCCATCCCCTCTACAATATTATATTTTCAAAAGTATGACACCCTAAAGACATATATATAGAAATAGGTGTGTGTATATATATATATATATATAGTTTCATCTCGCTGCACATCTGATACCTAATTATATTTCGACTTGATACTTTATTAGGTCTTCAAGATTATTACGCTGCTCTCAAGATAGACCCACACAACGAAACGGTCCTGTCTGATGCAGAAAAAATCCGACAGTTCATTCAAGGAAGTCTGCCTGAGCCTTTGGACCCAGAGAAGAAAATATAGGCTACGCAGTTCACACAAGCGTCCTTTAACAACTTTAATGTAATCGGGCCTCAAAATAAAAATGCCTTTATTCTTCTTGTGTAAAACATTCCACTGCCAATAAAGACATCCATACATCACATTCTTTATTAAACTTCACGTGTTACAGCCAAGCAATGTCAAAAAGTCATCAATGTTCTAAGCACTAACTAATAAAATAGTTTCAATTCTCCAAACCAGGAATACATTTTAAATGTAACGTACAATTCAGTTGATATGGTCTCAAATACGGACAAAAGATCATCGTAGTAGCGGTATCTTTAGTGGCTATTACAGAGTGTGTTGTAAATTTGGGCAGTCGTACACCCTGCTTCTATCCAAACTCGTATTAAATGAATTATCACGATACATCCCACAGTTTCCAAGATCCCTAGAAAATTTCTGTGACAATGGGTGGTAGGTGCAGGGTGCCGTTTCATACGACGGAGGCTGGGCCCCGTAGTCACTGGACGTGGTTTTGTAGAAAGGGTTTGGTAGTTTTGTCGAAAATCCCGCAGATGTTGAGGTAGACACTGTTGTCATCATGCAGGAAAATACAGGGTTACCAGGATTTGCACATGAGGTTACGTCACTGTGGCTGGTCCCCAAATGGACTGCTCTCGACATCGCTGATGAGGTATTTTGGGACTTGAGACAAACAAACAAATAAGAAAATTAGTAAAATAAGATTACAGGAATTACTACAAAATGTGCAATCGTTAATAAAGAATCATTATAGATCAGTAATGATTTAGGATTACAGGCAAACACTTGCATAATATCTACTAAAAAGAAAAATATGTATTTCTACCCATACACATTATAATAGAACAACAGCATAAATTTAAACTATATATACTCAGAACGTTCTCCCTATCCTCGTTTATATAATAATGTAGTTATTTGGCCTGGTGATGATTTGGAATAGTCTGTCTGATTATTGTACAATACAAAGTCATGTACTATATGTCATACGTGTACATTACCTCGGTCTGGTGCGAGAGAATATGCCTCTGAGCCTTGCAAACCTTGGATTTTCGTTATGGTTACCTCACCCTAGCAACGGTGTCTGATTGGACGGCGAAGTAAGTCACCTGCTCCCTAAAAAAATTACGTGACATGTCCGAGCATTTGGTGCGTCTGTTTATCCCGACGAAGTCATAAAGACCAATTGTTCGAGCTACACAACTCGGAACAAACATGGCAGCCTCCACGAACACGCTACTGATCTGAGCACAATAGCTCCCGGAAAGACATCTATTACTTCACATAAAAGACCGCGTGTGATTACAATATTTATAAAATAGAGAAGCATTAAAGCCTTTATTATTGACCGTGTAAGCTGCCATGTTGAAATGACGTCACAGGGGAATCTCATACAACAAAATTAATAAAAATTAATAAAATTAATTAATGGACGTGTCCGACTCGGAAAAACTTGGAAAAGAGGCATGTTTCCGACAGGAAGTGAAGTTTTCGTGACGTTTTTGTCCGAGTTGCGACTCAGAGAGAGATAAACGAACGCAGGATTCAACGCTTTAATATTAGAAATGGGAGATGTAGTTTTTCCCCAACAAGTGTCCCGGTTTAAAGGTAGTTAGCGATAGGAGTAAAAAACTACATTTCCCCTGTAACCCTGCAGCCGATCCTCGGTTTATTATGTTGTCGAAACGTCTGTTTTGTTGTTTGTAATGATGTGACTGCGCTGCTCCGTCCTTGGTTAATTAAGGGAATTCCGTTTATTTTGTACATTTCATTAATTCATCCTCGGACTCTTCACTGGATATATAGAAGCGCACGGTAGGCATTTTTGAATCATGTCTCCTCTTAGATAAATATGCGCCTTGGGGTTGGTGACGAAGTTTCCGATGTGGTTAGCCTGAGCCTAGCTAGCCTGAAATCGCTGCCGCTGCGCTGCAGTGCAGCACCGTGACAGCGCCGCTGCTGGCTTCGTTCGCACTGGGCTCCCCCGCGCCGCACTCCTTTGCTCGGCCCTGTCACTCTTCCTGCCTTTAGTTTCTCCTCGCAGTCACGTTCGTTAGTGAGAATCCCCGAGCGGGTGTTTCTCTTAGGCTGGGGCGGCCGGCCGACGTCGGCGCGGCGCGGGCTCCCCAGTAAACAACTATACATAGGCGTTTCATAATGAAACATCTGACATTTTGCCGTCTTGGACAGTAGAATGGGTCTCTCACAGTTTCAGAAGCTTATGCATCTGTCTTTGCAGTCGGGCATTCCTGCTTGGTTCTCGTCTGATGCAATACAGCGCTGCAATTCGTTTCCTTTAGTGGGATGCATCCAGCAGCAAAAAGCAGACCGTGACAAAACCAAAAAGAGACGTTAAATTGGAAATATATCTTATGGCATTTCATTAAATGTAAATGTTATTTAATAAGCTACAACTGTCTGAGGTTATTTTTCAGAATTTCTGTTGGCAGTTAAAATGTTTAAAATTCAAACTAACCTACTTTTGGTACCATCAGTTAGATGTGGATTAGACTGTATTTCTCTTCATATGACATGTGATTATGATGTATGGGCTTAGTATTATAGATTAGCTTGCTTATTGCAGCATGCTAGGAAAGTATCCAGCAAATCCCAAAGACTGTCACATTCTGTAGCGTGCAGTCACAGCTTAGGGACAGTTGCAGCACTGTTACCACACTGCCCCCGTCTCGTTTACAGCTGGCGGTAAGATGTCAGAGAGCTCGAGCGACACGGAGTCTTCCTGCGGATGGACCATCATAAACAACGAGGTGGGTCCTGGCGCTGCTGCTGTAGCCTGAGTGTGGGGGATAGCCGTCCTCCAGCAGACCCCGGCCCTTCCTGGCCCTTCTTGCTTATTGTAGGAGATCCTGCCCACTTTGTTACTGATGTGTGGTACCTCTTAGGGGTTTGGACTGGTAACTACTAGAAGGCACGTTATCAAAGCCTTTACAAAGCTGAGGAGGTGGTACATTTGTATAAATATTATAATTTAAATAATTGCACCTTAATGTTTCACTCTATAAGTTTTAATTTGGTGTTTATAGGCATGTTTTTTATGATTAGTGGGAAATGGTATCTATTTGTCATTATTGTTAATGCAATCATATGGTGCTTGCCCTGTGACTCTGACCAGGATAAGCTTTTGGAAGATGGGGGTATTTTATGTCTATCAAGATCTTTTTCTTATGTTTGCTTACTATGGTCTTACAGTTTTTCTCTTATGACAATTTTAAGAAAGTGAAACATATGAATGTCATCTGACAATTTTTTTTTTTAATAGCATGACAGTACATTAGAGGTTCTTAAATCTGCTTAACTGTTATTTTTGAGGAAAAATAAAATTATTATATAGCAATTTTTCTTGCGAGATATACCAGACATTAACAGAATCGTCATATTATTGATATCATGTCTAATTTAGGGAAACTAAACTTCACTCTGGTCTGTTATCAGGGTAACGATCCTGACTCTTGCATTATATGTAGCAATGGAATGCAGTATATTGATAAAAGTTCTGATACAGACCATGGAATAAACATGTACTTGAACAGAATTATTGATCAAAAGATCTGCTTGGTTGTCAGTATGCCATTTGCCATTTGCCCAGAAAAGTAAGCACAGAACTGTTGTCTCAGTGTTCTTTGTATATTATCCCCTTAACACCATGAGTGATGTGGTACTTGCCTCGGCATTTGAAATGGATTACTTTTTGTTTTGGGGACACTGGCATAAGTTATTGTTTGATTAATAGATAATTTTGTGAATAAATAATGTAATAATGTTATCAGTATAGTACCATTTCATGTCTGTTTCTGATTTCTGTCAAATTTTCTGATTCACATTTCTGCTGAAAGTCTGGTATGATGAAATTATTGTTTTTTGTGAGGCTTTTATCCCAGGTGAGTTACAGTATCTGCCCACACATATAGTGGGGTATTTCACTGAGGTCATTCAGTTTAACTTCATCTGTTAGGAAGTGGATGGATATTTGGTGAAGTGCTTTGTGCTGAGGGGTTCCTGCTGCGATTTCAGCTGAAAGCCTTTGGGTCATGATATGGAAAAATCTTAATCATGCCAGTCCCTACAGTCCCTGGAGTTGGGAAGCTGCCTCTTTCCCTCAGTCTGTATGAGCGTTACCCTGCGGGAAGCTGCCTCTTTCTCTCAGTCTATATGAGCGTTACCCTGCGGGAAGCTGCCTCTTTCCCTCAGTCTATATGAGCGTTACCCTGCGGGAAGCTGCCTCTTTCCCTCAGTCTATATGAGCGTTACCCTGCGGAAAGCTGCCTCTTTCTCTCAGTCTGTATGAGCGTTACCCTGCGGGAAGCTGCCTCTTTCCCTCAGTCTGTTGTGTGACTGTGTTGGTAACTACCACTGTCATCTTTGGCTTCATGTTAATTTAATGGTTCACTAGCTTGCTCAGATTACCTAGACAGTGGGCAGCCAGCAGGTTGTTTTTACCTGAATTATGCACATAGTTTGCCGTATTATGGCCCCTGGGGTTAAAGAAAAAACCTCCTAGTAACCCTGATGGTTTGTACATGGAGCAGAATTACCTTCCTTCCCTACCGTTATCCCTTGACATGCGCCTGAGGTGGCAGACCTGAGCTGGGGACCATGTTATTAGTAATATAATTTTCAGGAGACTCCATATCCTGTTTCTCAGTGATGTGTGTGCGGCCGTGTGATCGGATGAGAGAGCCGAAGGTGTTTCTCGCTGGCGTGTTAAATACGTGTGTTTAGGGGTGATGCGATCGAGCTGGCCTGCTTGTGACATGGTGTCACTTTTCATTCTGTGTGGGACCCTGACAGCTTTGCGTGCTTCTGAGATACGGAATGCACACCGGGCTGCATTTAGAGCTCTCCTGGTGTCTCCAGTTGCAAAGCGCGCCCCATTTTTCCCCCCTCTTTGATTCCCGGAGATCTCAGGGAGGTAGTGTGACAGTGCTGCTGGCAGGGGCAGCGCTGGGTGCTTAGTGTAAAGCGTCACACTCGGGGGTGCCTTTAAAAAGTAAACAAAACCAAGGTCTGGTGGTCATTTTATTCGCCGAGCAGTCGCTGCGTCTCTCACTTCAGCCGGTGCGTCTCTTAACCCGGGGATTGGACATGTGACTCCAAGTCGGACCGCACCCACATGGCCGTTATGCAGCTGCATATTCAGTGTGGGTTTGAGGTGTTATCTTGTGAAGGACAGGCCACATGCAGGGGGCCTAAATAGGATGCCAGCTTGTCACAGGATGCACAGACACAATCACTCCAAGTTGGCTGTAATTTGCCAATGGCAGACTGTCTAAGCACATGTTTTGGGACTGAGGGAGAACAGATTCCGTAGAGGACACCCACACAACATATGTGGGAACCTGTGCTATGTATGTATATACACTGCCTTCCAGTGATAAACATAAGTGTCCTTTTTGGAGCAGCAGTAATGTTCACTCGGTTTATCTCTCTCAGGTTGCCTTGTTTGCTCAGCACTGTCTTACTTTTTGCTTTATGGTCAGGGCTCAGACATCGAGACCCTGGGGCCGGAGATCGCAGCTGATGGAGGAGAGAATGCTGGCCTCGATGGCGGTTCAGAGGGTACTCCTGATTCCAGCGGGCCTGCTCCAGTCCCGGAGCAGGAGGGGCCGAGCGCGGGCCCCGGTAAGTGGCCGGTCTGGGCAGCTACTTGTTATGGTGCAGTCTCTGTTTTTTTCCTCTGCATTATATAACCAGCTTTATAATACAATACAGCATATACAAGTGGCCAGTATAATTAAATTGTAGTATTACATTAAAATAATTAGTTGAGCCTCATAGAGATAAACAGCTTGTACATGTGCTGTTTCTTCCAAACTTGTAAACTTTGTAAATTTCATGATTAAAATCACAGCCTTTTTTATTTTAGCTGAGTGCACTGAAGAGGTGGCCGAGATATCGCTTGATTCCACCTTGAAAGATGAAGGTTTAGAAGAAAGTCTACCCCTCTCAGAGGTATAATAATAATTTAATAATAATCATAATCATAACTATGAATCTTACTAGGAGAAGTGGCAGGAAAGCTGTTGATGATGATAATACTAGTATCTGATGATAATGCTGATAATACTAGTAACTCTGCCCCTGAACTGTATAGAGAGCTATGGAAGATGTATGGAGCGATAGGTAGATGGTAATTCTAATTATAGTAATATATCACATCAAAATCCATGAGCAGCATTTCCTTACAAAGAATGAAACCTGCATCTGTGTTTTACCTGTCATCTCGTGTAGTAAACCCTGAGATACTAAGGGGCCCGGCCGGTGCCTGTTTCAGGTGGTGGGAGAGGCAGCCGCAGACGAGCAGGTCACCCTGAGCGCCAGCGACCACTCTGACATCGTGACGCTGGAGTCGTCGCCGTCCTCGCAGCGTGGGGCACAGGAAGCCCCTGCCGGCACGGAGGAGCTGTACATGGGAACCTCCTGCAGCAGTCAGTACACCTTCAGCACCAGCGAGAGCCGTAAGCAGAACCGCCAGACTTCTTGGGTCCGTTCTGAGAGCGCGTGTCTGTTACGGCCAAGATGAGGCACTGATAAAACTGTAGAGAAGAATCCTACGATATTTGCATTGTAAAATATGTTAGAGCACATGGTCAGTGAAATCTTTTAAACATGCGCTTGAATGGCTCTTTTGTTCAGTGACTCCAGGGAACAGGGTGGGAAGGAGTCATTGGAAGAAGAGGAGAAACGAGGCTGCCAAAAGTATTGCTTCACTCCTCTGCTTTTCAGCACAAATTAGTCTTTGGAGGCTTCCTGGGGGTCTCAGGGACTTGGGCACAAGCTTCAAAATGATATTGCTTGGTACCTGCTCTATAGCGGGTTTCTCTGAGGGATCCTGCTGGTGTGTCCGGCAGTCTCGATGCAGAAGCTGCCCCGTGACTCGCTCCGTAAGCCGCTGTTGGGGTGTTTTGCTGCCTGGGAATTAAAACAGGCCTTGAGCCTTTGAAGGCTCCTCTGTTTTTGAGGCCTCTAGTAAACGTCTGTGCCATGTATGACGGCAGCTGTGTTTCTGCCTTTGTGTGTCTGCACGCTCGGGACAGAAAGTAAACTGAAGGTTGTGGAACTGGTTCATTGGGTGAAGCACACACATATTTACTGTTAATACCATTCTGATGCATCTCTTCTGACTTGGCCGTCGGAAGACAGGATAGGCATGTTTCAAAGTCAATTTTGACCCATTTCTTTGTTTGATGCTCCATGTTCACAGATATCTTACTATGTTTAAAATGTATTTTCTTTAAATCTGTGTGTTGTTATGAGTATGAATGATGGACCGAGCCAAAGGTACTGTGAATTCCTCTCTGCTTGTCAGTATGTTCACCCTTTCTGGCTTTTTATTTTCAAGTCAAACCTGATATGGGCACTGCCTTGTTTACCTCCCAGTTTTGTTGTGCAACACTAGTGTGATTCCCAAACCAGCTTTTGAAATCCCTGTTCACATGACGTGTCAGCGAGATGACGGGGGCCTTAGCTTTGGCCGTAGGAGGCTGCCAGATAGTGTTGCAAAGCAGTTTGCCAGCGTTTCTCCGTCCTGGGTCCTTTCTCATTATCTGTTCCCTGCGATTTCTGTTTAATTCCTGGTTGTGAAGGTCACAGTTGGTGTCAGTCGGGGACTGCTTTCAAGGCAATGTTCAGTTGCCCTGATTAAAAATGCCACTTACAGTTATCGTAGTAATTCTGGCAGAGGAACTCTGGTCCTGTCTCTGAGGCATTGTGCACTGCATAACTGCCCTTATAGAACAGACGCATGGTGCACAGCAGTGATGTGTGTTTTGTGTCCGTATGCCAGCCTAGCTCAGGGAAGTGCTGTTCCCAGAATCCCACGGGGCAGTGTGCTTCTGCCCGTTCCACTCTGGCGTGTATTTATCCGTAATGATTCATGAGTGATGTGCTGTGTGGGGCCAGCTTTATGAAGCATTCCTGTGATGGGTGGTGGGGTGAGGGATGGAGCCCCTGTCGCTAGGTGGCACAAAGGGGCGAGACTGCAGTGCTTTAAGGAATGAAAGGACCTTTTATTACTACAGTATAAAGATGTGAATGGGGGAAGAGGCATCTTTAAGAGAATTTGTCTTTTTCTTATATTTGAAGCAAACGGAACGCCGGGTGCTGGGCCTGTGAGGGGGCGCCCCGCTCCCCCCCTGACTGCGTCTGCTCCCCTGCATTGCAGCCTTCCCGCCTTCGCCCCCCGTGGCCGACTCCAGCAGCAGCGAAACGGAGGCAGAGGCGCAGCCGAGCCCCGCGCTGCGCAGACGCAGGGCCAGGAGACCCACCGTCAGCCAGGCCGAGGAGGAGGAGCTGCGTGGAGAGCAGCCGGAGCAGCCGGAGCAGCCGGAGCACCCGGGGCCCCCTCCCCGGGGCCACGTCAGCGGCACCCTCAACAAGTGCATCTTACTGGCCTTGGTCATTGCCATCAGCATGGGCTTCGGGCACTTCTACGGTGAGACGCCGATCCGGCCCCCAGGCATCTGCTCCGCCCCCATCTTCTTTTTTGTAGCTGAATGAATATATATAAGTATATAATGTTATATGTGAACAAACATGAGTCACAGAATGCATCCTTTTGCGTAATAAAGTAAAGTACCGTATGTGCAAAAGAATACTGTAATAATACGGTCAGTCCATGTGGGGATTCATATTTATTTAGCTGCCACATGAGCATTAAAAGCACAAACCATAGCCAGGCCTTGGAGAACCTCTGCAGGAAGTCAGTGACGGCATCACATGGGAAGGCCGCTAGTCACCGGACAACAGAATATAAATTTAGTTCAGTACTGTCAGTGAGAAAAATGAGGGGGCTTTTTTGTGTCTTTGCTCTGATAACTGACCCAGTTGGCATTTTCCAGAAAGTTGTGTTGATTTTGCTTTCCAGGGAAATTTGAAGGTATGAAGTAGTGGGTTTGGATGGGAAAACGCAGTCAGATGTGTCCTCTCTCAGGTGGTTTGGGCAAAGTGAACGCAATATGTGATTACATTTTTTTAGAACTTGATTGCAGTGCATGGCAAGTCCTTCGTAATGCATGATGCCTGTTTTGCTTTTAACTAGAGCTGGGTGGCTGTTTCGTGCAGTAGCCTTATATGGCAAAGAGCATTCATTCCGTAGTCGAGCCTAAAGATGTGTCCCATGTTCATGGTGGCGAAGCCCATCAGCATGGGTGAGGTCTTCGCGCGGCCTGGAATGAACACAGACCCTGCATGTTGCTCTGAGAGTGAAAGTGTGGGTGACAAATGGGTCACTGCTGCGGCAGGGATGCTTTGCTTGCTAGTGTCAGGCATGATAGTCATGGCTGCCAGACACAAAGTCCCCGTGTCGTGTGACATTGCAGTGTGACCATTTAAGGCACCTTAGTTACTTAGTTAGGTAGGATCTCATTAGGATATCCTCACATACGTCTTTGGCCTGTATTTAAAAAGATATTTAACTGCCTGGAGTTTTTGAGTTTTCCTTCATCTTCGTAGACAGAGCTCAGATGTGCAGATCATCAGTGTTTAGTTTTTCTCCTGTTTCACAGGCACCGTGCAGATTCAGGAGAGACAGAAGGTGGTGGAGAAACTCAGGGTGAACGAGCTGTCGGAGCTGAAGGGCGACCCGCGCCTGTGTCAGCGGGAGCAGGACGTCACCACAAAGAGTGAGGTGTGGAATGTGGGTAGCGTCCTTACGTGAGCTCAGCAGATCGACCGCTGAAGCAGTTTTAAATGCTACGTTTAAACACCCCATGATCGTCACTAACACTGTGGTCCATTTAACACGCACTGAGGAAATGCTTGCTTGTTCTGGCATAGCACTGCACTCTGCTTGTCTTTCCTGTTGCATCGTCGAAGGCTTCCTTGTGGTTTGTCATGTCATCTGTTTTGGTGAACTTTGTGTCTTTATTGATTTCCTAATCTTTAGTTCTTATCCTCTCGTCTGGCAAGGAGAAAGTTGTTTTTTGGAAACAACTTCCCTTTCAAACCATGAAATGAGTCTTTGCTCATTTTAGAGGATCACATTTTTACGTGCAGTGTATTATGGTCTGAATTAGTTTGCCTCCAGTCACAGAGAAATCGGCACAGACATTTTCACTATGGACGTAGTCGGTTTTTGTTTTCTTGACCAAGAAAAGTAATGAATTGATGGCCAGTTGAGAAATGAAAATTCAATCATGTCATCTTAATTCCAAGCACAGTTAAGCGCTTCGCTGCTCTTGGTGTCCCTCTGCAAAACACAAGTGCACTTTCTGGAGCATTTAACCCCTCGCAATCTTCTCAACATCATGTCGGTCTCTGAATGGCAAGCCTCTGAGGTTACGTAAAGGGCTGTCCATCCTCACGCTGGTGACGCTGTTTCCACACGTCTAGGAAGTGGTTCAGCGGCTCCAGGAAGACCTAGAGGACAAGAGCGACATGCTGTTGTCCCTGACAGGCATTATGGATAAGATAACTAAAGAGAACCAGCAGCTTAGACTCAAACAGGCCCAGCTACAGGTAATTCTTGTTAATATTGTTGCTAATTAAGCAGCAAGTACTTCAGAAACAGTGGAATAAACGAAGAAAATTATACCAGCGGAAGAATGTTGTTATAAAAAAAAGGGACAGGATTGCATTCCAGTTCAGCAACAAAATTCACCAGTGTTTGCTTTGTGTGAGCAGTTTCTTTTGAAATGTATTTGCCATGTCCCGCCATTTTTGTTTAATTTTTGCTTGTTTCATATCGCATCTAATTGAGGGTAAGCACTTTAGGCACGACCATTTCACGCAAAGGCTAAAACGGGCACATTATGGATCACAGGATGCCGTATAAATGTGCCCCTGTGCCTATTTCTGATTTAGGCCCAGAAGGATGACCTGTCTGTGCACCTCCAGCAGACCGTGGAGCAGATGAAGGAGGTGGAATCTCGTGAGAAGCACTTGACGACAGAAAACAGGCAGCTGAAAAGCTCCCTGGAACGCGAGGAGGAGTCAGTCTCCTCTCTCCAGGAGGAGCTACTCAACCTCCGGGCACAGATCCGGAGTCTGGAAGAGCAGGGAGAGGCAGCCGACGCCGTCCTGACGGAGAACCGGAGGCTGAAGGGTCACCTGGAGGATGAAAGGCAGCGAATCCGCAGCTTCCTCGGCCAGAAGGAGACGCTGATGGCAGAAGCCCAGATGCTGCGAAGGGAACTGGACAAGGAGCGTAGGGCGACTGAGCGTCTGAAGGAGGAGGTGGAGCAGCTGAGCAGCAAGAGCACCGGGGCTGGGGGTGCGGCAGACACGGAGACGGAGGAGCTGCATTCACGTCTGCTGGAGCTGGAGAAGAAGCTGAGTTTCGAGCAGCAGCGCTCTGACTTGTGGGAGAGGCTGTATGTGGAGACGAAGGAGGAGCGTGTGAAGGGAGACGGCCAGCAGAAGGAGAAGAAGGGTAAGGACAGTGTGCTGGGCAAGGTGAAGGAGACGTTCGATGCTGTGAAGAATTCCACCAAGGAGTTTGTGCACCATCACAAGGAACAGATCAAAAAGGCCAAGGAGGCAGTCAAGGAGAACCTCCGCAAGTTCTCAGATTCCGTCAAGTCTACCTTCCGTCATTTCAAGGACTCGGCCACACACATGTTCGACAAGGTTCGCCGGCCTCATCAGAGGAGATATCATGAAAGGAAGGATCCTAAAGCTGAACATTTTCAGAGGCAGCAAGAATGTTCTAGGGAGCCCAAACCCAAAACCTCCAATGACGATTCCTGGCCCCAAAGGCCTCTCCATCGGCACCCAAGAAAATCAACTGTTGATACTTTTCAAGCAGGTTCTAACACAAGGAAGTCGGGAAACCAAGCTCCTCAAGATTCAGAACAAAGGGATTATAGCAGTACATCCAAGGGCTGCTCTGGTGTGTTCGACTGTGCTTACCAAGAATCCATGAGCCTCTTCAACAAGGCTCTGGAACCGATCCGAGCCGATGAGTTCAATCAGCTGATCCATAGCTACCTCCAGCAAGAAGTGGATCACTTCCACCACTGGAGGGAGCTGGAGAGCTTCATCAATCGCTTCTTTCACAACGGCGTGTTTATCCATGACCAGATGCTGTTCACAGACTTCGTCAGCGGTGTGGAGGACTACCTGGAGGACATGGACGAGTACCAGCGCTATGATGATGACGTGTTTGAAGATCTTGATGATTATGTCTACAGGCACTTTTTTGGAGATACCTATTCAAAACAATATGGGCCTAGGTGAGTTCAGTTTTTATTGCACAATCTAGCATGTGTAGTTTTTATTTTTGGTTTAGATTGATTTTTTTTAAATGTAAGTGGAATAAAATGCACTGTGGCATAAAAGAATGATCTAGAAAAAAGATATAAAAGATAAAAGATAATGGCTCTTTTGCATGCTTTTGGGAGGATTCTTTAATGCTTCGAGTACGATGCTTTTTTCTGATTGC
>JAODKM010000008.1:8282342-8295010 GCA_026780845.1 Petrocephalus sullivani | reverse complement strand
ATAAAAGATAATGGCTCTTTTGCATGCTTTTGGGAGGATTCTTTAATGCTTCGAGTACGATGCTTTTTTCTGATTGCATGACTGCGTACTCAGTGTGCCATGCTTTTCTGTTTGTTGATAGGTTGGAAAGTCAGTAATTCCTACACATTCAGTGAATGCTCTGCACGAATTGTGAAGATAAAAAAAAAAAAAAAGACGGCAGACTGAAGGGGGAAACATTTTACTATGACGTTTGTTTATACGTGTGCCTGCATAAATGTATGTATATACACATGTATGTGTATCTGTGCGCGTATTATCTGTTTGCAAATTTGCAGTAGACCCCTTGAAAGGCCAGTGTCAGAAAGTAGAGAAGACGGACAGACAAGGCACCGGTACCAGCACCGGCCACTGCGGAGTCACCCTCGTCCCCAGGCAGAGAGGAAGTGGAGCAGGCCAGGCCATAGCTCTGGGAGGCACGTGCCAAACGTTAAAATCCAGCTGGGGCCGATGCCACTTGATCCAAAATATTAAAAAAAAAAAAAAAAAACTTGGTTCATATAAACATTTTTCTTGAATTTCTGTCATTGCTACAGTTCATATTATAGATGTGTTTGAGGCAGATATTTAATTTCTCTGTTTTGTGATTTTGCACAGTTTCTTTGTTTAAGCGGATTTAGGAATGCAGCCTTGCCACTGGCTAACTGACCTCCCTTTGCTGTGCGGTAGGACTGCACTGGGTTGGTTTGTGCATTGTGAAACGTATATTTTATTTCCTATGAGTGGCATGATTCAGCGACGCAGAATTCCTGCAATTGTTTTGTAAATTATTGACATTGAGATTAATGCATTTTAATTTGCCTTGTGGGGAATAGTTGTGAATTCTTTAGTTTAAAACATGAAGGTTAATTAGTACCTGTTAATGCTTGCGTCATTGACGAAGTCTGGCTGGCAGTGCAATGCTCTGAATCGCCTATGACTGGAAGATTTTACAGATTCTGTAACTGAACAGCACTTATTTTTTACTGTGTAAATCCAATCTGAAAGAAAACAGATTTGGCTATTTATTATAATAGGCTGGCCCAAGTGTTGAGGTTTCATTTATTGAGTAAAATATAGGATTTAAAAATATATATAACTTCAAATTAGAACTGTTAATCATTGTGGTACTTCTTTTCCAGGCAAGTTTTCCTTCTTTTCTTTTAAAATTAGCAAATAGTGATTCAAGTTTTAAAGCACTATAACCCAGAATTCGAAGAAAGGTTTGTGACCAAAGAATTCTGAAATACACATTTGACTCTGCTTGGAATTTAACAGGATAACAGTTTAAATTTAATCACAGTATAAAAAACTTTAAGCACTTATATCAGTTGTAGGAGAGGCTTATCTTACAATCCATATTGTGAGAACTGATACTCTTTTGCCACCCTTTAAATAGATATTCATCAGGAAGTACTGAGCTAATGTTTAATGGCTTTGGAGTTGCTTTTCCTGTGCTGTCATTAATATTTAACATTCCAGTAGTGGTTTGTGTTCCTTGGGCTGATGGAATTTCCTTTAGATTGCAGTTAGGAGGGGAAAAAAAACAACGCAGTAGTTGTCTAATAAAAGCCGAGTTCTCCTGTGAGTTTCTTTCCATTGTTTGGATGAAAATAAGCAGATGTGTATAAAAGTAAAGCAAGGCTTTCCTGTGACAGTGAAACTTTGTAAGATGATTTATTCTAACATCACCAGGGTCTGGATCTGGAGGTTTATAGGCCTGGTAATTTGTATTAATTATTCTTTCATGACCTCCTTCAGCTAAGGTCTCATATTTCCAACAAGCAAACAATTATATTTAGATAAAAACAATTTAACAACACTGTCAATAAGAAAATGATGTAAACCGTTTCACTGCAATTCGTTGACTTGGTGTCAATCGGCCGATAACTGCTGTTTTAAAGGTAGGCTTTTTCCACACAAATGTCCCTTTACACAGCTCACTCAGCAAGTCTTTGTATAATCATCATCAAAGTGAATTCCAGGCTGATTTACATAATTAATCAGAGGCGTGGTTTAAAGTCCTTTCATAAACATAGATGTGTTCTCCGACCCGACCGTCGGGAATATGTGAATGAAACACTTCCTTATGTCGTACATATTTATTTACTTCCAGGAATGTAAGGATTTCCTGTAGGAGGAAAAAAAATATAATACAATCACCACCTATACTTGTTGCAGACACTCTGTAGTAGTGCGATTGTGCGAAACAGACCATACCTTCTCCAGTACATCAAACAGCACAAGGTGGGAGGGGAGCGATGCCTGCTGGGTGAAGGTGGCTTCCAGCCAACGCTTCGGGTTGGCAAAGAATAGGTCCGCCTCGTCCACATAACTCTTGTTCCCACTAAGGTCAGGAGGACACTCCAAGAAGCGCATTTTGATAGGGCAGTGGATGTGGCTATATGTGACATTTCAGATTTCAGAGTTAACTATTCAAATTTCACAATGAATATATTTACATGAGAGGAGAGAACATGAAAAACAGAGAGTGCAGTCACCTTATTAGAGGGGCACCTGGAGTAGAAGGTGCCAAGGTCATTACCTGTAGAAGGGTGTTGAGTGACAGGGCATGAGAAACAGGACATCTGGTTGGGGACTAGCGGTGTGACACAGCTGCTGGAGGTGGCCCATGACATCCAGAACGCCACGCTGGTGGACGAGTCCCGTGTACAGAGCGGGTAGCAGGTTCATAACAACCAGGGCAGCTGCTGCTGGTCTCCTCCAGGACTTCAGGCTGGCCAGGGAAAAGCCTGCAATGAAGACGATGGTACTTAATACGCAAAGAGGATTTGCATTATGTGTCTTTATTAAAATGCTTAAGAAATTTGTATAAATGCCTTTACCCTTCAAAAGATATAAGCTAGTCTATTGACATTCCGTTTTCATAGCACATTTTATTAGCTTAAATCGATCAAAGACTGAGAAAACAAGCACTTAAAAATGCACCATACAAATGATTCCCCACAGTAAATGCAGAAACTCAACAAATATTCTCAAGTATTCTCTGATGGGATGGTGCTCTCTCATGCTCTCAGGAAGGTCACTGGTGTCTAAAAAGCAGCACTTCTCCTTCGAATGCGAGTTTTACCGGTTTTACCGGTAGTTTTGTAATTGTGCGCAATGCGACGTCTGTGCGCTCACCACAAAACGGCATGCACAGGGGCAGCACGGGGAAGACAAAGCGAAACTCCTTGTGTGGCAGCAAACTGGATGGAAACACAATCGCACACGGTATTTTAAAGGGGCCGCGTTGAGGACAGTGATTTTATCTTTCAGCCAATGGGCTGCAGGAGTCCATGACATCTCACACCCAGCATATAGCATAGACAAGTCCCCACGCACCTGTAAATTAAGACTGTCCAAATCACCGCAGCCAGAAGGATCCTGTATCTTTTTGGTGTCAGTGTGCATCCGTGGAGGAAGAAGAGGAGGTGTGGGCCAAGAACAGCAGGGCAGCCTTGCGTGAAGTACCAGTGCCACGGGTGAGAGCCGTAGAACTCTGCCACATTATGCCAGATGTTAAACCTGAGGAAGTTCAGCTGGACCAGCGTCCACTAAGGAGAAGGAAGCACTGTATTGTAGGGAATGCCTTAACTCATTCTCAAGCATAATTTAAGAAGGGACCAGTTGCACAACTGGTATTTTTGATCCAGTTGCTTTTATTCTTTATAAGCACTGTTAACATGATCTAATGATGTGGATATAATTGCACACATTACACAGATACTTACCTTGCCATAAAGTATGCAGTCAAAAACTGTTGACAACCCCAATGTTAAAGCCCTGGATAATGAAAGAGAAAAAAAACGTTCCATAAAAATGTGATAGATGGGCTAAGTAAGTAATCATAGCAGAATGTACAGGAGACCTTACGTACCCGACGGGAAGTATATGGCTCGTTATAAGCTTCAGTTTGTCATCCTCCTGGAGGAAATGGTATCCCAACAGGGGGATCCATATAATAAGAGCTGTTGGACGAACAAGGATGGCCAGTGCAACCAAACTTAAGTACTTTGAACTGGAAGAAATAAAATTACATTTTAAGTACAATAACTCCCAACATGCCCCAAAATGACATTTTATACAAATTCTATTTCAATGTTAAACAGGGTTGAACTCCTGGGAAGCCGACGACAATTAGTGCTCCCTCACACGTCTTACAGCACCTGCTGTGCGACTCTGATCCCAGCACAGGATAATGACAGAGGGCCAGAGTGGTGAGGATGGTTTCCATGGAGTTTGTCAGGGTCCTCGTGCAACAGTACCATGTGAACCAGGAGGACAGCTGACAGAAATACTAAAGGTAACAAAACAAAAGCCATGTGGAGATGCATGAGACACCCTCCCTGCCACTCTGAAGAACATCTTCAAGCTCTCATTGCACGGCTTCCCACAAAATATACAGTACGGCTATCGTTTACCGTCCATCTGGCGACATCCCGATGCTCCAGTCTTCGGACAAAAGCATAAAGTTTGACGTCAGCCACGGCAGCGAGGAAAGCGTGTACCAAGCGAGGTGACCACACCTGCAGTTTCCAAAGCCGCACAGCAGGGGAATGAGGAAAGGACTGCAGCTCCTTTCACCATAAATGATTATAGTGCATGACAGTTACGAACTAACCAAAAACGGAACGGTGTCATAGCCGACAATGTGTAGTATTTTGTACAGGATTGCAATGAAGAGTGGATAAAGGTAACTCCGGATTCCCTCAGTCCATTCCCAAGTAAGGTAGCCATAGGTGAGGTATTTAAGGATTTTACAGGAGAAAGGGCAAGAAGTATTAAAACAAGCAATCATAAGTATTTTAATTCGTAAATTTAATTCACAGCACTTAAATAAACAGTATTAATTTAACTGGTATCCAGGCATTTTTGTCATTTGCAGCTGAAAGGATATCCAAAAACCATCCGATGGGAAACCTCAAGGGACTGCCAGTATTCATCAGGAACGTAGCTGCTCTGCACCAGAAAGCAGTTTATAAGCCGAAATCCCAATGAGAAGCCAATGATTACGAATCCTGGAAAATCAAAGAAGTGTTTAAATAAATATTATATATAATATATAGTGTTTAAATATATACACACATATATTTATATATGAATGATATATACGTATAGTGTCGAGAGGTATTGCTGTTCTTGCTGAAAGTGCATTATAAGCGAGTATAGGTATTCCGCAGTACGTATATTATGAGAAATGGGGTAAGACTGTATATTGGTAAGGTGATATTTAAAGGACACCCTTAGCACAGTTGTGACTTAGTTGTGGGGTGTATTTACCATTCTCAAATACATCGGTGGTATAATCGTTGCTGTAGAGCTGAGACCTTCTCTTCCTCAGTTTGACAGGCTCAGAGGCTGACCTTCGGCTTAGATGTATTCGTTCCCTGAGCCTTTCCATGCTGCATGGATCCGCATCAGTACCGGACCGGGTCCCGAGCTCATTGAAACGCACGCAACTCACACTTCCGTGTTTCCGAGGATGGCGTCACAGCCTGAGTAAAAGTAGCATCGTTTGTTGTTCGCAAATTCCACTTTCTTGTAACGATTCCATCAAGCTCCTACATATTCCGCAAGTGTATTGAACCTAGTTTAGCGCTATGTGAAAGATAACTGTTAATGCAGTCATCGGTAACCTGTAAAACGTATATTTTTATATACATTTATATGGCTATTAATTATGAGTAGCGAATGTGCCGCAGCTGAAGCCTCGGCTAGTTTTCTTGACCTCTCTGTGCAGTATGCTCGGGTAACACAAACGCAAACTCGGGTGTCTGGTACTGATAAAACCATAGCAAGGTATGGAGAATTGTGTTCTTAATGAAAATATCCATATAGCACGCATCTGCCTTGCTATGGCTGTGTGTCTTGGTTAGAGAAGTAGTTATTTAGGCAGTTAACGGTCGTTTTAAAAATGTACCAGCATAATGTGTGTTGTGGTATTGAGGTTGAGGTGACAGTTTGCCAGTGTAAACTTGCTGGCTGATTAAATAGTCTTCACGTTATGCATGACCCCCCGCCCCGAAACATTACATGTGTGATTCTGACTTAGTTACTGCTTAGTGACAGCACCATAAAAACACATCAAAAAGGTGGCCGAAACAAAAATGAACAAAATTACCACAGAGAAGTTTGAAAACCTCGTGTGCTGTGAACGGGTGTTAGGTGTTGTGTCTTTAACATATTTCCATTCTCAACAGGATTCATTTCCAAAAAAAAAGCAATCCTCTTTCACCGATGGACATTTACTGCTAAAGGAAGGCGCATGGGAAATGTTTCGCCGGCGGATCCCCTTTCACCAGATAGCCATGGCAGTGGTCGTCGGGGCTGTCGGTGGCATTTATATATACAGGCCGATTTTTGACTCATCTGACTGGAAGCGCAGCTCCCCTGAGCCAAACCCCGGAGGGAACGAGAAGGCCAAAGCAGAGGGAACTACGAAGGATTAACATATATACTCCGGTATTATGGCCATGCATGCGCCTCTGTGTCAAACAATTACTCTGTCTACAAGCTATTCTTGCAGGTTGTATGAATGTCTCTTGTACCCTTGAAGAACCGAAATCACCCCCTGTAAAAATACTTCCCCAGGAATGGAAATCCGCTGCACGTGGTCAGAGAGCTTAAATATCAACATAATCACTCCACGTTGCTAGTTGTAAATTAACAAATACAAAATACTTGATATTGTGCATACAAATAGCATTTAATCTAGAATGATATGCTGCCTTTTGACCTATGCTGACGGTCCGAAGATGCATTAATGCTTAAATTTGTGCTGTGTAAAGATCTTATCATTCACATTGCAGGCAAATGGTACAATGTTGTTTTCTGTGCCGTGGGGCGCCGGGGCTTTTCTTGGCAATGTTTACCCATGTAAAGTACTCGCCTTACAATGTGTTATGTACACGCAACGAATAAAAAAAAATGATTTCCTCTTTGCCAAGAAAACGGGACGTCTGGTTTCCTCTTTGTATATGATCATTTAGTGCTGCAAGCTTTTCGTTGAGGCCATTACTAACTTAATCACCTTCTATATCAGTTTTCTCCAATGCCGGTCACGGAGGGTTAGTTTGTGACAGCTTGCATACTAAACCTGACAATTGGCTGGTGAGCCGAATAAGGTGCTATTCCTGCTGCAAAGTTTCACAGTTGCAGGTGGACTGGCAGTGGTAGAATAACCTGATATTGCTTTAAGATCGGCACCATAAGATACCGAGTGCTACTATTTTACACGCACGTTTTTCTTGGTAACCACAGAAGCTTAGCTGCCTCTAGGTGGCGCTATACCGAAGCCCTTATCACGCCAATATTCGCATAGTCCAGTCGCAGGACTTGCTTCCAATTTCCAGAATATCAGCAGAGACTGAAATGTTCTTAAACTGCAGTCGCACAAAACGTGACCGTAAATCGTTCACGTTCGAGCCCATCTGACTGTCCGTGTGCGCCAGCCGATAGCTGGGCGGCAGTACACGTGTCCACACGTCCGTCGGGGAGGACAGCCGCGCACGGCCGCGCCGCGATGTCACGGCAAGGCGGCGCTCCAGCCCAGCTGGGGAGGTCCCCACATCCTGGGTTAGCGAGGAGGGGCTCTGCCCGCCGCTACGGGAAATGCGCTCACATCTCACTGGGCTGAAATAGCCCTTCTCACAGTATATGAACAAAGGGGACATTTTGAAAGGCACCTAGTGGGTAGCAGGACAGAGCAGCGAATGGGACTTTAATCGGTCCTTAAATTCCCGAAGGAAGGAATCAGGTATCATTGTTGACTTTTTACAACCAGCAGCAGAGGTGAGTGTAACTGGGCGCAGTATCCACGTCTTAAACTGGTTCCGTAAACGACTTTTATGAGCAGTTAAATTAGTAGTCACTCCTGGAGGTTTCCGGATTAAATAAGAATAACTTTATATCGAAACTTCAAAGTGGCGGCCTCTTTAACTTTGTTAGTCTTTATTCCGCGAAGTTCCCCTGCAGGTAGACCAACATGTAACGCGCCAACATGCTTTTGACAGTGATTGTACCGTGTGGCGTTTAACCGAACAGCACATTCACGTTCCGAGGAGACTGAAGGAAAGTTGTAAAAACTGCATAAAACGGGGGTACAAATATCTATGTCTTTGGCATTGAATGTGGCCGTTTCAGTATATCTGCTTTATGAATGTGTTCGTTTAACTGTAAATGATCTGACGGGGCAATCGCTGTCATCAACTGCATATTTATTCTTACAGGACGAGAACAAGTCCCGCATATTTTTAAGAAGTTTTAATAACGGCCGTGACATTTATGTTTAAGGCAGGTGCCATTCAGGAGCCCATCTACTTTATTGACTATTGAAGTGAGCTCAGCGAGGGGGGAGCGGGCGTACTGCCGCCCCCCGCAAGCGCACAGCTTCCCCCGGCTGCTCGGCTCGCCGCTAACTGCGCCCACCTTCCCAATTGCTTTAAACTGCCGCTGTTAACATATCTCAAGAGAGGATACAAACGAACAATTCAGCACCTTGACGTGTCCCCATCTGTCCCGCACGCACGGGCCAGCGAAGTCGGTAGGGGAAGATGCTGTTTCGAAACTTCTGTTTGTTTTGGCCTAAGATCACAGGAGTTTAAGAAAATTAATGGCAAAACAGTCAGTTTCATAGTCTTCAAACGCACACCCATGCTGAGGTATTTGCTGTAAAACGTTTTAAGGACATTTCCCCTGGTATGCAGACGAAACTAACACCCCTCCCTGCGTGAAAAACATCGAAAAAAGACACTTCTGTTAAAACAACTATGCCATTTCTCTTACTAAAGAGTTTAGCTCATTAGCCCTCTTGAAATATTTAGGAAAATACAACAGATGTTTATGGTGAGGTAGTATTATAAAGTTATACGGACTGGCTGAACTCAAAGTTTGATGTCCTGACAAAATGTTGGTGTTTATTGTGAATGGTGGTCATTTCTGTCTTGGTAGTATTTTCAACTTGAAACATACACTGACAGTGTAGTATAGCATTCTTAGTGATTTGAGCCCACCTTAAAGCTATGATATTGTTATTATTATTATTATAACAATTATTATTATTATATTGTCATTATTATTAGAACAAAAATCTGAAACCATTGATCTGTCAGCAGAGTGAATGAGACTCCTCATTAAACATTATAGGTTAGATTAATTTAAAGCAAATACTATCATTCTAACAGGCAGTATGACAGAGGTGGGTAGTTCAGGTCCAAAGAGTAAAAATCCAGACCAGGATTTTGTGACAATGAACTAGTTGAGCTACTCTGTGACTGAGACTCTTAATGCTTAACTGGTTGGTTGAAAAATCCTGGTCTGGATTTTTATTCTTTGGACTTGGATTACTCACCGCTGCAATATGATAATGTTATTAAGTAGACAAGAGGATTTTGCATTAAGAGCAGAGATTTATGTTTTCCCAAGTTTACAAAATTTAGGCTCTTTTCATGAAAATAATTATTTTCTTTAATTCTTTTGAATATTCCTAAGATGGTGGCTGTTGTATCAGTGGCTGTATTTCATTGAAATGTTAAAGAAATATGTTTTAGACCTAGATATGACCAGATGAACAAGTGGCTATTTCTGATTTTTTCAGTTAAAGACCTTTCTGTGTATTTACAAGTATATCAAGCCTATTGGACAATGTTGAAGTGCACTGCTTGTGTCAAAGATCTTGAAGAGGCAGGCTTAGATATTTACTCGTTCCTAAGATCCAGAGTATGATTTTTGGGAGACTTGGGGAGCAGTTGCACTTTTAGGTATGTCTTAATGTTCAGTATCTGTTCCACTCAGAGATCGTAGTTTCAGGTCAAGAAAGTAAAAATCCAGACCATGATTAATTTTCAACCAACCAATTGAGCAAAAAGATTCACATTCACAGGTCTTGTCCACACATACATGGGTATTTTTAAAAACATAGCTTTTTCTATGGGCTTTGGCTTTTCGTCCACACTCAAACAGCGTTTTCGGTCCCTGAAAACTGAGCTTTTGTAAAATTCGGTCCAGGGTGAAGACTTTCAGAAACTCAGTTTTCAGCGTTGATTTGTGGACAGGGAAACGGAGTACTCAATTGGTTGGTTCAAACAAAATCTTGGTCTGGATTTTTGCTTTCTGAACCTGAAATTTCCACCTCATTTTACATCCAGGCATCTCAGGTTTTTAGCATTAATCTGTACAGCACACACCATATTAATATTTTAATAAAAAAATAGGTTTAGCTTCCTCTTTCTCTCCTGTTTTTCTATAAAGCCCATATTCTTCTGGAGAGAAATTCCTGCAACCAAATCTTCCATAATATTCTCAAATTGCATGGTTAAAGTTGCTTCTAATGTGAAATTCTTACCAGTCTGCTGAAAGCTGATCTACTGATAGCATGACTTAGATACAGGTTTATCTAAAGCTTACAATGAGGTTTTATAATGAGTGAATTGTAGATGAGACCTTCACAGAGCATTCATAATGTATAATACATACAACTATAATGTATTATGCCTTTTTATAAATAGTTGTAGCCAGAGTTATAATACTTTATGAATGCATTATAATGCATTATGAAGGTTTTTGTAGTGCAGTATAATGACTGCTTTAAGTAATGTGTTACCGAAATTCATATATAAAATAACCTGGTTCATAGCATCTCGTGTTACTGCTTTCGGGGTTTATTATACGGGCTATGGGATGTTTATTGTGTTGGTTATCAAACATTACTTCAATGTTAAATGTATATTTTTGCTTCTAGTAGCTGTATGGCTTTGCAGTGCAAGGCCCAGCCATAAAGCCAGCGTTATGCGGTTACCTAACGGGGTCCTGGGTTTTGTCAAATGCCTCGGGTCACCTCACCAGTCAGGGAAAGCACATGAGCAACAGCTGATGGTTACTGGATGGGGGTGTTTCGTGTGGCAAGCTGGATTAGTGTCTGCTAATCGATGCTTTTCAAAGAAAGCTCCTGACTGAAAGCTTTGCAAATCGCTTTTGTGGTGGGGGCGGGAGTTGGTGTGAGCCCCTTTCTGTCCGCAGTTCAATGTGTAGGAACATATAATTAAAATTTTTCGTAACATCCAGTTATTACTGAAATAAAAGACATCCCTTGCATACATTAAATGGTTTTTACAGCTCTCTCCCAGTTACCATTGATGATTCCATATGGTGTTAAAGGTAGAAACACATTCCCAAGGATATATGAGCATATGCTTACTTCCGTTGCAGAATCATTTTCTGTATAAAGCTATATTGGTTTTATAACTTAGCTTAATCCTTTAGACATCTGAGAGCCTTCTGTATGTATGCCTACTCCAGATCATGGCAAAAATGTTTATAGTTACTTTAATAGCAAAGAAATAAAACAGTATGTTTAGTACGTAAAACAAACTATATTTATAAATGATCCAGGTTTTGTAGAATGTTAGCTGTAAAGTTTACGATAGATGTTCAGATCATTAACTGCCTAGCATGCCAACTCACTAATTGCTTTATATTTTGGTGTTTCTTGCTTCATCCAAATATCGACACCAGGTTACAACCTGTTGGAAGGAGCATGTTCATGTAAACCAGGAAAAGTTGCAAATTCATCATTTTAATGAGATATTTGCTGCAAAATACGCCGGCTAATTCAAAAATTCAGACACCCCTAAATTTGTTCCTCCCTGTTTTTTTGAGTAAGGCATAAACAGCCTACAGGGTAAAGTGGGACAACTATGTATCCCGAAAGTAGCCATGTGAATGAAATTAAATGGGTTTGAGTAGATAGTATGAGAGAGGTCCTGACGGACAGGCCGTGGCCCCTCCCCCCAGTTGTCTTGTGACCAATTATGCGTCCTGGATGCTACTTCCTCTGCAAATCCAAAGCCAGCACAATTTCAGGGGTGGGGCTGGAGTCCCTACGGCTACTTCAGCAGCCTGGGTGTTCCAGCTGGGAAGCGTTTGTACTTTGCTATCGTGGAGTGGTAAGCTTTTACATAACAAGGCATTTAAAATTACATATTTAACACCTGTGTGCTTATGGAAAGAAAATGCATGGTGAATACTATGAAATTTAGTGTAAATCTGCAGTCCGTTGTCTTCAGTAGTGTATTTGTGTGAGGGTACCTTTAACATAAGGGTGTGTTGCAAGTGAGATTTAATTGTCTAAATATTTAGAAAAGGTGGAGGACCATGACTATGTAGCTCAGCTTAAGAACTCAGCTTAAGTGAGGTCAGCTTAAGAACAGTATATATTAAATTTAATAGGCTAAAAGTGAATGTGCTGGAGGTTTCCTTTTTGACCTGCTGCACATTTTTCATTGAGGCCACAAGTGGTTTAACCAGATAAAAAGTTGAGAAAGTTTAATCTCAGAATGCTGCCTTGTGTTGAAATGTCACATGATCACCTAGTGCAGTCAGGCCTGAAGGCAGGCTGACCATCCAGTCTGCAGTCCGGCCGGAAGGCAGGCTGACCATCCAGGCTGACCATCCAGTCTGCAGTCCGGCCGGAAGGCAGGCTGACCATCCAGGCTGACCATCCAGTCTGCAGTCAGGCCGGAAGGCAGGCTGACCACCTAGTCTGCAGTCAGGCCGGAAGGCAGGCTGGCCATCCAGGCTGACCATCTAGTCTGCAGTCAGGCCGGAAGGCAGGCTGGCCATCCAGGCTGACCATCTAGTCTGCAGTCAGG
>JAODKM010000008.1:8270340-8282242 GCA_026780845.1 Petrocephalus sullivani | reverse complement strand
CAGGCTGACCATCTAGTCTGCAGTCAGGCCGGAAGGCAGGCTGGCCATCCAGGCTGACCATCTAGTCTGCAGTCAGGCTGGAAGGCAGGCTGGCCATCCAGTCTGAGCGCAGTGACCAGGACACCTGGCTTCCTCGGCCCCTAGCTCTTCAAATGGATTTACTTTCTGAAGGTTTGCAGGCCTTTGTGGATATTTTGTTGCTATCCATCGCAGAGACACGCTTTACACGTTTACAGTTTTTCTATAGCGTAGAGCTTTATGTTTTATAGCTTTGTGATGCAGTGCCACAAAATGCGAGCATTTTCCAGTAGTATAACATGCCCTAACAGTTTTTCACCATTTGTATTCATCCAAAATGCATGCAGTGACGTTAAACGAATCGATCCCGAGGGGGATTACTCTCCTTCCCTGGCTGGGAGAAGGACCATGTGATCCCGGCGAGCAGCCAGACCCCCCGCCCCCCCCCCAAGCATCACCAGCCCCTCCCCCCTCCGTCTCTCTGCTTAATTGGGCCACTTCTGCAGCGTGTCTCCTGCAGGGCACTGCTTGCCACCGCTGACTGCACACTCCATTTTGCAGCTGCATCTGCTAGGACTTCCTCCTCAACACCAAGATAAGACATGCCTAGGATGATTTCTCGAGAGGAACGTACTGGGGGGGAAGTTTGGAAGGTGGAGATAAGATGGGAGATAAGACACGTACCCTTATGTGGCTCAAACAAATGAAACATTTTGTCTTCGGTGGGAGAAGCATGTTATCTTGCCCTCTGCAGAGGAGAAATGAGTAATTGTGAGGAGTCCTCCTCTGGAGTCACATTGTGTTTTTGGTGGTTCTTTATTAACTCCCCAAGGGCCCCGCATGTGACATAATGACATTATGAGATTGACGCTTAGACTGCATTTTTGCTTCCAAAAGCATTCCCGCTAATTCGATTTACAGAAGAATTCCGATGCTGCAACCTGTCAGGCCGCTCGTGTCAGGGTATCTGTGCGAGGCTCTCGCACAAGTCCCTCCATGTTTCCCTTCCCTTCCCTTCAAACGAGACTTCACCGGGGGCGGGGTGAGGGTAGTTCTGCGTTTCTCACAGAGCTCAGTTTTTCTTCTGGACGTTAAGCTACTTAGGGCTGAGGATGGGGGTTTAGTGCTGCTGGTGGAGAAAGAATGTATGACTTATTTGGCTGCCTTTTCACGGTACAGTCATATGACAGCCTTCGAGTTCACCCACTGCGGGTCACACTGAACTTGTGTTTTTGGAAATCACTTTTTAGATATCCCTGTATACTTGGTCAGCCTGGCATCCAGTCTTACAAATGCATTTGTTGGTTGGCCAGTTAGGTGCAAGCAAAATGCTTGCTTGGCCTAGCACTTCAGTTGTTGCAAGTCTTGGCCTTTTCATTAATCCTCATGAACTGGGGCTCAGCGGGATTTAAACCTGCCAGGGACCTTATGGTACAGAGTGGCAAAACAAGTTGTGAAATTAAAATTGCTGTGCCATGTGATACATAAAATGCAGGGATTACCCATTTTCATATTTCCCATCTAAAAAGTGTTTTGGTTGTTAAAATAATGTCCATTTGACATAAAAATAATTTGATGGTCTTAGCAAGGGAAAAAAACAGACATGTTAAAAAAAAAAGTCATAATGACTAATTCCATTCGGGGGGCAATTTAAACTCAATTCAGGCACAAAGGTCTGCTTTGGTGAGGGAAGATGTACTAATTTCATTACTGGAAGATACTGCATTGTGGACCCGTTTTCCTGTCAGCGCTGCTGCCTTAATGCTGCGGTACACTGTGGGTTTTCATGGTTTTACGTTTGAAATTCGTCTCACAGATAATGCCAAACTGGTGAGACTGACCTAGAGAGGCAAACGGAACAAGTGGCGAACATTGAAGCTGTGTGGGTCTGAAGTGGGATCCATGTTATCCATGTTTGTACCTGCAGCTGAATATACTTGGTAATGATTATGCAATGGGTGGATGAGGAATGTACTGTGATGAATTCATGAGTATAAAGAGTAATGGACGAGTGTTTCAGTCTATCAAAGTACTTTTTGAGAAATATAGATTCATGAGCCGTTTTAAACAAAGAAGTGGGTGGATGGATAAATAAATCTAAAATACTGTTAGCGAACTACCAAAGTGCTAAGAAAGTGTACGGTATTCTATGGAAATGATGACGTAACACACAGGTTCTGCCTACTCTAGGAAGTGAAAGTGATTTTATTAGTCATCTTTTAAAGAGATGCTGTTCCTGACCTGAAATACTGAAATTCTCTCTGTATGTTCAACACACATCTATTATATTAATCAGAATCTCTCCTTAACTGAGTTGACACTGTTCTCTTCTCTGTTTAATGGATAATCTCTCCACCTTGCCTGAAATTGCCTAGCTGACTTCTCATCGAGTATGACCCTTATGAGTCATATCAGGTTTACCGGTGATATTAAGAATCATAACTGGTGTGAGCTTTTCTTATGAACATCCAGAATAACCATGAGCGCATTGTATCCCACAAACCTTTAATCATTTAAATGTAATGTTGGCTTCTCCGTGTGGTTTACAGGACAGAAGCAGGAACTCACTATGTCTGATGGAGACTACGATTACCTCATCAAGTTCCTAGCTCTTGGAGACTCTGGAGTTGGGAAGACAAGCTTCTTGTATCAGTACACAGATGGCAAGTTCAGCTCCAAGTTCATCACCACAGTGGGCATCGATTTCAGAGAAAAGAGGGTGGTGAGTCGAGTATCTGGTAACGTCGTGGTGTGGGAGGAGGGCTTGCCGAGTTTGGTACATCCTATAATGCCATGTTAAATCAAGAAAATGAAACAAAAATTCCACTAATCTTTCATAGTATCATTCATATTATAATATGTTGTTACCCTGCCAACTGCTGATTATTCTGTCTAACCCATCTTTGGCATCAGTAGGCCATCAATCACGGTTTTTTTTTATTTGCCTCTAAATCTATATTTAATATTCGGTAGGGAGTAAAAATTAATTGCGCCAGACTCACCCATTTCCGGAAAGCTGCTATCTAACCAGCTGAGAGTGTTTCACTGATAAGATTTTATTTTTATATCTGAGTCATCAATTACCATAGAAACAGTGACAAGCAAATATGCAGCTAGTCGGCATTTATTCCCCGAATACTGGAAGCTGTTGAATGGATCAACAGATGATAACCTGAGAGGCAGTAGCGATCAAAGTGTTTTACACTTTGAGTCTCAGACTTTCGGTAATGAAATTAAGAAAATCTTGTGGCTGTCAGATGAATCTGTTTAACTGTGTGCAGCTCTGAAATAGACCAGTGCTGTATAATTTATCTCTAAATGGCTCCAGTGGTTCTCAGCCCAGTTTTGGGCTCCCCCACTCACTTCCTGTTTCACTCCTATTCGACTTGTTGAATTTCAGAGCTGGGAAATAAAGTGCTTTATAATTACAGTGGAAATGGACAAACATTTGGACCGACAGTCACTGGCGTATTTCAACATCCTGAATCGAGGAAATTTTGCTCATTGGCACCACTTGTGGGTCCAAAGGAAATTGTCAGAAATTTCGATGTACTTACCATTAGGTCCATATTAAATTGTGGAAGTTCATCAAATCCTCCTCTGTAAGAAACAGCCACTGTCCCACAGTTAATTGTTACTGAAAATGCCCTGAAAATATACTTTTAATCTGGTGTCGCCAGGTAAAACCTCAGTTAGTGGAGGAGAACGTTCATTGGAAGAGGACGATGGTGCCTAATAAAGTCAATGTGTCAAGCGCTTTGTTTGGTTTGCACACTCCTATAAGATAAATATTTAACATGGGCACGCCAAGCGTGAACTCTGGTTTAGGACCCCATGGTCATGCACACCATGACCATATTTCCCGAGCCCCAGTGACAGCTATTGGCCGAGTTGTGGTTTTTACTTTTATTTATTTTTTTTCTCAAAAGCAGGTTTTCCATCCATCTGAATTCTCTAGGTGACTTTACAGCTCTCTGATGCAGGCTAAGTTGTGTTACGGGTTGGTTTGGCTGCAACTCCTGTCCTGTCTACATGCTGTAGGTCTACAAATCCAACGGTCCCGACGGGGTTGCGGGAAAAGGCCAAAGAATCCATATTCAGCTGTGGGACACGGCGGGACAGGAAAGGTGGGGCACGAATGGGACACGTCCGAAGCACCCGTTGTGATCTACTCATCCATTGATTTTCGCATTGAAATGAAAGTTTCTATGTCATCCTTACATGAGGTATGGTCTTTAACAGAAGTGACCTCTTTGTGGCCTCAGGTTTCGGAGCTTGACGACGGCTTTCTTCCGAGATGCCATGGGCTTCCTTCTACTGTTTGATCTCACAAATGAGCAAAGTTTTCTCAACGTCAGAAACTGGATGAGTAAGTCTCTTTAGAATAATTTAGAACAGTGTTTCCCAATCCAGTCCTCAGGGACCCACAGACAGTCTATGATTTTGCTCCCTCCTAGTTCCTGGGTCTGACAGGGAGCTCAGAGGGAGCTAAAATGTGGCCTGGCTTTGGATCCCCGGGGACCGGATTGGGAAACACCAATTTAGTATGATTAAGTAGTATGATCCCTGAAAGGGAACCTGCAGGTTAAGGTCTCAGTTTCACAGGGCACCTACTGTAGGCTAACCTGAAGAGATTTGCTCTTCCCCACATCCAGGTCAGCTACAGATGCACGCGTACTGCGAGAACCCAGACATTGTGCTGTGTGGTAACAAGTGTGACCTGGAGGAGCAGAGAGCTGTCAAAGAGGAGGAGGCCCAGGAGCTGGCAGAGAAGTATGGGTATGTATCCACCTGTGGCCCTCAAGAGGGCTGGGACGTGGAGGAGTGTTCCTAAGGTGGGGCCAAGCCTGTGGCCCTCAAGAGGGCTGGGACGTGGAGGAGTGTTCCTAAGGTGGGGCCAAGCGAAACTCTCACACATCAGAGCTTTGTTCTGATTACCACATGTGTAAAATCAAGCATTTTTCTATCCATCCAACGTGGTAGGTAGTTTCTGTGTGTGTATTTCATGCACAGATCTGACAGGGAAATTGATTTACATAATGTGTCAGTAATCATGTCATGATTCTTGATAGGTTCCACATATTGAAGAATACAATTTTTTTTAAGATTACATTTACAATTGTAGTTGATTCAGATATATACTGTTTACCAAAATGTTTATGATTACTATTGCTGTAGTTTCTTTGTGGTTTCCATGTTAAATACCTGGTAGTTTTACTATTAAAATAAATTTATAATGAGGGACTAACATAAATATATTGTGTGATGTGTGGTATATCTGCTTATGAAGTAATTTGTGCATCCAGGTCTACTTTTTAAAGGTTTTTTCCCCCTATATGCTCTGCAAAGGTCATTTCTCACAGTTGGTTAGGTGTGACTCAAATATCAGGTCCGATTACAGAAATTCATGGCAGGCAGCCTTATTTGAACTACACCTGGCAGTGAAGTGCAGGTTCTCTGAAACAGACCAGAGGATGAATCTCGCCTCAGTGAGGAGCAAAATCGCAATGATCGTGACATGGCATTCGTGTTGATTGGCCAGTGGAATGCTCACGAATCCCTTCCCTTCATTGAAATATTTGTTGATCACCACTGAAGCTGGTCAGGGGCTTTATAAGGCAAGACCGGACACACTTTGTTATTGTAAGTGAGAGTCATTCCACTCTGTTGGACTGATCGGTTGCTATGTTTTTGTTATGCTGCTCAGGAGATAAGCCGGCAGTCAGTAATGTTTTTTAGTGAATAAGACTTAAATGCTTCTTTTTCTGTCTATAATTTATCTAGAATTCCCTACTTTGAGACAAGTGCGGCCAACGGGACCAACGTGAATCAGGCCGTGGAGGTTCTGCTGGACCTGATTATGAAGAGAATGGAGCGTTGCGTAGACAAGTCGTGGATCCCGGATGGCACAGTGCGGTCCAACGGGCACAGCACCAGTGAGAGGACGGCAGAGCAGAAGGAGGAGACTAAAGGCAAATGCAGCTGTTAAGAGTATGAAAGGCAGGCATGGCTGACTGAGCCGTGCCCACGTGCGAGGGCCCTTTGGGCCAACACTGGGGAGAGCATGTTTTACCAACAAACGGCATTGGGAGTTCTCCACTAGGCAGGTGAAAAGCGGGATTCACTAAAGTGTATTTCCACCTTCCACCAGTTACATTAAGTTCATTTTGTTTATCAGCACCAGTTGTGGGTCCATAGGAAATTGTCAGTAATTTTGATGAACATAGTTAGGTCCAGAAGTATTCGGACCATGACACAATTTTTAAAATTCTGGCTTAGTGCATCACCACAATGAATTTGAAATTGAGCAATTGAGATGTGATTGAAGTGCAGACTTTCATCTTTAATTCAAGGGGTATAACAAAAATCTTGTTTTCATTTCTACAAAGAATTTTGCTCCATACCTGAGCACACTTTTTAATTTTTTTTTCCTGGTGAAGTCTGATCTGGTTTACCAGTGGTTTGCATTTTGTGGTAAACCCTCTCTTTGATTTCATGACATCCCCTCTTGATTGTAGACTTTGGCAATGACGTGCCTACCTCCTTGAGTGTTCTTGACTTGGCTAGATGTTGTGAGGATTTTTTTTTTCCATCAAGGAAGAATTCTGCGATCATCCACCACGATTGTCTTCCAGGGGTGTCCAGGCCTTTTTCCTGTTATACCTCTTATCTGGATGTTCTGTTTTCTTAGCCTAACTGTGATCTGGTTTGCTTGCATTGACAGCTCTTCCTGAGTTCACAGCAGCAGCGTCCAAATGCAAATTCTAATGCAAATTGGAATCAAGTTCATACATATTTTCCTCATTTATTTGCAAATAAAATTGAGGGAACAGCCAACACCTGGCTTTGAAATGGCTTGCTAGTCAATCGTCCAGTTACTTTTGAGCCCTTAAAAATCACTATGATTTGACTATGATTGCAAAGGGTTGAAATTTCTAAATTTGTTAAAGCCCTTGAAATTAAAGCTGTAAGTCTAACTTTTATTCGCATCGTGATTGTTTCATGTCACATCCATTGTGCTGGTATACAGCACCTGAATTATGAATATTGTGTCACTGGCCAAACTGTACCAGCACCTGCCAGGTGTACTCCTTGCTGACCAGTTGATTTTATGAATTTTTCATGAAAATTGATTTCTTAATGTTAAATGTCTTAGGAACAGGAAGCTCCACCACTTTCCAAATTTCTCAGTTTTGATAGTTAGTTAAAAAATAAAATAGCAGCAAGTAGGTCCAGATAAAAAAAACCCACAAAGATTGTATTGAAATTTAAGTGCCAAGTATAAACTGCATGTTGGGCAATTAAACACAAAATGTGACTGTTTATGAAAATGAAGTTAGTGCTGTTCAAAGTGGGCACAGTGAGCAACTTACTGTTGAACTATCCGTTAACCGTTTTGGCTAGAGTTGTTCCTATGGTGGTTAATTTTTTAAAATGTATTTTTTGTACTGGCTTTATAGTTTTAAGACACTGTGCCATTTTACCATTGTATATAGTTATACAGAGGATTAGATTTTGGGATAAACTCCCAGAGAAAATATTAGAGAAACGTGGAATATAAAACGTGGACATCGGCTGTCAATCGCGACGGGAAACCCATGCGCGACTCAGTGCTGCCCTCTGCCGATTGAGAGTGATTTTTAGCGTAGACTTACAAGCACCGCTGAAATACATCTATTGAGTTTAAAGCTCAAATGCGATTATAACACATGGTGATCAATGCAATAAATTAGCTGCGTTCTGAGTATATTTGTACAGCAGAGATTGCAGGTTTTTTGAACATTGTGAGCCGTTTTGAATCTACCATACTGTTTGTTACACTGTATCACTGCCTTAACACACACTTTATGCCAAATATGTAAACCATATTTCCTATTCAGATGATACATATATTTTATTTATCAAAATCATTTTCTCTCCTGAAACTACTGTACATGCTTTAGGCCTGGGACATTGGATTGAGGAGGCAAAGGTTTTCCGGAATTTAATATTTATCATGCCTGCATGAAGTCAGTTGACACGTGTTGGAATTAATTTAAAATTATTAATATAGGCTGACCCTATATTTTACACTAGTTTTTTTAGTGAATACTTGTGGTATGCCTATATATACAATGTGCATTTGCTATTACTGTTGTTGTTAGTGTTGTCAATAAACCTCGGCACAGGACAGCTGCTGATATAGGTGAGTAGGTTCCGGTAGTATCACAGAAAATTCACTATTAATGTTCATTTGATTTCAATACGCCAAGCACGGAGTTAACAAAATATGTGTTAGCCATTGTAAGCACCTTGGTGTTCATAAATCAAATAAAATGCAATTTGGACAATGCATTTGTTTTATTACTTTTTTAAATGTCATGTGCTGATTTACAAAAAAAAATGTGGTTTCAGCTCTCATGAGACATTTTAATGCATATTTCTTGTGCAGCGGCGTTTTCCTGCATATAAATTGGCTGTAGCTTTAGTCTTTGTTGTCTCATAGGCCTATATTATACGTTTATTACTCTGGCCTCTTAAAGGTCATTTTAAGTAAAGCAGGATCTTGCATGAAAATGTTTGCATTATAAACATGACATAACTGTGTCAGGATACAGCACATTTATTTTAGAAAATAATGTATGTATGTATGTCACTCTGCGGCGTGCAGCTGTAGGAGTTTGAAAAACAAGGTGCCGGTCTAACCGTCACTCAGGCAACTCGATGTAAAGAAGTTCCTCAGTGTGATTTACTCTCAAGTAAGTGAAATGTACCTAATTTCTTATTTTACTTATCAAAGCAGTGTATTATTGCAATTATTTTTATTCTATAGTCTATGCCTTAAGAAGGATAGCTAGAATATCCGAAAACGAACATGTATACTTGCACTTGTGCGACCAGCACAGCCAAAAAGCATAATTGCAGGAATAATTCCGTTGTATAGCATATACCACCTTTGTACACGTATTCGCCGTTGGTGGCGCTGTATCCCCACTTTTCAAGTAGCCTGGAGAGATTTTTACAGCTTAGACCGGAAACTAAATATTTAAACTTCCGGCGACAAACGCTGGCAGCAAGATCAGTTAATCGTGTTTAAAAACTGACATAGGGTGGGAATTAAAACTCTTATACAGTGTGAACCAGGGTTTCCAGCCTTTTTCATCCGATGGTCCACTCATAATTAAAAATGTAATAAGCGGCCTACAGTTAATTTAATCACACAAACAGTTACATTTCATAACATGTTATTAGTAACATATATATGAATACCAATGTGCAAACATATCAAATCTGAATATAAACTTCAACTTTATTTGCATATTTGCAATGCTGTGGTTAAAGTAATGTTCTGTTTTTCCATAAACACGATCACTTACCTAATGAGAGGTCTTGTGTTGTAATCCAAACAACAGACAGGCCTACTCGCTGACTATTTTCTCCTAACCGTTTGTTTAAATGTCTCTGTTTTAATCTTCGTTGGTTTCATTCATTTGTGCTTTAAGTGATCGCGTTGAAAGCCATATATCTATTTTGTCATTGGTTTAGGTTGCTAGCAAATGACCTATGAAAGCAGCGACTTTTGTCAGCCCACCTTTATTACCCCCACAGCCCACTAGGGGGCAGCAGCCCATAGGTTGGGATCCATCGCTGTAGACCATGAAACATGTTAGTGATCTACGTATCTAAGTGAAATTGATCCTCTGGAAAAGAGAAATATTATTGACTGTGATCAGTAATATTGTTCAGGGTTCTTGCTAGTTTATATACATGATTGAGTGATGTGGTTATAACATGGTTATAAATATTTATAAAAAGGAAGAACATACTACAGCCACGTTTATTATGGATGCATTATGAATGCTTTATGGAGCGCTCGTTTATAATGCACTGTGGGCACCTTCATAAGGCAATACAAAGCATCCTTAATTCTTGTACCATTCATCATAATGTATTGTGAAGGTATCTATAATTCATTATATATGACTGCTTCAAGTAAAGTGTTTTTTTTTGCAATCCCCACCTTAAATACATACCTAAAACCAAAGACTAATTAAACTAACTAAAGAATATATTAAGATTGGGATCAACTATTTTGTAGATACTGGTAACTCTTTAAAATGTTACAAGGTACAAGTGTTGGCATTCAGTTTAAAGATTCTCAGACTAAACACTGTTGATAAAACCACTCCACAAAATGCAGGCAGACAAAAGATATTTTGTCAGTTACTATATTTTATAAACAATAAATCTCACATTCCAAGACTGGTCTTTAGATTGAATTTTGTGTTGGTGTCCAACATATGAAATAAAACAATATTTTGCATACGCAGGACATACAGAAAGAGACGTCACAGCATTTGGCTCCGTTTTTATGTCCCCTTTCTGGCATCGTTGTGCCTGATGTGTGCCAAAACTGACTAATGCATCAAATCACCCCAAAACAAGTAGAAAACAAAAAAGCAAAAAACAGAATAAAAGCGCAGCTGTCAAATTACATTCTTTCAAAATATTCACATTACTCTGAGCTCTGTCCATTGTCTTTTTTGGCTCTCTCCTTGACTGCACTACTCCTTGAAGCAGTTTCTGCTTGTGATTAGATTAGAATAGAATAATAAAATGAAATAAGCAATACATGCACAATATATTATAAGTAGAATAGTAAAGTAGGAGTGTGCATGTGCAAAAGGTGTAAAAAGGCTACTGCATACATGCACAAACAAATCTAACACTTGTGCAGAAGAATGACACAGGCTATTAATAGAAACTGTCAAAAACAATATCAAGTGTCTGGAAAGCAGTGAGACTCTAATGCTCACAGTAGGTAGTCCATATGGGCTGGTGTGGAGGTCTCTTCCTGACAGTAGCCTTGACCCATTATGTTTAGGTAACCTAACCATCGTGTCTGCATTAAACATATTTGGTAACAATGCACTGTTAGGTCCAGCTCACATGGTCATGATTTCTTAATATCATAACCATAATTTATTATGTTTGCATGCTACTCAGGTTCTGGTATTTCGCTATATTTATTGGCTCTTCAAATTGCCACTGAAGGCCCAGTGCAGCGAATCACAGTTCACTATTGCAGAGAACATCCATCCATTTTCTGAAATCCTGGAGACTACGGGTGCAAGGAAGATTGCAGAGAACAAAATTTAAAAATACAATAAACTGAGACAAAAATTTAAATCAATTTTTTGTGTGAATTTAATGCTGCAGCTCCAAAGGGACTGATGGTATTATAATCATATGTGGGGGCCTCATAGAGCTTGGATATTATTTTTGTATATTGGTGTAATAAAAACCATTCAAGCATTAGTGTAGCTGTATACTTTTAATGGGTTCATAAAGGATGGGTATGAACAGTGCATCCTGTAGATTAAACCACCAATAAACAACAAAACCCCTGCAATACTGAAGTTTCTTCAACACAACTTCCATACCTGAAGTCGTGGTGCTACACTGAAAAAAATACTTAAAGAAAATGTGTTTACTTCTATCGGTGGGCAGCTTATTTGGATTTAAGAGCAGGTTTCTGGTATCAGAAAAATTTGTAATAGGGCAATAAAGCCTATAACAACTGGAACAGATGGTATGTTTGGCGGCTTATTCTGAGAAGTTATTTAGATTGTTTTCCTTGAAGTTAATGTAATGTTTAACACCCCAGTCATTTGAATTTGAAATTTGCTTTCACTATTAGTGATGTGGCATTTGCAAATGATCCAATTCTTCTGAACGGCTTTTCAGTATGAATGAATGAGAGACATTCTTTTCATCATTGTGCCCAAACTCCATTGCTTGCCTTAAATCTAGTCCAGTCCCTTTGCGCGAACAATGAGAACCAGCCAGTTATAAGAGGTAAACTTAAACTTAAGAGGTAAACTTTGTTGTGTTAGGTTCTTTA
>JAODKM010000008.1:8231760-8255642 GCA_026780845.1 Petrocephalus sullivani | reverse complement strand
GTCTATAGCGGAGACACGTCCCCTCTCCTGTGAGTTTGGTGTCTATAGGGGATACACGCCCCCTCTTCTCTGGGTTTTGTGTCTGTAGGGGGGACATGCCCCCTCTCCTGTGGGTTTGGTGTCTGTAGGGGGGACACGCCCCCTTTCCTGTGGGTTTGGTGTCTGTAGGGGAGACACATCCCCTCTCCTGTGGGTTTGGTGTCTATAGGGGATACACGCCCCCTCTCCTGTGGATTTGGTGTCTGTAGGGGAGACACGCCCCCTCTCCTGTGGGTTTGGTGTCTATAGGGGAGACATGCCCCCTCTCCTGTGGATTTGGTGTCTGTAGGGGAGACACGCCCCCTCTCCTCTGCGTTTGGTGTCTGTAGGGGAGACTTTATTGCTTTGGGGTTTTGACAGGCTTGGCTGGTAGCGGGCTGCCTGCTGCTTCAAAACACAAGTATACACACAATTCATGGAAGGCAGCATAACATGAGAAGTCACACTTATGTCACACCTCTGCTTGAAGCTGGAGGCCCTTTTGTTGTGACATTTTTAATTAGTCAAATATGTCTTCCCCAGCTCGTTGTTTCACAGTTCTTTATGTTGGGTAGTCCCGATACTCCAGTGAATTAGTCTCAGTACAGTTTGACCCTGAAATGTCTCTCTGGAGTTTAGGTGGGACTAACCTCTCAGTGATGAGCAAAGTGCTTGACCCAATGCTCTGTTTTGATTATTGTGACAGATGCCCTGGAATAAATAATGACTCAAAACTGCCACGCTGAATCTATGACTCTTTTTAGCTGTGAGATTCTCGTTTAAAGACTCTTGTGAAAATGTGTTTGTCTAGTGGTGTGTAACATGTCATGCTTATAAAAACTTTAATTAATGGAATTCAATGTAATACCTTACTACATTATGTGTGCTTATTGCATGTGTGTCTGTCTTTCAGTGCACCCCCTTACCATTCATGTTCCATGAAGCTTTTACAGCTATTGAAATTTTATTTTTGTTTAGGTAGTAGAAATGAAATTATTATTCTTCAGACTAGATTGCCAGTAAATACAAAGACATTTGAGGACAATGATAACATCCCCTGTAGTCAGATAGTACATGCCATCTGCACCGCTTTTTCAAAATTTCTATGGAGTATCTGTCGTGAAAGGACGTTAATGAGGATCAAATCAAACCTCTAGACATTGTCTATAAAAGAGGCAGTTTACTGTCTTAATTCAAGCCCCCTCCGGGCACCCCAGAGATTTTTTTCACAGTGAATTCATTATTTTTTATGAGTCTTTCTCGAGCACACACAACTTGTAACCCTTCCCGTTATTGTAAGTCGCTTTGGATAAAAGCATTCGATAAGTGAATTGAATGTATTAAATGTAATGTACTGCATGGCAATTTTTATGAAGTCAAAATTTTAAAAAGTTAAGCCTTTGTGGGCTGCTGGGAGGACAAAATGTCCGGGTTTTACCCGCACTTATAACTGTTGTTTTAATTTTTTGACAGTTTTCTGCAGTTTTATGGCAAAACATTCTGAAGTATTTTGTAATTCCTTTAAAAAGAATATAAGTATAATTTATAATTAATTGTCCTTTATGTTGGGGCGTCACACCGCGACTGGGCTATATATTTTTAGGAACTGAACATATGAGCATCTCACGCCTGCCGGCTGGTGTGTTTGATCTGAGCCCCAGCTCTCCGTGCTTGGAGCCTGCGTGTTCTCCCCTCTGCGGCTTTCTTCCAGGCACTCTGCTTTCATCGCTCCTTCCCGAAACGTGGTTCGGGTGGATTTGCCCATAGCATGTGAGTGCGTGCCCTGTGATGGACAGACGTCCCTCCCGGGGTGTGCCCCATCTAAGGCTCACTGCGCCCCGGCACTGGATGGGCAATTATAGATAATGAATGGCTGGATGAGGGAACATATGGCTGTAGGCATTATCATAAGAGTTGGCAATTTTGCTTTGTTGCTTTGGGGAATATAGCTGCGTTTTCTGATAACAGAACATTTTCTGGAGCCTATGCTATGTTGTAGTATTTGTTTCACACAGTCGTCTTCCTGTTTTTCACGGGCGTGAGAGACCTGAGGCTTGCTCTCTAGGCGGTGGGGCTGTAATGCAGTCATCCAGCTGCATGTACAGAGAGAATTGCTTCCCTCATGCTTTGCCGGGAGAGCGCGGCAGGTGTGTTCTCATTGCGGGATCCCGGCCTCCAGCCCAGCACATACTCTGCCGTAATGAAAATGCCGATACCCACGAGGGAGTTTAATTTGAGGCGGCGTGGAGGCGCTGCTCGCCTGAGCAGATGGCCCGGCAGGGCAGGTGGCAGGCGGCGTGGGCCTACCGCACAGCAGTGCTAAACTGCGGCTTCAACGTCGTCATGCTAGGCGGCTCCGGCTCTGTCTCGCTTGCTGTGGCTTTAGTAACAGTTTGCATCTCTAGCTCTTCGTGATCATGGCTCCATGATTAGTGTCTATCGCACGAGCTTTGGTTAATGTGCCAAAACGGACACGTTCCCGGTGGCACTGAAGACACGCTGCATCATCGTGAGTAGAGACCTGAAAGTGGGGGGTGGGGGGGGGGGGGGTTCACTAGGGAATTTTGTTTTCATGTTTTTATATTTTTAGCTAGATGATGGTGAAATGGGTTTTATCTGCCAAAGTTGTTCTCCTGGGTGATGCTGCTGGCCTCTCATCCAATAATGGAAAGGACTCACTGAGTGGATGCTAATGGATAACATTTCACAAGGGATAGGAATACGCCACAAGTGTGGTCTGCGGCCAAATACCCACCCCCCCCACCATCCTGCTGGTCTCAGCCGCTCACATTAATGTGCTGATGAGGTCATGGTTTGCAAGCCTGTTCCATCCTTTTAACTTCTGTTCAATTTGTTGAACGATGTCCTCCTCCTGCAGCTCACAGATGACAGTTTAGCACGAGAGCTTCTTCTATGAACTGGTAGTCTGGACAGGAAATGCACAGCTGATTCTATTCCAAAGCCGAGCAGCTGTCAGATGCCTGTGTGTGATTTTTCCTCTTTGTAAACATAAATGCCTTCCATTTAATGCTGTCGAGGAATGACAACATATATCTGTAGCGAAGTGACACAGTGCTGTGGATTGAGTCCTTTGAGTTTTGACAGACCAGAATCACTGTTTTGGAAGCTAGTTATACATTTACTTTGTACAGGAATTGCAGTGTGAGGAGGCTCTGTTAACACCTGAAAAAACATCTCACAGATACATGTGACTTTGGTTAGCTGAGCACAAAGCCACCAGCATGCACTGCCGTATTTGCATCAGATTAGAATTTTGTTGTACTATGACTACTTGGGTTCAGAAGAACATAGAGCATCACGTATGTTCAGAGGATGTGCATACTTAGTCCGTCTGGAGGAGTAAATGTCGGAGGCATCTTTTTCAGTCTGAAGGGTGGTGCTTGGTGGCTTCAGTCATTCATTTCTGGCTGTACATTTACTGTGAGATAGAGGTTTGGTCATAGGTGGTGTTAAGCAGATATTGCTCTCCTCTCATTCACAGGTAGAGGGCGCTATTTGCATTTATTTCGCATCAGCCCTTCTGCCAGGCTGCAGGCCAAATCGACCCAGCAGTTACGTGCACACAAGCAATCCCATCCCGACACAAATCATTAGTCGGGAGGCAAGAGTTAAAAATGTCTGCAAACCTTGTTCTTCTCCTCTGGCCTAATTGTGGTAAAAGGCCGATCTGTGCAAGCAGGACACTGACGTCTCCCCAAGTCTCCCAAGCTGTGAACAGTACTCCGTCTCGGTCAGCCCTGTGTGGTGTTTGGTGGGTGACACCTTCTCGAGGTGTCATGCAGGCTCTCCTGCCTTTTTCTTTATTGATCTTGTCTCATGCAAGCTGTGTCCGTTTTATAAATATGAGAAAATTTGAGGTTAACCTTTACTGCACCCTGCTTGCCACTGGATGCGCAGATAAGGATATAATCCGCTTTAATTATTTAAATGCTGTGGATTTTTATGGCACCTCTGCAATGTAAACATTAACACGGGAATGATGCCAGATACGTTTCTGTACGTTGTTTTTTATTTATGCAAACATTCTTCAGAAATCTTACGAAACCGGGGATTGGTGGCTGCTTGTTTTGATGCCATCTTAAATACTAAGTAATAAGTAAATAAGTAAAATGCCAGCCAAGTGACTGAGGCATAATGACTGCAGTGCAAAGAACCCCTTTTAAGGCTGCCAGCTCTGGTCAGCTGGCTGGAGTGAGATTTTCAATTTGCACACACACGCACACACATTTACATGTATGTAACAGTTATATTACCTTGTATATAATCTGCACCGTTTGTAAACTACCACAATGCCTTGCATGTAGTTAATTTTAGGTTTATAATGGAATAATAATATCAATTTGCCGTAAGATTTCTTGCGTGATTCTTGCGTCTAAATGCGTGTCACACCAGGTGTAAAGTATGAGAATTGGTAACCTGCTGTTTTTGTAGCCATTTCATTTTTTTCGGTAACACAGAGAGGGCTCTGACAGTGAGCATCCCCATCAGGTGAAAGCATGGCCTTTGCAGAGTGGCCCAGCGCGTAGCTCATGTCGGGAGTGTGGGCCAAGGCCAGCCAGGTCAGCTGTGGTTGGAAGGGAGAGTGGCCGTCTGTTAAGAAGAGTATTAACTTATTAACATATTAACATTTCTGCTGCTGCTCTGGGGCATGTGCTAATGATTTAATGGCACCATTCCGGCACACTGGAGTATGGAAGCAGGTGCGTTTACACACGCGATTGTTTCACAAATCGTTTCTCTTTATGATGACTGGCTGGGTGACTTTTATTACCATATTGAGGGTGCAGGATTATCCTAGGCCTCGGACACGTGACTCATGTTTCCCCGTAAGTCAGCTGCGTTTTTAGAGAGAGATTATTTCATTCAGCCTCTGCCAAGATGTTGCTGAATTACTGAGCCGATTTCGCTTCGTTCGTGTATGAAATTGTCTCTCTCTGTGTCAGTAAGCTGACCTGGAAGCTTGGTATCTCCGGCATTTAAAATGATTTTTGAAAACACACTTTAAACACCCAGGTAATGCAATTTTACTGCCTCAGTACATACTACAGCACCTCAGCTGGATTTCAGGAGTAACAATGAGAAAATGGAATGTGGTATATTAAGAGGGAAGAAGGGTATTCTTCCTTAAGTAAAAATGTAACTAACAAGATGCTGTTAACTGAGGATGGGCGAGGTGAATCGTGGTTAGCTGTCAGACTAGGTTGGTGTCGTTCTTCCTGTGAGTGGATGTGTTGTATAAGCGGAAGTTGCAGGGTATGTGAACGTGCTGGAAACCTACTTAACACGTCGGAACTTTATTTCTGTAGGTTTTGGATGCCTTTTTGCACTTAAGGGTATGCATTAGTGATTAATTCCTCAGACAGTCAAATACCCTCCTGCATTCCTAACTGGTCCTTACTGGGTGTGGATTACATTTATGGGTGTTCTTACTCGATCACTAGTCTTCAGCTTGGCAGGGTTTCATTCTGCTGTTAGATAGTTTTGCCTGGAAACCGCAGGTGCGGCTGGGGAAAGATGTTATCTTGATGCAGTGTGTCTGATACCTCCGACTCTGTGTTTACCGAGAACCTTAAGCGTAAATAGCTCTTCAGGATGGGATCCTTCTTCCGTCAGCACTTCTGCCTCTTGTTGAAAGTGAAGACTGCTGCAAGCTGAGGGCTCCAGCCCTGAGACGGCGGGGGATTCTCAGTGAATGGCAGTGTCTGCTACAGTGCTCACCCTCATTGTGTTCTCGATTCTCCTTAGCTGTCGTTCGATCCACCCATCATCACTGTAAGCACCGCATGTTCTTCCAGAAGGTCCCAGTCACCCATAGGCGGTGGTCAAAGCAATCCCCGTGTCTCAGAATGCTGGCTGTGATCATATCTTCAAACACTAAAAATTAACCAACTTCTATCTTAAAAAAATCTTCAGCATCTTCTGATAATGCTGTTCAGATGCAGACGTATCTGCACAGTGCTGGGCTGGGGATTACAGCTCTGCATTTGTTCCTCATATTCTTGGGGGATGTGCATCGGCGAGCGCATCATGTGACCATCTCCTTTTGGATGCATCCGGAAAGCGCTACACATTATACAGTGGTGACCTTTATGTCCAAACAGCACTAGCATATCTCACACTGGAGCCTCAGAGGCAAAGGGGGATTCGGGACAGAAGATCGGTAACTAGGGGGGCAGTCATTCCGGTAGAGTATGTGAGAAGACTGTAGGGTAGCATGTGTGTACCGGGGGATGCCCCACATGGTCGGAAGGAGCGGAGTCGCCTGGGGCATGCTGGCTGAGTAGGGCAGGATCACCCATTCTTTGTGCCCTCCTTGCCTGGGAAGTGAAGGACTAGGGGCTGCATGAAATCACCAACAGCCATTTGTGCGGTAATAAAATGTCATGATCCTGCCTGTCCAATCCCCCTGTGTGCCACGCCCCCTCGTTAACCTTGTGCGGAATCCCTGTGTTTGCCAGCTGTTCCTCATTCCATGTTAGTAACCCCGTGTATTTCAGTCCGCGTTTGAGTATGTTTCCCCAGTCCGGTCATTAACATGTTGTCGAGCTGCTCCCTACCTGTGTGATTTCTACTAATAAATCCGGTGTTTCCCTGCTATTTGGATTCCTGTTTGTGTGTCCCTGCTCCGTGCCCTGCAGCCTATTACATAAAGCATGACTCGACATTCCCCCATGCCAGGCAAACATTTCCCTAAGAAATAGTCTTTCTAAATAGGTGTTTATAAGCTGTAGTCATTTACAATACAACAGCTAATCTGAAACTGGACATAATGACTATTTCAGTTATTATGGTCTTAAAGCAATTATTTAATAACAGTCTTACAAATATCTCGGATTTTTACTAAATATCTGTCTAGTGAGGCCCCAAACCTCAGTCCTCTCATTTGTTATTAATCATCCAGGTACATATTAAGCAATTATTTCTAAAATTACTATGAAGACAGATTCTTTGCGAACGGCATACATGTAAACATCCATTCATCCAACTGCCAACTGGGAGCCCTGGAGCCTGTTCCTAAGAGAACAGGCCACAATGCTGGGGTGCATCCTGGATAGGATGTCAGTATACATGTAAACAGCTCCTCACAATTTAAAACGCCCCCTTTCAACCATAAAGCATTTCAAGTATGCATTTTAAAAAAGTATAGACCCTATACAGATGATAACTCTTAAATTGTTCTTTACTGATCTTGAATGTCAATATGAGAAAAGTTCCCTTAAGAGAAATAGGTCCACATATTTTCCTTTTTTGTCTAAACATGGCTGTTAAGCTGTAAGGAAACGTATTGACATATATGGTGAACAAACCTTGATGCTTTTTCAATATTGAAAGTTGGTGTATATATAGTATAAAAATATATATAGTATAAAAATTGTATATATATAGTATAAAAATATAAACATAAATGTAAATATAAATGTAAATATTAATACAAACTGAAAGTGTTTACTTTTTGTTGCTGATGTTATACATTAGGTTGTAATGTATTTTTACATGATCTTGCAAATGAAATTTGTATTAGTGCCATGCATCCTTCTGTAATAAAACTGTAATAGGTTTCAGTCTTTAAGAGGCTGTCAGGCTTGCAGATTAACATTTATAAACCTGCTGTTTTGGTAACTGCTTTGATGTTGTTTTATTGGGTTTGTACATGTAAGTGAAGCATAAATGTGTTGGGTATAACAGCCTATTTACTGCATTTATTCCTGTTCTCCTGGTGGGAGTGTCTGTGCCCCTGGAGTTGAGGGGCGTCTCAGCAGAGCGCCCCCTCTGGTCCTGAGCTTGCTGTGCTTCACAGCTGCCTGCGAGAGCCCTGAAAGGGCTTCTTAGATGTCTGCTGTGCCGCCACACTGTGCTTTTTTCCCACACACTAAATGAAATGAAGTGCACCCTCTGAATTGCAAAAAGCACCTTTTGAATTGGAAATATCACTGAGCAGGGAGTAAAATCACTTTGCTTTTAACAACTGCAGTCTCAGTCTGACTTACAGCTAACATAAATCTTTATATCGCTACATATCTTATAAATATTTTAAGGCAGTGCCGGCACTACTTCCACATGCCGCACATATTGTGCGTAGGGCACCAAGTACCAGGCGGGGCACCAAAACAGCCTAATGAATTTAGGATGGAGCAATAGGCACCCTTAAACCAAACCATGGATCAAGAATAAAAAATCCAGAAATCCCCAAAAAGCATACCCTCAGTTTGTGGCTGCTCGGCACCACGCTGGCACCACGCTGGGACCACGCGACTGGCGTGACATGTGGGCATCCCCTGCTGTAGGTTTGCTGCAATGAACACGTACAGACTTTTTTTCTCCTATTGTTATTCCCAAAACAATACAGTGGAACCCACATATGATTTTACGTGGCCGACCACTTAGTGGCTGAGTTGCTGTTGTTCCCACTTGCTTCCACTTAATTATAATACCACTAACAGTTGGCCATAGAATATTTAGTAGTGGAGAAATTTCATGAATGGACTTATTGCACAGGTGCCATCCATTCACAGAGTTCCCGAGAGTGACCCATTCTTTCTCAGTCTGCATGATTATATATATATATGTGGTCATGGAAGTAATTGGAACACTGGAATTCAATGATTTGGAAGGGTGTCCCAATACTTTTGCCAATATTGTGTGTGTGTGTGTGTATATATATATATATATATATATATTGAGAGAGATGCAATGATTGTATTGGTATTGTGCAAAACGAGGTTAGAAATGCATTTTGCAAACATTGCTCTGCTAAAATGTCACAAGACTATCCTAATATCCTAATATACTAATATACTAATTTCGACCCAACAAATGTGTTCATCTTAAGGTGAGATAGTGAAGAGTAGGAAGACTTTCTGAAAAACAAATCAATTAGAATAAAGACAGCTGCAATAGTGCCGAATAACGATAGTAACGCATTTGATGGCAAAAGACAATTTAGTGCAGACAGTGTGAAATCAAAATATATTACTTGGAAAACTACAGAGATCATATTCTCTATGTATTTTTATTCTCTGGGTTACATTGTAGGCCTACTGGCTCAAATGAATTAAATACAACGATTTTCAAAATTGTCCTTCTTTAACAACTTTTTCTTACATTTTCCCAAGGAAGTCAAACACAAATGTAATGAAGTGACGTGTTCTTGCATTGGAGTGCATCTCTTTCCTCTGCAGTGATCTCTGCAGAGTCATCTGGTTTTTCAGGGGCAGCAGCTTGTGTGTTGGCTCTATGGGAGCCATTGTGCCATAGACTCGCCCTTTGGCTCGCGCTGTGTCAGAGGGCGGCACTCTAGCGGGTCTTGGTCAATTTGGGCACCTAGGGCTGGATTTTGACTGTTTCATGTGAAGGTGTCTCAAGCGACTAGGAATGTCTTAACGATTGTCCTGTTGATCGCAATCGACTGGTTAGTGACCACTGCTTTTGAGGATACAGGACTTTGGACAGGTATATGGGAATGAATCAGAGCTCATAGTTTAAACTGGTACAGATCAGCAAGGGTCAGCTGACTCCTGAGATAGCTACAACTGTTTATTTATAGGGGTCCTTGTCAAATATTAGGGAAAATGTTCTTGCTGCTTGGGAATCTTTTTGTCAACATATGGTCTTCCTCTTCAAATAATTCGCCGTTGTGCTTTTCATTCATGTGGAGTCCACAGTGATCTTTTAAAAGGAAATGAAAGGACGATTGTAGAGGTGAAGTCTGCAGACTGGACAGCAGCACAGTGAGTGGTGTTTACGGATTACGCTTCATTTAACATGGGTCTGACTGTGTAGTTGTCCCAGAGATTAATGGCAAAGCAGAGAGATGCCATTGAAGTGACTATAATTATACAAGCCTGAAAGGTTACTTCAGTCACTTGGGTAGATATATGCGCATCCTCAGGCCGAGCAAACCGAGCGATCACGAGTAAAGTTAAATGAATATAAATGCATAAAATCCCAGTGAAATGAGCCGTCATGTACCTTTTGGAAGCACCTGTGAGATTTATTAGGGATATCTTTGGTCTGTTTTGATTCGTAGCTTCAGAGAAGCCCCGTACATCATTTTACATGCGCGATTCAATACTATTGAGCAAAGGACCCGGTAAACACCATACGTTGGTGATGGAATATGAAAAGCAAGTTGATAGCATGTCGTAATCTTTCCCGCAGTATCGTGGGTGCTAACTGTGCCTTTGTGTGTGTGCTGATACACACAAGTGCGCACACACACATACTCTAACTCCCATGAGGGTTGTAAAATGGATTTCATGGTGTTACTTTGTATGGGGTGGGGGGGGGGGCAGGCTGGCGGGAAGCGAAGACAAACCTTATTTTCTCTCTGGGCTCAGAAAAGCAAGCCTGAAATAGGTTCCTCTGTGTGCCTGGCCATGAGGCAGGCTTCACACGCTATGTTTTGGGAAGCCATGCACCACTCTTTGTTATTCGGCTGTATGCTTATGGTGTGCAGGGCTACATGTCTGAGGGTTCAACTGGCCATCCATGAATGTTTATTTGAATGGTCAGTGACGGTATCATAAAGAAGCAGACAGAAAAATATGGTCTTTTTATAGTCTTTTTTTTTCCTGATCAGGTTATGGCCATTTTATCGCATGACAAAATGTACAGTATCTGCTATATCGCAATGCTTTATTTTATCGGGGGAAATGCTCATGTTTTTTATTTAAAATAGGGCCGTCACTATGGATCATAACAATAATCAAGTAACCTACTGATTTAATCTGACGATTCATTGAGTAATTGTTTGTTCATAATATAATGTAATAAAATGTCCTGGGTATGACTTTAAGCTGCATCCAGCCCCGCAGACAGTTCCCCAACTTGGCTGCCGTAAAGGAAAAAATAAACTTAACACAGCTCTGAAAAGATGGACAGGAGTCCATACTGCTCTCCGCAGGAGTAGCTCTGCTGCAGCCGCCCACAGGAAGGCCTCATCGCCTTCAGGAGCCTTATTCCTGGGGGGTCAAAACTGCCAGAGAGCCAGTGGGGTCTGGCCTGCTGGGGATTGGACCTGGTGTGGTGCTGAGGTGTCCTTTGCTGCATGGCAGCACTTGGGTCCTAATTTGAGGCGGCCCATCTGGGTAGGTGCATGGAAGGTATTGTCTCTCTTGCATGATGACCATCTTCCTCTGCTGTTGCAGTGGCGGCACTCTGAGGTACTCGGACTGGGAAGTGGCCGGACCTCCGGCGCCATCCTCCACATCACATCCTCGTGGGCAGATGCTGAAGGCTCCTACAGAACTGCAGGGGCTACAGAAGTGCCCAGTTTGTGAATTCTGACCACAGACTTGTTATTGCTATTCCAAAGATCCAGTTTAGGTCCAGTAGGCTATCACCCACTAGGAAAATGAGGCTGGACCTGGCCAGACTCCAAGATCAGGCTGTTTCTAATGAGTTTGCATGCAGTTTGTGTGAGGAACAGATTTGGGTGCGACTGCCGATTCTAATGTGATGTGGGAGACCTTCCGTGACAAGACCCTGCAGGTTGCTGTGGGTTATGTTGGTGTTGTTGTGGTGTTTCATCTTGCAGGGCACCCTGGATATTATCGAGAGGAGTCACTGTGCATGGCTTGATGGCAACTCGGGTCTTTACCAGGAATTGATGAGGATGACGGCGAATGCTCTGAGGGCAGATGGTGGCATTTGTTACAGGGATCTGGGAACAAGAGACACACCATCTATGGTCTAGGGAGCCACGTCCTGCTTACAGAAGAACTGAAGCATTACATACATCCAAATCTGTTCCTCAGAGAGTCACAGTGCGGAAGATGGAACGGTCCTTACGGACCTTATTTCCCGGCCTTAGCTATTGTAGTAATGTCACACTGTGTAACAATCTGTGCTGATGCTGTACAGTTTTTCCATATAGATTTTTCAGTTTCTCGGCAAAAGCACAATCCTTTTTCAAAGAATAACATGATTTTCCCTTTGTTAAATAAAATAAAAAATAGTTTAGTAACTGTTAGATGCCTGGAAGTCTAGCAGCCCCTGATTTGTGAACAAAAAAACACTGCATAGCCTTTTTTGAAAGGTAAACCTGAACATCAGACTATTTGACCTAAAAGGCTTTTAAGCTCAGGGACTGTTGTGCCAAGGTGTCCGGGCGGGACCGGAGTGCCCAGTGACCCCTGGCCACACTCGCCGCAGGGCCCTGAGCACTGTCATCATACTTCTCTAACTGAAATTCCCTGGGCAGCCCCAAGAATCCAGATGGCACGTCTGAGCCAGGGGCAAAGAGGTCGAACGTTGCCTTTGTCCTGCTTCACGTCAGCAGGCATGTGCCAGGCAGCCGATCGGAGCAGTGGGCCCCGGAGGCCCACCACGATGCCGAAAGGTGGGTAGCAGTGGGGCGGCTGTTGCAGCGATTACAGGCCAGACAGCTGCCTCTTCTTGGCTTCCCCCCAACTTCCTGCTATGAGGAACTCTGATGTTGTTTTTTTTGTGAGGGGCCATTGTTGAAGGGGACTTCAGGTCACAAACGCGACGACAGTGTGCTGTGTGTGTGTGTGTGTATGCGCATCAGGGATATATTACATTTGGTCAGGTGGCTGGGCCATGAGATGAGTACTCTCCTTTGTAGGCTACTTGGCATGTCCAAACTTTTGAGTAGTAAACCGCGATAGAGTGAAGCCACGAAAGTTGAAGCGCGAAGTGGCGAAGGACGACTGTATCTCAATAAAATCAGTTGTATGTATTAAGGTATTGGATGAATATTAGACAAAGCACATACAAATATTTTGGATAACTTGAACTAGCTGACATATGGTCAAGGAGCAATGCAGCACTGAGCTAATACACCTGACAGTTCTTCCTCATTTATGCTGTAGTATAGATGTAACTGCATGCCTTTGATTGGATGAGCAGGACAGAATGGAAAGGGGGGGCAGGTAGTGCCAGCAACATGATCAGTGACAGAAGCTCTTTATTGGCACTTTACTGTAGATGGCTGGGTGCAGATTTCATTAGTGTGACTGCTGGCCGCCGTTTTCCGGAAACCTCTGCTGAGGAAAGAGGCTGGCTTTTTCGGCATGATGACAGGAGGCCCCAGTGAAAAGACGAGTGGGGATCATTACCCAAGATGAAGCTGTGGGCCTATCATTGCCCTGTACCACTTTTTTCCTTGAAGATTGTGAAACTGAAACCTGTACCCTGGGCAGCGTTTGGAGGATGACCTCCTTTATTGACTTTTGTTTTTAAGTCTTTATTGACATTATTGTCTCTATATTTATTACATCAGTGAGCATGGCAAAATAAAATTGGATTTGTCCTGATGTTCTTTCTTATAAAATACAACCATCTTTATATTTCTAATTTGCCAGTAGCTGTAGTTGTTCATAATTAAGTACATTAGAGTAGCAAAAACCGATTTGTCTCACTGCGTTCAGGAAATGGCATGACTCCTTGGGTGACAATTATCATACTCTCCATGGTAATGGACTGTAGACACCCCCACCCCCCCCCCACTTAGTTTAATGTCTTACTCTTGTATCAATTTGTCCTTTTTGATGTATTTTAGCTGGATTTTAGATCTAAAAGTACTGTAAGGGGATATGAAAGCTCTTCCCATAGTTCTTGCTGATGTGCTGCTTTAACCAGACAAGATCAGGCACTGTAAAAGGGTCGAGTAGATATGCACAGGGTGAATGCGCCTGCCTGTCACCCTGAGTGTACATGCTTGGGACTTTGAAAGCTTGCCAGTGGTTGCCAGTTGAATTGAAGGCTCTCTTGTGACTAGGGATGAGCGATAAAACGATCACAATAATTATCGTTATATAATTTATATCTGTGTTGATATGCCTGACGTGCGATATGATTCCAATATGATTTAAAACCAAACATGTCACCAGTGACAGGCTTTACAGTGGAGCACAAGCGCAAACACAGCCATAAAAACTGGGGATTTATTGAACAAATAACAGAATGCAATAGGGCAGGTAGGCAGACAACAGACAAAACCGTCAATTCAACAGGGCAACTCACCAGGACAAGTCTAAAGGTAAGTCCAAAGCAACCATTTTGAATCAGGGTAATCCAACAAAATCCAAAAGGAAAGTCTACAGCAAGATTCAGTCTATGAGGAACCCGACTGAAATAATCCACAGAGAATAAAGAAAGGATGCCAGCGTATTTTCAGCAATGACTAAATAACCTGGTAATCTATCTCAGACTTCCGAAATGCAAAATGCAGTAGTGATGGCCAAAAAGACGCTTCATGAACCATTTGCGATATTTTTTGAGCCTACGTGGTGCTTTTTGATTTCCCTTTCGGCATGCTTTAAGCCCTTTTTCGAACAGAGAACTCCATCTAGTGGGGTCAGAAAATAGAGCACAGGGTTCCGGAAGCATCATTTTGGCCATCACTACTGTTTAGCAAGTGTTTGTCATGTTCTGATGATAAATAATATCTTATAACTATGATTAATAATCTGATTTCTTCAATTTGAACTCAGGAGTAAAAATCAGCCTTCAAACTGGAAAAATAATTACATTTGTCTCGATAATTATTTATATCGCCCAATATTATTTTTGTTTTATCGTGATAACATTTTTGGCCATATTGCCCAGCTCTACTTGTGATGGTTCCCTAGTTTCGATTTGCTTCAAGAAATTTCTGAAGGTTTTTTGGTATATTGGCCAGCCTTCAGGTCCAAGGTCACCGAAACATTTAATAATGTAACTTGCCTAAATCTAATTGCATTGTAAGTTGTCTTTATTGACTCATTTGTAGTTTATATTTCATAATAGGGCTACATGATATTGGAAAAAATTCACATTGCGATATTTGATATTTTTTAAATAAACATTGCAATATCTATAAAACAGAGTCTGTCACAAATTGGTGGTGTTGCTGTAAATTGTGCTGGAACACTGTGCAAATCACATTTGCTCAGTATTGTCTTTATGGAATGCAAAATCTATAGTCAAGCAGTGGAAGACCAGTGTCTTTTGGTTACTAGGTCATGTTCACTTTTCTCCTCCTAGGTAATTTTTGTTAAATTTCTCATAAACATGCTGCTTGTGGATGAGTCTGGCTAGCTCTGAGAGGCCATGAGGAGCTCATGCAAAAGCATCAGTGATAAACATTAGAATAAATTTGTAACATATACTAGATAATCTTGAAAAGGAGCAATAATTGAAACTGCAAAGCATCTTAGGTATTGTTTCCTGAGACTGACTAAAACCTTTGATGGTTTTAGCCCTGTTGTCTTGCAGTCCTTGCGATGTGACCGTTGCATGTGCATAACATGAGATACTGATAATAATATCACACATTTGGCAGATGAAACTTAACCGTGCTTGGACTCTTGTATTTCATATGAGTGTAGTGTTAAGTAATCTTCCTTTATGAAATGTATGAAAATCTGTCGTGTGGCATAGTTTCTTGGAAAGGTTGTTTTTTGTGAATTTTTTGGTAACGTGTTAAAATTTGCTTTATTAGTATGGTTGTCCCTCGTTTATCGCGTTTAATCCGTTCCAGACTCTACCGCTAAAAGTGAATATCCACGAAGTAGGATTCTTTATTTATAAATCGAATATTTGCGTAGTTAGAGCATAGAAAACCTGTTTACAACCTTCTAAATACAGGTTTTAACATTATTAGAGCCCTCTAGACATAAAACAACACCCTTTAGTCACCATTACACTAGTATTACCCAATATGTTAGACAAAATAAGAGAAAATATTATTATTGTACATTTAATTACACAAACACAGTTCTTACTCAACCACTAACCTATGAAAATAGGAAGAAGCAGAAGGCTTAGAAGAAGCAACACGTTTAGGAGCCATCGTGGGGCTTAGATAAAAGTTCTCAGAAATCGCAACGATGCTTCCGATGCGTAGCGATGTAGAAGCGTGTATGAGAGACACGAACTTGCATGAGGCTGAGCCAGTCAGTGGCCAAGATAGGAAGAGGATATAAGTGACTCAGACAACCGAATGTGCGCTGTATCATTTTCACTGTCTCTATCAGCTTTTTAATGAATAATGAATAAACAGCTACTGTATATACTTTAATATACGGTACTGTATTTGAAAAGACAGCGATAGAGTGAAGCCACAAAAGTCGAAGCGCAAAGTGGCGAGGGACAACTGTACTACTACTAATTGATCATAACACTGGATTACAAGGTTTTCATTTCCTTTGTGATTTGTGCCGTGCCAAATTTTGTTATGCTGATCACAGTAATTGTGACTTTCACGTCACATAAGGTTTTGTTTGTTATGTCGTAATTTTGTTATAATTATTGCACATTTTTCAAAACTTGGTATTTCGCATAACACTGCTCAACAAAGATATTGTTTCACGAAACATCTAAGGAGTGTTTTTATGTACTTTTTAATGTTGATTGAAGAAATGCACTCAGAATTTTGCTCTCACTCGTAGATTTTCAGTGATGTCATTTTTAGGACGAATTGATAGTATATAGGAATTCACAGAAGGGCACAAAGTACTGTAAGTCTCTTTTGCCAGAGTTTATGGGTTGTAACATGTTTGGACATGTTGAAACAGGGTCCTGTTCTCTCTCTTTGATAGGGAAAAATGGTATCAGGGCAAGTGGAGTCCCAGTATGCCTGCTGACTTCTGCTGGACCCTGATTCCTGAGGCCTAGTACATCAGAAAATCATAGACTTCTACCTTTAAGATCAGACCCTTCCATGCACATATACTGTAAATATGCATATACCGCAAGGTTTAATTGTGTGGCACTCAAAATTAGGGTCAATTATGATTCGCCACAAACAATACTGTAGGATTCACTAATTTTGATTTGTGTAACAGAAAGTAAAGAAAGTAATCATTTTTTGACCAGTATAATCAGTTCTATTAGATTGCTGCATGTCCCTGACAATGCCTGCAGTGTTTGTAGTGCACTGGTAAATGGAATATGGAGGCTTGGAAGATCTCTGGTGGTGATTATTTACTTCCACACAGTCTGGGTTGTGTCAGATAGCGAACAAATGCCGAGGGCTTTTGTTTAAAGCATACCCAGGAAATCTCAGCTAAGGAATCAGGAATTATTTATACATGCAAAATTTTACTAGGATGATTAAGTTTGAAGGCAGGGCCAGTAACTGGATTTGGGCTATTAACATAGAGGCTTAGATGGATACATAGATATCATTAAAGGAGCCAAAGAGGGGCAGAATCTTCAACTATGTGAATGTGTATGGCTGGGAACCATTTTGACTCTGGTAACTTCCAGGCATGCCAGTTTGAACATACCACTGGGAAGTATGAAGAGGACCTTACAGATGACATCAGAGGACCTCACAGATGACATCACAGGACCTCACAGATGACATCGCCATGGAGAAATTCTTTTTTCACCCTTCCCACGAGAGCAAGCTTGGGCATGAAGGGTAGCCACCTTTTGCAGCTCCCAGGGAGCTAGGGGTCAAGAGCCTTGCTCAAGAGGAAACAGGTGTGCCAAGGCCAGGCTTAAACTGGCAACTATCCAACAAGAGGCACAGGCTTAACCCACTGAGTCACACACTGCACTCCCAAATGCAGCAGAATGCAAGAGAGAAAAGGAGAAACATATTATTGGGGAATCAAATCTGAGGGTCCAAATGGCTGCCATTTCCTCTGGTATATTAAGGTAAATCTCAAATTGAATGGCATGTGCTCGTAAGTATGAACGGGAATTATAAGATTATAGGTTACAGGATAAAGACTTACAATAGTGGTGCCCAGTGATAGGATCACAACAGAGCACTGTGCACAGCCAGCTGGTGACTGACTGGCTAACAGTGAAAAAAATAATAACAATAAGCAAATCCGGTCAACACTTCAAACATTAATTAGAGATTGGAGGTTAGGCTATGTTAGGGTCAAGACCGAGTGCGAGTTTTATTTGCCAGTGTAGGTGACAGGCTCTTGTGTTAAGTAGATCAAAAGAGATACACAATTAGAACTGTAGCTACTCAGAGCTTTTTTGGTGCCTGTCCTCAAATGGCTATTTTTGAGATTTAAGGGGTGGCAACCTTGATGGGGTGGCAACCTTAATTATGTCAGTGACTCCTACGTCATACATAATTCAGAATTGCAGTGACAGCTGTAGGTAAGGAGTTTCCCAAGATCCTCATGACCAGAAGGTGCACTTTCCATCCTTCTGTTTGCCCAATCAGAAACTAATAAAAAGATTACTAAGGAGTTCATGAAATTGTACTTGATAGATCCAGTGTGTCCTGCCATGTAGACCATTTGTTTACTTGTCCTAAAAAACAATGCATGTTTTTTTTTTTATTATAACTTGAGGTTAATACCTGTAAGATTTATAGATGTGTCCAGCTTCAAGTCATTGTAATGATAGATTGGAGATTGCCTAACAGGAGCCATAATTTCTTGTGAAATAATTTAGATCTGAAGAAAGGGCATTACTTTGTTTGAGATGGTGTGTGATGCATTTTGACACTATGGGTACCATAGCTATCAGCAATATGGAATAAAAGTGCCCATTTATTATAATTGCATGTAAGTGTGACAGAAATGTGATGTTTATGTTCAAACAAGCTGACACCTCAGCCCTGGAGTAGCATGTTAAGCAAACGTGTCGCATATCTTGTTTTTTTTTTTATTATCGTGTCTTTGTCCTGAGGAAATGGTTAAGGAAGAGAGACGGACGTACCTGTAGCAACTTGAGTCACTAGCAGCTTCTTTACGTTTTAAAAGGATATGAAAATGACGTGTTACAACTATCAGTTATACGGACTGATATATGTGGTATCCGTAGACAAGTGTAGCACCCTGTGTTTTGATACCTTACTGGAATTATCATCCGGTGACAGTTTGGCATTGTGCCGGAACATCACGTATACAGTTGCACGCCTTGTATAAATGATATGAAAAACGTGTAAGAGCCCTGCATTTACTTGATGTGAGATTTGAGAATGTTTTGGCTGTTCTTAAACTTATTTACATGTAAGGTCCTAAAAAAAATCCAATTAAGGGAAGCCATCACAAAGCATTACCGCAGAATTGAATTGGATACTATTCCATTTGCACTGCTCAATTAGGATGCAGCTTAAAGAGGCTTTTGAAAAGGGGAGTACAGGTTGTAAGAGCAATCACTGCGGTAATGTGGTAGTTTCAGATTTGCCATATTGATTGGGCTGCCTTACATCTGCTACTAGGCTACATGTTATTATGTAGATTGAGTTTTGGATTTCCTTTGCCCCAGGAAATGTCCACTTGTGTAAAACTCTGGAGGAGGATTTATAACCCTTGATGGATGGGATCAATCTGATTGTCACCTAAGAGCCGATGGAATAACCAATGAAAAGTGGCGTACTTGTCAGATTAACAGTGCCTGATCCCACCCGTCTCATTTTCCATCAGTAGGCAGTATTTCAAAGGTTGGTAAGGTGAATTAAAAAAAATGATCACACAGAGATACTCAGAAGTTCACTAAATATATTTACATGACAAACAGTTCGCTAACAGTGCAATACATAGGAATGTTGCATAATTAACAAACGTTACACTCCCTCCCTGGTAAAGAAAAGGCTTCAAGCTGATAAAACAGTTTATGCAAAACATTTACAACATCAGAACAGGCTCACAAAATAAACATCTCTGAAATCACCACTTCGACAGTGACATTGTGGTGCGTGTGCAGGTGTGTCTTACAGGTCACAGGCTGATTTCTGTACAGATTTGGGGACTTTGGCAGTTTTTTTTTTATATTAAACAATGTAGTCAGTCAGAAATGTTATGTAAGGTGGCCTTGTTCATGTTCACAGTGTAATCGAGAGCAATAAAAAAGGTGGGGGGGAGGAATGTCCCCTTTAAGAGAGCTGGAAGCGGCTGTCCTTGCTGTTAGTGGTTATAAAATTACAAACACGTATGTAGATTTTCATAGCAGTCGTCGCCATAAAAAAACAATCAGTTCATGTCAAAATACAAACAACCAGACGAAGACGTTGACCTCAAACCAATGGTCACTATGGGGGGGGGAAGGCAGACATCAAAAGAACATGCACAGGTGCTGTGTAAAAACACTGTACCAAAATGAAAAGCATGACAGAATATAACGTCTGAAATGTGAAAGGATATGGACAAACTCTTCAAGCAAATTGAAATATACCTAGTTGACTAGCTTTCATCGTCATTTTTTGTTTTTTCTTTTGTGGTTTGGCACTTTATCTGAACAAATTACTGTTCAAAAAGACTAGATTGAGTACAAAAGTTAACATCTCCTTAAGATAGAATGTTACTTCAGAATAAGTGTACTGCAGGTAAACACTGTAATATACTGTAGCTTTACGAACATTCCAACAGATGTTTAACACACATGCACAAAGATGGAGAGCACGACCCCCTGGTCCACAGCCGAGCTCTCCTCAAAGGCGTCCCCCACCTCACGACGTCTCCTCAGCCGATCTGACGTCGGACTTGAGGCGCACAAACTCCTTGGCCACCTCGTCGTTGGTCCTCTGCGAGAGTATCCTCATGATGATCAGGCCGGTTTCGTTCATGGAGATGCCTCTGACCAGGGGGTGCCAGGCCGAGCAACTTCCCTTGTCGGCGAGGTCCCTCAGCGGAATGACGGCCATGCCGATGACGCGATCCTCCCTGGCGAAGCAGTAGTCCTTCACGGAGACGTGGAGCTCGTAAGCCTCGGGCTCATGCTCGGGGCTCAGCAAGCTGCAGCAGAATCGGAACGGGGAGAGACACATTGCTCCAGCCAGCTGCACTTTTTATATGGCACAATTATTACTGATCCAGAGGATTTGCAATTCTATATACATTAGCAAGAATATCAACGTACAGCCAATCGAATCTAAGAAATACACGCGAAAGTGACTCCTCGACATATGCCATGAACAGGAATATGGCAGGAAATCAAGTAACTACACGACATGGTGAAAGTTTAAGCCTGGATAGGGCTGTAACTTACAACTGGAATGACTCGTTGTACTTTGGGGACCAATTGTTGTTCTTGGTCTTGGTACTAAACTTGCGCTTCTTGTCTGCCAGCTGCGGTCCCACGGCACTGACTTCCACGAAGGGACGAAACATGGTGTTGGTCTGCCAGCTAAGGCTTTTCACTGCCGCAACTGGGGAGGGTGGGCAGGCAGAAAGAACTGTGGTGAGAGAAGACTACTCCAGACCCCTAGAGCTCAGTTTAACACTTGCTGACCCTGTGGGTCTCACCCAGGGATGTGACTGTGAGCATGTGTAGCCCCACGGTTAAATACCCACCCCAGGAGGGTCTGTACCATGGAGGGGTGTGGGAATACTAAGCATGTGGGTGTTTTGCCATGACAGCAAGGCAAGGCCAGAGTGCAGATACATTTAACAACCAGTTGGTTTGAAATCAATTTTGTTCTTATATACAACATTCATTCTAACACTCATTTTTTAACACAGTGCGACGACTCATGCCTGTTCACTGTTTTTTCTCCCAGTGTTGCCCTTACAGATACCAGATTCTGCTCTGTTAAACTGTCCATCTGTGTGATGATCAGTTTAATGGCTCAAATTTTGAACTTAATTTTAAAGCAGCTATTTAAAACAGTGTGATGAAAGCTGACATTCAGGTCTGTCTTTGCTCCCAAAGGCTGCAGTAAGTGGTAGGAGTGAGAGTCATACCCTTGACATTAATTTTGTGCTCCCCCGTGCCTGGATGAGATACGAGATCCACTTGAATGGACACCTCACCCAGTGATCCATTAGATGGCTGGACTGGTGTGCAAAAAAACAAAATGGTGTTAAACACAAGGCTATCTTTGAAACACCCTGGAAAAAGAACCACTCCAAAACATTAAAAATCTACATTAGCAAAGTAAATAAGAGCAAATTGCATATAACACTGAGAGTGCCTGCAGTGCCAGGGCTCTGGAGTGGTGCATTCGTTTAAATTCCATTCTTGAGTATGGTGGAAATGAGAAACATTTAGTCTGTGGCCTACAGCAATATGTTCAGCAACAACCACGAATCGTTATTTTAAGGTGTTTAAGGCTCCGGGTGTTGATATGAAAACCAATTTGTGCTCTCTGTGTAAATGCAGTGATGCCTCCTGATTGTTTTGGAGCTCCAGCCTTCAGCTCGTGGGTTTTCGCACGCCCCCACCGAACGCACGCAGTGGATCACTCCAGCTCCAGAGATTACCAGCTGACATCGCTGTTCCTGCTTTTCCATTAGTGATGAAATCGGGATATTTACACCGTGACCAATAACTGTCAGAGGAACAATTGCTTATTGCGGCAAATGAAGCAGCAGTAGCTGGTACTGATATGCAGATAAGTGGGTCGTGAGAAACCCTACAATGAAAAAAACCCTGCAATCATTCCAGGAGTGAGTGGATGCTTGGGGATGTGATGGTACTTCTGTGAAGGCTGCTATACACCAAAAGATTCAAATATTAGCTTTAGTTAGAAGAACTGTGTACTCCCAAGTAGATCCAGTCAGTACAGGTTTTAGCAAGTACCGATCACTGCACTTTTCATAAGACATAATTGTGACTCGCACTAGCACTAATTAGAATTTATTTTTTAAATGTATATTTCAGCTATGGGGTGGTATGGTGGTGCAGTGATTAGCACAGTTGCCTCACACGTAAATCTCCACTGTGGCTGTGTATGGAGTTTCTCCAGTTCCTGCCCATCCACAGTCCAAAAGCATGCAGAGTTTCATTGGTGTTAGTAAATTGTCCACTATATTCCCTTCAGGAATGGATGGCACAGTGGTTAGCACTGTCGTCTCGCACCTTTGGGACCTGGCTTCGACTCTCCATGATCTCCCCTGCAATGGGTTTATGCCCTATTCTGGGTTGTTCCCTGCCTTGCGTCCATAGAAAATTGATGGATGGAATGTTTCCTAGATGGAGGTGATGGGCTGGATGGGTAGCACAGTGGTTACCACTGTTGCCAGAGTTTGGATCTCTCCTGTGGCTGTATGTGTGGAGCTTTCCTCCCACTGGGGTTCACCCAACCCACAGTCTAAAACATGCTGAGGTTAGCTGGAGTTATAAAATTGTCCACCAAAGTGGTTTCATAAAATGTATGGATGGAATTTTCCCTATAGGAGGTGAATTGGTGGCACAATGATTAGCATTCAATGTTGCCTCATACCTCTGGGACCAGGGTTCAAATCTCTCCCCTCAGTGTGTGTTTGTGGGGGGGGGAGCTTGCACATTCTCCTCATGCTGTTTCCTCTAGCTTCCCCCGTAAGTCCAAAAACATACTAAGATTAATTGGCATTGCCCAGTGGTGTGTGAGTGTGCCCCATTCTGAGCTGCCTCATGCTGCAGAACCCCCAAGGCCCTGAACAGGACATGCGGGTGCATAAAGTGGATGGGTGTACAGATGGATATTATATTAACTGATTGTCCCTGCAATACCCTTGGAGAGTCAAAACTTTGCCGATCATACATAGAGCATACAGTGGGCGAACTGTACATGGACCGTGGATCAGAACTGGAGTACTCGCATGCACAGAGACTGACATGGTGCTGGTTTGAACCCAGCTCCTCTTGTATGACGCAACAGTGCTCAACCACCAAGCTACAGGGGTGGGGGGGGGGTACTCCTCCAAAATATTCATGTTCGTCCCTCCTATATATTAACATGTACAGACTTGAGGGATCATTGGAACCTGACAACAGTGAGTACAGGACAGGCCTCTGATACCCTAGAGTGCGTAACGATGATAAATATAGAATTTGTCTTGACAACTCATTAGTCCAAGATAATAAAAAAGTACAGGATGTGTCGATATGCAGAGCGTCAGATGCACTATTATTTGCATGGTCACCGCAGGGTTCAATTTTAGGACCACTATTGTTCCTAATTTACATAAATGATATAGACATTAATATATACAGCAAAC
>JAODKM010000008.1:8191588-8230223 GCA_026780845.1 Petrocephalus sullivani | reverse complement strand
TTAATTCTCCCGTAACTATTTAGCTACCTGTCTTTCATAAGAAGTCTTACATCTGGCTGCCTGGTTGGCAGCTTTAAGTCACACATCCCTCTAGTTCAGAACAAACCAAAGTTAGTGAAATGCAGATAAACATACCCATATTATATACAAACATACATACACACACCAAAAAAGGGTATAGGATTACATACTATGCTCCCAGGCTTGTGCAGTATGTTCACACACATTGATTTGAATGACGATAAAAATGTCATGACTGAATATAAAGCTTCTCCTTAGCTTAAAAAGTAAAATTCATCATAAAAAATTAGTCGTAAAATTTGTCGTTTACTCGCTAAAGATTTCCCCAGGGCTTCTGCCATTGGGCCGAGTGGCTCATCAGGAGTGGACTAGAATTAGCCAATCAGACGCAGAGCTGTCAGCACATCTGTTAATTGTACACAGTTATCACTTTTATGGCAATGTTGAGTGTTTCATTACATGGACTGTTTATATACAGTGGCTGACACCCGAGTATGAAAAGTAACGTACATACAGGGACTCTGATTAATGATTGGGGATTGAACACCGTGTATAGACAGTGACTCATAAATTTTTAGTATCAAATTCTCTCAAGATGATGTTGACTCCTGACACTCACTTTGATTAATACTCAAGGAACAAATGTCATTTACAGGCAGCAAGACTGTGTACATATGTACATAGTCACTATGAGAGATATAGTTAAGGATTAGGAGTGAGTCTGTTTTTGAGCTATCGGAATTTTGATTGCTATTGGGTCCACATGTGTTTAAGATCCACAAGATTAAATTATTTCTTGACTTTACCCCCCCCCCCCACTATCTTAATGCAATAAACTCCCAAAATGTCAAATCTTAATGTCAAAACTCCCAAAAAAACGAAACAAATGCTATCTGAATCCAGACCGGTGTGGCTGTTTGCCCCCAGGCAGATGGTATTTGCACCCAGGGTGTATAGCCGGTGTGGCTGTTTGCCCCCGGGCAGATGCTATTTGCACACAGGGTATATAGCCGGTGTGGCTGTTTGCCCCCGGGGCAGATGCTGTTTGCACACATGGTGTATAGCCAGTGTGGCTGTTTGCCCCCGGGCAGATGCTGTTTGCACATAGGGTGTATAGCCGGTTTGGCTGTTTGCCCCCGGGGCAGATGCTGTTTGCACATAGGGTGTATAGCCGGTGTGGCTGTTTGCCCCTGGGCAGATGCTATTTGCACACAGGGTGTATAGCCGTGTGGCTGTTTGCCCCTGGGGCAGATGCTATTTGCACCCAGGGTATATAGCCGGTGTGGCTGTTCGCCCCCGGGGCAGATGCTGTTTGCACACAGGGTGTATAGCCGGTGTGGCTGTTTGCCCCCGGGGCAGATGCTGTTTGCACATAGGGTGTATAGCCGGTGTGGCTGTTTGCCCCCGAGGCAGATGCTGTTTGCACACAGGGTGTATAGCCGGTGTGGCTGTTTGCCCCCGGGGCAGATGCTGTTTGCACACAGGGTGTATAGCCGGTGTGGCTGTTTGCCCCCGGGGCAGATGCTACAGTATTTGCACCCAGGGTGTATAGCCGAGTGGCTGATTGCCCCAGGGCAGACACACAGGTGTCAGTAGACGACAATGGTATATTATCATTGTTGGTGTTATTATTGCTATTATCAGCACTATCGTTACTGCTATTATACTTTTTTATATTTGTATCTCACTTTGGCACCTTCAGCCATTGAAGTGATGTGCAACCAAGCAAGCACACAGTGTTTATGTTTTTCGACTGAGGAGGCTGGGTGTAAATAGCTGAGCAGAAAGGCAGATGGTATTTACACCCAGGGGCAAATAGCCACTCCAAAAAAACAATTCCTACCTGCCTGTCTCGATATCAGCCTTGACAGGCTGTTTGCAGACCACCTTTAAGGAAAAAGCATTTCCGTCTTTCCCTGCGTCTCCCTCACTTTCTCATTATATCTGTTCGATCCTCTTAAATTACACGATTCCACATTCTGAACAGTCTGGCAAAAGCTAAAAATAAAATAAAATAAAACATTTTAAAAAATCTACGGTTTCATGTTGTATCATATGTTGACTTGACATGCACTCACGATGATAAATGAGGCAGTATAAACATCATGTCATTAATCAAATGCCAGCACATTTAGAGCTTAGAGATGTACTTCCTGTTACCTTTACAAAACGTTAATTCTCACTGGCCACAAGTGAACCAGCATTTGACAATATGGAACTGCTGTGGACACCCTGCACAGACCACAGAAGGGCTCCCCCTGTATTTCAAAAGACAGCACTGCAGCTTTTATGCTTTGCTGGGATGTGGAGTGGCACTTTAATTGGGTCAGCGACGGAGGGAGGAAGGTCTACACTCCTCATTAGGTTTACTAAAGAATATAGCTCAGACTGTATGGCTTTGACAGAGCCGGACAGAAACGTGCATTCCCATAACTGCAGCAGTGCCCAGAGGACATTATTCCAAAGACGCACAAAGTGAGGGGGGACAGCAACAATTAGATCTTGACAGTGCAATGCGTAAAAAATTGATCAAGGTGCATATATGCATCTCTCTCTCTCTCTCTCTCTCTCTCTCTCTATATATATATATATATATATATATATTGCCAAAAGTATTGGGACACCCCTCCAAAATATTGAATTCAAGTGGAAACATTTGGGAACAAGAGCAACTGACAGGCGCCAGCAGGACAGGGTCATCAAATAAACTTGGACTTGCAACTTCTCCACGTCTCAGCTGTGAGTCTCTGCTCATCCACGGACCCGGCGGAGACGGCGTACTCCAACAATTTACCACACAGCTCTTCAGCTCAATTATTTGTGGCGGAACAGGGAAAGAACTAAACTACACAGGGCACCGGCCCTCCAGGACTGGAGTTTGACAGATATGTCATACAGCGTTTAATAATGTATTGTGCAGTGTTTTGTTCCGTTTTAACATATTCATTTGTTTACTGTTCAATTGTTGGTATTTAATTGTGACACTACTTATTTACTTACTTACAATATATTCCTCTTATATATAAGACTGATCTTGCTTTGAGAAGCACGCCATGTTAGTGATTTCACCTTGAGAAGCAGCCCAAGCAAACTGATCCGAGAAACACCCCTTGTGAGGAATCCTGCTTTAAGAGACACACCAGGCTAGTGATCTCGCCTTGAGAAACACTCTTAGGGAGTCATCTCACCTTGAGAAACATGTTAAGTGAATGATCTCACCTTGAGAGGTCTGGGTCCCTATATACTTCTTGATCAAGGCATCTGTCGATTGTGTATAAAGGCTGAGAGCATATTTCAGTGACTTCAGATCAGGACTTTTCTCAAGGAATGACTTCTTCAGACCGTTTCCGCCAGCATGGAAGTATTGCTGTGAATGGAAAGCCAGTTAGTATTCAGACTTACAATCAAACGAAACACATACATGACTCATATTCCATGTATATATACACACCAAAGAAATAAAAGATTATGACCACCCCCCTCGGTAAGTGAATAATGTTGTGAATGAAGGCTATCCCATCTGGTACAAATAACAGAAGGTGTTCTGTAGCAGAAATTGGAGACAGCTTTAATGATGGATACAGGAGTGATGCATCACAACACAGGATGCATCAAGCCCTGCTGTTTATGGGGCTGTGCAGCTGTGGATCGGACTTGTTGGTCCAACGCATCCCACAGATTCTTGACACCTACCCAGCTGTCCATATGATGAGACCGAAAATGGGATTCATTGGACCAGATGACTTTCTTCCATTGCTCAAAAGTCCAGTTCTGATGCTGTTGCACACATTGTTGGTGCTGCATGGAGTTGGCATGGCCACTCTGACTGGGCTCTGACTATGCAGCCCCATATGCAGCAAGGCTCAATGCACTGTGTGTCTTGACAAATTACTCCTATGACCTTCATCAAAATGATGTGCCATTTGTGCCTTACTAGCCCTTCTCTTGGTTTGTACCAGACAGAAAAGCCTTTGTTCACATCTTGGATCAACAAGTTATCAACACCCAGTGTTCATGGTTTTTCACGGTTCATGGTTTTCTTCAGACTAGTCTACTCCCCATGGTGGACTATGAGCCTTGCTGTTCTGGAGATGCTCTGATACAGTTCTGTCAGCATAATGGATTGACTCTTGTCACTCACCTCTGCTATTTCTTCTGCATTCAAATTGTCAACTATGAGTACCAAATGTTAGCTCACCATTTAATACATCCCAGACCTTGACATGCACTGTTGTGATGAAATGGTGAACATCGTTTGCATCACATTGGGATGCTTTGGCTCATCTGTGAACCATAAAGGTCTTTGCTAAGATGACCATGCCCAGACAGACAACCACATAAACTGACACACCCTGTCAAAGGCTGGTTAGGTCCATGCTACAGTGGCCATCCTAGGTTCACCTTCTCAGGGTGTTCCCTGCCCAAGCATCATGCTAACTGCAGCCTCTCTGGGCTATGGAATCGGATAAGCGGTTATGGAAAATGAATGGACTTCATGAATTTCTTTCACAGCAAAGTTATGAACATCAGAAAATCCAATGACACATCTACTGCTAATGCTGCTTCTAGTCATTCTCAACATTTAGAGTCACTTGATTTTGGTTCAAGAAAACTTGCTGCACCAAACACATTATAAGCCATTCCACACCCAAACAGCCAATGAAGTGAGTCTAATTAGTGTAAATGAAAATTAAATTGTTTGCTATTATATATCCACATCATCATCTTCTGTATATGTACAATGCAACTTCTATGGCATGTAATCCATTCCAGATTTAGGGAACTCCGTAGCACTGCGAGGGCACTTATCAGAGTAACAAATTACTTGCTCCTGTCCACTGGAGGCATTAACATCCCAGTTGTCGTACTTCTGGACCGTTTTTCCGACATCACGCTGACCCCTCCCTCAAAGGTGACAGAGCTTCGTGGTCCTCAGTGGACCGGCTTTGTCTCGGCTTGCATCATACCCTGTCAGGCCGTGGGGTCTCTTTGAGTGATGAGTCACTGAAATACTCAGTCCACAAACATGGAGCTCCACAGGAACCAGCATTTGGTCCAGCACTGTTGGTCTTCCCCTTTATACACCACCCAGGTGGGGAATATCTGTAAGTGTGGCATTACTCACTGTACAAGACCATGTGGCCGTCAGACTGACTGAAAGCTGTATGAAGGTCATTGGGATTGGAAAACCTGCTTATACTGAGCTCTCAAAAGACAGATGTGATTTTAGTAGTCGCTAAGATATTCTTTAAGGTGAATCAGGTTGTTTTCTAGGTCAATGCTAATCCCTTGGTATGAGACTTTGGGATTATAATTGATTTTTACAATAGAAATACATCTAGACTGCCTACCTGTCATCTACAGATGTAGCCAAGGTCAGAAGAATGTTTTCCATGTGGAGAAGCTGGTCAATGTGTTCATGTACCTGCATTGTAATCTCCTGAAATCTGGTGGCGCTTTCAGCGTTTTCATAAAATGCCTCTAGCTGGAGCAGAATGAAGCTGTGAGGAGATGTAAAACATGGGAGTCTGAGTCCATGCCAACAGCCTCCCTACCTACCTAGAGAGCGGAGCATGTAAATGCCTTCGGCAGGCCTGCTCGCATGTAAATGCCTTCGGCAGGCCTGCTCCATACCCCATCTGGTTAATTTGATTTCTTTGTAACAGTCAACACTTGGCCATTGTTTCTGGCTTCCTTTCTATGACCATGTGACCCAGAGCTAATGGATCATCGGCTGGAGTCAGGCGGCTGGACCTTCAGTGGTGTATAGAGAATGGATCCATATATTGACACAGCTGTCTGCATCGGCCCACTTTCAGCGCCCAGTTTCCAAAAGCTGGATCATTTGGCTATGCTCCGTCAAGACTGCTACTTTGAACTGATCAGAGAATAATTTTATGTTCTTCGCAAATTATAAGTTTCCTTCCTTCTTGGAAAAATAAGGATAACTTACATACGGTTAATAATTAATTGAGTTAGTAATGAAAATGGGTAATTGGATAACACACTATGCGGATGAACCTTTATCAGCACTTATTATACCTCCCATCCATAACCACTTAACCAGTCCAGGGTCAGGGTGAGCCAGGAGCCCATCCCAGGACAGCTCAACAGACAAGTCCGGGAATGCCCAAGGGGGCAGGCCCAGGAAGGCACTAGCGGCCAGGCACGCCCAGTGGGGCACATACAGCCCCCACTCCCCATTCAAATAACCACAGGAAGAGATCGCCATGCCTGGGGAAATCCACACAAAATGAAGGGAACTTGCAAACATGCACACCTACAGAAGAGGTGGAATTCCATCGATGACCCCACAGGCACGAGGCTACAGTGCTACGCATTGTACAGCCCCACAAACAGACCTTGTATTAATGATTTAACAGTATGTACACGATAGCTGGAAATAAACATAGGGATAGAATCAAAGCCGATTTTGCTCATCTGGTGAGAGAGATAAAGGTTTTTTCATCCCTGCTTAAAGAGACTCAGTTTCCCAGGAGGCTTCAGTCTGCCACTGGGCTACGAGGATGCAATGCTAAGCAGACCTGTGTCAGGTTTCAGCACGATGCCTTTGTCCAAATGCCTGCACACTTCTCACAAATGAAAACCATGTTTCAAGAAGAAGAAAAACATATAATTACTGCCTGTGCCTTTGGCTTAATTATAGGATTAATTTTCCTGTCTACATGCTGCCATTAGCCTGTATTGTATAACATTATTTTGGCCTGGCTGTTTTTTAGGGGCGGGGCTTCAAAAGTGTATAAAATAGACCACAGTGATAGTTTAACACATTTTAACATCTGGATGTAAAACGTAATGATCTTCCTGCCTAAGGTAGATGGGTTTGGGTGAGAGCTGCGCAGCGATTATGACACCGGATTCTGAAGAAGTCTGAAGTGGACTTCCAGATGCTCAAAGGCTGATGACAGAGAAGCTGATTAGCCAGCAGCAAACTTAAGGGCATAAATTTGGAGTCAGATCAGTAACTCAGGTCCTCCGGTGCTCGTTCAGCTGGAGGTCCGATCGATCGTGTCGCCTGTCCAAGCCAGACTCCTCTTAGGAATCGCTTTTCATTAAACAGCTGACTGCATGCAAGTGTCCATTTAGCCAACATGAGCATAGGCTGCTTGAGGATGTGCACGCACACACACACACACACACACACACACACACACGCACACAGATTTGCGTACCTATTTATATGGGGACCTTCCATTCATTTCTATGAGAGAAACCCTAATCCCAATCACAACACCCTTAACCCCAACCCAGCCCTAACCTGAACCATAGGTTCAGACTTTTGGCATTTTTAGTTTTTTGATTGCATTCACTGATTTTTATAAAACTGAGGATATCCAAAAGATGTCCCCAAAAGTGGGAAAATTTTAAGTATTACCACACTTTGGGTAACTTGTTGATGCAAGATGTGAACAACACTTTGGGTTTGGTATGCAAACACACACACACACCCACACACACACACACACACACACACATACACACACATGATCCGCCTGAGGCTGCCAGCACAGAGCATGCTTTTATGAAAATGGTTTGAGACAGTGCATGTCAGCATGGTGACATACGTGTCCAGCATAGCAGCGCTGGCTGTGCACCTCTGAGAATAAATATGTAGTGAACAGAAGAAGCATCTGCCGTAATCATCCTGATGCTGTGAGATACAAGCTGTAACCAGTGCGGACCCGTGGCCGGTACGGCAAAAGGCATGTACTCAAAGCTAACTTACAGCAGGATTTCCCAGAGGAGAAAGCAAAAGCCTCTCACTTCATCTTTTCAAAATCACGTTTTTTCAATCCATTATGTAGATTTTCTCATTCATGTGCATCACGCAGAATCGCACTGAGTGAGCGTGAGGGAGATGACCAGAGAGAAGCACGTGGCCGTAAGATGCAGGCATATCTGCAACTCGTCACGCATTCAGATAGAAAGTCCTGCAAGGATCATCCAGGATCGGAAAAAGCAAAAAGGCTCCCAGCAGCTAGTAGAAAACTTTAACTCCTCTGTTCTAACATATATGATCCAACATTTCTGACACAGTTACATCAATCTGGGGAACATCTCAGCCCCTGCATCCTGTGCAGGTTGCTATAAATGCAGAACCTTTCACAAAACCATTGCATTTCACAGTGAACTGTATAACTTCATAACTCAGTTACCAGGGGAGATATTTCTCATATAATTGATGCCTTGGCATATTAATGAGGAGAACATCAACACTATGATGAATCTGAATGGGGTGGGAGCTCTCCTCAGAGCCATGGGAATCGATTAAATTCTGCGAATCAGCACAGAAGGCCTCACACGCATCACAGCTGCAGTAGCTTCTCCCCGTTCAAGGATATTTGTGCTCCTAGGTCCCTAATTACTCCTCCTTTCTCGCTACCAGGAAGAGGCGCCACATCACGTCACTGGCCGCGGGCTTTGCGGATGCGATGTTACAGATCGCTCATCCGGGGGGTTAAGACAATAATGAAAATGGCAAAATCATGCCAAATTGTCAGCAGGTATGGATGCGAGACGAGATGAGACACCCACTGCGATGGGGATCAAACAGCTTGTTCCAAATTAGAAACAGTGAAATGGTTTAATGACGGAAGGACAGACAGCAAACTATAGAGCAACAGGCGGTGATAGGAGGGCAAGGAAGAGAAGGGAAAGGACACACCTAACAGGCCTGTCTGCCAAATTAATCCCGTGTGGCGTTTGGAAGGAACAACCGGTCAGTTTGCACTGGGGATGCAAGCAGTACCTTGATGGTGGGCAGGACCAAATCCATTGCGGCACACTGACGGGGGGTCAGGCTCCGAGCTTCCTCACGGATGACATGCTCCTGCACAAAACGAAAAGGGAAAGTCACAGTCACACCGGCCACTCCAGTCACTGGCAAAGAAAAACTGCAGCACATTTCACAACAAGTTTAAAAAATGCCACTCTCTATTCTGAAGCGTGAACCAGTTCACTTCCCGCGGATAGAGGTCAGATACTGCCAGCGTGGTCCCTAGGAGAGATGGCTGGTAGCAGAAAATAGTAATAAGCTTTTAAATCACAACCAACTAAAGACCGCCAAGCATCAGAAGACTACAGCAGACATTATACACACAGCCGAGGGGCAAACCCACGTCAACTGCCCACATGTTCCCTTGATTTATGTCAGTAATATTAAATACAGTTAAGGGATTTCCCCAAGAAGCCAGTAATGGGCTAATGGAAAGTAACGGGTCCAGTACTGTGTGGAGGAATCTTCATTGAGCACAATGAAGACTGTGAACTGAATTTTCTTGGTCTCACTATATAGACGCTCACTGAGAAATGACTGCCAGATATTGGCCCTGAATGTGGTGTTGGCCTGAATGTGATGTGGCCTCCTCACCATTTAGGAGTGTTTATGCCATTGGGCACCTCACACAGCACATAAACAGTACATAAAACTGTGATAACTGTTCTTTGCAAATGTTACAAAGTTCCCGTTTCGCATCTGCGAGGCCACGGAGTTGGCCTGCGTGTTTGGTATGTGCATGCGTTACAAAAGGCCTGCCTCTCACAGGTCCCTTTTAGGGCTGCACCTCAGGGATCGGTTTTTACTTGGCTGATTTAACGCCTGTCGAAACCGTATCGATGACTCCATTAATCAACAGACTTTTCCCGTAAGGGACCTAGACTGGGATGGACCAGGAGGGCCTGTTATTCTGCCAGCAGGCTCACAAGCATGCCATCACGAGCACTGGGCCATCACAATTTACCTGGACGGTTAAACTACTGTGTTACACGAAGCAGCAGTTTGTGTTTTAGAGGAAAAAACATCATCTCTGCTTTGTGTTCATGTGTGTGCACTCTATAGGTATATGCCTGGGTGTATAACATTAAATATTCACACACTCTCTATACAGTAGGCCTATAAATATTTCACAGCTGCCATGTTGGCAGGGCATAGAGAGAACAACTTTCACAGCAGACAGTGACTGCGGCTGACAGGGAGCTGAAGGTGAGGGAACATGTTCTCCAACGAGGAGGGTGAAAGGTGATCTATACATGAGCAATCAATTATGAGGTCTGCAAAAGAGCGTCCTGCAGAGATATAGCACCTACACATAAGGGGGCTCTCACATCTGCTCGTAATGCTCGCCGTCCATGGGTTTCTCTTTACAGCTGAAGAGTGCATGGCGGTAAATTCTCTGCCGAAGGGCCAGAACCGTAATCAGTACTGGGGCCAACCCGAGCGGCACTAAATAACATCACAACCAAGCAGGAGAGCCCCGCAGATTGGATCCGACACCTCAGGTTTAAACGCTCTCGCCTCTGTTATTGAAAACCACATCAATGGTAATTTATTAGGACAATGAAACCCACAGCAGCTTAATTATTTATATGGACAAAGCACAGGAAGAACAGCTCTTAGCCAACGCCCTGAAAGAGCTTAGATTGCCAAGGATGTCCACAGGCCTTTATTCCCACTTTTTACAGATGAGTTTGAAAAGATACTAGGTGTTACGTTGTCAGTCTACAGGGGTCCTTGAATAATTATTCTATTATTCTACAGCAACAAATATTTCAGGATACCATGACCTTAAAAAGCCTGTGTTTGGTCAATTTGATCTCAGTCTTTAAATTTCAGCTGAAGACCTATTACTTCACATTGCCCACACTTACCCCCTACCTGACACGTAACACACGGTAACTATGGCTGCTGGTGCTGCTGTACATGCCATTTCTTATCTACTATCCTTGCCCGTTAATGTGTCAGTACATGTTCTGACCATCCATGCTCTTTGCCTTCCCACATTTCCAGATGTGTGCCTGTGGTGGGCACCATCTGAGCTGGAGTCCTGGTTCAGTCCCATGGAAGGGTGACAAGGTGGATGGTACTTACATCAAGGGTGCAAGCCTTCAAATTTGCCACCTTACATAGGTAAGCAAGGAAAACGGACTCATTGATGGACTTTGGCTTTGACCCTGATCACAGCATACACATTGCTTTTAGTAAGCAAGCCCCCTCTTTCGGTTCTCCATAACGTTAGCAGGCCCAGGGGGTTTGGGCAGCCAGTAGGCCTTGGACCCCCCAGAGGTCTTTCTGTTTTTGGTCCCTCTCCTCCATTGTCGTCTGGCTTTCTTTCATTTCGCTGTCTTTCATTTTCCCTGTTTTGCATTATTCCCTCCGTGATGCTGTAATGTATCACAACACACCCATGTAAAGCGTCTTGGGGTGACTGTTGTGAAGGGTGCTATATAAAAATAAACTGAATTGAATTAAAAATAATAAAAAATTATAATTGCTGTATTCTGAAGTTCGGAATATTCCCAGGTACATCCAGTGAAACCTGTTCCAAGGACTTTTAGGTATCAAAGAAACACTCGTTGATTGAAGCCATGCAGGGAGAAAGTGGCACTATAATCTGTCCTGGATTATGAAGCTTGCGCATTGATAAATCATCACTCATGCATGGAGCAGGGGATCAAATTGGATTGGATTTTCTGATTGCAAAAACAATACTATTTGTATTGGGGAGTCCTGCACGCTGGGAAATACTGTACACTGCCTTGCTATTTTTAGGTATTATGGTCTGCTGAGCAGTCTAAACATAGCATACTACATGGGACAAAGCATACGGTAAAAACCATTTTGACCAGCCATCTATAAATTTTGCCCCAGTAATCTCGATTAGACACATTCTTCATCTCTGAGCAGCTTAGCGAGGAATGCCAATGTAATGTCCTATATTCAGGTCCCACTGAAGTGAATTAAAGCCTGCTGATGACACAGTTTAAGACCCATGGTAAAAGGGATTATCAGTCAATAGAGAGGGATATATCCAGGGATGTCCTTCTGCTTCAGATAATAGCCTCTCCCACCCTAAGAAGACCCTCTAGGGTCCCTCCTGCTGAGCTTAGAGGCAAATCGTACCTTCAGTTTTGATAGCTGGCCCAAGTCTTTTGCCGCACTGAATATCATCTGAGCACCTTGCTGTTGAAATAAAGGTTATGTTTATTATTACATGCATATTAAATGCAGGCTTTTAATTACACTAGTCAAGAACATACATTTCCAGTGCATTACCATGTACAAGCTAAATCCTGACAGTATGTGCTGATCTGCAATCAATGTGCCTTGGACTCTCAGTCAGTGTAAACAGTGTCTGTGCATGGATCAGTATTAATGGTAGAGTTAATGGATATCAGCATTCACTGTTTTTTCGCTGAAATGCTGTGGAACCTGATCCTTTAAGGTTAGTTCTCATTAATGTCTGGAGGGTGGCTGATTAACGTTTATTCTGGTGACTTACACTCTGATCGGTCAGTGGAGGCAACACGACCTGCCGTTCGATGGTGTTCAAGACGATCTTCCACAGCTCTTTAAGCACTCTTTTCAAAACTGTCTTCTCACAGATTTTTGCAAACAGCATCAGGCTGTAGAAGAGGGGAATCCCTGAATATTCCAGAGCGGGTGCAAAACCGGCTGACTATACGCCACAGTTAGTCAGAAAACATACTATAAGTCAGATTAGCCAAAATCATACATGGCTTTAAGTAAAAAAAATACAGTGATATGTGACTTGTCCCAGCTTCTCATTTGAATCTTACTGAACTGTAAAACCAAGTACCAGAGGTGAAAAGGGAGCTATGAACTGCAATCATTCTGCATATAATTAAGAGAATTCTCCATAATACTCTAACTGCCCTTAATCTTGAGTCTCTCTGTGTCAGTGAACAGATATAAAAACTGCAGAACATTATATTTTAGGGTATTTACAAGGGACAGTGTAGCCACAGAATGATTCAACTACAGAGCTTTGATTGTGCCTCCTGTCCTACAGATTTATGGATTATCCTAATGGTTTTATATGGGAAAAACACCCAGCTTTGCTATGTTGATGTGGTAAGTTATTCACTTTCCCTTACATGTAGCAGTCTTTCTAGTTAGCAAATGGTCTCCCTGTACAGGTACTGTAGCTAAATGTGTCCCCCGCCAATAGAGAGGAGGCACTATGCGAGCTCCAGAGATCTCCTACTTCTTATCCAGAAGCTCCATGAGCGGACGGAGCACGATTTCGGCATCCATGGGAGCGCTGCCCTTCTTGGCCGCCCCTTCCCCCTTCATCTGCAGCAGCTCCTGGCTCATCTGCTTCACGCAGTCCTCAATCACAGGCCTGAAGCTGGAGGTGGGGGGGAGACACGTTGTGTTCAGCCACAACTTGGGAGGAGAAATTAAGTATTTATAGCTCATTATTCTATTCATAAGGCCGTAACTTCAGACATATATTTGCAACATTATTAGTTCTATCAGACTTCTGGTTGGACTGCTGACGACGTGCAAGAAAAATGCTGTTTGAGTGACGAGATCCAGACCAAAGTGTTGCATCTTTGAGGGATTTACCTCAACTGCATGGAAGTGTTTTTCGGGGGTGGGGGGTCCTACCTTGAGCCAAGCACTCCACTTAGCTCATCCAGGACAGTGTTGAGCTTATTCTGAAGCTCCTTCAGGAGGTCTCCTGCCTCAGCATCCAGCTACAAACAAAAGAGTTTAACCTTTAAAATGCAGGTTTGGGGGCAGGTGAAAGGGCCTGTGGGGTGTTAATGGCTCAGAGCATTCCCATTTGAGGACTCTGCAGTGTCAAATATCAAATATGGAATCAAAGTAAGTGGACAGAATAGTTTGGGCTTATGTTTTCTATACTGTTATTTACAATTACAGCTACGATTCACACAGGTAGCTACTAATCACTGCCTGATTATCCGGGGAATGTGGATTGAGCCACAGCTATGCGCATCAGAGCTCCGGCCGGGGGGGAGAGCTTCCCAAGAAGCTGCAGCCGAACATGCACAGCGAGACATGCAGAAATCCACTTTGCCGACATCCAATTTGCGCAAGTGCAGATCATTCCTGTATAGCGCCTTGCGTGACATCATCGCTCAAAAGAATCTATGAAAAAAAATCTAATGAAGACCCTGCATAAAAATGACTAACTTGCTGAGCAATGTTATAGGAGTACTATTAGTACCAATGCAAGATGAAGTCTAAAATGTTATTTGTAATTTTAAAGGTCTTCTTCCTGCACGCACTAGAAGGATTTTTTTTTTCCATTCGGTTCCTTTATTTGTTAGATGAGATACTGTGTGACACAAAAGTTAAGCCTTTATTGCACAGTGAACTTGATGTATCAGGACCATTTAGAGAAACACTGTATCAAAGCCGTACAGAGCCGCCACGGCAGTATGCGGTAAGGGCACTGCTCCACCTTCTAAGCTTTTATTTTATTAAAGTATTTCAGTGAAATATCAACATTGGTTAATATTAATAATGCAATCACATTGCCTGCTGGACCAGTGATAGCCTGGCAGTCGTGGGGCCAAGCCTGATTACCCAGGTTGGGGGGGCGGTGGGGGGCTATCAGCCTTAAAGCGGCTGATGAGTAGCTGTCAGGGTGCCCCCCCTTGAGCCTCTGACCACTCTGCACGTGTAACATCGCTGCCCGTTATGCGAAGGGACAGGAGATGCCGCCGCAGCCTCCAGCGTGGTACAGGGGGTGAAATGCTAGAGCACAAGGGTGCAGAGCTGCTTCTGCAGGAGACGGCTGCTGTCTGCAGCATGCAGTGTTGATGTGGCGATAGCTGCTAGCGCCCCAAAGCACAGAGAGCGGATGGTGACGTCCCCGTTACTGCAGGGCACGCTAAAATACGACAGCGTTTCTAGGCGTTTGACGACACCGGGGAGATAAAATCCTTACGCTCCATTCACACAAAGTAAAAACTGCAGAAAGATTCATGCTAATATCTGGCCTTAGGACACATCGAACCATTCAGCGAGACTTTTCAAAAAGATTAACACATTGTTTACATTCATTTGAATTCAGTCTTCCTTTTCCTTCTTAAGTCGTACATATGAAAGTAATTAATATGATACATTAATATGATAATATGGCTCTTACAATAAATCAGGGTTTCTCAGTGGCCTGTGATGTAAAATAAAGGTTCAACATAAATAATGAAAGTATCTGAAGCTTAAGGGGATGACTGGAGTTAATGAGACATAAATTATCTGAGACACTGGCTCCAGGTTAACTCACATGTAATGAGCTATGGGTTAAAAACAGGAATTATCATTAATTTGATGAAACGTGTTTCAATTAGAACATAAACCAGTGCAAGCTGGAAGACACAGTGCTCTGTCTGCAGATAATTACATACAGAAAGAGCAGGGAGGAGCCTTATTTAGTGGAAGCCTCTCCTGAAAGAGGTGGTGGGTAAAATGCAGTCAGAATTTGGAAAAACCTTCGGAGTATTGATCCATGTATTGGGAGCTACACAAACAGACATAAACCCAGATATTAAAATTCAGCTCTGGGAAAAATTAAAAGACCACTCTATATGAAAGGAATCAGCATTTTTAAATCCTGGTTTAACCCTGGTTCTGCAGGCCGAAGCCTACACTGAGCAGCGGGCTGCTTCGAGACAGCAGTACACAAGAACAAGGTGAAGCAGGAGACACTGGGAATGACCAAAAACCAGCCAGGTAGAGGGGGGAAGCGACTTTCTAATGCCAGAGATGACTGTCAACTTATCCAGCAGTGCCTCATGAACCGGAGGATGACCTGTGAGGAAGTGGAGTGAAGTGCACTGCTACTACAGTTTCTAACAGGCCCCAAGAAGCAGGCCTGAAGAGAAAAGCTAGGCTGGTTTTTGCAAAAAAAAAAAATCTATATTTTACATAGGCACATACCCATATATGGAGAAATGAGTGAAACTGAAAATTTTGCTGTGGTTTAAATTTTTTCCAGAACTATAGTAAAGGGAAACAAAAAATCCTCATACATGTAATTTACTGCATGTTTTCATCGCTTTACTAAACGCGACCATCCCAAAGGATATTAAATACTACCTACAGAAGTCAAGCCAACATATTTGACCCTCTTTAGATCATCTATCCTCTAACATCACTTAACAGCGAACACGAGACAACAGACGAGCTGTCTTAAGGTCCCTTGGTGATCGCGTTGGCTTCTATGAGCTTTGAGACGGCATGCTATCACACAGACTGAACCGGAATATAAAAACAGCCACAAATCAGGCCGCACATCAAAGAACACCATGTGACCTAGTGAAAGGGCACTAGAGACACACAGGGAATGTGTGAATCACCTGGAGACCAAACAAAACACCATATTCTCAGGCCTCGTGCTATGCTGGGCTGGAGAGCTATGCAGCTGTGTTCACCGTACGATTTCAAAGCGATTCGGTGTCCCTCTGGAGTCTGACACGCTGCAGATTGCCTGGGACACCGGATAATAATTCCTTCACAACACCAGTTTCCTGACTTAGGAGACTGACATGTACTGGGTCTCACATACTAGTCTCAGTATTTAAAACCCAAATTCACAGGAACGTGAAACTTTTAAATGCTGCATATTCGGAAATGCAATGTGACGAAAGACTGAGTAATGATTTTATTACAAAAGAAACACTATGTTCTTCAATACGCACCAGCCAGTTTGAAAGAGCTAGAAGATCGAGGGATTGAAGTTCAAATTAAATCTCTTATTTACTTTTGGGACTAACTGGTGACCTTTAGGTTACGAGTCTGTACTTAACCACTACGCCACCTGCTCGTATTATACAATAGAAGTGAATACTTGCACTTTATTCCTGCTGTGGGGGAATTAGGTAGTTTTTACATTTCAAAGCCCATGAGTGTGAAAGTAAGTTCTGAGGTGCGCAGAGTCGGCCAGAATCCCGCACCTCTGGAGATAATGAGGTGAAAGGCTTTCCTCAAAAGCTAAACATGCGACATGATTATCCTGCCAGCTATGGGATTTGAACCGCTGACCTTCTAGATGCTGGCACCACTCTCTAACCCACTGATCCAATAACAGTACTGCAGAGAGCCCACTGACCTGTTTTCCACCCATGGCCTCGAACATCTTCTCCAGTTGCACTCGGAGCTGCTGGATGTTGTTCAGGAGGATGCAAGGCTGTAGGAAAGATTATATGAAAGGCGGGTTTAGGGTGATTCACAGCCACACACACCATACTACATTTATAACACATTCGTGGGCAGATTTAAGCTTACAGACACAGCTCTGATCTGTAACAAAATCCTACATCTGATTTTTGTCAGAACCTATGATGGCACAAACACATCTGAAGACTGATTTGCTACAGTTTGGATGTGACTTTAAAACTTTAACTTTAAAAAAACAGCTGCAAATACAGAGGTTTGATGTGGCACATTATATAATATGATCTACAGCTGGAGTGATAGCTTCCTGCTATGTTATGTAACCTTGTCATGTTCAGGTTCTTCAGGAGCCCAGTGTGGACAGACTCTGTTGTTACGAGTCCCAGATTCTCATGCACAGGTCTGAATTGGGACAGAATCACATGACACCTGTGAATCCTTACCACTTTCTCCTTGTCCAAATGTGAGCTGAAGTCTTTGGATATTATTGCGGCATACTGTACCAGAACTTTATTAATAGTCTGAAAGGGAAGGGAAGAAAAAATTAGCTGCAAGAGGCAAATACTAATCAGTATCAATTCCAAAGCACTTATTGTAATACAAAATATTCATTGTGCACACTAATATGATCATCACATAGTATAAAACATTCATAAGAAAGAGCAGTTTAAACAGAAGTAGACAAACAAAAAGATAACCTATATGCAACACTAGGAAAACAATTTAAGTAAATATTTTTTTAAAGAAAATATATTTGTTCAAGACAACATCGAGTAAAATAAAAAGGCAAATCCATCATGGAGGCCCTTATCAGTTGTAAGAGAGCAGGATGGATATGGTTACACACAAAACCCCATCTATCACAGCATCAGAGCAGCTACCAGGAGCTACAACCTGCTTCATGCTCTGCAACTACAAGCTACTCTCTCCTTTTCATTCTCTTACATTGAAACTAAGCATTTAACTCTCTCTTCGGGGAGTTATTTTATTGCTAGGTTCCTTCCTTCCTTCCTTCCATCCATCCATCCATCCATCCATCCATCCATCCATTCATCCATCCATCCATCATTTTCTGCCGCTTATCTGGGGTCGGGTCGCTAGGTTCTGAATCTCAAAGATATCCCAGTCATACTGCTGTGCTCTCAGTCAGCATTGAGGAACCTCCGGGGAACAGGTGCCCCAGTGTTTGAATGGGGGCCGCTTCCACTGACGGACTGCAACCAGCAAAAGGGGCATAAGCAAAAGACAGGGAGAATAAACCTCAGACGCACTCGACCAGGTGGCTAATGAAAGACGTGGATGGGTGAGCAGCGCTAATTGTGCATGATGTATGGAGAGCGAGTAAAAGAGAAAACAGCTCTGTATACTGACATTTGTCAAGAAGGAACTCAAACAGACCCAACTGGAAAATGAGTCTGGAGTGATGATAAATAAGTCAGCATGACTGAGGAAGTCCATGTGACCTTTCAGAGTTAATTGCAAAATGTCACAACAGCAGCCGTCCCTCAGAAGGCGTGGCGGGCAGGTCCCTCTCATTTCCCCGTATCGCTGCCTTAGCTGTGGGAAGGGCTCTGCGCGCGGCCTGCAGGCCTCACCTTGGCAAACCGACACATGAAGTGGCCGAGGGCCTGCGGGTTGGGGCACTCCAGCTTCTTGATGATCTCGAAGCTCTGGTTGAGCTGTGCGAAGACGTCCACCACCGAGCAGGAGAAAAGGGCGTGCTCAGAGGTTTGCTGGAACTGTGGGGGGGGCGAAGAGGAACCAGAGAGAAAAGCCATCGGGAACCCTGCTGTGAAACCACTCCCCCGCTGGAATCTCATGACACAAACAATTCTGCTTCTTTGTTTATTTTTGTTCTTCCTTACAAACAGCGTGATGATGGTATACCCAGTTAACAGGAGCTCACGGTGCATACCTAAGTCACTTTGACTGATGCCTATTAGTGACCTTAATGTATAGCAGAGAATTTTAAGCTAAAGAAAGATATGAGTTGTTTTATATAAAGGGAAACGGACATTGTCCACCCCTGGCATGACGGTATCTGTATGTTCTACTCACACCATCCTTTTTGTCTCTTTCTAAAGCTCCATTCAGGAAGTCCATGGAGACATCTTCATTCTCATCTAACCATTGAATGACAAAAGGTTCAAACCACCTGCGAGGAGTGAAAATAAAGACACATCAGAGCAGAATGTGGTCTTTGCACACGGGACATGCCTGTGACTACGCCACGTACGGCACACCTGTCTTTGGCAGTGCTTTGTGGACATGCAGGAAGGTTATGGTATGCTGTAGAGAGATCTGAGCAGGAGGGGAGGTCATCTCTACTTTAAGGAGGTAACACATCAGATGATGGTGTCTACACACAGTGTAGACCGAGGACACAATTCGAAGCCTGTCCCCAAGGTAAGTGGAACTTAAAGATTCACTGCTGCTGGAGAAACAGTGTGGCTGCACCAGTGGAATTACGGGGGAATGCTTATTAACTACAAAATGTATTTCCTGTAAAAGAAGCAAGGAACTAGTGTTATGCATATACCTGCTCACGAAAAAGGCACAGAATATAATCATTTTGAATAATTTCTTAAAGTATTCAAGCATTGATTTTCCTGCTTTACAGAGAGCCAGAATATTATATTGCATACATAACTCCTTCGAAGGGTAGCTATAAATCTTACCATAGAAGGGGGATGACTCCAAAATTATTCCCTGATAAATATTCAGAGGGGCATGACAGAGACATCCAATTAAAGCAGTTCACTCCACCACACAAACAGAAGCAGGGGAGGTGCATGATGAAGCAGGAGATGGGAGACAGGGAAGCAGCAGAAAAACTGTGGGGAGGGGCAGGAGACATGAGACAGGGGAGCAGCAGGAAAACTGTGGGGAGAAACAGGGGATGGGAGACAGGGGAGCAGCAGAAAAACTGTGAGGAGAAACACGAGACAGGAGACAGGGGAGCAGCAGGAAAACTGTGAGGAGAAACACGAGACAGGAGACAGGGGAGCAGCAGGAAAACTGTGGGGAGAAACAGGAGACGGGAGACAGGGGGGCAGCAGGAAAACTGTGGGGAGAAACAGGAGACAGGAGACAGGGGAGCAGCAGGAAAACTGTGGGGAGAAACAGGAGACAGGAGACAGGGGGGCAGCAGAAAGATGGAGGGAGAAGCAGGGGAGCAGCAGGAAAACTGTGGGGAGAAGCAGGAGAGTAGCAGGAAAATGGAGGGAGAAGCAGAAGAAGCAGCAGGAAGATGGAGGGAGAATCAGGAGAAGCACCAGGAAGATGGAGGGAGAAGCAGGAGAAGCAGCAGGAAGATGGAGGGAGAAGCAGGAGAAGCAACAGGAAGATGGAGGGAGAAGCAGGAGAGCAGCAGGATGATGGAGGGAGAAGCAGGAGAAGCAGCAGGAAGATGGAGGGAGAAGCAGAAGAGTAGCAGTAAGATGGAGGGAGAAGCAGGAGAAGCACCAGGAAGATGGAGGGAGAAGCAGGAGAGCAGCAGGATGATGGAGGGAGAAGCAGGAGAAGCAGCAGGAAGATAGATGGAGAAGCAGGAGAGCAGCAGGATGATGGAAGGAGAAGCAGAAGAAGCAGGGCAGTGGCTGGAAGATTGTACGGAATCTTTCATGGCCACGTTCCGTGGCAGGAAGGAGCCATTTGGCTTAAGTCAAAAAGCAGCAGAGCAGGATACCTACAGAGAATACTCCGGAGCGGTGTCCTTGAAGGCAGCCAGGTCCCGGATATACTCATTATGAAACCATTTCACTTTGAAGTGCAGATTCATGTAGTCAGTGCTCTTACAATGACGGTGCTTCTCATGTTCTGTAAGTATGGAAGAGTAACACAAAAGGCACGGTGAGCGCAGACATTTGTGCACGAGGGTAGCCCCCACCCCCCCAAATCAGGCGATATCATTGTCGTCAGTGTTATTTACATATCAGCTAAAGAGAGAGAGCAGGCAGCTAAACACAATGACTGAAGGAGCTTTTCAAAGAAATACACAAAATAAGATAGAAACAAGGGACTTGATCACAGGCTGCCCTTTAGCTTTCACACTTCAAGCCCCAATTTAATCCTTAGAAATAAAATTTCAATCCCATAAAACAGGTGGGATAATAGAAAAATTTGCATGCAGCTTTGATATATGCAGAAATGGCTCATAAATATACAAAAGTAATGAAAACAGTCTGTGGATTTAGAAGACAAAGGTAATAAGCACAGACTGCAGCTGAACCATGTGGCTTTCGGTATTTGATGACAGAGTTTAGTCAGATGTCCATTTATTATCTGCTCAGAAGTGCAACCAAGAGAGGGAGAGCGAGAGAGATGCCCTTAACAGTACAGGTTCAGGGATCTTCAAAGAACAGAGTGGCGGTTCAGGTGTATTAAGAAAACCTGCAATGGTGTTGCTAGGCAGAGCACCCAATGCAGGGGGACTAGATACACAATGCAAGACAAACTGGACAAAGGGTGTACTTCACCATCTGGCCAGGGGGCCAGCCATGCTAACTCTTGGGCATGCAGGAAGCCCATCGGGAAGCCAAGCACACGGGCCCAGCTCCCGATTTTATCGCAAGCATTCACTACAAAAGAAAGGGCTAAACATTACTCTTAGCTTCAAGGGCACAGAATACCAGCCCATCAAGAAAGAGGCAAGTTATTGAAGAAGGGAAATGCATTTACTTCATGAAAGGTCAATTCTTCACAACTATATGAAGGGTCCGAAAAAAATCTGCCCCATTGGCTAGATTAATCAAAGCAGAAAGATACAGGCAGACACAGGCACACAGGCCTCCTTCCCCAAAGCTCTGAATAACTACACTTACTTAATGTCCTGCAGGCAGGGAAACACTTAACAAGATACTGTAGTTGAATAAAAACAATGAACGGGAAGAAGATTTCTCAACAGGATGATCCAGCAGTAAGACATACAGAAACAGCTTAGATGAAGGACCTAGGAAAAGTGCCTTCAAAACACCTGATTACAATTGTTGAGATTATGGCACTTTAAATCACTCTGCATGGCTGTGAAGCAGGTGAGATGATTATTGATGCCTTCGAGCTTTGGTACCTTCTAATGTCACTTTTCCACTTCTGCTAGCACATTGGAGACCATCATATTTTGTTAGCATGTTATGTTAGCATCAAATGCTAGTGGAATTAGCATTTGCTTGTGTAAATTTGCATTACGAGTCCATTATGTTCAGCTATTCTATGGTACTTTAAGTAGGAGGTTGGAAATTTCCAAGTTCCGAGTTGCAGGAAATGCATTATGTGCTATACTACTGATAATGAATAACCCATAGAATATGCAGATCACTGGTATCTCCAAGCATTTTAACCAAACCGATGGAGGTGATGCAACCAGCTCAGATAGGTCACGCTTTCGGTCCTGCTAGTAAGCAGGGGTCACGTCAGCGCGGGTACGCCACCGGGCCCTGGAAAACATCTCTTCTCTTAGCTCAATTCTTGCCGGTAGTGGAGAAGCCAAAAGAGCATCATGGCCCATAAAGAAAACAGCAGTTTATTGATCAAATCAAGCCCGGACTTCCACCTGAAGCACAAATTTGAAAGTAAGAGAAAGAACCAGCAGCAAGGAGGATGGATTCATTGTGGCAACAACGAAAAAGCCTTCGGAAAGCCTTCCCGGGACGTGAAGAATGACTGCCAGGAGACGAGGTCTAAAGGTGATGAAAAGGTAATGGAACCTAACTTGGGAAGACCATCTTGCAGTGATCTCGCAGCGATCTTTCCATCTCTGGTTTCTCATATTTTTTGGCTTCGCTCACCAAGGGGACTAAAGAACTTTATGGGGTTTTTCCAGATTGTGGGCGGCCTGCTCCCCTAAACCCCTGCCATGTGGGAGGGCCAACTCTAATACTGCCACTCTTAATCTTTTTCTCTTATACCTCCTGCTCTTTAAGCTCCTTTTAGGAATTCAGAACACAAACATTAATCTTAAAGACACTAGCTCTTTCACAGAGTATCTGCCGTACGCCGGGGCGGCAGCGAGAGTATTACCACCACCTCCTCAAGGCGAGCCATCATTAAATATTTAGGTGTCAAAAACTGTATTTCAGCAAGCTGTAATCTGCCACTCATTCCATCTTTGCTCCGTCTGACAAATGTTTTTATTGAGGGTGTAACTAGTCGGGCGTCACCTGATCTGTGCTGTGAAACTTGTCAAGATTCTGGTCAACAGCCCCCCCGGGCTCAGTGTTCGAGGTTACAGTTTGTCAAGAAAACAATGAATATATTTATAGAGGAAAAGCATTTTTGTTTATTTAGTGCAATGTATTTTGCAGGCATACTTTTCTCCTCCAGTTCCATCTTGATAGAATATTACATTTTCCCTGGTTGTTATACAAAGACCTTTAGAACAGAGTATGGATAGCCGGAGGGGAGACACGAGAGAAATCGAGTGTGATGGTACCACTTTATGAACTAGCTGGCTGGCTGGCGCTGGACTGAGCCGCTGCTGCCTGGCTTCCATCTGAATCCCACTGGACCGCACCCCAGATAGTAGGAGCTGACGAGCCAAAGCCACACTCCTCGTCAGGCCACAGGGAGCCTGCAGAAACCTTCATAACCTCCTTATTTTTTTGGTCTTTTTTTGGTGAAGGAGCAGACAGAGCCCCATAGACATCGGTACTGTAAACGGGAATCCCGGATCACGACGGCCCGGAGGTTCGGCAGGACTTCCGTTCATACCGTGACCCCCGTCGGCTGTGATGGTGCTTGTCCTCAGCTCTGAGCATCAAATGCAGTAGGGGATTCAGGTGGAACAATCAATCCCCCCACCCACCGCCCTCTCGCCATGAGAGGGTACTCACAACTGCATGCAAAAGAAGGCCCTAGACATCCCAGGACACTGCACGGATGCTGTGTCCCAGAATGCCTTATGTTCAAAAGAAATCCAGGCAGAGCAGGGTGGCAGCTTCAGAAAATGGAGGCAGGCCCGAAGACTTTACAGAAGCCTGTACCATTTCCATCTCAGTGGAACTGCATTGGATCCTTCAGCCTTTCACCGAAGGCTGTGCGCATTTTATGGAGCAAAGACATCAGTTTTGGATATTGACATAAACACTGGCATGAATATCTGGTGAGCAACGCAAATTCACAGACTATGACAGTCATAATTGTGGATCATAATTTGAAATTTCTTTTAAGACAAGCCAGTAATAGACAACTTTGACTGCTCCACACCCTGGTCGTGCCCATCTGCTTCATTCGCCACAAACAGCAGGATGACGACACTTTGTTTTACCCATAATGCACTGACCTGCTGACCTCTGATGTAGTTCCGAGTGCTAATATTTCTCATTACCAGCGCTGCTTGTATTATTAGTGCACTGTGTATTTCATACAGAAATCATACCTACTGCTTTTGCAATAGATGGGCTTGGGGAATGAAACTGATCGCTCATGTATAATAAACACCCAATACTGCCGAGGTTTCGCAGTGCCGTTCAATTCCACAGAGCCTTCTCATTACATAAATGTATATGCATGGGGGCAGGCTGGGAGAGATCAGCGGTAATGAAATGGGAGGACCTGTAATTGCTGAGCAACATTTGCATTTGGACAGGTGATGGACACGCGCACAAAAGCAGCCCCCATCCAATAGGGGAGCGGGAGGCGTGCAGAGCGAAGACAGCCTGTCAGGCAACTTCACTAGGATGTGCATACGAATAAAAAGGGAGGGGGGTTTGGGGGTGACGTGTATTTGGAAGGAAGACCCCCAGTGTGTGTGCGTGTTAGTCCTGGCTGATGCCCCATGCCTCTGCCACCTAACTGTAGGTTACCGTGACACTAACGGGGCACAAAGCTGTTAGATAAATGAGGGTTGTTTGTGTTTGTAATTGCCAGAGATAAGACACATTATTGGCAATCCGTCAACTGCCTATCATTAGTCATTCCTGAAACATAATTGATTAGCTACTTAAATTACTTTTCCAGACCACTTAAAATTACTAGTACCAAGTAAATAAATCTGAATTAATATTAAAATTTAACATTAACCCTTAATACCACATGCAACTTTGAAAATTAGTTTTAATTTGCCCTAAATCTCACCTCCATCTGACTCCATGACTAAAATGAGCACAGAAAGACTGAACACCAAGCACTGACACACAGACTATTTATGAAGGAGAATTGAAGAAAGTATTTTGCAAAAACTGCCCAAATATTTTCTGAAGATATTTTTGCTGACACTGTGCCTTGCATACAACTAGCATTCTAATAAGCACAAATGCAGATATTAATATAGATTGACTTCCCATTAAAAACAAGTCCACTTCTCCTCAAGATTTAACTCTAAATAAACATAGCAGTGTGTGTCCTTCCAGGTATAGAAGCAGCATGCACACCTGGCCACGGCGTACCGTCTTTGGTGACTATGACCCATCAAATGCAAGAAAACGGTTTCTGCTAGTGAAACTGCAAATGAAACACCAGGCACTGGCCAGAGAAAAAAAACGTTTCAGAACTGCAGTCAAGTCTAATTATGCCACAAGGGCCAGGGTAGGAAATGGTGCATATTTAGAAAGCATCAACATCATTACTTTGGGGATGAACAAAACGTGTCGCTCGAACGCTGAAAAGATACGCACGTTTAAACCATGGATGAGACGAGGCTGAATCCTGCTAAATGCAAAATATCCACCAGCCCTGAGCTGTCAAGTCAACCATCAAAGCTTGGTCCAGCTCCTGCACACCGAGAAGCACACAGGGTGGGAACAACCCTTACACTAGGATTATTCTGGGCTATAGCGTAAAGCTGAGATATCTGCAGATCTGCCAAAAATAAAGGGCAAATTCCCTGTATGAGACTGTCTTACAGACTGTATAAAGTTCAAAGGGGAATTAATTTATTACCATAGAGCTACAGACAAATAGCTTTTGGTGGGATTTTGTTATTAAAAAAACGCAAACGCAAAACAAGAAATGGTACCAAATTAGCGCTGAGCTGTTACTCAGCCTCTGACCATCACTTGTCAGATACTTATATCCACATTTATTAGAACAATATACATATACACACAAACATATATTACTCCGTTATCAGCTAACTACTATCACCCATTCATGAGCATTTACACAAGTTTCAGAAATTTTGTTCAAGAGAACAGCAGTAGCATCGTTTTCTAAATGCACACACAGAACAAATCGCTATTTGGTGGGCACCGTACAATAATTTCTATGTGCATAACCCTAATACCAACTATGATAACCTTATGAGGAAAATCTTAAATGCGCGATAACAGTATTGTTCCATTTTCTGATGATGATATGACTTGCAGTAAATATTGAAGTGGCATATTATCAAATAAGTTACTATTGAGCTAAATACACATTAGAAATGTAATAAAACATGTCAGTGAAGCTATTCTTATCGCGATATATATACTGTTATAATCAATAAAATGTCACTAGCGAGCTAAATATACATTAATAATCATATAGTGCTTTATTTTTGTGATCCATATTTTATTGACTTAAACAATTGAACTTGGTGAACTTGAAACTTACAGGGTAACTTGAACTTACAGGGTAATCTGAAACTTACTATTGCATAATCAGCCAAACACAGGAGACATAATCAGACATGTCACAGGAGGAAGGAGGAAGGAATTTGTACGGTGGAATAAATTTTGCATGACAGCTAAATGTTCGTATGCTGAGTGCAAATGCATGGTGCGTGTAAATAAAACGACATTTCTCGGATTTGGAGGCTTTGTGTCATGCCTGGAGAGATTCTGGGGGCCAGCTCCCCCTTTTAGACTGTGCAGATTAATCCATTCATAACCTGTCCATTTTTATTCCATTGCCATGAGCTCGAATAAGGCCGTGGCAATAAGGACGTGGCAATAAAGTGATTATAAGGCGTTGTTTATGAGATTTAAACCGTGAGTTAAATGGTTCCGAAATGCAAAGCTAGACAATAGTGAGCCAGGCACTGTAAAATATGTTTCCTATCCACTCTAGGAAATTCCAGCACATAGCCCATAATGATCTCTCCCTGGTGACCGGAAATGAGTGGAATTGTGGGAAGAGTCACAATGAATGTCCTTCTTAAATTTATAAGGCTCACTACTGGTGGAAAATGGATGGATTTACACAGGCTGGGTGTGCAGCAGAATGCCTTAAAAGTTCAGGATATTCCAGCTGGGTGTGACAGAGATGCTAACTAAAAACACACAAATGGCAAGCTTCAGTCAGGCCTGCATCATGACTTCCTCTCTCATCATGCAAGTAAGCAGAGGATTCAACTACTGATCTGCATTCGGTGCACGGTGACACTTGGCTACATAAAAGACGTAATTCATTACATACCAAGAGTGTGTGTGGGGGGGTATTAGCTGCATAAAAACAACAGCCCTCTTTTACTCACTGCACTGGGAATAAAAAAATTAAAAAACAGAGGTTGTTAATAAAAACTGAGAATGTGAATCAGGAGGATTCTTCCCTGATCAAGCCGATGCTGCTGAAACGTACAATCAAGAGACTGTTTTTCTTATACGCAAAAGTACTATTCTGCATTTTACTGGCTTTCATTGGCTTATATTTTAGAGTGCGGAGTTGCCCTAAAGAGAATAGGTCTTCAGCTGGCTGTTTCGGTTTAGGTGCCTTTCTTGTGTGGGCATTGTGGTGTGAATTCAGAGATGGTAATTAGGGCGCCTATTCAAAACGGCACTTTTTCAGGGGGAGGGGATGGGGAATGAACTGCCTTGTCTGTTCACAGCTGATGGTTTTTCAGGCATCTGTGATTCACATGCACACTTCACAGCCAATGATCACATGACTATGGCATGTCATGTGTCATGGTCACATGATGGGGCATACCACCGAGCACCGAATGTGGGTGAGGGAGGGGGCTGCATCCGGATCATCCTGGTATGCTGCCTTGTTACAGAAATTTTAAGGGCGGTACTTAAAAGGACCACTTACAAACGGCATCCTGTTCTGGTTCGGTTTCAAACCTCTCCGACGAGGCATCACAAACACATTGTTACAAATTTCATGGTTTGGGGAGCAGGGACTCACGAGCCAAAATAATTTCAACAAGCATGCTGAAAGATGGAATTTCACTGCTTGAACTAAAGTGGAATGCAAAATTATTCTACTTTCGCCCATATTGGTCAGAGTAATCCTCGCAGTTATTAAAACACGCCATGCAGAACACCCACGGTGCGTTTTATCAGCCCACAGACTCGGAAGCCCCCTGGCAGAACCTGCCACCTCTCCAGCTTTCCAATTTTGCCAACAGAGTCTGAGGGCTGCGGCTTATCTGAGCTGAGGTGTGTCGTGGCGGGCAAAGCCAGCAATCTCTCACATCTCAGATGACGGGCTCACGGCCCAACTCAGACGTATGATGCTACAGCAGTTTTTTGACAGTTTTTGACAAATTACGCCAGACACTACGACATAAGATACCAATACAGAAATCCATTTCTGCTGCTTGATTTGAGCCATGTGGACTCATGTGGACTATTTTTTGAAAGGAGACAACAAAGCAATGCATTATAAGTTTACCAAAACTTTTTTTTTAAATTTACATTTGACCAGAGGTGTCAATTTCAGGTCCAGAAAGTAAAAATCTAGACCAGGTTTTTGTTTCAACCAACTAGTTGAGCACTCTGTGACTGTGACTCTTTATGCTCAACTGATTGGTTGAAACAAAATCCTGGTCTGGATTTTTACATTTTGGACCTGAAATTGACACCTCTGCATTTGACACCAGCGTTTCTCAACCCGGACCATGGGGACCCACAGACAGTCCATGTATCCGCCCCCTTTCAGCTCCCACAAAACATGGGCTGTCTTGCAGGTCCCTGAGGACTGGACTGGGAAGCAATTTTCCACGCGTATTCTTTTGTTTGCTTTATTTTGGGAGAGCTGATTGGCTCATTGAGGACATTCATGTAAAGGGGTAATGTGAAATGGACTAGGGTTTTATTTGGGGGGTTTCTCTAATCTGAATGGATGAGAGCACCAAAAAGAGGAAAAAACACACAAGGTGCACTTAGGTACCTCACATTATGAATTTCCGTTTCAACAGGCAAGCCTCATAAAAAGGACACGCTAAAATACTGGGTCTCCACAGAAAGGGGATTTGTAGAATGAATCAACACAATGATGGACGTCTGACTTACTTGCCTGAGATGGGACATTCAGATTCAAATCGATCAACAGAATCGTAAAAAAGTATAAAACAGCAACACTGCAGGAAAAACATTTATACAACATTGACAGTAAAATCAAGACACACAGCAGCCCGACTCAGCACTCAGAGATAGTAGAGTGCTGCATCGGAACGCTGTTCTGTCCCCAGCCAAAGAGCTGAAACTATGTCATTACATCTGAGGTGCGCCATGCGTTTTCTCAAACCTCCTTCCGCGACTCAGAGAGGTTGCATCAACCTCTGGGCACAGACTGCCTCATTACTGTGGACATGGAGCTGAATGGGAGGCAGGCAGACGTCACCGTGGAGACCAGCATTCGTCAAGGTCATCTGGATCTGAAGATCACCGCGTGGCCGTCACCATCATTCCCACCTCTTATGGGAACCGAACAAAGAAACATGAGGGCGGAGGGAGGCATCCCTCTCCATGACGCGTTCCCAGGCATACTAGGCCCTCTATTACTACATCTGTAGCCCTACATCCCACTAAGGACCACATCTGGATTACATCTGGATCCCTATTCTGCTCCTCAAAGGACAACATCAGGTTTCTATAGGCCGATAACAAGGCTTATTACAACCATCCACCCTGTACTGAAACTCATCTGATTAGGGTCACAATGCAAGGCGAAGTACACCCTCAACGCCCAGATGACCATGAGAACATGCAGACTCTGGATTCGGGACAGAAGCCCTGGAGATGTAAAGCAACAACCACTCAGCCACTGTTCCATGCTTAGGAAAATGCAATAAATCTTATTTTTATTAGGCATCCGGGAAGGAATTCTGCCCAGAACCCAATTTGGATTTCGATCGTTGCAACGAATGGAACCGCAACGTGAAGCATGGCTCCGCGGATCGGGTGTCACACCCCTGATAAACATCTCCCGCATCCCGACACGGCAGCGGGACAAGAACGGCGAGAGCACCGAGACTCAGCCCGCGATACATCTCCGGGGGCCGCGGCGGGTGAGCATTCGCCAAGCACTCTTCATTAATTGTGCCCCTGTGGCAGTGGTGCCTCCCCCCACCCCACCCCGCTCCCACATCGCCCTTGAGGTCTGATTTGTGGGGAAAGTGCAAATGTGCGAAGGATGAAAAGCAGGCTAGGGATGGCGCTGGGGCCGGCTGCATTCATAATGCAGGCAAAAGGCAGCCAAACAGTGCCGTTTGCAAAGGAGCCTCAGCGTGGACTTCCTCCACCAGCAGAGAGGACAACCCCAGACGAAGGCACCAAGCCCACGTCCTTCAGGCCAACGTATCAGTGCGGACGCCAGCCACCTGCAGGATGTGCCTACAGTCCCTAACAATACTCTCTTCCAATAAGAAAATAGTGAGCAGTGTGGTGACCTCATACCTCTTAAGTTTCAAGTATTTCGACCAATCAGATGGCAGTGACGTGACCGGCTCGGTTTTAACACACAGGTACGGCTCAGAAATTTTACAATGGGAAACCAGTTCGCGGTAAAGCGCTAAGTAGTTATGAATGGATGTATGGGGAGGATAATAAGCAGAAACGGGCTCTCTCACTGCAGAGCCTTGATGCAGCACATCGGCGTAGCTTAGTGGAAGTGTTTGTCGGATCCAAAAGCTGATGTTCCAGTGCAGCACAGCGTCTATTAGCTCTGCAGACACGGGTCACTAGCTATGGCCTTCTTCCGGCAGAGGCCAAGATCCTCCAGGTAATTAAACTCAACGAGCCCACAAGTTCCAAGATCTCCGAGCTGACGAAGACAATGCAGGACTGTGAAACACAGTTCCGAGTGGATCCATACATCTCAACACAAACACTGCTAACCAAGTTAGGGGCTGCAGCCCAGGTGACGCATGTATAACATCAATAAGTTGAGACACTGACGTGTCAGGCTGGTATATTATGCACAGACGTACATAATACTCCACTTAAGACAATGTACAAATAAAGAAGAAGTGGATGACTGGGTTCATGTGATTTTAAGTCACTATTCATGTAGCTGTATAAGGACCAGTGGAATTATACAAATTTGTACTGATGTCAAAGACGGTGGATATGCTCACATAAATTCCTGCCACGCATATCCACACACACACACCAGTCACATCCTGGCACAAGCAGAAATGTGCAGGTATACACACTACTAACTGAAAATGCTTCGGGAATCCCATACGTCACGGGATTCCAGCCAGAATCCCGCGGGATGGGAGTCGGTATTAATCATGGGACTGAGACGGGAATCGTTAATCATATTCATATGTCAAAGGAAAATCAGAGTTCATTACTTGGATTTAGGGCTGTAAGACCTCACATTTCCATTCAATTTTTGGTACTATTTTTGGACTTTTTTGGACTTTTAGTTATGCTCACAATTTGGTAAGCCTAAAATATTAATGAGAGGTGTTTTGTGACACCCAAAAGTTAATAGTCTGTATAAATTTGGCATATCCTTATGTTTACTAAATTCTGTTAGTGGAGCACGCCAAATGCTACCATTTACCATTTGATAAATCATGGTGATTATTGCACAAGCGCCATAGAATCGCGATAAAATCGTAACATGAGATCGTGCAGTCCTACATGGAGTACTTCTCAAAAAGCTGGATCAGACTAACAACGAAAACGTACCACTGGAGCTAACATGGTGATGCAGAGGATGCTGGCATAAGTCACGTTGTCTGTGCCAAAAGTCCGGTGTTTTGTAGGAAAAGCAGCTAGCTCTTAGGAGAATGCTTCAGTGGTGAATTTAGTGTTCATGATGCAAAGCTTGTGAAAAAAGATCTACAAATGCAAGTACAGCCGAGCCCACACAAGGTAAATGGAAATAGCCCAAGAGAAAGACAGAAGACGAGAATGATTTCTGATTTGTAAATGCAGTGACAGACCTGTGCATGCAGTGAAATGTTGTATAGCAACAGAAAAGTGTACTTGTGTGTTGGGTTAGAGTCATACAGCACCAGAATACTGCTGGTGTGTCGGGTTAGAGTACGTGCATGGCGAGTGTGGACTCAGTTGCAGGGAGAGTTGCTGTGTGGTTGTAGTCTGGTTGTTATATTAGACTTGGTGCAAAACCATAGCTCAGTTGATTAGCTAGGTTTGCAATCTTAAAATCTTCTCCCTTTCCTGCCCCGGAATTTCTTTTTTTTAACTCCATTGAGGGATTGGAACGGGATGAGAATTTTCTTGTGGGACTGGGATGGTGCAGGGAAAATCCACTCCTGTGTCACCCTTTGATACCAGCACACAAGAGTCCCCAAATACTCAAGCCGGTGAGTGGGAATATACAGTATGGCCATATAACCACACTTAGTGGAGAGCAGGAACATACACACGGGCAGAATGAATACAAAAACATTCCTTGTCTCCTAGTCTGCCACTCACCTTCCATCGCATACTTCATATCCGTGGTGAAAAGATTCCACATGATCTCTGCACTGACCTTCCCCATGTTCAGCTCCTGTGGGAATCTGCCGGGTTGAAGGTGAAAGCATGTAAAGGTCAAATCCCACAAGCCCTCATCAAAAATTCATAACTGTAAATGTGGTAAAGTCTTAAGTGCACGGACACATTGGCCTCAAACTGTATTAACAGGAGCTAACTGGAATGTAAGAAAAGCTTACAATAGTGTTTCTATGGCAACAAGTTTGTTCAAGAATTTGTCAAAAAACGATTAACAGCTTCTCTACAATCTTCGAAAGCGTCTCACATGCAATCTCCACGCCGCAGGTTTCTCTTAGCCACATGGTGGGGGGCCTTTCGGCCCCATAATTTAGCCCAGGTTTAAACTGAAAGTATGAAAAAGGAATAAAATTAAATTATAAACAAACAAAACACAAACTGAAGGATGAGATTATTTTAGGTCACAGAAAATCGACTTCTCGAAGACAGAGGCCCTTCTCAACTCCCCACAGACAATGTCCGTCTCCCTGTCAATATGGTGAATTAAACTGGGACTATGGGCCCCCAGGGGACAGTGGTGTCGACACAAAGTCTAACGGAGAGTAAGGTGCAGAAAAGAGTGGCCAGTTACTGAGTTTTTACTGAAGGACAGGGTTCACTGTGCATGTTTTGAGGAACATCTCAGGACAGGCATCACACATATCACATATATGTTGTAGGTTTATGTGCTAAAAGGTGCTGTATATAACATGTACACTGCATATTTATGGGATTTAATGAGACATCTAATGAAATACAATCTTTAATGCCCCCTTCCTCTTTGAAAGCACTGGTACGGTCCTAAGGTAGGCCACCTTGCCATCACTTCCGAAGCTGTCGCTCTATCAGGGAACCACTCTCTTGCTCTTAAATAATTCAAGTCTGTTCCTCATGCTCAGCCACCTTCCTAACGCCAATGCAATCAGCCACCATCCGCACGTGTATGTGGCCGATGGTGGGTATACAGAAAAAGGTACCACTTGGTGGAAAATGGGATCATAATCTGATCGTCACTCACTGATTCAGCACGGGGGTGTATGCCGTCCTGTCCTCGTCAATCACTGACACCATGAGCGTGATCAGTTTGGGCCAGAAGTCCAGGTTCTTGATAGAAGGTCCTTGTTCCTCCCGTGGGATGTCCTGCTTCTTAGCCTGGGGGAGGGTACAATGGAGAGGTTGAATGTACAGAATGATGAGGCACCTCTTCGGGACAGCGTCTGAGGGCCAGTACAGGAGAATGAATAATTCATCTAAAAACTCAGGACCAGAAGCGCAACGAGTTGCAGTTAGAACACGCCTCATGTTTTATTCATCGCATAGCATGATGTCTTCATGAGAGTCAAATGAGAGCAGCCGTACCAGCTGCCCTATTAAAGATCACACATCAACATGGCCGCTCAATGAAAACAGGACCGGGAGGTAAGACGATATCGGAGTAGTGAGATAAAAAGGCTCAACAGTCCGTTAACCTTGGCCGCCTCTGACATCCAGCCGGCATTTAAATTTATATTATGCCACTATCGTGATTTATCGCCCAGCTGTCAATTGCAAACAACAGGGTTTCCTTATTATTCGCCAAACGTTAATGAGACCAGCGGTTATGAAATATATTCGGGAGGCTACCTGCACCAGGTCTACTCAATTATTTCGACTGCAGTAGAGAACAAAGACAGACATATGAAGCTTTCATGTCCTCAACGCACAGTCTGTGTCCAATGACTGTTTTTTCATTTAGTGGAATGGAACCAATTAATGGCACCTTACAGAGTTAAAGCCCATATTTTTGACGCCTGAATAATATGGTCAGCCATATTTCAGAACATTTATTCGTATGAATTTTCATATCTGTACCCAGAGGATAATTCAGAGTAGATGCAAGGGACTAACAAATTACACGTATCACAGGACACAGGAGTATGAGAGACCAAAAACAGCACAGAACATCAAGGTACACTGGCTTACATTTTCAATTCTCTATGTCTGTCACACTTACAACAGCATGTTGTACATGGTGATCCACACCGTATGGTGCACTGATAATCATGTTACACCGTGAAGCACAGTCACAACTAACAGCAATACACAGCTGGCCAAAGATTCACATAAGCATCAAGCTCTAAGGCAGTGAGAGTGACCGGGGAGAGGCAGGAGGAATCTGAATGTCAATGTAGTGGCCTTTATCGTATCGGAATGTGCTGATCTGCGACCTTCCAAAAGGTCACCTGACTCGGATGCTATGTTCACAGTGGAGACGCCCCCCCCCCCCGGTTGTGAGCGTAAGGCATCTAGGGGTCCTGTCGATTCATTCTGTCCTTCCCTCACTGTTGATGAACACATTCTTTCCCCTGACTGCACCCAGATTCCCAGATTCCCAATAGAGATTAATCTATTCCCCAGGGCACAAGTCTGAGCTACATTTTTTTATTTTTTATTTTTCTGTAAAATGGCTTCCTACCCTTTCATGGTCTCCCACCACCCCCTTGTCAAGTGGGACTGTACACCATACGCGTAACTGATAAACCCTGCAGATTTATACAAAACATTACATATCCTCAATACAAGGCAAGATGCTGCAATATATCTGATGAGTGGTTTATTCTGATCAGAATGCCAACTACTACATCATCCTTTATAAAAGCCTTTGACGGCAGTTAATAAGGAATTCATAAATAAAATTCCGGGTGACATAATAAAAAAATATGTAAAACAGCACAGGATGGCCCCCAGGTGCTGGGACAGAGCTGCAGATGGACCAGCAGCTACTTGCCTTGCATGCGATGCCACGTGAAGGTCACCCGCTAGGTACCCCCGCGGTACCCGCTCCAGCATTGCATCAGGAATTTAAAACGTGACATGGCTGGAATGCATCTGCATCTCCAGAACTGCGGCGATTCGGACAGTGGGCAGCCGGATTCCGTTTTGCAGGAAGGGCCAGTGCTGGGGACAGCTTAATTAGGGGTGTAATTAATTACATGTCACTATGTCAGGCAGAGCCATTGTCTCAGCATTCTTATGTGCATGACGTCCTCAAAAGCTCTCACATGCTTAACAGCAAATCCTGACAAAATGTCCAGGCTGCCCTACTTACAGCTGGCCAACCAACATGGCATCTTCAAAAGTGAGGTGTAAAACAACATACAGGCATGTCTATATATGCAACATGAGCTGTGAGATTCCAGGGAAGCTACTTTGTAAACATGGCGAGCAACCGCAGGCAAAAGATAAATAATACGGGAACAGAGAATCACTGCACTGAGACTACCTCAATATCGTAATAGAGGAGACTGATCTTGCCTTCCGTTTACTCTACAACTGATTCAGAAAATAGATTTCATGTTCCAATAATTTGGGACAATTGCTCAAATCAGACAAGTGCACATCCACACGCACACACCCTAACAGGATATTATTTATCAACACACCCCTCCTGCTCTGCATCTAGTCAACACGCTCTATATATTCCAAATGAGCTCTTAATTAAAACTGATTGAGCTGTTGATTGGATAACGATTCACTTGTGATACTTCCATTTTGCCAAATCATTTGAGGAATACCTTTAATGATGATTTTACCCACCTTATTATGCGAAAAATGTCAATTCAAAATATTAAAAAAATATTTTAAGTACTTGTAGAAAATGAAATTAGTCAGTACCCAACTTCCTGTCCTAGATTCAGACCTATCACAATTTAACGCCTCTTTCATTTAACAAAGTAATTATCGGGCCGTGGCTCATCTCGAGGGAAATAACTTGCCTTCAGCCATACTGAGTAATTGACCATAACAGACATATACGGCAAATGCTACACGACGTGGTTTTAATTACCAGTACCTATTAACAAGAACTTTCAATACTGAAGTATGCGACATGCATGCATATGGACAGAACACCTTGGAAAAATCAACCACTGTGATGCTGGAATTTACTAAGCAATTTCACTGGAATTACATTCCACATTCCTAGCAACGTACCTATATGCACCATACATGGCTGAATGCTCCAGTACAAATTAAAATAGCATGGGTATATTACATAACACAGCTTCCCATCTGCCTCTGAGAGCCCTCAAGGTACAGAAAGCTACCACCTGGCCATGAACAGAGCATGGACGGTATCTCAAGCTATATTCATTTACACAATCATTTATATAGGCTTAGACTTCAGGGTGGAACATCCCAGCAAGTCCTGGAAAGGCCCACATGTACCCGAGCCAGCCCAGGCCTTGTTCCCAGTGCCCTCACAGATGGTATTCTCCACAAAACAGGGGCAGGAATTCATTTTTAGAGCACGAAACTGCTTTGTCTGCGTCTATCGAAATCTGTCAACTATTACAACCTGTGTGCATTTTATTGGTGAACAACTGATATTCAGTAGTTGTGATATTTAGCAATATTCTTAAACAATGAAACCAATCTATATTAATAAGGTTTCATTTGCAGGGTTGTTTCAGTGGTGAAAGAAGAACAGGGTATTCCAGTCACTTCAGCAACAAATCAGCTTGTTCTCTCTCTCTCGCTCTCTCTCTAAAAAAAAAAACAGGCTGGAAAACAGCACGAATGAAAAATAAAAGAAATCTTTACCCCTCAGGTAAGACATAGCTTTACGATCCATACCCATTTCAAATGAGGTTTCTCCTGATTCATAAAAGCAGCGGCAGTTTGAATGTTTTTTTCCCCAAACTTCCATTTGACTGTTGACAAAGTAAATTGCCGTTTCTAAAATGGATTTGACATGGATGTAATTATCACCACCATCTCTCTTTCATACTGGATAATTCCTAATTAGCTGTTTTCGATGTTTAAACAAAATTAAACAAAGGCTATACTTCAGGCAATTATACTATTATACTTATATATATATTATACTGAATTATACTATGGCGTACTATGGAGCCTGGGATCATTAATAATAGGACCAAAATGTACAGTCCTCCACTCCGAATGGACATAACTAGGTTGGCTACTTGACATCCTGGTAACCATGTAGGCTTAAGGGATGCAACCTTGTGCAATGGAGTTCTGCTCTTAATACAGTCACTGTCGATCACAGGCTCCCCCTGTCACTGCTTTATGCCACGAATGATTTATATTTCGCTTCTGCTAACTTTATTCTGGTGGTCTGTTGCTCCACAAGCATTATGTTGCCCAGTGACCTCACTACATGGAGGAACTTGGATTAGAATGTGGCTGTAACATTGTTTGCAAATTGCTCCTGTGCTGCCAATGAACAACTTATATTGTCCCTGAGAGCAAAAAATGTGATATATTGCCTTGGAAGAACAAACTGATTTTTGTGTCATGCTGGGAAACTCAATGCAGTTCCTGAGATGTATCACTCAAATTACAATTTGGAACTGGGAAGAACTTTACCCTATATCAAACATACCTATAGCTAAATGCTTTCAGTTAAATGCAGCACATCACTTCTCGCTGGACACTTAAAGCCATGAGACAAAAATGAAAAGTGAACACTTTGACAACTTCTTTAAGTCGGCCACCACCTGAATTCTCAGCTGTCTGCACTGCTGCCCTCTGAATTCTGACAAAAGGCAGAATCCCTAGCAGAATAATGGTGACAGGCTGAACTTAAGGCTACATCCACACTGCAACATTTTCTCCCATCCACACAGGTGTTTTCACATTGAAAATTAAAATACTTCCATACACACTGAAATGAGTGAAAACATACATGATGTAGCTATTAGCCTGCATTGGACATGCGCACATCAACACAGACTGAAATGAGTGAAAACGTACATGACATAGGTATAGTATTAGCCTGCATCGGACATGCGCGCATCAACACAGACTGAAATGAATGAAAACGTACATGACATAGGTACAGTATTAGCCTGCATCGGACATGCGCACATCAACACAGACTGAAATGAGTGAAAACGTACATGATGTAGCTACAGTATTAGCCTGCATCGGACATGCGCACATCAACACAGACTGAAATGAGTGAAAATGTACATGACGTAGCTACAGTATTAGCCTGCATCGGACATGCGCGCATCAACACAGACTGAAATGAGTGAAAACGTAC